>CM017570.1:40370094-41062282 GCA_007844125.1 Sinonovacula constricta
GTATAAATTTAATATATGTTTTAATCAATAATACATGGCTGCGCAACAACTTCAATTATATAAAGTCGAGCAAAAGTTTGTGTGTGTGCACGAAATAGGTTTATCAATTAACAATCAACTATTAAAATCAGCAAAAATAAAACGCCGCCAAAAGCGTACGTACTCATGCGTAATTTTTAAACAAATTCTATTATTTTAAACAAAACCCATTGTTTACGTTTTACAAACACACCAACAAAAAATCTCCCAATATTTCGTCTTCTCTACTCCTACTCGGTTTTCTTCGTTGAAAAAAGACTCCAACTTGGTTTGGGATCAAAAAACACAAACTCGAAAGAAAGAATGTTTTTTCTCTCCACGAACAATATAACGCGTTGAATATCGTCAGAGGAAAGGTATATATTGAAAGCGCCTATGAGTCTAGACCGAGCACGTGACTGCAATCAACCAATCGGCGCTTAGAACAAGCGACTGAGTGGGACCAGTTTATTCAATTCGCGGTTACGGCAGGTTGACTATGTGTAAACTGTACGTATTTTTCTGCGGACGTATGAAGTATTTTAGAATATTTTTCTTCAATGTACACAACATATTATATTGAAAGATGTAACAATTATAATAAATTATCATATTTTATTAGTTGTTTCTAAGATACAGGCCGTTTAAATCATAACCTAATCACAGTTATTTATGCTGGGTAACCTCCGATGAAATAGACCAGGCCTTGTTGAATTGATAGCAAGGTTTCGCAGTGTTTTAGTGTTGAAACGATGAAGTTGGATTTTGTTTTATAGCATACATTCGAACAAATCTGTGTTTCAACGAAGAATTCTGTGCATAGTGAATGGAGGATATATTTTCTGCGTACAGTTTGGATTTTACCGTGTTTGTAACTGCGGATTTTCAACTGCGACCACGTAAGGCTTAGATAGGTGCATAACGGGGGATGTATACCATATATACATGCTGTAAACGGGAGATCTTCAACTAGTTTACGGGTCAAAACGTTCAAAAGTACGAACAGTCACTGGCAATCAACTGACACTTCTAACGAAAATGGCCTTTGCAAATTGATTACCACAGACTCAAGTCACTGTTTTTGACGTCTAAATTGAACTAGGTCGATCAAAATTAGTAACCCCGCACGTTTTAAGCTTTCTGTCAGGCTTTGACCCTGCGACTCGAGGACTTAATGAGTTTTTATAGTAAACACACGAACGTTGTTATTTTGACTCCCGCGTGCGTGTAATAGACGTCGTAATACACAAGGTGTGTGTGTTAACACGGGGCAATTAGTCGTGGGCTTGCACATAAAAATCCAATTAAGCACAAGTACCTGTTAAGTATAATTGGGTGCTTTAGGAAAGATATGTTGGAGTTTATTGTTATTGTTGTGTATTACTGTTTATAGGAGTGTTTTATTTTGGTATTAATGAATGATTTATTGTAATGGGTTATAGATATAAAAAGTTGATTCTTGTTAATAACTACATATCATTTAGTATTTTTTTGATAAGGATCAAACAATCATCAAACAGTATGTAGTTTTTAACCAATGATTATATTCTTTTCTTCAGGTTTTCAGTGAAAGAACGGTAAAAGTTGTGTTACGGATACGCCAGAATTTTGGATTTACTTCACAAATGTGAATTTATTGGAAAATGTCAGTTGGTGCATTATTGTCCTAGAATCATACGCCTTATAAACAAAGCAACAACCATAAACAGTCGGCTGATGAGGAGGTGAAGCAACTTTCTCTGTTTGATATTGGTATATTTTTGTCTTCGCAGTAACATAAATAGAACCTGTGAAAGAAGGCAAGTAAACAGGGCGCCTGCCGACGATTTAAACTAAATTCCAAGTTTGAGGAAAGTCCTTGGATTTATTTGGGTAACAACTTTACGTCAGCTAGGCAAAAGTGGCGCCAAGTAGCAATGATCCAGGGGGATAGTCATAGTCGGGCGTATGTTTGTATGCTGTATGTTTAAATCACGAAGAACATTACTTGTGCGACGTCTGTGGAAACTTCGGTGCCAAAATGAAACCGGGAGTGAGGCAGAAACGTCAGACGAGCTTGAATTACGCTCGGTCGCACACTCAATGCTGAAACGATTAAAAGAACGGCAACTCGAGGCGCTGATCAGTAGCATCGAGTCGAAAGGTGGAGAAGCCAGCGAGTGTGTATTACTTCCACGGGGGGAGATGCGTATTGGAAAAAAGTGTTTGACGCCACTAGTGCTGTGCTGTAAAATGTGGCGCTGGGCTGATTTGACAAACTTCACGGAGATGAAGCGAATGCCTTGTTGTACAAGTGAGAACGATCCAGGTTATGAGTGCTGTAATCCATATCATTGGAGTTTATTAACTATACCTGGTGAGTGTGTAAAATATAAAAGCATATATATATATGTATATACAATTTTTAGGCTAGAGCTCGCCTTGCGAGATTGGCGCAGAATTCTTAGAGTTGGCGCACATTTTTAACTGAATGGGTCGTTTTTGTGCGCGTTTATTTAAATATAGAAGAAATTAAACAGAAAGAGATACTGATATTTTTGTATCAGTCAGTCGTAATTTTAAGCCTAGCATGAACACAAACTAGCTTCTGCTAAAAATAGACCAACTGGGCGTTACCTGTTGACCTAAAAACGGCTGTATTGGGTTGACTTCATATGCACTAGCAATTTCCGGTACGAATGACAACACGGTTGATCATAATTAATAGATGCTTCATGTTTAATGATGTGCTATCTAAGCAAAGCACTTGGGTGACGTTTTTCGTGATGTCTGCTACTAAAAAATCCATTTTGGGGAGGTTTTTTTTTTTTTACAATCTTATTAAATGACCCACTGATTATAAAAATGGCCCACTTAAGATGAGTACTTTGATTCGTTTCAGTTTTTTAAAATATACGTTCCATGTAGTCATGCTAGCACTTGTCATTATCGGCAGAGGAAGACCGCATACAAATGTCACGGTAGATCCACCGGCACACTGCAGGTCAGCTTAAAGACCCCCATCCCCTGGTTCGATCCCCGGCCGCGACATACCAAAATTGTTAAAAATGGTAGTGGTATAGCTCCCTTGCTAACGCTCAAGCAAATATAAGGGTAGTTCCGCAACTGGTTGGCCGGGTGTCAGGATAATGTGACTGGGTGTGGTATCACGCCAGGTGTTCAGGGCATGCTATACACAGTGAAGAAAGCACTATATCTGCTTCAAGTGGACATCGTCTCTAGATAACTGAAATATTGTTAGTGGGGCGATAAACCCAACAAACAAACAAACATTTCAAAATTTCAGTGAGCCAGATCAAGATAGAAGAGTCTGAAGAGGTACTAGACCGTGAGCGGGGGCACCCCGGGATTAGATTTAAAAATGGCTAACGTATAACTCCTTTGCCTTCTTAGCATCTTACCACATGGGTTTGAGTCCCATTCAGGACGAAAGCCTAAATGTGGGAAGGTCTTCCAGCTTACCAGCAGTGCATTAGTGGTTCTACCTCGACATTTGTCTGGGGTCTTCCTCCACCAAAATAGCTGGACATTGCTATTATGACCAAAATTTTTGACTGTGTGCTGAATCTGTTAAATGGTCCAGATTTTGGGAAGGATTTCTTCATGCTAACTTTTTTGTATCCTTTTCAAACCGTATATACCCGGTACTCATTGGTATCACTCATATGAGGAGTTCAGTGAGGTCCCACATTAAAATATTAAAATTTAATTTTAAAATCTGGTTTTGGTCCAGAAACATATTAAAACTTATCTCCACAACATTCCAGAAATAAAATTTTGTTAGTTTCATGGGTGCTTGTGCAAGTACAAATGCATAAAATCTTGCTTCTAATGGCTATAGTCTAAATGATAATAGAAAGAGCTGCAGATAAGTGAAGCCAAAAAAGTAGCCATATCCCATAATTCTCAATCCAATTATGTAAAAGTGGTACTCATTGGAATTGTCATGTCAAGAGGATTCTAATGAGTACCAGGTTTATAGGGTTTGGAGGGGAAATAAAGGATTTAATATAACTCATAATATCCCATAATTCTCAACCGAACCCTATACTGCTGGTACTTATTGGAATTGTCACACTAAGACAATTCTAATGAGTACCTGGTTTGTAGGGTTTGGAGGAGATATAAAGGAGATACGATGAGAAATTAATAGTTGCGCATATCAGGCTGCTAATTTTAATTATTTAATTTATGTATAAATGTGTGGTATGTAAAATGGTATGGTATGTAAAATGGTGGAAATTCACCTATCATGTAGTGAAGTCGTAAATGCCTGCTTCTTCTGCATTTCCTAACCTTTTAAGAAAAAGCATGATCCTGTGAAATCTTAGATATGCCCCTGGGTTTATAGCATGCCATGACACAGTTCTGATTGTATCCTAAAAACTTCTAAAAGAATCAGGGATGTTCACAAACTTTTTTTGTGTCAAATAGAGAAGATGAACAAAGTGAGTCCAGAGATGAGAGGCTGAACAGAGATAGAGTGAATTACAATGTAAGGGAAAGGTTAAAGAAACAAATGTAAAATAGATCCATATGGAAATGGAGAAATAAAAATGTTTAAGAAGGAAGAGAGAGCGACAGAAAGATATAGAGAAACAGACTGACACAGAGAGACAGTGACAGAGAGAGAGACAGTGACAGAGAGAAACAGTGAGAGCAGGAAAGAGAGAGAGAGAGACAGCAAAAGGGTAAAATGGGAAAGAGAAAAGTGATTCTAATAAGTTTAGTAGTAGTGAAGAGCAGGTCAGCAGTTTAAAAAACAATGTTCATAAAATATATTTATTAAAAAATATGTGGCATAAAAATTAGCACAGAAATTCTATCTCTTTTACTGCAATTTTTCACTTCTCTTTATTTGCATATGGTCACTCTTATAAGAGAAATTGCATGCTATATTATTAATATATGAGACTGTAAATCATGTATTCCACAATCATCAACCAAACCGTTTAGTGTGAATACTTATTGAAATTGTCACATTGAGACGATTCTAATGAGTTTCAGGTTTATAGGGTTTCAATGAGAAATAAAGAAGATAGAAAGAGCTGTATATCCCATAATTCTCAACTAAACCCTATAATATAGGTACTCATTGAAATTGTCGTTTTGAGACGATTCTATTGAGTACCAGTTATATATGGTTTGGATGAGAAATAAAGGAGATAGCAAGAGCTGTATATCCCATAATTCTCAACTAAACCCTATAATATGGGTACTCATTGAAATTGTCTTATTGAGACGATTCTATTGAGTACCAGGTTTATAGGGTTTTAATGAGAAATAAAGAAGATAGCAAGAGCTGTATATCCCATAATTCTCAACCAAACCCTATATTACGGGTACTCATTGAAATTTTCACATTGAGACAGTTCTAATGAGTACTAGGTGTATGGGGTTAATATTAAGACTAAAATAATTAGAGTTGCTACGAAGAAAAAAACTCGTAAAAGGAAGAGACAATAATCATCTATGGCTGAGCCCAGCACTCAGCATGAATAGTTTTCCTATTCCCCATTGATCTCTCTGTCAAGACTATACGATCGTCTTGGCAGTAATTTTATCTACATGCAACCAGAGCTCCTATTCTCCCAATTCCCTTTGTAACTTGTTAAACTATGGAGACACTTTATGGTTTGTTTATTTATTTAATTGATTTAATGTCCCATAATTCTCAACCAAACCCTATATTGTGGGTACTCATTCAAACTGCCTCATTGAGCCGATTCTAATGAGTACCAGGTATATAGGGTTATGATAAAGGACTAAAATATTACATCTACCACACACAAACAAAAAACTGTAAAAAGGAAAAATTCATCTAAGCCAAGGCTTAGCCTAGGCTCTCTGAGTGCAGCACACAAAATGAATAGTTTTGCTGTTCCCCATTGATCTCTCTGACTAACTATATGATCGTCTCGGCAGTAATTTTATCTACGCGCAACCAGATCTCTAATTTTCCCAATCCCCATTGTACCTCGACAAACTGGCGAGACATTTCGACTCAGGTCCAGGCCATTTGAACACAGGGCTCTTTGGTTAGAGTGTTCAGAATGTGAGCCAGTTGAGAGAATGTTGACGTTCATTCATCCTTGTTTTGAAATACTAAAAATAAAATGGGCAGGTTTTTGTGTGTTTCTTTTTGGAGGAGGGGCCAGAGGAAGGGTCATAATGTTTTTAATAAATATAGTTAAATGGGCAGTGAGATCAATCATTTATTAGGTAAATGAGTTCAATAGTAGCCTATATATACAAAATATCTCAGAGCTAAGAGGTATACAGCTCCAGCTTACTCATTTATTTCTCCTCCAAACCTTTTATACCTGGTGCTCATTAGAATCGTCTTGATAAGACAATTTCAATGAGTACCCACAATATAGGGTTTGGTTGAGAATTATGGGATATACAGCTCCTGATAACTCCTTTATTTCTCTTCCAAACCCTTTATACCTGGTGCTCATTAGAATCGTCTTGATATAACAATTTCATTGAGTACCCACAATATAGGGTCTAGTTGAGAATAATGGGATATACAGCTCCTGATAACTCCTTTATTTCTCTTCCAAACCCTTTACACCTGGTTACTAATTAGAATCATCTTGGTGTAACAGTTCTAATGAGTACATACAATGTAGGCTCTTGTTGAGAATTATGGGATATGCAGCTACTGTCTGTTCCTTTATTTCTCCTCCAAACCCTATATACCTGGTACTCATTAGAATCGTCTCAGTGAGACAATTTCAATGAATACCCACACTATAGGGTTTGGTTGAGAATTATAGGATATATAGCAACATAAATTAGACTTATTCCTCTAAGCTGTAGCTCTGATATCTGCATATTTTATTTTATATTACACTGTGGTACTAATGCTGCAGCAGGCTATATATATTCCTTTTTACACAATTATTCACTTTATCTATTTTACTCTCGCTTTGATCTTTTATACCATAATATTTTACATGGATATGGTACATTGTATTTTGATGTGGATACAATTTAAATTATCAACAATCACATAATAGTTCATTTTGCACTTCTTTACATTTTAAATTATTCCCTCTTTGCTTGTTCTTTGGGCTCATTTGTGTTTGTTTGTTAGTCTTTGTTCATAATGCTTTGGATAAGTGGGAAAAAGTTCAGTTACAAATATTTGAAAAAAATGTTTTATTTTTTTCCCTGTTTAAGTTGTGTTTTTTTCATGCAAGTTTGTTAATGTTAAGGAGAAAATCATATCCTGCCACCGGACCTGGTAGCGCAATCGGTAGAGCGTTGGCTTCAGGTACGGGAGGCCCCGGGTACGATCCCGGGCCGCGACATACCAAAGTCGTTAAAAATGGTAGTGTTATAGGCTTAGCTCCCTTGCCAGCGCTCAAGCAAATATAAGGGTAGTTCCACGACTGGTTGGCCCGGTGTCAGGATAATGTGACTGGGTGTGGTATCATGCCAGGTGTTCACGGCATTCTATACACAGTGAAGGCAGCACTATCTGAAATACTGTTGGTGGAACGATAAACCCAATAAACAAACTTATCCTGGCAAGGAAAATGACAGAGGAAAACAGAGTTATTGGAAATATACTGTAACAGTTAAAAATAAAAGATGAATAAAAAAATGAATAAGACTAAGAAATTGAGATAGAGTGAGAGAGAGAAAGAAAGAGAGATAACTGACAAATAGGTTGAAAGGGCAGAGGGCTACTGCAAAACAGAAAGAAGAAAAGGTAAAAAAATTAGTCACAGTGCTGAGTGTGTGTGTGAGTGAGTGAGAGAGAGAGAGAGAGAGAGAGAGAGAGAGAAGTGAATTTAGAGAAAACCACAACTGTGTGCATTTAGCTCTACAATAATGATCCCCGTGACCCTCCCTTCCTTTGACCTCTCTTTCCCATGTTGACTGCTAAGTACAGGCCCGTAATCTAAAATAACTCTAAATAACTCCAAAGAGGTCTCCCTTTTACCTGTACAAGTGAGAAAAGCTTGGGCTGTAGTCTAAATGATAATAGAAGGAGCTCCAGATAGGGTAAGGGAAAAGAAATTTATCCCAATATATCCTATAATTCTCAACTGAACCCTTTAATACAGGTACTCATTGGAATTGTCACACTGAGACGATTCTGTTGACTACCTGGTTTGTATGGTTTGGAGGGGAAATAAAGGAGATACGATGAGAAATATTTGTGTTTGTTGGAGTGGTAAGGTAGTAGGAGATGGCATTAGGGGGTGGTGGTGGGGGGATTAGAAGTCGGTGGGTGAAGGGTTAATGATAGACAGGTAGAGTTGTATGTAAACATTAGACAGAGTGTCTGCACTGGTGGGTGGGGGGTGGGGGTGAGGTTCATAAGATGAGATAGAGAGACAGCAGGACAGGGTGAGAGAGAGAATGGGGGGAGAAAGGGAGTGTGGGAGACAGAGAGTGGGAGAGACAGAGGGATGGAGGGTATAAGAGAGAGAGAGGAATAGAGGGTGGGACAGGGAAGATGGGGAGGGAACGACAGAAGGAAGGAGGGTAACAGAAAAAAACAGATAGGAGGTGGTAGGTAAGTGTTAGTCAAAGTGGTATGACTTAATGTATATTGGGTTTGGTTGAGAATTATGGGATATATATTAGGCAATACAAAATCAGATTTACTTCTCTTAACAGGAGTGCTGTGTAGGAATCACTGAAAAAATGAAGGGATAAGTAGAAAGAAAGAGAAAATTATAACAAAAAGATGAAATGAACGTAAGAAAGCATTTTTTTTAGAAATTGTTCACATAAAAACTGATTCTGTAATGGAAAATTGTACAAGCAACATTCATTTTCATATGGAAAATATGCATAAAACCCTCTCTTAGAATCTTAGAACTGAATTTAGAACTTAAAGGAATTCTTGCTTAAAACTTCAATAAATTCTTTCTTAGAACTTTAAGGAACTCCCATTTCTTAGAACTTTAAAGAATTATCACTCTGAATTTTAAGGAATTCCCATCATTGCATTTTATTTTATTTTTTGTTATGTAGTTGTAGCTTATGATTTTATGCATACGTTCAGAATGCTTGCTGTTCTGAATTTAGCTTGGCGTGCCACGCTAATGTGAAAATTAGTGGCGTCATTACCACAAATTCATTTTAAATCGCCTCTAGACTCTGTTTCATCGGAGATATCATCATCATCATCTAGACGTCGTTAGTGAAAGGGATCTGGTCGTGTCTCGAGTAAGAAGGCATGCCGCTGGGGGGTTCATATTGTTTTTGTTACTTACCCTGTGTATCCAGTCCTTAGGACGCTACAGTCATTAATACCTCAATAATATGCTTCTTTGCTTTCAACTGAATGCGAAAGTATTCGGAACTGTGGACGGAGATAATGCAGTAGATCGTGTAGATTCTGATCAGATCGCTGTTATTTACACCATTTACACTTATCTCACATCATCAATTTGTGTCTGCCAGGGGAGAAGTTAATGAGAAATGTCATTTATGATGAAGACATGATAATGGTAAAAAGAAATCCTTTTTTTTTTTCTTTTTTTTTTATATTTGTGACATATTTTTGCATGCCATAGAGGAAAGGTGAAGTTTTTATAATGCCAGATAAGACATTAATGTCTTCTTTTGTTTGCTGATGTTATTTCCCATAATTATCAATTAAGCCGTTTTGTTGGTGCTTGGAGAAAATGATCACATCAACACTGTTCTTGCTATTACGAAAAATATTTTAACAGAGGTTGTTTATTATGTTTTATAGCTGTGTATAACTGTATTGAGTGTAAGACAAAATGTCCTTGGACAAAATCCTGTCCAGTAATTTTGGCACAGGTAGACAGAATCGTTCCCTTAAATTTTCCAAGGCGGACCAAATTACTCCTGTGAGTATTTCAAGGTGGACAAAATCCTTCCCCAATGAATATTCCAAGGTGTACAGTAGATTTTCTAAGGCAGACCCCACTCCCTTAATCCTCCCCACTCTCCAAAAAATTAGTTATAATTCTTATTTAGCATTTTCTTTTTTGCTTAAATTTATTTTATAAATTAGGGTGGGGAGGTGTGGGGGTGGGGGGTGGATTCTGTCTACTTATGTCTATGACAGAAAGGGCTTTTTAGCCAGGTAAGGTGGGGGGTGGACCCGTGGGGTGATTTTATTCTACACCCAGTTGTAAAGTAGTAGTAGATTACATCAACTGACACTTCACTTTAACATTCCATTACAAAAAACAGCGGGCTAAGGGGCAAGAGGTTTACTAAAAAAAAAAATCATGAGATAGTTTAGGCAGTATAGTGAAGTGAATACCTTGGATTGACTGGCGCCTAGATCCCTATACCTCTTGTCTACACTATTAAATCGTCAACTGTTGCCTGAGTAAAGGAGGAGTGTGCTACAATGCCTAATCATTAATTCTTCTCTGAGACTGGACCTGGTAGTGCAAGTGGTAGTGTGTCTGCTCCAGGTACGGGAGGCCCTAGGTTTGAACCAAGACCGTGACATACCAAAGTCGTAAAAAATGGTAGTGGTATAGCCCCCTTGCTGACGCTTAAGCAAATGTAAGGGTAGTTCCACAACTGGTTGGCCTGGTGTCAGGATAATGTGACTGGGTGTGGTATCGTGCCAGGTGTTCACGGCATGCTATACACAGTGAAGGCAGCACTATATCTGCTTCAAGTGGACACTGTCTCCAGATAACTGAAATACTGTTGGTGGGATAATAAACCCAAGAAACATAATTCTTCTCTGAACCCTGTTTACCCAGCTTTAATAAGGCTGACTGCTTTATTTTTCACTCAAACTACACAAACCTGGTTCTATTTTGACTTGTTATATTAATCCGATTCTAATGAATACCATGTATATAGGATTTAAAGGAGAAATAAAGGAATACCAAAAGTTCAGTATATCCCATATTTTTCAAATATTTCATAATTCTCAACCAAACCCTATGTTGTGGGAACTCATTAAAATTGTCTCATTGACACGATTTTAATGAGTACCATGTATATAGGGTTTGGAGGAGAAATAAAGGGGAAAGCTTAATTTATATGTATTTATCTTAATTTATCTGATTTTCTTGTTACCATACATCAATATATCCAATATTTCACAACCAAACCCTGTATTGTGACTATTGGAATTGTCACATTAGGTTGATTCTAATGAGTACCATGTATAAAGCGTTTAGAAAGAGAAAATAAGTGGAAAGCTGGATTAAATGTATCCCATAATTCTCAAACAAACCCTGTATTGTGGGTACTTGTTTGAATCGTCACATTAAAACAATTCTTATGAGTACCAAGTTTGTAGGGTTTGGTTGAGAATTATTGGATATATTGCTTTATATAAAATCAGGTATATAATATTCCTTTTATCAGCCTTCCTGCTTGTACTTGAATAAACAAAATCTATGTTGTTGTGCTAGAGAGGATGCAAAAATCAATGGCATCTTCGTGGTAATGGTCTTGTTTACAAACAGCCAGCGATTGATTTCTGTAACTCTGCTGCACTTTTATTTTTTTTACTCATTTTAATGCATTGTTTTAATTCTATGTTTGGTCTCAAATTTCCAAATGACCTTGATGCACCATTTTTTTTATTTGGTTAGAATTGTTGTTTTTATCTTAAATTGTGGCTCGGTAAGCCTAGTGTCAAAATGTTTCTTATTTAAAGGATGATTTAAGGATCACAAATTCCCAGCTTTTCCCTGCCCCATTTCAATAATTTTAAGTAGTACATAGAGCCCCAGATAAAATGGGTCCAACTCCTTCTAAATCATGTATTTCTCCTCCAAACCCTATATACCTGGTACCCATTAGAATCAGCTCAGTCAGACAATTTCAATAAATACCCATAATATAGGGTTTGGTTGAGAATTATGGGATATATGGAGTCATTCTAACTCCTTTATTTCTCCTTTAAACCCTATATGCCTGGTACTCTTTAGAATTGTCTCACTATGACAATTTCAATGAGTACCCACAATATAGGGTTTAGTTGAGAATTATAGGATATACAACTTCTGTTAGATCCTTTATTTCTCCTCCAAACCCTTTATACCAGGTGCTCATCAGAATCGGCTTGATTAGACATTTTCAACGAGTACCAGCAATAGAGGGTTTGGTTGAGAATTGTGGGATATATAATAAACAAACTTTGATTTTCTCCTCCAAACCGGAACTCTGGACATTACATATATAATTTATTGCTATAATTTATTGTCATCTGCCACATAGGTGATTAATCAGGGATGGATTTAGGATTTTACTGTATAGTGGTGTAAAAATTCAATCGTTATTTATGTTGAATGAGTGATAAATGATCTCATTTTTGATTTCTGGAATGTCAATATACATTCTGGCATGCTTAAGTTAGAATCTACATCAAAAGTGATACTATTGTACTATCTTTACTATCTTAAATTGAATCTAAAGCATTTAAAGGTGGTATTTAGAAGTTTCCCGATATCAGATACATGAAGCATTATGTTACCTTTGGGGGTAATTAGGGTATAATTTCTGTGAAAACTGAAACCTAAGTCTACATCAAGGTGATTTTGAACATTACCTTAATAGTAAGAAAGAACAAATTATGAAATAAAATGAAAAAATGGGGAACCGGCCGCAATAGCTCAAGTGGTTTGAGCGTCGGCTTGTGGACCGGGAGGTCGTGGGTTCAAACCCTGGCTGGGTCAAACCAAAGCAAACTGTGCAGCATGGCTCAGATAGGAAATTCATGTTTAGATTGTTGGGCTGTGGCTAAGCGGTAGAGTTGCAGACCTGTAACTCCTCTGACCTAACCGCTTGCCAGTTACGGGTTCGAGTCTGGGTTGGGACTTAAAGTGGGAAGGTCTTCCAGCCGACCTGATGTGCGTCGGTGGTTCTACCCTGACTTAAGTCTGGGATATTCCACCACAAATAATTAGCTGGACGTCACAGAGATGACCATAATTGTATCGGTGCAATGTAACAAAAACATAACAGAATTTCTTGGGGTTTTATTGATTTTATTAAATATTTAATAATAAAATATGATTATTCCATTTATTCTGCTGATTGATTTTGCTAAAATTGGTTAACTGAAAATATATCACATTTTACTTCATAATGTGAAGTCTGCAAATATGTCTTTGGCAATTTATGTAGACATTTCCAGTATAGTTTACAGGTTTGACAATTTCGTCTCTGCATCAGGGGAAATTATCAACGTTTTTCTAACTAATAATACCACTTTTGTGAAAATGAAAAAGTTTTATGCGAGCTGTAAATATGACCCTTTATTTAAAGTTTATGTTCGACAACAATCCCTTAAATCTTGATATGTGATTCCTGATTCTCAGTCAATTTCCTGTAGCATTATGCCCAGAAAGTGTTAAATTTCTTACAAAACAATTTTTTAGCCAAAACTTGTCATATTATTTGCATGATATCCGAAGAAAATTTAGATGATTAGTTCCGTAATGCCCAATCGGTTGATACCAAAACCAGAAATTACACTTTAAAGTTTGTATTTCTATATAAAGATGACATTAAATATAGAAAATAGCGAAAATAGCAAAAAATGGGACAAACTAAGTGGTTGATTTGTTTTGCAAATTCTGAAATTGTCCAGTTTCGTGTACCTCAGTTGTCATAGCAACCTTATGATGTATTCATTCATGGTTTGGAAAATAACCATTGTAATTATAATGATTATTCTAGACATAAGAGAAGTCAAGAGTCCCAGATATGTCCCAATTTTTAGTAATTCTAGTGTGTTGTTGCATAAATTTAAAAAAATTATGGTTGTGATGGAGTCTGATATGCCAGATATTTAGTGCATGCTGTTACAGTGTAGCTGTATAAATGTTTGCAAATAATGACCTGACTCAAAATGGTGGGGCACAAGCAGTGAGGAGTCCAGGGATTGAAGTTATAAAACTTAAGATTATTATCATATATTCTGATTGGTCAGATTTTCAGATAAAAATCCAACCAATCAGATGCATGAGTGTGGTCTCAAACTCAGACTCTTTTTAGATTTACATCCTCAAAAGTAGGAAAATAGCCAAGAGATTTTAATTGTTTGCTTCATTGCTTAGGCAATTTCTTGCAGGGCAAAGTTACAATTGATAAAACTTTAAACATCTCAGTCCTGCTCAACTGGGGTGAGCATGCATGTGGACAAGACGTCTGCTTGAAGACGTCTCGCTGACCTTCAGTGTGCCGGTGGTTCTGCCATTGCTAATAACTAGCTGGACTTCGCCAATATGACAATAATTGTGCAAGAATTGAGCCAGTGCAAGGTTGAAATACATATTAAAATAACAGAAAGAACTTAATTATGCCATTCATTCATAGTTTATCTATAATTTTGAAAATTCACCTGACTTTGTTGTTTTTCTTTAAAAGAGATAAAAAGGATTTTAATAAGGTATGTTAAACTTCTAATAGTAGATTTAAGGCTGAACCAATCTACATAATTATAAACCCTTAGTCATGCAGATTCTGCTAATGATTGTGAATGCTTTTGTAAAGGTGTAAAAAAGCGTATATGTGCTGGAAAGGGTTAATATTAGCATTAATTTTATTTTTGTTTCTGTTTTTTCAGATATACATTTAGAGAATATAAAATGGGCAGAAATAAAAGAGAAATACAAAGGTAAGATCATTATAGAAATGTACAGTTCTACCTCTTTCATTATTTATATCTGATCTGATCATCTTTCTCCCTTTTTTCTCCCTCCTCTTCCATCTCTACCTTTTTTCATTATTTATATTAGGTCATCTATCTGTCTCTGTCTGTCTCTGTCTGTCTGTCTGTCTCTCTCTCTCTCTCTGTCTCTCTCTCTCTCTGTGTCTCTCTCTGTGTCTCTCTCTGTCTCTGTCTCTCTGTCTCTCTCTCTCTCTCTCTCTGTCTCTCTCTCTCTCTCTCTCTCTCGCTCTGTTTCTCAGTCTGCATGCTAGAACCTTTGTAATCAAGGCATATTTAGGCAGATTACCTTTCAATCGAAGGCCAATTCCTTTATATTGCATTGGCACCTAGTTCACTTCATTTGGAGTAATAAAAACATCAGTTCTTGACTTCTTACCTCGTCTTAAATACCATCGCTGATCCCTTTGCCCATGTTTGAAGTCCATGTGGAGAAGTCTGCCTGCTCCCCTGGAATACATCAGTGGTTCTACCTGGACATTTGTCTCTGGTCTTCCTCCACCAGTAAATAGCAGGATTATAGTTCTGTTATTGCAATCTTTCATAAAAGAAAACAAACTTTCATTAAAAAAACACAATTACAAAAATGTATTTATTTCATACAGCACATTCTATGCATTAATGTCTATATATTCTGTATATTATTGATTGGAATAAACCAAAAATACATTTTGATAGAACCCCTGATATGAGGAATACAGCTCCTGCTAAATCCTTTAGTTCTCCACCAAACCCTATAGACCAGGTACTCATTAGAGTCGTCTCGACATGACAATTTCATTGAGTACCACCAATATAGGGTTTGGTTGACAATTATGGGATATATTCAGTGATACAAAATCCTTTATTTCCCCTCCAAACCCTATAAACCTGGTACTCATTAGAATCGTCTCAATGTGACAATTTCATTGAGTACCCACACTATAGGGTCTAGTTGAGAATAATAGGATATATGGGAGCACAATATCAGGTTTACTCCTCTTATCTGAAACTCTCTTTGAAACAATCTTTCATGACCTTTCTTAACTCAGCTTCTTATCTTTTATAGACCAAGAAGAAGACCCATAGAAACCACAACATTATAACATCTTTGTATCAAAAACAATGAAAACAGCCATTATCAACATATCTGCATATTTTCCTGGTCTTTGTTTCTATTGATTAAGGATATTTTCATGCTATAGTCCTTTTTATGCTGTATTTAGTTAATAACCAATAACCAATACGAAGTCCCAAATCACAACCTCATGCTTTCGTAAATGATGTATCGGTGAAAACTTACTAGCAAATAGTTTCGAACCTGACCATCAAGATGCTGGCTGATCTGGATCTACATTATTTGCCTGAGCCTGATCAATTCCTGCTTAGCAGGATGTGATTTGAGAGGATGGGAATCAGTAAGAAGCCAACTTCACCCTTAGCTTGCTAAATTTTGTTAAAAAGCCAGCTACATTTTGTTAAAAAAAACAAGCTACTTTTTGTTAAAAACCAAGCTACTTTTTGTTAAAAATCCAGCTATATTTTGTTAAAAAACCAGCTACAATTTGTTAAAAAGCCAGCTATATTTTGTTAAAAAACCCAGCTACTTTTTGTTAAAAACCCAGACTGAATTTTCAGGATTTCTTGCTTTAATATTATATATGTTACATGTCAGGGTTGATATACTTATAAATAGATATTGAGCAGCAAATAGTGTAGATCCTGGTCAGACACCTCCCAGCTCTGGATCTACAATATCGGCATACACCTTTTAAATATGCCAAAAGCCAGTAAAGAATTAATACTCCAGGGTGCATATCAATGGCCCAGCGCTAAACTAGCTTAACTGCATTTTTTTTTAATGTTACACTAGAGCAAAAAAAACAACATCTTCATCTCTTCCCAAACTGACATTTTTCTACATATTTTCATATTATGTGTGGATTTTTTTAATCAAGAAATAAATGACTTAACAAGCTTCTGTTGGGAATTCGGTTTAAATTGTTTTTAACAATTATTTTTGTCTGACAAAATTTTGTACTTAAACTATGGCCTTTTTTTAGCAAAACTGTCCCTGAGCCAAGTTTGTGTTTTTACTACCAAATTCCCTTCATTTACAAAAAATGTGAGTGTAAAACTAGCACTAAAACAACTTTAGTCGTAGCATTGAATTTATGATATTTTTTTTTTTATTTCACAGAATGTTATATGAAAATATCATTAATTTTGAATATATTGAGAACATTATGAAAATATTTAAAGAGATGGTAGAAATCATATAAAATATCACATTTAAAAATAAACACAGCATTTGTGGCAAAATATTGAGTTAGGTTATTTTTGCGCAGAGCCATTGAATAATATAGCAGTAGTTTTGAGGATCTTTCTGTGTAATCAATAATATTTCCACGATTCTGAACCTCTAAACTCAATGTAGGTGTCACTTTATAAAAACACTGCTTTTGTCGTCAGTTTAGACAATGATTCCAATGCAACGTCAGTACAATAAAATTATGTGTTAGCTTTTTTATGAATTCATCAAAGATTTGTTTTGTTTAAATACATCACATCAACCAATTTGATAATTTTGAACCTGAAAAGTGTTTTCGCTTCAAAAGTGGGAGAGTTCACATCTATGTTCTTTAAGATTTTTCTTACTTTTTAGTCTCTTATTTTAGGCCAAAGCCAAACAATATGCAGTAAAATATGATATATAGATAATTTTAAAATTGACATTTTTCTAACTTGTTATGAATCAATTGCCTGAATTATATACATTAAAAAATGTAAAATTTAAAGATATTTATCATGGTTGGCTTTAATACTACCATAAAAGTTGTGCTAACAGTCTTAAAAGACAAGTTTTGTTTGTTTTTAAATACATCGCAGTGACCAATTGTGATAATCACAGTGACATCTAGCTATTTTGGTGAAGGTAGACCCCAGATAAATGTCTGGGTAGAACCACCGGGGCACTGCAGGTCAGCTGGAAGACCTTTCCACATTAAGTCCCTCGCCCCAAACGCATCAAAACCAACAACCTAGTAAAATCAGACTTGGCTGAGCAGTAGGCAGATTAGTTTTGGGGGTTTATTGTCTTGTCAACAGCATTTCAATTATTCTGTGTCCACTTGAAGCATGTATAGCGCTGCCTTTACGAT
The DNA here is from genome assembly GCA_007844125.1 of Sinonovacula constricta. Lineage (NCBI taxonomy): Eukaryota > Metazoa > Mollusca > Bivalvia > Cardiida > Solecurtidae > Sinonovacula > Sinonovacula constricta. The sequence goes on from CM017570.1 coordinate 40,387,909, forward strand.
GTATAGCATGCCAGGAACACCTGGCATGATACCACACCCAGTCATATTGTCCTGACACTGGGCCAGCCAGCCATGGAACTACACTTGTATTAGCAAGCTAGCAAGGGGGCAATACTGATACAGTTTTTAGCAACTTCTATACACTTAATCGAACCATGGACCTACAGTACCAAGGGCAGATGCCTTACCGCTTGCGCTACCAGGTCCAGTGCAGTCTGTAGAAAGCAACCCTTGTTAATAAAGGTATATGGTCCAATCTTAGGTAAAACACATCTTTGTCATAAAAAGAAGTTTTTGCAGAGCTCCCTTGCTTACAATTAGAATTTGTGGGGAAGTTCCACAGCCTGTCAGCCGAGTGTATGGATAATATATGACTGGATATTGTATCATATCAGGTATTCACAGCATCCTATTCACAATGTTGCCCATAATTCTCAATTTGAGGAAGGAACAAAGGATTGAGCATAATACACATAAAAACAATGCAGTTCTGAGAACTCTAGATTAGTAGAGTAATTCTGATTCAGTCTGTTCATATATCCCATAATTCTCATCCCAGAACGACCGGACCTGGTAGCGCAATCGGTAGAGCGTTGGCTCCAGGTACGGGAGGCCCCGGGTTCGATCCCAGGCCGCGACATACCAAAGTCGTTAAAAATGATAGTGGTATAGTACCCTTGCTAACGCTCAAGCAAATATAAGGGTAGTTCCACGACTGGTTGGCCCGGTGTCAGGATAATGTAACTGGGTGTGATATCATGCCAGGTGTTCACGGCATGCTATACACAGTGAAGGCAGCACTATATCTGCTTCAAGTGGACACCGTCTCCAGATAACTGGAATACTGTTGGTGGGACGATAAACCCAATAAACAAACAAACAAACATCCCAGAACCCTTTATTGCTGGTACTCATTGAAATTGTCTGATTAAGACGATTTTAATAAGGTACTCGGTATAATGGGTTTCGTCGAAGAGTAAAGGGCTGTGAAGAAGGTAAATTTACCCTCATTGTCTTTCGTCACTCCACTTTGTCACTAACAGACTACTAAATGATTATTCGGACCCTTGCGGCGCCCTTGGCGTAAAGGTAGCGTCGCAGCTTTGTAACTCCTCTGACTGTTTAGCCTCCCATGGCATGGGTTCAAGTCCCGTGTAGAGTGAAGGCCTTATTGCTGAAAGGTCTTTCAGTTGCGCAGCAGTTCTACCCAGACTTTTGTGTGGGGTCTTTTTCCACCAAAATAGCTGGATGTTTGCCATAATTATCATAATTGGTTGGTTGATGCAATGTCTTTAAAAAAAAACTACTCTTTGATATTGTTTCATTTAAATAATAAGTTGCATTCCATAATGAAAACCAGTCAAAACCAAGTTAAAAGTGAAATATTGATTTTGACCAAATCAGTCTTGCAAAAAAAAACAACCTCATCTGCATTATATTCAAACTGGTGTATCATAAAAATCCGATTTCTAATTTATAAATTTAATGTACCTCTTTTTTCTCCTCAGAACATTTGGATCGACCCCCAGATGAGGCTATTTCCATGGAAACGGGTATGACTACCACAGCACGACGCAATGACTTCTCAGGTAAAAATTGGATTTGTGTTACCTTGATGATATTCCAATATTTTTCTGTTTCTCTTTACAAACAATAGATGTTGTTTTTTATTTAAATAGATTTTTTCCTGGTGCTATGCAAGTTAAGAGAGTGATTGATTAATAGAGAGGAAGAGGAAAAACAGAGACTGACACAGAGAGAGAAAGAGAGAATGTTAGTGACAGATAGAAAGTTGGAAGAGTAGACAAACAGGAATGATGAGATAAAGAGAGAGACATACATTGAGAATTCAGACAGACAGACAGGCAGACAAAGAAAGAAAGGGAGTGGGTCAAAGCGGAGAAAGAGAGAGAGGAATGAGAGTGGGAGAGGAAGATGGAAAGAACAGAATCAGAGTGAGAGATAGATGAAAATGATGTGAGAGGGTTAAAAAGAGAAAGAAAGACAACAGTTCAAATAAGATGACACAAGATTTAATGCAATATTACAAAAGACCTTAGATGAGGCAAAGAAATTATGAATATGATGAATTTCATATTAATACACATGTTACTATATATAGTAACAAATCTAGGCCTTTTGGTGGGATTATTACAGTCACATGATTATCACTTTTATGTCCAGGCTGAAAAATGCATAGTCGATAATCAGCCCTCTGAAAATTGACCTCATTATGATGTCATTATTATATTATCCATCCAAGAAATTGATTAAACCCGTTGTTTCATTACAACTATTCGACAAATCTTTAAAAGTTTCATTCAGGGGACGCCATGTTCAATTCTGCTTTCTCACCAACATTTTGAATCACATTGGTTTTAGAGCAGAAGTGTCAAAAGAAAGATCACAGACATTTTTAATTTAAACGATTGTAAAGTTTTGTATAAATTGCTTATTTAGAATATTTAGGACATATTTGCCAGAATAATGTTTAAAAGATTAAACCGTATTAGTGTAAGTTAATAACATCAACATGTGTATAAAAAACGTTAATATATACAGCATCGCCGAGCCAGGAGTTTTTTGACATCCCATCCTGCCGCTGGCGTGTATTAACCTCTCAATGATGGTATTCAACAGTTTGGACCAAAATTTATTTTCTCAAATAGCCAAATAAGTCATTGTTACCTGAAAAGTTCCTGCAAAATGCTGTTCATTGATGTCCTAGGTCTGAGTGAAAAGTCAAGCATACATCAGTACTCCTGGTTGCAAACATGTATTTCCTATCCGAGCCACGCTGGAGGGAAAGCTATTTATAAACTTAGAAAAGCATGTGACCATTTACTTTTGACATCACGTATTGTAGTCATCCGGGAAGTCTGCTCTGACGTCGACATCTATTTTTAGCAGAGACCACTATCGAGCGTTTTATACACGAAAGAATACACAGTCAAAGCAATTTTTTGTGTGATTAGTTCTGTCTAACAATTAAATTTGTGTTCAAAGTCATATTTATTAAGACTAAGGTATGGGTTTATACAAAAATGATGCCCACATTCCCTAAAGCAGTGGTTCGATATTGTTACCTGTATTTGATATCGGCAAACTGTCGGATACAGCTTTTAAGCTTTCTTTTTTAGAGGACGCGTACTTCACAAAGTTAACAGACGGCCAGAACCTTTTGCAAAAACATGCATATTTAAAAAGAAATTCATACCCACACATTAAGTGGTCTTTGAAAAAATACCACAAACTATAAATAACTATAAATAAATGTTTGTTTATTCAAATGATGCCATTAATCCCTTTTTAAATACACCGTGAAGATACAGTTTAACATCCACTCTGAACTTGCTCAACACATACTAAGCTTCAGGGGGGAAAAAAGTAGATCCTGATTAACCAGTTTGCGCAAGGAGGCGGTCTGAGCAAGTTCTGCACTATTTTTTGCCGAATGTCTAGCAACATGTCATGTTTTCTTTACAAGTAGCTATTGTAAGCAGATATCGAGGATTTATGTTTCATATGAATATTTGCAGCATGATACGGGTGAAATTTTTTTAGGCCTCATCATTCTATTTAATAGTATTATTGGGGGAAATACGTACTACCGCAGAGTTTTTTTTTTGAATGGCATTAAAAAATTAATCTTATGAGAAATATGCTGCGTAATGATGACTTTAGAACATGATATTTAAGAATTTGTCTCTTTGTGCACTTTTTGTGAAAAATATTTGTTCAGTTTATATGAAAGAAAATAATAAATTTTAAAAAAGTAAGGTTAATTATAAATTAGCCAATTTAATAAATTGCAAAGATTTTAAAGAAAACAACATTAAATTACAGATTAAAAAATGTCCTAATTGCTTTTAATGGATTTTGAATGTTTTCTGTTTATTCAAATGGCCGATTTGATTAATTAAATAATAGCAAATGTCTGAATATGTTCTGTTTATATCCGTTGTAATAGCCATCTTATTTGCATAATATTTCTTTTTTTTTTCTTTAATGGGTTGTATTGTTAACTTATTAAATATTAATTAAAAGTGACTTTTATTTTTGAAGCTATGATTATCTGTCTGAATGCAATTTGATTTCATTCTATCTTTCGGTTATTCTGTCTATCAATTTGTTCTTTCTCTCTTTCAGTTATTTTTTTCTGTCTATCAATTTGTTCTTTATCTCTTTCAGTGCTTCTTTCTGTCTATCAATTTGTTCTTTCTGTCTGTCATTAAGTCTTCATCAGTCACTTTTTTCTGTCTATCAGTTATTCTTTTTGTCTTATCAGTTATTCTTTCTGTCTATAGTTTTTCTTTCTTTTGTCTATTTTTTTTTCTTTCTGTCTATCAGTTATTCCGCTCTCAATTATTGGCTTTAAGTCCCAGTCATGACATCTTTTACTGATTGGCCAAATGTTAAGGGAAGTTTGAAATCCGACCAATCAGACCTGAGAGAGGTCCTCAAGGATCTGATTGGCCAAATGTTAAGGGAAACTTGAAATCCGACCAATCAGACCTGAGAGAGGTCCTCAAGGATCGGATTGGCCGAATGTTAAGGGAAACTTGAAATCCGACCAATCAGACCTGAGAGAGGTCCTCAAGGATCGGATTGGCCGAATGTTAAGGGAAACTTGAAATCCGACCAATCAGACCTGAGAGAAGTCCTCAAGGATCGGATTGGCCGAATGTTAAGGGAAATTTGAAATCCGACCAATCAGACCTTAGAGAGGTCCTCAAGGAACGGATTGGCCGAATGTTAAGGGAAATTTGAAATCCGACCAATCAGACCTGAGAGAAGTCCTCAAGGATCGGATTGGCCGAATGTTAAGGGAAACTTGAAATCCGACCAATCAGACCTGAGAGAGGTCCTCAAGGATCGGATTGGCCGAATGTTAAGGGAAACTTGAAATCCGACCAATCAGACCTGAGAGAGGTCCTCAAGGATCGGATTGGCCGAATGTTAAGGGAAATTTGAAATCCGACCAATCAGACCTTAGAGAGGTCCTCAAGGAACGGATTGGCCGAATGTTAAGGGAAACTTGAAATCCGACCAATCAGACCTGAGAGAGGTCCTCAAGGATCAGATTGGCCGAATGTTAGGGAAATTTGAAATTTGACCAATCAGATTCTTGAGGAGGATCTCAGAAAACTGCTCAAAGTTGTATAACTTTGGACCCAGTTTAGTTAAGTCTGGTGGAATCTGGTTTTATGGACGGTTTAATTGGCTGACCAAAGTAAGATGGTGCAAGTCGGTGGTTAACAAAATGCTGTTAAAGTAAAGGCAGCACTAGATCTTCTGAAGGATACAGGTCTCCTGAAAACATTTGTCTTGAGTTTTGTCAGCCCAGTGATAAAAGTGGCTCAGCCTCTACTGTTTGTGTTTTTGTACAGATTATTTTCAACAAGACCGGACCTGGTAGCGTGCGGCTCCAGGTATTAGAGGCCTCAGGTTAGATCCCGGGGCCACGGCATACCAAAATTGTTAAAAGTGGGAGGGGTATAGCTCCCTTTGCTTACGATCAGGCAAATATAAGGGTAGTTCCACGACTGGTTGGCGCCGTGTCAGGATAATGTGACTGGGTGTGGTATCATGCCAGGTGTTCACGGCATGCTATACACAGTGAAGGCAGCACTATATCTGCTTCAAGTGGACACCGTCTCCAGATAACTGAAATACTGTTGGTGGGACGTTAAACCCAATACACATTCCAGATATTGTCAACATACTATTACATACTTCACCAAAACTTAAATGTTGTAGATCAATTGTCACAACTTGTCTCTGTAATAAGTTTTTAACTATTTTTACACATTTAAGCCATTTCTATGATACCCAAATGACTTTTCTAAATCCAGGCCTCCACCCCTATCCCCCCAGCCCTTAAAAAAATCCTTCATTTTTAACAAATTACCTTTAATCCTGTAAATTAAAACTTATTATTTGTAACCTTAACTTCTTGACTCTAAAACATCATTTTTAACAAGACTATTCAACACAATCATGTCACAATTACATAGAGTAACATTAACTCTTCAATACAAAATCTAAATATTTCAAGAAAGAAAACCAACCCAACCCTCCAACCCCCATTTAAACAACACCATACATCATTTTCAACAAATTATTGCACATTTTGATCCAATTTTGATGAAAACCCCAACTATATAAAATCTAAAACCCCACTTCAATCTTATTTCAACAATTTATCCACATTTAACGTACTCAACAAAACTCAACTATTTTTATAACAGCTCTCTTTCCTCCCCCCTTTAAAAAATAATTTTCAACAATTCAACAAAACTATTACACATTTAATCCCCTTGAACCAACCTAAATATTTTTACAAGCCTATTTACAAGCACTACCCACATTTCATTATAATAACGTCTTGATTTCCATTCAAAGATCAACCGCAAGTCGATTTCAGTTTGTGCTACTAAATTATCACATACTCCCTAAACCCATTCAACAATCGGGAAAAATCTTCAGTTTGTCGCTTGATGATTCTTCACCTGGTGCAAAAACGATGTAACTACTATCTTTACCTGTGTAAGAGATACAACAGTCTTGCGCCAGATTTACTGTAAAGCAAACAATCAACTTGGAAACTCCAGTGTATCGGGAGTTTCAATAAATACTTGAATTTCACTTAGTTAAACATTAGAGCATGTTTGAGTCGTAAAAGAAGCAAAAAAAATCTGAAAAAATAAATGAGGTATAACAAAGTATTTTCAGAAGAGGAAAGTATTTTCAGAAGAGGGGAGACAATCTGATGGGTGGGAGGAGGTGACGTGATATTTTCAATAATTCTTATCTCAATATTGTCTTCATCCTTTTTTTCTTAACTTAAAATATATCATTCAAGCTTCATTGAAATTGTCACTTAAATACAATTCTAATTAGTACCAGGTATGTAGGGTTTGAAGGAGAAATAAATGAGTTAGCTTGAGCTGTATATTCCCATAATTGTCAACCAAACCCTATATTGTGGGTATTCATTCAAATTGTCTCAGTAAGATGATTCTTATGAGTACCAGGTATATAGGGTTTGAAGGAGAGATAACTGAGAAAGCAGGAGCTGTATATCCCATAAATCCCAACCAAACTCTATATTGTTTGTGCTCAATACTTCTTTTATTTCTCAACTAAAGTATATAATTGGTAGTTCATTGAATTTGTCACTTCAATATGATTCTAATAAGTACCAGGTACATAGGGTTTGAAAGAGAAATGCCTGAATTCTTGGAGACACCCCCCTGCACTAATACTGCACTTAAAAAATCCATTGCACTATTCTCATGGTAAATTATATTTTCCAAGGAAAAAACTGGTTATATATATTTTATATGTATATATCAATAAGAAAAAAAGAGAGCACCCTTCCAAAAAATGTCTGTTGCTGCCAACCAGTCTATTTTCTGGTGCTGTTTTGTTTACTACCATTATTAATTCAGCGGAACAAAATTCTAAATATTCCGCACCCCATCCTACCTACCTTATCTTTACCTTTTCGTCACTTCTGGGAACAATGCTGCCAATCGAGTGATGTTCTTGTATTGAGAGATGGTGGGGGGAGGTGGGGTGTTTCAAGAAAGGGGGTATATTTGTTTATGGATAGGAAGATATTGTTTGGACGTAACAGAATAAACTTCCGTTTATTCCTGTTTGCATGTGATGACAAGCTAGAATGAAGAAATGTTGTCTGTAAGCAGTGGAGTGCTAAATAGATTCCATGGTGATTTAGAAGCAGACAATGTCTGGACGCCTGGTTTTATTTGGTAATTCTTTAGATAGAGTTGTTGTTTGTTATAAATTGCTTCCAGTATATTTGCCATAACAAATTGTGTTAAAACTGCTGTTGATGCTGCTGTTTCTCCTTCTGCTATGACTTCCAACACCCCTACAATCACCATCATCAATAACATTTACATTGCAATTTCAGCTTCTGACATCAGCATAATTACCACAGCAACCTCCGTTCTTTTCACCACCACCATCACCACCACCACCACCATTATCCCTACTATCACCACGACCATCATCGCATGCACCACAATCACCACCATCACCACCACTAAACCAATAACTGCCACACTCATCACCACCAATAAAAAAAATTACCACCACACCCATCTCCAACACTAAAACAGCAACCACAACAATTACTACCAACACCACCACCTTTATCATTTCATTAAATCATCTTCCACCACAACCATCACCACCCCAAAAACAACCACCAGCACCACCACTAAAACAACACCCACTACAGCTATCACTACTAACACCACCACCTTTATCACTACCACTTAAACATCCACCACAACAACCAACACCACCCCAAAAACAACCACCACAACTAACACTACCACCTTTATCACTACCACTAAGACATTCACCACCACAACCAACACCACCCCAAAATCAACCACAACCATCACCACCTCTAAAAACAACACCCACCACAGCTATCACTACTAACACCACCACCTTTATCACTACCACTAAAACATCCACCATCACAACCAAGACCACCAATAAAGCAACCACCACCATAAGCATCACCACCAACACGAACCATAATAATGACCTCAACTTGTACCCACAATTTCTACAAGGTAACATGCAACACAGAAACATGAAATCATTAATAAACTGTCTGATGAGGATTTAACTCATTTCTGTATTAATGCACCCACTTTCAAAAAAAGTCTGAAAACTTATACTAAGTATTATTAATGGAGTAAAAAAACACATCACAGTTACTGCACTCTATGCATATCTTGAATGCATCCATTCCATCCAACAACAACAAAAAAATCAATTTCCAGGGCATAAATGTTGTAGGTCCTGGCTGCATTAGTCCAAGGTTTGTGGCGCTATTTGCCGGAGATAAAAGCCGTAATAATCTTAGAAGGAAATGTAACAATATTTACCCAATTCTTCAACTAAGACTTTGGGTCGACAGTATTCCAACATCAGAAGAGTTGAGCAAAGAAAAATAATGTTTTTGTCTTCAAATTGAAGAGTTCCTCAAGCCTGATTGGTTGCCGTGCAGTCTGGTTGCTAAGAGTTTCATTCAGGAGTATCAAATGGACCTCCAATGTGAAGAGTAATGAAGAGTAGCTTTTCAGTCTCCTTTATTGAAGAACTCTAGTCTGCTCAAATGCTGTTTTGTTAATCTTTTGTGATTTTTTTATGTGCAGAGATAAACATTGTGGCATTTTTTTTCCCTTCCCTTCTGTTTTCTGTCTTTATTTATATTAATTGCATTACGGTTGTGGAGTTTGGAATTATATGTTTTGTTCATTCTTTTTGTTGTTGTTAAAATACATCACAGTGACACAAGGATAATCATAATAAGACCTAGTGTGTAGCTATGACTGGAAAACTTTGTGTCAAGTTTTAAGTCAAGTTAGGAGTTAAACTCTCTAACGTTCTTTTCCTCCATGTAACGGGGTCAAGAGGTTTTTATCTATGGAGGAATGTAAATGCATATTTTGTATAAACAAATGAAGTAAGATGTGATTTTAAATGCAGCAAACATAGATTAGTGACTCCTCATGGATGTTGACTCACAAATGTTTGGATTTTGTGGGGATGGGGGTTTAGTCTCTTGAAATAAGTTCTGAATGTCTCCAGAAATACAGTGCCTTGTGGTCTGGTGGTTTTAGCTAGGTTTTGGTGTCAAGCATTGACGGAATTGCATCAAAGATTTGAGATATAAGAGGGTCCCAGGTTTGAGCCCTAAACTTGAGAATATTAATCCTTTGGCAAGACTATTCACTGCACAATTCTCTCGGTAGATGGTACTGGAGTCTCAGACAAGAGGTGTACAGCTAACTCCTTTATTTCTCCTCCAAACCCTTTATACCTGGTACTCATTAGAATCGTCTCAATTAGACAATTTTAATGAGTACCCACAATATAGGGTTTGGTTGAGAATTGTGGGATATATTGAATCCTGCTTACTCTGTTATCTCTCCTCCGAACCCTATTTCCATGGTACTCATTTGAACAATCTTATTGGGACTATTCTATTGAGTACCCACATATTACGTTTGGATGAGAATTATGTAATATATTGCCTTTCTAAATCTGACACACATCTTTATCTTCTGACCCACTTGTCTTTCCCACTTAATCGGAATATTAAGGGGAAGTAATTTACAACAATTTATGACTGTTCCCAGATTTTTTATTAGCTCTTCAGATATTTGTTGGCTGTTCATAAAGGGAACTTGTTCAAATATGTCTCCAAAATAAATGGCTGGCTAATCAAGCTGTTCACAGATAATTTGCTTGATAGACTGAGCGAAGAAAGAGAAAATTTAGCGATTTTAGAGCAGTTGAGGCCATATTCTATCCAGTATTAAAAGTGGTATTCAACAGCTTGCCTTTACCCAATATATATCACAACATCTAGCCATGTTCTCGGGAATTTATGCATAATTGCTGAATAAACTTGAACTGTAGTTAACTGATTTGATAGACAGCACATATTGTTTCTTTGTTTTAATGATTGATAAACAAGGGATGTGTCTTTCATGCTAAAATAAATATTTGATTTCTTTATAGTAAGTCTAAAGCTAGTATATATTTCTCTGTAGCCAAACTGAAACAAAATCTTTCAGCATATAGTTTCTGATACTTTCTAATTATATATCACCAAGACGATTCTAATAAGTACAATGTATAAAGGGTTTGGTGATGAAATATAGGAGTGAGAAGGATTCAGTATATCCCATAATTCTCAACCAACCCCTATATTGTAGGTACTCATTGAAATTGTTAAATCAAGACGATTCTAATGAGTACCAGGAACATAGGGTTTGGTGCAGAGATGAAGAAGTTAGGATTCAATATATCCCATACTTCTCTGTGAAATCCCATATAGATAGTTTCCATGTGATGTCATAGGCACTGATAAGACAGTTTAAGGCAGCCATCTTTGAAGGCAGAAGGTAATGCAGGCAGAAATCTGGAAATATGTGCTGTATTAAACTCACCACTATGTTTTTATTTTTCAGTCTATTTTCCTGAATTTTATATCAAATAAAACAGCTTTGATGAAGTATTCTAAATATAAATACTATATTTTGATAGTTTAAAAGGTAAAAAAAATACAACCAAAAAAGATACACTGTTAATTTTGTTTTAAGGATGTGCCAATAGTTTTATTTATTTTTGTATGTTAATTCTTTGTGCATTTATCAAGTTTAGAAATATTGTATTCTAAAAATATGAATTTCAAAAACTTTCCAATGGTGTATAGCTTTAAATTTTCGGACCCCAAATGAAAAAATTACAGGAAAATAAAATTTATGCTTCTACACAATTCATCTGAAAATTGCTTGAAGCTTCCATCAAAGATGGCTGCCAAGATAAGGGATTTTCACTGACGAGGAAATTATCTATTGTTGTTACTTATTAAATTTGTGTAATTAGGACAATTCTTATGAATACCATTTATATAGGGTTTGAAGAAAAAGTGAATGTGGTATTCCTTATATGTCTCTTAATACTTGATGGTTTGAAATGAGAACTTAATGAAAATCAGACATTGATGGTACCCATTATAATTGACTGGACCTGGTAGCGCAATCGGGTACGGGGGGTACCAGGTTCCAACCTGGGCAGCAACATACCAAAGTCATAATAAATAGTAGTAGTTTAGCTCCCTTGCTAATTCTCAAGCAAATATAAGGGTAGTTCCAAGACTGGTCAGGATAATGTGACTGGGTGTGGTATCATGCCAGGTGTTCAAGGCGTATTGTACACAGTGAAAGCAGCACTATCTGCTTCAAGTGGACACAGCCTCAAGGTAACTGAAATACTGTTGGTGGGACAGTAAACCCAATAAACTATAACAAACCCTTGCTGTGTAGATAATATGTATTATATGATTTATATGAGTACCAGGTTGTTTAAGGGTAAATATCTTATATATCTGTATATATCCTTTATTTCTACAACAGGCTTTATGAGTAGGTGCTAAAAATAATCCATATTGAGACAATTCTAATGAGTACCTGGTTTATTGGGTTTAGAAGGAAAATAAAGAATTTAGTATGACTCAATATATCCTACAATTCTCGACCAAACCCTATATTGTGGGTACTCATTGAAATTGTCTCATTGAGACAATTCTAATGAGTACTAGGTTTACAGGGTTTGGAGGAGAAATAAAGGATTTAGCAGGAGCTGTATATCCCATAATTCTTGACCAAACCCTATATTGTGGGTACTCATTGAAATTGTCTCATTGAGACAATTCTAATGAGTACTAGATTTATAGGGTTTGGAGGAGAAATAACAGATTAGCATAAATATGAATCAATCAAATATATAGTGTGGGTACTCATTCACTTTGTCTCACTGGGATGTTTCAAGCGAGTCTCAGGTATATATGAGTAACAGTTATATATGGTTTGGGGAAGAAATAACAGATCCTTCTGGAGAAATATACGAATAAGAATATTAATATAATATTTATGTAAATGTCTTGAGATTATTGAGGTTATGAATTGTATTTAACTTCTTTGAGGCTATATAAAAACACACAAGCATACGACCACAGCTTTTTTAAGTAAGCATAAAAAAAAAAAATGTTCCTAGCTCCCCCAAAAATGAAAGTATTCAACCCTTGTGGTTAAAAGTGGCCATGATCTTATCATGACAAACACGACCCAAAGTCTTGGTGCTTATATAGACTGTCAAATAGTTTTGAAGTATTGACGCTAGATGCTTGCAAGTGATGTTGATTATCATTTATGAGCTTGTTAACCCTTGTCTCGTTTGTGGCTCAAAACAGTCTTAGTCATCCTTATTAACGCTTAAGTGGTCAGTTTGTTTGTTTATTGGGTTTATCGTCCCACCAACAGTATTTCAGTTATCTGGAGACGGTGTCCACTTGAAGCAGTTATATTGCTGCCTTCACTGTGTATAGCATGCCGTGAACATCTGGCATGATATCACACCAAATCACATTATTCTGACACTGGGCCAACCAGTCTTGTAACTACCCTTATATTTGCTTGAGCATTAGCAAGGAAGCTATACCACTACCATTTTTAACGACTTTGGTATGTCGTGGCCTGGGATCGAACCCGGGGCCTCCTGTACCTGGAGCCGTCAAGTGGTCAGTGATGTGGAGTTTGTACAAAGATGACTTTACTAGTATCATTGACATGTATTTTATTTTTAAGCTGTAAACATTTCTTAAGACTTAATTGTTCACGTAATCGTTCAAATATAACTATAATAGTACACTTTTTTTAAAAAAAACTATGTCAAAATATTATAATCTTGTTCAATTATTGTTCGTCAAGTCCATTGACAATTTTCCTTTGTGATGGCAGATTTTACTATGATATGCAAGGCCAGTGATATGGAGATTGCTATGATGACTTTTCTAGTATCATTGGCATATTTTTCTGAAATAAATAATAAAAAACTTATAGCTCAGTCCATTATGGTGCAAGATTTATCATTATTGGTTTTTATCTTCATTTATCAATCATTTAATTAAACAATGACCAGATACAGAAACAGCACTCAGGGATGGCAAAATACGAGAAAATCTTACTTGTCCACGGATGACCAAACCTAAATTTTGTTCATACGTAAACAAACTTTACTTATCATTTTACTTTACTTATCAAACGTATCATTTTGACGTGTATGCACTGCTGGAATGTTCTTGTCATCCACGCACAGGTGAAAATGGTACCGGACCTGGTAGCGCAATCGGTAGAGCGTCGGCTCCAGGTACGGGAGGCCCCGGGTTAGATCCCGGGCCGCGACATACCAAAGTCGTTAAAAATGGTAGTGATATAGCTCCCTTGCTAACGCTCAAGCAAATATAAGGGTAGTTCCCCGACTGGTTGGCCCGGTGTCAGGATAATGTGACTGGGTGTGGTATCATGCCAGGTGTTCACGGCATGCTATACACAGTGAAGGCAGCACTATATCTGCTTCAAGTGGACACCGTCTCCAGATAACTGAAATACTGTTGGTGGGACGATAAACCCAATAAACAAACAAACAGGTGAATATGAAAATTCACCAAGTGGACTACAGGGATAGTTGATTTCGCCACTCGTGACGCTGACTTCACTGTAGTAGTACATTTGTACACCCACCTTCACAGAGGTGTCTGACATTTTGCCTGTAATATATATTATGATATTTGACCCCATGTTCGAGGTATTTGTGCATAATTAACATTAACATATGGTCACGTTCCAAACACTGCTTTTGCATTACACACTCCCTATCGACAAAAAAATAAGAATGACAAATGTGAAAAAACCTATCAGAAACCGAGATGGAGAAAAAAAATCACACATGTTGGGCTGGGCCACAATAAATGTCAGCAGCTAACCAGACAAAAAACAAAACAGTCAGTCATTCCATATTGGGCTAGATTTACTTCTTAATATAATTAACTTGTAGCATGCTTACATGCGTAAATGCACTGGCACCCTAGATGGAGTTTTCGAAATTTCATCACTCTCCTTACTTTTGGCTCTAAGCTCTTACAAAAACAGTCTAGACATCAGCAAAGTCTCTTGCCATAAGTCTAAAAGCAGTGAATCCGTGCATAAAAACATGCACGCAGTCCATCATTCTTTTTTTAATCACAAGGGTCAAGGTCATCACCCTCAGCAACCAGGAACCTCTTCAATAGAGAAGACAAGAAAGTGACTCTTTCCACTTGACATCCCCCCACCCACCTCTCTCTGAACAGGAAGCTCTTCAGATGAGGAGACTGGGATATTGCACACTTGTTATTAAGACCTCATTCAAAGAGAGTATTAAAGGGGGCTTACTGTGGATAACTTTGAGTTATCAAATGACTTTTGGAAACGCTTTTCTTATTATTATTGACTTTGGCTGTTTAGTTTAGTAAATACTTTTCTTAATCCTTTTGTTATAAAACACTGAGTTATGCTATGCTTAATCCTGAGACACCACTTTGTTCTTATTGTATCTGCTTTTGTATATTGTTGTCTTAACAACATTAATTCTTTTTCTAGTAGTTATTATAATAGCAATAAAACAGCTTTATCTCATCTTTTTTTTTTTTACCATCGTTATACAATTTCCTATGGCTTGCAGATCAGGAGGTCGTGGGTTCAAACCCCGGCCGGGTCGTACCAAAGACTTTAAAGTTGGTAGAAGTGGCTTACCTCCTAACGCTCGGGGCTAAGGGGACAGCATTATGCCTGACTCGTCGGTGTCAGTATACTGGACCGGCTCTGGGTTCAGTCCCTGGGCACCTCATAAGTGCCCCAGTGCTATAATGTTAGAAATGTAGCTGCACAGTATCGGCAAAAATGCGGGCAAATCCCAATCCCAATCTCACAGTTTCCTATTTTCTGACCCAAAGAAAAACTTGACATAATCTTGTTGTTGTTTTTTTATGGCTTATATGGATTTTTTTTTTCTTTTCTTCATTTGCATAATTCTTAAGTTGTACACCTTTAACCTTATTCTAGTTTGCATTTTTTATTCTCAAATAAACTTTAAAAACGTTTATGAAAATGTGATTAATAATGGACAGGTTTTTTTTGGAGGTAAAAAAACATAATTCCCAATCAGATGATAACAATTAAGGTTGAAATTAAACTAATTTGTCATTTTGAAGAGAAAAGACTTTGTTGTTGTTTTTTTGTTTCATGTCTATCAAATAAAGAATTTGAAAAAATCCAGCATCTTTATTTCAGCAGTCCAGAGCAGTGCGCCTTTAAATCTCTGTTGTTGTTTCTAGTTCAGTTCATTAGGGTTAATTGCTCTTAATTGGTTCTTAATTGGTTCTTAATTGGTTTCCTATTCATATCAACCATTGTCTAAGTGAGTATTGTACATAAACATTGCCATTCTTGTCATTCATAAAAACTCTATCAAGTACGCTGCGATACATTCCTTTATTAAGTGAGCTAGATTTTAAGTTTTCTTCTTAGACTTGTTTAAGCATAGCAATTGATACACAGTGCTACATTATAGCAACATCCAGTTATTATTGCTGAGGAAGATCCAAGAAATATGGCTGTGTAGAACCACTGGCACACCGCAGGAAAGCTGGAAGACCTTCCAACAATAAGTCCTTCGCCATGACTGCGATTCATTGGTGAAATGGAAATTGTCTCCCTTGTTAGTTAATATCCGAGGTATTCCAAACAGTAGCTAGGTCCTTTTAGTTGAAATTCTTGGACTTTGTCGCCTGTTGTTACATACTGCAAACAGTGAAATTTCTTACTTTTGCATAGACATGTGCTTAAAATTCATTTAAATACTTACAGAGATTTGTGACAGAGAAAATGGAAAGAGTTTGTGGATGAGGTTACCCTGGGTAAAACGAGAAAGAAAGAAAAGTCAACATACACTCCAAAGAGCACAAGCATAAAAACCGAGTAAAACAAATGAAAAGAACCTACTTGCATTTAGAGATTATTCAGGGGAGACAATTCATAAATGTCTCATCATTATAAGACTCTACCGTTCAGTCATGGAAACAGTGGGGAACTTTTTAAAACATAAAAATGCAAAAAAGCTCTTTTTGGTTAGGATTTTGAAAGAAATCAAATTCCACTAAAAGGCCTTAGTTGGGATAAAGTTCAGCATTTTCCTCAGTCTCCTAGGAGAAATATGTCTGCAGTTAAATCCACCATACGGCATAATCTGAGTCCTATAAATAGAAATCCATTTGAAAGGCAAAAAAACAACGACATGACAATCTGTAGCCCCAACTTTTTTAACACACACAATGCCATAATCATGTACACCCCAGCGATGACTGTGATTTTTCAGCCTGATACAATCTTTTGTAGCAAAATGACTCTAAAGTCCATTATATTGCCATTAGGTAAAAATACACAGGATTGGTCGAACACAATTAGAAAGGTATGTTCCCCGATATCAAAGAATTTCCCTTACTAAAGAATTGCCGCAGTGGAAAATTGATAATGTTCCCACTCTATCTCCTCTGTCGTCTCTCTCTCTGTGTCTATCTCCTCTTTCATCTCTCTCTCTCCTCTGTCGTGTCTCTCTTTTTTTCTCCTCTGTCATCTCTCTCTCCTCTGGTGTCTCTCTCTTCTCTCTGTTGTCTCTCTCTTCTCTCTGTTGTCAATCTCTGTCCTTTCTCTCTTCTCTGTCATATCTCTCTTTGTGTGTTTGCTGTCTTCACTTTCTCTCCATCCATCCCTCACTCACTCACTCTCTCTCTCTCTGTCCTCTCTCTATCTCTGTCCTCTCTCTATCTTTTCTGTCATCTCTCTCTCTCTCTCTCTCTCTCTCTGTATTTGCTGTCTTCACTTTCTCTCCCTCCCTCAATCTCTCTCTCTCTCTCTCTCTCTCTCTGTCCTCTATCTTTTCTGTCATCTCTCTCTCTCTCTCTCTCTCTCTCTCTCCCTCTCTGTAGTTGCTGTCTTCACATTCTCTCACTCAACCTCTCTCTTACTGTAACAATGTTAGTTTTCATAGTTATAATGTAGTTATGCTTGTAATACTCATTTTTACCCTCTGTTCTGTTTGTATATATATGTTTATTACAACTATTGTAATAATAATAATAATAATAATACTTGTAATAAACATATACAAAAAAGAATAGAAGGTAAAAAGATCAATGGTACTGTCAAACATTTTGATTACTAAACATCAGCATCTTGTTAATTGCATATCTACATAAAATATTAATTTCTTGCAATTAATTACCTTTAAGGACTGACAAGACAATAAAAAATTATTACAAACACCCTAATAATACATTGCAGCCCTTTGCTAATTCTGTGTCAACTGATTTTATAAATTTTTGAATATTTTGAAAAACACTATCAATATTTGTTAATATTTGGCAATAAATTACTTTAAGAATGAAAAAATAGTTGACATTAATAAATAAGCTTCTAAATTAAATAGAAATTAAAAAAAAGTTGTGTTTTTTTTTAAATATTAATGAACCTTTAAGCCCTTTGATAACTCTTATCTCAACATAGTTGTAGTAGACTTCTTGGCTTCTTTAAGAATTCCAAAGAAAAAACAATTACTGTAACACAATACATTGTCACACCAGTTGGCTGAAAATGGGAAACAGTAAGATTGCATTTTGACTCCCGTCCTTTGAAAAACCTTCATAACAGCATAAACAAAAAATGATAACTCCACGAAACTTTTGTCAATAATTACCTTAAAAAATGAAATGAGACTGAAAAACAATAACAATACACTTTTACAATAGACTACAGACAGATAAATGCACAACTAGACCTCCAAATCCCTTTAAAAACTCAACATAAACTGCATATTCAAGCAATTAAAATAAACAGAAGAAAAAAACCACGACCGAACTTTTTTAAAACTTTTGAAATAAATTACCTCGAAAAATGTAAACAACATGAAATAATAATAATTATACACGAGTAGACTAAAAACAAGGATTGGTATAAGCGCGACTGTGACTGTCCCACCCTTTGATTCCTCAGCACAGAAAACTGTAACAGCATTGACCCTGGTGATGCTGTTTTTTCTTCAGATAGCTATAACGAGATTTTAACTTATTAACTCACAACTTCATTCTTAGATGACAATCTGTATCAGTCAAGACTACATCAAACAGTGTAGATCTAGATCAGCTAGAGCTATCTGGTCTGGATCTACTTTATTAACCTAAGCCTGTTGTATTCATGCTCAGCAGGTAAAGGGGTTGAGCCAGTGTGTGATTCGGCCCAGATATCTTCAGACACTGTGTCGCCCTAGTTGGTAGTAGTTGGGCTGACAGTCACACACAGACCTTTTGTGATGCGTCCACTCCTGGGGTTTTACGTGTCTCTGTTCTTGTATAGCGAATATAGCCGTCTGTATATATGTAGTTACAAAAAAAAAAGAAAGAACTTGTGACAGGGTTTTGTGTGGTATGTGCTTGTGTACAGTGAGAGAATGAATTTATATACATTTTAATTCTAAGAGACTAAGGCCACTATTCACCAACCATTCTTAAGTAAGAACAGCTCAAGTCATGGATTTCAGTCCACAAAATCTTCATTATTTATTTAGCTACATGTCTGTATTTTGGCATAACACTTTAATTTTGCTACTTTGAGATTAAATTCACATTGAAATTAATAAATAAATAAATAAATAAATAAATAAGCTTATATTTGTTGGTATGGAAATTGTGACTTGGGTTTAAGTCATGACTTAGGTCCATATTCAGCAACCATTCTTAAGCCTAAGGTTGGTGAATACAGTTGTAGGTCTTTTGCCCAGACCGAGACTCAAACCTACATTATGAGAGGCCAAAGAATTACAAGTACACACTTCTACCACTTAGGCAGTGTAACCCTTTAAGTTTTTTTTGTAATTTTTTTACTTTCATCTTCCTTTTTATTGGCTAGCTGAGGGGAGCATTTATTGGAATAAAACAACCTTGTTGACAGCACTGATGTATTTTTGTTTTTCAGTTTAATACTTTGATCTTTAAAGCACATTGTTTATTCATAAATTAGCTTATTTTTATTGGTATGAAACTTGTGACTTGGGCTTAAGTCATGACTTAGGCTTAAGAATGGTTGGTGAATATGGACCTAAATCTGTATTTATCAATTTTAGTCAAATAGTGTAGATCCAGATCAGCCAGCTTATTAGTGGGGAGTGTGGAGAAGACAAATAAATGAAAATAAGTGAGGACTGATGTAGATCGCACAAGAAATATCGAGATAGTTTAACAACTAAAGAAAGAAAAATCAAATATTATCACAAATGAAAATTTAAGCACTATAAAAAAGGGAAGGGAAGCTAACCTGCGGTGCGCCGGTGGTTCTACCCAGACATAAGTCTGGGGTCTTCCTTCACCAATAATTAACTGGATGTCGCCAATATGACCATATTTGTGTTGGTGCGATGTAACAAAAGAAGAAAAACAAAAATGGGAAGAAAACTCCAGCACTTGTGACTGTGTATACTTTCACAGTGTGTCAACAGTGTTGGAAAGACACCATGTCTGTTTCCTTGTCGACACTTGAATGAGTGTTCTCGTTAAAATTGATGTCTCTTTTATTGGTGTCTCTAAAATTGATGGCTTTAAAATTGATGAATCTAGTAATTAATGGCTTTAAAATTGATTCTTTTAAGGTGATGTCTCTAAAAAAATGATGTCTCTAAAAAATAGTGTCTCTAAAATGGATGTCTTTTTTTTTAAAGGTGTCTCTAAATTCAGTGTTTCTCTTTAATCTTGTTAATTAGTGTCTTTAAAAGTGGTGTGTCTAAAAATAATATATATATGCATTTTTAAGGGATATCTCTAAAATGGTTATTTAGAAATGGCCGACCCTTAAAGGTGGTATCCAACAATTTGGACCAAAATATTTTTTCTCAAATAACCAAAATAAGTCATTGTTACCTGAAAAAATCTTGCAAAATGTTGATCAATGTTACCCTAGATCCGTGTGAACAGTGAAACATAAATCCACATTTCCCGATTGCAAACAAGTATATCCTATCTGAGCCAAGCTGCAGAGATAGCTATTTTTAACTTGGAAAACCATGTGACAACTTGCTTTTGAAATTACATTATATATCGTCACTATTTTTAACTTGAAAAACCATGTGACAACTTGCTTTTGAAATTACATTATATATCGTCACTATTTTTAACTTGAAAAACCATGTGACAACTTGCTTTTGAAATTACATTTTGTATCGTCATGCGGGTATACCACTCTGACGTCCGTATCTATTTTTATTATCATGCTTATTTATAGATTTGGAATGATTTACCTTTAGAGCGATTTTATCGTGATTTGTACAATCTAACAATGTAGGCAGTGTTGAAAACCGTCTTTACTTATAGTAAAGTATGAGTTTATGCAGAAATTATGCTCTAATTTCCCAAAGCAGTGGTAAGGTATTGTTACATGAATGTGATATAGGCAAACTGTCCGATACCACCTTTAAATTGGCATGCTGTACTGTTTGGGGTCGTACAGACGTCCCGACACGCCACCCAGCCAGTACACTGAGACACTTGGCATTATTATTTGTGGATTTGCACCACATAAGGGCATGTTTCAAGGTTGTGACACGCCACACAGCCAGTACACTGAGGCACTTGGCATTGTTATTTGTGGATTTGCACTACATAAGGGCATGTTTCAAGGTTGTGACACGCCACCCAGCCAGTACACTGTGGCACTTGGCATTATTATTTGTGGATTTGCACTACATAAGGGCATGTTTCAAGGTTGTGACACGCCACCCAGCCAGTACACTGAGGCACTTGGCATTGTTATTTGTGGATTTGCACCACATAAGGGCATGTTTCAAGGTTGTGACACGCCACCCAGCCAGTACACTGAGGCACTTGGCATTGTTATTTGTGGATTTGCACCACATAAGGGCATGTTTCAAGGTTGTGACACGCCACCCAGCCAGTACACTGAGGCACTTGGCATTGTTATTTGTGGATTTGCACTACATAAGGGCATGTTTCAAGGTTGTGACACGCCACCCAGCCAGTACACTGTGGCACTTGGCATTGTTATTTGTGGATTTGCACCACATAAGGGCATGTGTCATTGTTGTTGTTTTTTTGTTTGGTTGTAGATAGTGGTTTGATTGTGGTGATGGGGGTGGTTGTTTGGTTGTAAAGGGAGTTGTGGTGGAAATTTAAGGGTTGGTGTTTTTGGTGGTGTTTTGGGGATGGTAGTTGTTCATTTGGGTAATAGTTTCCACATCAGTGAAGATCTCTTATCTTGGCAGCCATCTTTGATGGTAACTTCAAGGGATTTTAAGATGAATTGTATAGAAGAGTAAATTGTATTTTCTTGTAATTTCCTCATTTGTGGTCCAAAAATTAAAAGCTATACACCACTGGAAAGCTCTTGAAATTGATATTTTTAGAATACAATATTTTTAAAATTGATAGATTCATAAAGAATTAATACACATAAATAAATAAAATTATTAGCCCTTCCATAAAAAAAATGAACTGTGTATCTTTTTAGTTGTATTTTTTTTACCTTTGAAATTATCAAAATATAGTTTTGATATTTAAATAACTTTATAAAAGCTGTTCAATTTGATATAAAAGTCAGTAAAATAGACTGACTCACAGTGGTGAGTTTAATACAGTACATATTTCCAGATTTTGGCCTTCATTAGCTTCTGCCTTCGAAGATGGCTGCCTTAAACTGTCTTATCAGTGCCTATGACATCACATGGTAACTATCTATAATGTATAAAATAAAATAAGAAAAAATGATGTTCTTATTTGGAAAATCACTGTGTTTAGTGGAGTTTTGTCTCTTGGTGGAGCAACATTGCCCATTGAAAAGTTAAAGTGATGGTTCTCATTTTGATGGATGTTGTTTTTGTTTGTTGTTGTTTGAGTAAAAGTGAAAGATTTATCATTAAAATCATAGGGACTTTGTTGCTGGGTTTTTATGCTCTATCAGTCTGTCTATCCATCCATCCGTTCCACATTCATGTCCCGCCCAAAACTTTGTTATTTGAAGTCGCATTTTAAATATATCTGACAGATGTGATCGTCATATCGAGACAACATGTCGCGAGCGAGATTCGGGTTGTTACCTTGACGGTCAAGGTCACAGCATGACCTTGAAGCAAAATCGTGTCTGTTCATAACTTTGTTATTTATATTTGGATTTTAAAATTATTTCAAAGAAATGATCTCCATATCGAGATGACGTGTTGTGTGCAACAGTTGGGTCGCTACATTGAAGGTCAAGGTCACAATGTGACATTGAAGGAAAATTATGTCTTGCCCATAACTTTGTTATTTGCATTCACATTTTATATACAGGTTTGAATATGTCTGATTTCATAGCACTACTTCATTTATAAAATTCACCTTCATAGTTATACAACAAACTTTTTTTGTGACAAAATACCATTCGGGGAGCATCACCCGTCTACGACGGTCTCTTGTTATTTTTTGTTAGGATAATAATGAAAGATTTATCATTGAAAGTTTTAGGGATTGTTATTTTGGCAGAAGTTGTTGTTGAGTTTTTGTTTGTAGTTTTAAGTAATAAAGTTTTACCAACAATTTTAATGATTGTTTTTTTTTTAAGAAATGTTGTTGTTTTTAATTGGCATTGGGAATTCGAGCACTTTGTTGTGTTGATGGCATTGTAAATGGTGGTTTTTGTTGGGGTGATGGAGTTGCTTGTGGAGAGTTACCATGCTGGTGTTAATATGGGTGTTGCTGATTTTGGGTGTTGCATTTCATGAGGTCAAAATTGATAGTGGTAAACTCATAAGTTCTTGTTAAAAAAATATCACTTAAAAGTTATTTTGAGAGTGAAAAACAGGCCAGCTTAGGTATGGGTTTATAATGTTAATTTTGATAGCATTTGACTTTCCACATGTCTCTGTAATTTATGTTACATGACTTAAAAAAAAATATATTTCATAATCTTCAAATAAATAACAAGTTACAACTGTTAAAATTTAATTTATTGCTTTTAAAAATTCTAAAAATCCCCCTTGGGGCACCCCTAACCATAAAATACAGACTGGTTGCCTAACTGATGTCTAATGTTATCTCAATTTACAGTCTGTTTAGTGGAGACACCAGTCTATGACTGTGTGATATCCCATGATGCAAATCAATCAGAAATGGGGGCCCCCCCACAGGCTGAATGAACACACTAATGATCTTTTAATTATAATATGAATAATTGATAAAACTATAACGAATGTAATTACAGAAGCGTGTTTTTGAACTTTATACGAGGAAATATTTTTTACTGACTGGTTTACGGCCTTGTATTAGACATAAAAAAATAAGGAAGATTGTTGTGAAAAGGTTGTTTTTTTTTCTTAATTGTTGTAATTTATGAAATTGCTTTGAATGTGACAGGAGTTATTTTAATGTAAGGTCAACTGTATTAAGGGATATAATTTCTAGTGCAATTTATAATTGGTTTTATTAAATGATTACGTACAGTAATGGGGAAATGGGGAAATTAAATAAATAGTAGGATCTAGCATAATGATGATGGTGATTATGCTGCTTTATCAGCTGCTGCTGCTACAGCTGTTGATGATGTTTTGGGTAAAATTGTTTATTAGTATTTGCAACAACAAAAAATGAGGTAAATACTAAAATAATTACTTTTGTCAATTAATTTATTAAAATATACTTTAGGTGTTTGATTTTCGATGACAGCTTTTACCAAAAAAAGTAATGTTCTGTGACAGATTTTGCAAAAAAAGAGAAGTGTTTTAAACTAAGAAATTGTTATTACATTTAAACTTAGTAAAAATACTTTTTAAGAAGTTAACTGACACATAATATGTATGGGTATGTTTAAATGCCTATGTTTATCACAGTAATCCCACATAAAATGTATGGATATGTTAAAATGCATATGTTTATCACAGTAATCCCACATTAAATGTATGGGTATGTTTAAATGTATATGTTTATCACAGTAATCCCACATAAAATGTATGGGTATGTTTAAATGTACATGTTTTAACACAGTAATCCCTCATAAAATATATGTGTATGTTTAAATGCCTATGTTTATCACAGTATTCCCACAGACAAGTAAGGCTTATTCATCGTCTTTTTTTGTTTGTTAATTGGGTTTATCGTCCCACCAACATCGTTTCAGTTATCTGGAGACGGTGGCCACCTGAAGGGCTGCCTTCATATGCACATAGTGCATAATTCCTGTAGAGAAAACATCATACTTTAGTCTAAGCTTTGACGATTTTTAACAGTACCTAAATTTCACGGCAGTCAAACTTGTTAACCAACACTTAAAATTGTCATTCTTTCCAGATCTTTAAATAAGAACGATTGGGATTTCTGATAAAAATAGACATCGACGTCACAGAGGATGACGTGGCTGAGCTATCCTTTAAGTGGTCACGTGATTGTCTTAGTTTAAAAATAGCTAACAGTGCAGCGTGGCTCAGATCATAAATACATTATAGTTATAACAATTGTGGCGTTATGGTTCACTTTTCAGACAGGTGAATAACATCAGTTAACAGCATTTTGCGAGATCTGTTCAGGTAACAATAGTTAATTAAGACATTGCATGAAAAATATTTTTGATCCAAACTGTCGGATAAAACATTAACAAACAATGTAGGCCAAAAATTATAAAAAAGCACAGCCTTGACATATAAGTCAAGGATTTTCAGTCCTCCTACAGACAAGAACAACATCATGACATTTGTCATTTGTTTGGTGTTATGTGACACAACTTTTGCATCTCTTAACCTTAAAAATAAACTGCACAGGCTGGGATCGGCACTATTTGCAACTGAATCTCTAACAATGTGTAGTAATCTTTGCTTGTAGTTTGTTGCCCGGCATGAGTTGATCAGGCTTAGGCAACTATTGTTTTTCACCGGAACTACTTTTTTTTAGATGGCTCATCTTCTGTTCCTAGGCTTAGTCAGGTATGCTGAACACGAATCTGGTGCTACTTTTGGGATATCTCTTAGCATGGCAGCCTTCAGGCTGTTTACCAGAAAAGATGCAAACGTTTATGCTTTTTTATATGCTAGATTTCAAAAATGGTAAAAGATATCCAATAAGGGGCGCTGGATTTGTGTTCTGCACCCAAAATAACCAAACCCCTTGAGACAAAGTTTGGGGTAAAGTTTGGAGAAAAGTTGATTTGGCCAAACATCGGCAAAAATCGTAAGGCTTTTTTGCTTAGAACTGTAAACTCACAAC
Source organism: Sinonovacula constricta (assembly GCA_007844125.1). Taxonomy (NCBI): domain Eukaryota; kingdom Metazoa; phylum Mollusca; class Bivalvia; order Cardiida; family Solecurtidae; genus Sinonovacula; species Sinonovacula constricta. Next base: position 40,413,635 of record CM017570.1, read on the forward strand.
CTTGTTGTGTCGCTAGGAATGTGTCATGTGGCCTATTCATATAGCTTGTGTGGAAACAAATAATTGATCAGGCTTTAGGTTATTGGTGTAGATCAAGGTTACCAAGAATCCACTGGTACCTGTCTGAATAGGATCTAAACTATATGCTGTAAAATCTGTGCTAGTAGGTCATATTGCATTGTAGTTTGTTTGCAAGTTAGAAGGAATTTAGTATCTTGTTTTTTGTTTATTGGGTTTATCATCCCACCCATCCTCAGAGCCCACGGCTACTAAATAGGTTTCACTCCATTCATACACCATTGGATTTTTATCTACAATATCATTGTATCGAGAGTTAAATTTGAATAGATATCAGCCAATCAACGCAACGCTACTTATTTGTATGGAGGGAGCTAAATATCTGGAAACATGAATTTTAGTTACACGATGATGACATTTTGGAAGGAAAGCCAAAAACTAGATAGAACGAACCATCCGATTGGATAATTGGTGACAATTTTATCCTGTAGCCAATGATTTAACTGCTTTGGCTTTCGGCTTAAACATTGAAAAGACAAATAATAATCCTGCAGTGTATGAATGGAGTGAACTCCGACGATGCATCCCACCAGAGTATATTTAGTTATTTTGAGACAATGTCCACTTGAAGCAGATATAGTGCTGCTTTCACTATGTATAGCATGCTGTGATCACCTGGCATGATACCACACCCAGTCACATTATCCTGACACCGGGCCAACCAGTCATGGAACTACCTTCATATTTGCCTGAGCGTTGGCAAAAGAGCTATACCACTACCATTTTTAACAACTTTGGTATGTCGTGGCCTAGGATTGTTGTGGCCCAGTATTGAACCTGGAGCCTCTTGTACCTGAAGCAGACACTCTGCTGATTGCGTTACCAGGTCTGTGTTAAATAATAAATGTGCTAAAATTTAAAATTGCATGAAACTGAAGTTTAGTTCAGTTATATTCAATCTGTTTACAATCTATATTTACAATCTGTGTTATTTGAGTAGCCTTTTATGTCATATGATGCATTTAGAATAGCATCAACTGCTCATGTGGCTTTTATCAGGTAACAACCAGGGTTCAAATGTGGAAAAAAACAACAACTAAAAAGAGACAAGAAAGAATAACTTTGCATGATAGGAAAATACCATCACCGCTGACCAGTTTTGTAGGTTCCAGAATCAGATGACAGTTGTAGGCGTCGTATGTCAAGTTTGTGTTATTTCCATGGAAAACTTTCACAGTGAACCTACCACAATAGCTCAATAGAGTGTCGGCTTGCGGATGGGGAGGTCATGGGTTCAAAGCCCAGCCGGGTCAAACCAAAGACTTCAAACTTGGTAGTAGTGGCTTCCCTCCTAATGCTTGGGGCTAAGGGGACAGCATTATGCCTGACTCATCATTGTCAGTATAATGGACCGACCGGATTCAGTCCCTGGTCACCTCATTAGTGTCCCTGTGCTATAGTGATAGAAATTTGGCTGCACAGTAATGGAAAAAATGCCAGCAAATTCCTCATTCCTAAAAATCAAGTAAAATTTGGTCCAGTTCAATAGATATTGCCAGTTTGGTGGACTAAAGGTCCAGTGTTTTCTTTCACGAAGACTGTTCATGGCTAAGAGTCCTGTTCAGGGTGAAGGACTAAATTTGATAAAGTCTTCCAGCTGATCTGCAGTGTGCCGGTGGTTCTACCCACCAGACATTTGCCTGGGACCTTCCTTCTCCACACTAGCTGGGAAACCTACATATAGCTGACTCGTGTTATATATATGTACATTATTTTGACATTTCAAAATATATATTTTTCCATAAAATACTGTGCTGGAAATCCACTCAATGACGCAAGCTGTTGGATGCAGTGATGTGTTAAAGTTGCATTTCTTACAAGAATAAATTCCATAATGTTTAGCATTGTCGGTAAGTCAATGCATAATTATTATGCAAGTTGTTGTGTGAAAATTCTAGAAAACGATATATATATATACATAACAAAAGTGGCTGGAACGTCGCTTGACATCTCTGACTTTTACATTGAAAGTACATGTTGAAAATATAGCCGGATTCCTAGAATAAAAATGTAAACAAACATGTGATGTTTAAATTCTGTTTGCTAGAGTGTAATGATTTTGTTGATGAAAGGCTGCCAATGTGTGATATTAATGTCAAATATATGCCAAGTCTACTACACGTGTAAAACATGACAATTACAAGGTCATGATGGTATTTACCGTTGTAAAATATATTTTTTTAATTTTTGTTTTTATAGACCCCCAGATATGATGTATATGAGGGATATATTGGAGTCAAGTCAGTCTGTCAGTTGACGTTTTGTAGACAAAGATTTCTTTGTTTATTTCTCAGCTATCATCAGTCTGATTTTGATGAAACTTTACAGGTCTGGTAGGTCCCAAGCCTGGTTATGCATATTGTTGGAATGTCATTTCTTGGTTGTTTTATCAATAGTTTCATATTTTGTTACTGACCTAGTACCGACCACAATAGCTCAGGTGGTAGAGCGTCGGCTTGCGGATCAGGAGGTCGTGGGTTCAAACCCCGGCCGGGTTAAACCAAAGACTTAAATGTTGGTAATAGTGGCTTCCCTCCTAACGCTCGGGTCTAAGGAGACAGCATTAGGCCTGACTGGTCGTTGTCAGTACAAATGGACCAACCGGGTTCAGTCCCTGGGCACCTCATAAGTGCCCCTGTGCTATAATGATAGAAATGTCACTGCACAGTATCAGCAAAAATGCCGGCAAATCCCTTACTGAACCAGTACAATTCAAACAATTTGGAAATGGTAATATCTTCATATCATTGGTTTAGTAGCATCTCAAAAGAATTATTATCAATTCTCATTAGTTTCTTTCATCAGTTTTAATCACTCATTCAGCCAGTCAGTCCGCCTGTCTGTCTCTTCATCAGTCTCATCATCTGTCTGTCTCTACATCTGTCTGCCTTTTTGTCACTCTGTCTTCTCTGACCAGTCATAATGTCTGCCCGTTCGCGACTTCACGTCTGTAAGATAATATTTTATCACTCCTATCTCTTTGTTTGTATTTTTATCTCATAACTATTGAGCTTTTGTCTTAAAACTGGGCCTGCGTATGTCTTGGGAGTAAATAAGTCAAACAAACAGATGGTTTGTTAGGTAGTATGCCTGACCATTGTTCACAACGGGCATTGGTTCAGATCTTGGCTAAAGCATTCTAATCTATTATCAGAAAGGTTCAAATCCTGGCTAAAATACACTGACCGCTGTTGGAACTCCTCGGATAATTCCGTCTTCAGGACGATTGTCGCTCGGACAAACCTGGTGCAGTTGAATGTACAGAATTTAAAATTTTTGTTTGCTTGAAGACTCATTAGTGGTTAAATGAAGACTGTTTTTCTTTATCATCATATCCCATAATTCTCTAGCTATAAATAAAACCCTATATTGTGGGTACTTATTAAAATCTCTCTCATTGAGATGATTCTAAAATAAAATAGAGAGAGAGAGAAAAGGTTAAGATGGATAAATAAGAGAGATTGCAGATAAAAAACATACAAGTAAGGAAGAGTGGACAAAGAAATAATGAAAGATAAAGTTTAAAGAGAGAGAGAGAGAAAAGGTTAAGATGGATAAATAAGAGAGATTATAGATAAAAATCACAAAACAAGCAGTGAAGTGTGGAGAGAGAGATAATGGAAAATAAAATTTAGAGAGAGAGAAGTGTGTAAGATGGATAAATAAGAAATTATAGATAAAATTGCAAAACAATTAAGAAATGTAGAATGGAGAGAGAGAGAGATTATGTAAAAAAAAAGTTTAGATAAAGAAAGAAATTTTTAAGATGGATAGAAAACAGAAATTATAGATCAAAATCGCAAAACAATTAATAAATGGAGAGAGATGAAATGGGAAATAAAGTTTATCGAAAGAGAGAGAGAGGGGTTTAAGATAGATAAGTGAGATAAATAAGAGAGCGTGTTGGAGAGATATATTTATACAGTTCATGCATATAGGTGCTATTAATGATTTACAAACTCTGGGTTTTGCCTTTTCCACTTGTATCTTGAGAAACAATGATGTTCAAGGAGATCTTAATAAATAATTTGGAAAAAAAAACCCTCAAAGAATGCAACACCAATTATGAGGACTGGTTTAATGTAGTATAAAAAACAGAAGGTTAAAGATAACAAAATTCTATGATGACATGAAGTAATGTAATTATGCAAAGCACTCGTGGGCCAAGATTTCTGTTTTGATGATAGACATAGCAAATGTATTTAGAATGGCTTTACTATGGGGGGATGCACATTAGACCTAAGTATGTTTCGGAACAGTGGCGAGAGGGTTGTGTTTTTTGTATGTGTTGTTTTTGGTAAGAGCTTTGGATAGTGGGAAAGGGGAGACATTTTTAGGCTTTATTTTTATGCCTTATCCAAGCCCTTTAAACCTGGTACTTATTTGAACCATCTCAATTGAGTACCCATAATGCATGGTTTGGGGGAGAATTATGGGATATATTGAATCTTGCTAACTCCTTTATCCCTCATCCAAATCCTTTATACCTGGTACTCATTAGAATTGACTCGATGTAACAATTCTAATGAGAACCCACAATATAGGGTTTGGGGAAGAATTATGGGATATATTGAATCCTGCTAACTCCTTTATCTCTCATCCAAATCCTTTATACCTGGTACTCATTAGAATTGACTCGATGTAACAATTCTAATGAGAACCCACAATATAGGGTTTGGGGAAGAATTCTGGGATATACAGCACCTTCTAACTCCTTTATCTCTCATCCAAATCCTTTATACCTGGTACTCAATAGAAACGTCTTGATTAGACAGTTCTAATGAGTTACATTTTCTTAGGGTTTGGTTGAGAATTATGGGATATATGTCTACCAATTGATACAATTCTTCCTCGAACTCATTAGAGTCGTCTTGATGTGACAGTAACCACTTTATAGTGTTTGGTTGAGAATTATGGGATATATTGAATCGTGCTAAATCCTTTATGTCTTACCTAAACCTTGTAAAAAAATTTCTCATTAGAATCGTCTCAGCAAGCCAATTCCAATGAGTACCCTCTGTGTATGGTTTGATTGAGAATTATGGGATATATTGAATCATGCTAATTCCTTTATTACTCATACAAACCTTATAATCGTCTCAACAAGATAAGGTATGCTAGAGAATTATGGGATGCATTGCTGACAACAAAAAACGACTTAGCAGCACAGTACAAGTTGATCAAGGCCATTGAAAGATGTCAAGATTCAGAACTTGGGTAGATCGAGAACGGCCCACATCTGCTGTCTAAACAGGATCTTCTCTGTATTCCGCAAAAGGCGTAGTGGTAGAGTTGCCAATTTGTAACTCCTCTGACTGCTTAGCCTCTCTCCGCCTGGGTTCAAGTCCCCTTTGGGGCGATGGACTTAAACATTAAGGGCATGTGGCAAGTTGATCTAGGTTCAATTTTTGTTTTCTTACAAATTCTTTACTTCTTTGTCAAACATAACTATAAAATTGCTGATACTCATTAGAATCATCTTAATGAAGGAGATTAAATAAAACCTTTTTTATAGGGTCAGTATAATGGACCGGCCGGGTTCAGTCCCAGGGCACCTCATAAGTGCCCCTGTTCTATAATGATAGAAATGTCGCTACACAGTATCGGCAAAAATGGCGGCAAACCCCATCCCATCCCTCCTCATATTTAGACATACTATAATGCAGCAGACATACTATAATGCAGCAGACGTACTATAATGCAGCAGATGTACTATCATGCAGCAGATGGCATGAAACTACTCATCCCTGTATATACTCGGGGAGAAAAAGAAATGCATCAGTTAAGTCGATACAAATAAGTTAATTTTCTTTTAACTGTGCAAAACCTCAGTAAATATGAGTCCAGGGAATATGATATGCCTGACAGTGTTCGTGGAAAAGCACGCAGCACCAGAAACAGAATTTCAAAATACACCATCTCAATTGAGTACCCATAATGTAGGTTCGAATGAGAATTATGGGATATATTGAATCCTGCTGACTCCTTTATCTCTCATCCAAATCCTTTATACCTGGTACTCATTAGAACCGTCTTGTTGAGACAGTTCTAATGAGTACCCACATTATAGGGTTTGGTTGAGAATTATGGGACATAAGCACCTGCTAACTCCTTTATCTCTCATCCAAATCCTTTATACCTGGTACTCATTATAACTGTCCTGTTGAGACAGTTCTAATAAGTTACATTTTTTTAGGGTTTGGTTGAGAATTATGGGATATATGTCTAAGTCGCTGGGCACTTGCAGCACTACTTCATGAAATAATTGACTTGTATATGTATTGCCTTTCTGACCCTGGCTACACAGCTAGTTATTTTAAAACTAAGAAAACCACATGACCATTTATTTTGGAGATCATCATGGTAATCTACTCTGACGTCAGTATAAGTTCTTAGCAGAACTTCCCATCATGCTTATTTATAGACTTGGAAAGAATGAACATTTAAAAAGCGAGAGCGATTTATTTCATGATTTGTACAGTCTTAAGTACTGAGGTAGTGATTAAAATTGTCTTACTTAGATTAAAGTACGAGTTTATGCAGAGATTCCATAAAACAGTGGAAAAATAGAGTTACATGCAGTTGTTGAAACATGCAGATATCACATTGAAAGTTTTAACCAAACTTTTTTTTTTCTCAAGTAAGTCATTGTTACCTGAAATGGTCCTGCAAAATGCTTTACATTGATGCCCTGGATCTGTGTGAACAGTGAAACATAAATCTCACTCATCATTACAAATAGGTATTTCCTTGTCACGCTGCACAGGGAGGTATTTTTAATTCTAAAAAAACATTTGACCACTTTTTGTGACCACGCTTTATCATCATTCCGCTAATCTGCTCGAAAATTGACATCAATTTTTAGCAGAAATCCCCCATCATGCCTATTTATATGTTTAGAAAGGCCAAGCTGTTTGAGAGATTTTTCACAATTCTTACTTCTTAACAATTAGAGAGATTTTTTTTTCATTTTTACTGTTTAACAATTGAGTTAATGTTTGAAATCAGGTTTACTGACACACAAAAAATGAGTTAATGCAGAAATAAAGTTCAATTTCCATCAAAACTGGGAAAGATATTGTTAAATGTTTGGCTACCACCTTTCGAGTTGTCCACTGTTTAACATGCTTTTGTCGCAAATGGAATGTCCCCATTGAGAATCGTACACTGGAGTCGAGTTTATTTAGGTAGTTATGCAGCGATTAGGGCCGTCACATGCTGATAAGATTACCGTAAAACTCCAGTCAGGTCTGGTGAGAGCAAAAAGTGGGAGGGGGGGCTGGCCAATTTAAGAGCTTTAAAGGTCTTATTCTTTTTTCTTTTAAAAAGACTTGGTCACAATTTGGAATTGGAAAATTTAAGTTGGCATTTTTTTATTTTTTTTTTTTTTTTTTTAAATAATTACATTTTTTTAATGATAATGAGTACTGAAATTAAAATGACCTCTGATTACTACATTATAATTATGTGAACATGTTGTTCATTAAAAAAGTGTGCTTAGGTTACTTCAATCAAAAGTGTTGCAGTGCTTTTAAACTATCTTAAGCCATATGAAGATCAACAATCAAGTTTATATTCCAGGTAGGTGGAATGTTTAACTACTACCATACCCATCCTGCCGAGTCATTCCACTACAAAATTCAAAACTTTATATTTCTTGACTTTGCAATGAACTTGGTGCCTCCCTCACCTGGGGCTATACAGTTGAAATACCCCACCCTTCTATTAACTGCAATAGCTCAGGTGGTAGAGCATCGGCTTGCTGATTGGGAAGTCGTGGGTTCAAACCCCAGCCATGTCAAACCAAAGACTTTAAAGTTGGTTGTAGTGGCTTCCCTCCTAATGCTCAAGGCTAAGGGGACAGCATTACGTCTGATTCGTCGGTGTCAGTATAATGGACCAGCCGGGTTCAGTCCCTGGGCACCTCATAAGTGCCCCTGTGCTATAATGATAGAAATGTTGCTGCACAGTATCAGTTTTGTTTTTGGGTTTTACGGCACACCGACACTTGATAGGTCATACGGTGCTGATACAGTATGAGTAAAAATGCCGGCAAATCAAAACTTTTTATTTCTTGACATGTGATTGAACTTGGTGCCTCCCTCACCTGGGGCCATACAGTTGAAAAACCCCACCCTTGTATTAACCTACAATTGGACAACATGCCTATAATTAAAGCATTCTTACATGTATGTTCAATAAAATACCCCCCTTCTATGAACTTTACAAATATATGCCACCGCTTCAAAGAAAACATTTTTTTAATCAAGCTTTTCTCATTTAAAGGTGGTATCTCACAGATTTTGGACCCAAAATATTTTCATTAAACATCTTAATAAACTATTGTTACCTGAACAGATCTCGCAAAATGATGTTAATTTATGTCCTACACCTGCCTGAAAAGTGTACCATAATGCCACTATTGTCATTACAGACATGTATTTCCTATCTGAACCACACTGCACAGTTAGCTATTTATAAACTAAGACAACCACATGACCACTTATGTATTAGCACATCCAGGCCATCCATCTGTGATGCTGACGTCTATTTTTGGCAGAAATCCCAATAGTTCATATTTATAGATTTGAAAAGAATGAACATTTTAAGTATTGATCAACAAGTTTTACTGCCCCAAAATTGAGAAACTGTTGAAAATCATCAAAGCTTAGACTAAAGTAGGATATTTTTCTGCAGAAATTATGCACAAATACCCCAAACAGAGGTCTGATATTGTTACATATTTTAGTTATAGGCAAACTGTCGGATACCACCTTTAACAACAAACAAACAAACAAACAAATGTTCATCATCCTCTTGATGAACATATTATTGACTTTGTTTTTCTAAACCTAACAAGAGGACAATTCCCTGAGGAGGTGCCTGTGGCCTAGTGGTAGAGTCGCCGATTTGTAACTCCTGACTGTTTAGCCTCTCACCGTGTTGAATCGAGTCCCGTTCAGGGTGAAGGACTGAATGTCAGAAGGTCTTCCAGCTGAGCGGTATGCGGGTGGTTCTACCCAGACATCTGTCTGAGGTCTTCCTCCACCAAAAAAGCTGGTTGCTATAATGATCATAACTGGTCGCTGCAATGTATTTGAAAACCAAAAACAAATAATTCCCTGAACAAAAAAACTTCTCCCTCCACAAATTTTTCATATATATTTTTCAATGAATCACCGCCAGTCTCCCATCATATTAATCACTTAGCCTCATTTCCATGTTTGACATAAGGCTTGTAGAGAGACTGGCTGACTAGTTTGGCTACATTTATAATTAATCAAACACTTCTACATCCCCAACGATCACATTGGATGTAATGATAGTGAAAATAGTCAGCCTATCCTCTGTACCATCCCCTGTGTTACTTCCACTTGTTTGTTCATCTGGTTTATCTATCTTTGCATCTCTTTTTCTCTCTTTTTTATTATCTCCATCCACCATCCTTCAATGTTCTGTTTATCCATCTTTTTCTATCAGCCTTTCTATCTTTTTTACAGCCACTTCCTTAAATACATTTTTTTTATTTCATTCTATTTGTTTATCTATCTTTCTATCACTTCTTTATAGCTACTATCCTTAAAGATATATTCTGTCTATCTCTCTTTTTTTCTGTCTGTTAATCTATTTTTCTCTCATTTTTTTACAGCCACTATCCCTACAGTACATTCTGTTTATTTGTCTTTTTCCATCCATTCATCATTCTTTCTCTTACTCTTCTTATGCGGCCACCATCCTTAAAGCTTCTTTCACTCTATCTGTCTTGTTCAGTCTGTGCAGCTATCTTTCTCTCACTTTTTCCCCACAGCCAAGATTTAAAATAGACATATCTAAATTGTCTCACTCAGTCTTTCCTTCTTTCTCTTTTTTCCTCTCTCTCCATCTCCTGTTCACCTCTTATCTCTCTATAGGAAACCTTTCTGCCATAATTAACATTTGAAAAAATTTACATAGGCCTGATAAAAAATTCTGTACGAAGTACATAATTATTCTGTATTTACCTAACAATTACCACCCCAAAACATCTTAATAAAAAATTAAGAAATAGTTAAGACCAGGTTAAATGTTTTGTAAGAAAGTTTTTACCAATCCAAAACAACCACGGAAATTAACAGACTGCTATTAGTTTTGTTGTTTATTTTAGTTTGTAAAATATTTGTCATGGAAGCATTCTGTTGTTTATGACATTTTGTGCTAGAACCAGTCAGAATTATGATTGATCCGGATCGTCTAGACGCACAGACACCAAGGATCCTTATGACACAGAGCAATTTCCTTGATTTTTTTTAATTTCCCGATGAAAAGAGAGACGTGCAGTCTGTCTGAACCAATGTATTTATGCTATACAACAGGGGGATATTGCGATATCTTTTCTGCCATAGAAATGTATGAATGAAAATTAGATCAAATTAGATCAGAAAACCTTTTTGTGTTTGCAACATTTAAAGGTGGTATCCGACAGTCAGCTAATATAAAATATATATAAAAATATTGAACCACTGCTTTGGGAAATTTGGGCATTATTTTTTATAAACAAATACTTTAGTTTTAATAAATACAATTTTGAACACTTCTTTCCAACTGTATAAAAAGCTCGATTGTGGTCTCTGCCGAAAAATAGATATCAATCTCAGAGTGGATTACACCAGATGACTATATATCGGGATTTCAAAAGTGGTCACATGGCTTTCTAAGGTTAAAAATAGCTATCTCTGCATCGTGGCTGGGATAGCAAATACCTGTTTGCAATGACGAGCGGTGATTTATGCTTGACTGTTCACACAGATCTAGGACATCATTCTGAAGAACCTTTTCAGGTAACAATGACTTCCTAACGCTCGGGGCTAAGGGGACAGCATTCGATCTGACTCGTCGGTGTCAGTATAGTGGACCGGCCTGGTTAAGTCCCTGGGCACCTCATAAGTGCCCCTGTGCTATAATGATAGCAATGTCGCTGCACAGTATCGGCAAAAATGCTGGCAAAATCCCAATCCCTATAGCAAAAACATGTTAAAATTTCGCATGGGTTTTTAACAAAATGTATCAAGGTGGGAAGGTCTTCCAAGCCCCTGTGGTTCTACCAAGACATACGTCTTAGATGTTTCTCCACCTATTACAGCTGCATGGCACCAGCTTGGCCATAACTGTGTCAGTATGATGAATAGAAGTAAATAAAAGATAAAATAAATTAGCCTTTAAAAATGTTTCTGAAAATGCTGAGTCTAGATACTCCATTAGAGCATTATCAATTTAGCACAGAATGGTCCACATTTGCTCAGTGGTAGATATACAAGGCAATTATTAATCCAATATAATCAATAGAACTCAGAATAATCTATCAAAGATTGGTGTATTTGTTGAACAGTAGGTTAAGAAATCCTGAAGAATGAAGAAAAGTCTTGTAACAAAAACATTGTGAGTCATCCTCGTTGAGATGCTTTATTCACAGTTTACAAGCATCTCGGAGACACAGATCTTGCCTTTGGGACTGTTTATGTTTTCCTCCGACTGAAGAGTGTTTGGGCGAACTTTTTATGGTTTCTCTTGACTGAAGAGTATTTCTGTTGATCTGTTTTTATCTAGCTTGTGTACATTTTTTTTTTTATTATTTCCTCCTTCTTTCTATCATAAATTACTGCATTGTTTCTTTATATTTTCTAAACTATTAAATGTACTTGTAGGTTTTGTCATTTTCTAAACTATTAAATGTACTTGTAGGTTTTGTTCACTTATTTTGAAATGTAAATTTGTATAGATTTTCTGATTTTTTTTAATGATTTTAAAATATTTTAAAATTTGTGTGAATATGAGCCTGTTGGTTTCTCTGAAGAAGGTGCTCAATTTTCTGAAAATTTTACATTTATCCTACTTGTGATTGAGATCATATCAAAGTTCTGTTTACCAGTATATATGTTTACTGTTAGTAATTTATTTTGGTTTTAAGGCTATATTTTCCCCTGAGATTTTGCAGAAACATGGGTGGTACAATAGAATGTGCAGAAACCTCGAAAATGGCTCCAAACTTCTTCGTAAGACTGCTCTATGAGATGTCTTCTGGCATTTTCTTGTTTTCTTTCACTGGAGAGCTATTTCAGATAAGGCAAGGAGGAGACAAATTGTCTCGGGTGTACACAGTTACTTCCCCTGTTTCCATGGCGATTTTGAGACTGGTTTCTTACTTCAATTACTTTCAATTTTCTCCATGACTGGTTGTCAATTGTTTGCCTTTTTATTAATCGTGTTTTTTTCTTCAAGTGAGTGATTTGCTTCCTTGTGTTTCCTCAATAAGTGGAGAAGAAAAAAGTAAATGCTTTTTTAATTTTCTGCTAATCAGTAAGAAATGCTAGTTCTGTTAAGTTTAATTCTGTATATTTATGGTCACTTGGAAACCAGTTTTAAGTAAATCCCTTCATACTTCCCACTTCCTGGGTAGAACCAGGCCCTACTTACAAAAACTTTCCTCAGTTGAGATTTTTCTCAAGCTCAAATTTACAGTATACACATAATTTACTTTTTGTATGTTTTGTCTTTAATTTTAATACCTTTCTATTACATGCTTTTCTATTTGATGGTATAGGAAAATAAGAAATTGTAACATTATGTCTCTGTAATTAGTTTTCTTTGAGTCAATATGTGAGCATGAGCAAAATCAGAAAGGAATCTGCAAGCGGGGCCAGTACTCCAGTACTGAGGCCCTGGAGCAATGAGCAGTAAATAGTCTTGCTCCAGAATTAACATTGCACGGTCATTTTCAAGGTTCAGACCTGGTACTTAATACTTAAGTGGATATTATCAATTTTCGGATGATAAAGCATGCTGTCACCTGCCATTGGATCATGGGGATGTGATATTTATGTAATATCGCCTTATATCCAACTCACTTTATCGAAAGTCCAGTGTCTGAGGCCTTGCCAAGATGATTCTTGTGAAGCAACCAATTCACGTCTAAGCAGGATGGTCGAGGATTGCGGCTCTGTTTCTGTTGAAATTGTTTCTAGAAATAGTTTGGAATTCAGCCAATATCTGACCAGCAGTCTTAGTGTCGCAAGACATCTTGGACCTTGGGTTTCTGAAATGGTGATTTGTGGTCACTTAGAAGTTTGGCGCCGATAATAATCTGTTACTGGTATTGAGTGTTTGCTTCCAAGTTCTGATCTGAGTTCTGCTTTTTTGAGGAATTTTGAGATAAGCTGGCAGCCTGGCTTTGTTGGGTTAGGAGCTGTCTCAAAAGGGAATAGCCTCGGGTTGGAGTCTGTCCCAAAACTGGCAGCATATTTGACATCATATACTGACATTGAGTGATCAACCACAAGATAATAAAAAGATAATCCCTGGTTATATTGTGGTAAATTTACAAATCTTTTATCAAAACATAAAAAAAATTCACAATAGCAATAATTGATCTCCTTTTGTCTTCCAATCCATTATACACACACAAAAAAAAAAGAAATATAAAAAAGACAAGCAAAATAATTACTGCTCCCTATTCCCTGTATTCATCTATATTCACCAGCGAGGAGAAGATATAGAATTGCAAAATTATCCAAGTGCTTAGCAGACGTCTGGTCGGTCCCAATCCAATAAGTACACAATCTGCTCCCTGTGGGAGCATCTATTGGTCATCAACAAATTCCCCCTGCCATGCATCAGTGCTGTCTACAAGGTTGTTTATTCCAATAATTGCTCCCCTCAGCTAGCCAATAAAAAGGATGATGAAAGTAAAAAATTACAAAAAAAAATTAAAGAGTTACACTGGCTAAGTGGTAAAAGTGCATTCTTGTAATTCTTTGGACTCTCATAATGTGGGTTTGAGTCTCGGTCTGGGCAAAAGACCTAGGACTGTATTCACCAACCTTAGGCTTAAGAATGGCTGCTGAATATGGACCTAAGTCATGACTTAAGCCCAAGTCACAATTTTCATATCAATAAATATAAGCTTATTTATTAATTTCAATGTGAATTTAATCTCAAAGTAGCAAAATTCAAGTGTCATGCCAAAATACAGACATGTAGCTAAATACATAATGAAGATATTGTAGATTGAAATCCATGACTTGCGCAGTTCTTACTTAAGAATAGTTGGTGAATAGTGGCCTTTGTTTGGGGAGGCCTTTCAGATGACCTGTCATGTGTTGTTTTTTCCTTGCACATACAACTATATTACTCAATCTTCCCATCCAAATCTGGCCGCAATAGCTCAGGTGGTAGAGCTTTAGCTTGCGAATCTGGAGGTCATGGGTTCAATCCATGGCCGGGTCAAACCAAAGACTTTAAAGTTGGTAGTAGTGGCTTCCCTCCTAACGCTAGTGGCTAAGGGGACATCATTACGCCTGACTCATCTGTGTCAGTATAATGGACCGGCCGGGTTTAGTCCCTGGGCACCTCATAAGTGCCCCTGTGCTATAATGATAGAAATGTAGCTGCACAGTTTCGGCAAACATGCCGCAAGTCCCATCCCATCCCAAAAGTGATGCCACTGTCATTACCTTGAACCCTGTATAGATTCTTTATTCACTGGAAATAATATACATGTATATATAACAACAATTCTTTAATATTCACTTTAACATCTTTCATTTGTCTAAATGATCATCATAATTTACTCTTTAATATTTGAAAGACTTTCTCAAACACACCCTCATGTAAATAAAGTAAACCTCAAGTTCGAGTAATGGTTGGAACAAGAACTTTATCTGGTGAGAGTTAGGAATTTTACTTTTTGGTATTGTACCATCTGCAAATACACAATTGATAAAGTCCAAGAATTCCAACTAAAAGGACCTACCTACTATTTGGACTACCTTAGGTATTATCTAACAAGGGAGACAATTTAAATTTTGCCAATGTTCCCCATAGGGTTAATAACCCTGACCATGCTTCACATAACAGTAACTCATTCTGAATCCTTAATGATTTGCTAGCAGCAGCATTACTAAATCATGCAAAGGTAATTAAGCATATTTCCAGAAACCTGCAGCAAAAAAGTGCAGATCCTGATCAGACAGCTCCCATTGGAGGCTGGCTGGTCTGGATCTACTTTATTGTTTAGGCCAAGCCTGGTCAATTTCTGCTTGGCAGGCCACAAGCTAAGACTAGTACAATACCCACTGGTCCGATTGGCCAGTTTTCATTTTATTTCGTAGACTTTTTGGCTGCGTGGTCAGTCGTTATGGCGACACAAAACCCCTGTCGTCTGCCAAAAAGGATATGATGGTCTAACAGCAGTGGATATCCAATAAAAAATTCCCCCAGGCAATATTAACTCTAAGCCGGCATAGCACAAGTTGATTAGGCTTAGGTGCATAGTGTAGATCCAGATTAGCTAACTCTAGCTGGGAAGTTTCTATCTGTCTTTCTTGGTAGATCTAACTTGCGCACTATTTCTCTATTGGTAGATCTATCTTACACACTTTTCCTCCATTGGTAGATTTTTCTTACACACTATTTCTCCACTGGTAGATATATCTCACACACTATTTCTCTATTGGTAGACTGTTACAGCTACCCTACTTGGTCCAAGATATAGAAATGCCATCAATCTTGGGGATTGTTTTTTATGATTCTGGCATTGGCAGCAGGTGGTTGTGCTATTGCCCCCCTGGCTTAGTTTTTGCATAAATTTGTTTTTACATTTTAATTATCAACCTTTAATAATCATTTTCTTTTTTTTTCTTTCCAGACCTCAGCCAGAACCATGGCACAGCGTTAATGTTGGGTGTTGGCGGCCTTAACAGTACGTACGGTTCCAACGGCACGCAGCCTGGCACAACTCAAGGTCCACGCTGGTGTAGCTTGGCCTACTGGGAGTTGCGGCAGCGTGTGGGGCGTTTATTAACAGTATTTCATCCGCACATCAATATCTTTCAAAACCTACCTCTAGGCGATGGACTATGCCTGAGCCTTCTTCAGGATGCTGAGTGTTCGGAAACTGTCCGACGAACTCGTGAAAAAATCGGTTTCGGAATCGTTCTTAGCAAAGAACGGGACGGAGTGTGGATTTACAACCGATCGCAGTTTCCAATATTTGTGAATTCACCTACATTGGAAGATCCCTGTTCTGAAAAGCTGTATGTACATAAAGTGTGTGCGGGATACGCGTTAAAGATTTTCGATTTTGAACGAGGACACCTAATGGAAGAGATTAAGGATCCAAAGTATCTGGATGGACCGTACGATCCGTTTTCCATACGGATTAGTTTTTGTAAAGGCTGGGGTCAGCACTATTCGAGACAGTTTATGTTCTCTTGTCCATGCTGGTTGGAGATATTTTTAAACCCTAACAGCTGATAGAGGGTGTGATTGGGGTTGTGTGATTGGTTGATTATTTTTTGGTCTGAGGGATTTTTTATTTTTGAGGTTTTGGTGAGTGAAGGACAGGCGTGATTTTTTTTTAAAATTTGAAATAGGAAATTGGAGCTGTTAAGTGCTTTCATCACTTACGTTGAGAAGAGTTTTAAACACGGAGGCGTAGCTTTATAAAGTTGGTGGAGTCTTTAAATATAAAGGCAAATGTTTTAAATTTTCAACAAAGAAGTGGACACAGCTTCAGTAGAAAGTTTCAGATCAGTTTCAATCAGATTTGAGCCAAGATTTTAAAAAGTAGATTTCTTAAGTGGGTGGAGCATCTGTGGAAACTTGGCCCTGCTTTTATGATGAGAAAAAAAAATATTTAAAAAAAATCGAAGATCTTACCACAACAAGCAGCTATGTTACTGATTCTGAACCAATGGCTGTGAATGCAGTAATAAAATTGTCCTCAACATGTAGGCATGGATTTAATGAAGAGACTCCACCTCTTTTGTCAAATGGGTGTGGTCTTTTTGAAATGGGTTGGGCTTCATTCATCAGTAGGCGGAGCTAATAATTTCATAAGTGATGAAAAACTTATCAGTCCTAATGTGAAAAGGAGATAATGATGTGACGATTGGGTGTATCATGGACAAATTGTAGATGGACATAAACATGAATGATTTGGCTTCATATTCAAAGAAAATTCATTTTCTTGTCTTGTAAGAAATCCAACATATACCACTAACTAAACATTTGCTAAGGATCACATTGATCACATTTTAAGAAGGATTTTTTTTTTTACATTTTGTGTAATCAAATGTAAAGTTGAACTGATCAAATTAATTTAGTTTTTTTTCAAGTTTTAATATAAACTAAAGCAAATCTGACTATAAAATTGAACTTAAGAGGTGATATAAGTAAAAATATGAACTGAAACAAAACTAAAAACAAAACTTAGCAAAACTATGAAATAAGTCTGAAATAATTTATTATTTTTTCTTTTTACAAATGTATTAATAATGTATCATAAGTCACCTGGAAACAAACATTGAAAGAAAATACTGTTAGTCTGTTATTTGTATATGCAGAATATGAAGCCAAATCCTTTGTATTTACTTTCCAGTAATTAAGAGAAACTCTACCAATCCTGGGCAAACATTCACATATATTTCTGCTGAGAAATTACTGTTGATCATCCTTTTTGTTGTCTGTTGATATTAAAATAAATACAGGTAGTTATTATATATTATACAGATTGTCATTTTATGCAAAATTTGTCTTAAAGCCAAACCCATAACTGAAGGGGTTAGAGCTTCTGCCTTCTGACTCCTTTCGCCCCTCGTAGCTTGGGTTGAACTACAAGTGTTTCTTACGGCTAAAACAAGCTAAATCTTTTATATGATATCCAACTCTCCCCATAAAACTTGTTTGCAACAATACTACAGCAATTCATTGACATTATCATTCACATATTATTATTTTTTAAATCCCACTTACCAAATAAAGAAACAACAAATGCGTATGAGTTTCTAAACATTTTGTATGCAAAATTATAAAAATACATTGGATACACAACATCTATGCAGTCATTTCACATATTTTTACTTAAATTTCATCCTTCTGGAACACATGCATATTTTTTACAAGTTTGATTGCTAAACAAAATGAAAATTTATAGATTAATTTACTGGTACAATCTCCAGACTTTATAGAAGTGTTATGGGTATTTATGCAACGCTCATTATAAAATATGCTGATTTTAACAATGACTTTTTAAAATTCATTATTTATATAGCTCTACAAAAAGAGTATGTCAGACATTCAGTTGCAAAATATCCCATAATTCTCAATCAATCCCTATATTGTTAGTACTTAATTAAAATCTCACATTCATACGATTGTAATGACCACCAGATTTATAGGGGTGGAGGAAGAATAGTATGAATTGCTGAAGACATATATCCCATAATTCTCAACCAAACCCTATATTGTGGATACTCATTTAAAATGTCTTAACGAGACTGTTCTAATGAGTATCAGGTATATAGGGTTTGGAGAAGAAATGTCTGAACTGTGAAGACATATATCCCATAATTCTCAACCAAACCCTATATAGTGGGTACTCATTAGAAATGTCTTAACGAGACTGTTCTAATGAGTATCAGGTATATAGGGTTTGGAGAAGAAATGTCTGAATTGGTGAAGACATATATCCCATAATTCTTAACCTAACCTTTTACCCGGTAATATGGGTGCTAATTCAGATTGTCTTAAAAGAACTTGCATCCCAACAGTAAGACAAATGAAGAAAATAATAATAAAGTTACATCGTAATATTTGTGGTCAGAGACTTGTTTTAACTTTGTGTACAGTTACAATAAAACATTCATCAGTCATGAAGTTTAACATTAATAATTGTCAAAAAAAATGTTTAAAAGCTTAACCATTCATTTTTCCAAACCATCCTTTAAACATGGTACTAATTAGAATTGTGTTTTTGGGACACACTGAACTGAAATAACCGTTAATAAAATAGAATATTTGGTTAAGAATCATGGGATATACAGCTCCTGCTAAATCCTTCATTTCTTATTGAAACGCTATAAACCTGGTACTCATTAGAATCGTCTCAATAAGACAATTTCAATGACTACCCACAATATAGGGTCTAGTTGAGAATTATGGGATATACAGCTCTTGCTATCTCCTTTATTTCTCATCCAAACCCTATATACCTGGTACTCAATAGAATTGTCTCAGTAAAACAATTTCAATGAGTACCCATAAAATAGGGTTTGATTTAGAATTTTGGGATATACAGCTCTTGCTATCTCCGTTATTTCTCATCCAAACCCTTTTTACCTGGTACTCAATAGAATTGTCTCAGTAAGACAATTTCAAAGAGTGCCTACAATATAGGGTTTGATTGAGAAATGTGTGATACATTGCTACCTTGATTCCTGTTTTAAATAAAAAATTCTTAAATGGATCTATCACATTTGTTTGTCAATTGATGTTGTATGATTTATAAGTTGTTTATATGCAAAATAAGTATAAATACCTCAATTGCTAATCTACTGCTTCGATTTTTGTTTTCAACATTATCAATTTGCACACGTAAATTTTTACTGCAAGGTACCTCGAATAATTATTGAAATTGAAAAGTGTAATAATACCTCTGTTTCTTTTCTCTTTTTTTTTCTTAAATCAATTATTTAATTGTACTTTGTTGACATTTCTTATGAACCATGTTAAAGTATTGGCATATGATTATTATAGAATTTATTTGATTATCTGTTGATGTTGTTTAAGATTAAGAATAACAATTTGTTAAAGCATTTCAAAATTTCGTATTTTGATACTGTATGAATTGTATGCTAGCCTCAAATGCATTTTTTGGAACCCACATTCACTCGCATAACCCTGCTTCATGATGGGCGTGGTGACAGTTCGATTTCATGAATATTCATGTAAACTAATGGTCCAATGAAAATGCATGTTACATTGACGCTACTCTTCAATTGAAGTTTTAAAAAAAACTTTTTGTCACACAGTCAAGATGGCCGCACTAACCTGCGATGCCTGTTGTTTACAAATTTTAATCATTTCATTGGCAGAATTTCCGTGCCATTTTGTACACACAGCTATTCAAATCCCTCATGCATATATTCATGAGAACGAAGTTTTTCTGGCCAAGTAACCCACGGTATATGTATGAGAGTACTCAAGGGCAGACAACTTAGTTATATATGTAGTGATAACGGAATATTTACTGTGGGTTCTGACGATGCCTCAACTGAGGCAAACAAAACTTTTAAACTTGTTAAGTATGTCAATATTATGATATTATATTTTTTTTTTAAATTAACACTGTTCATTTTTTACCGTTACAACATGATGCAAATATGCAACATTGACTCATGGAAATATCGCATGGTCTTGTAAGAAATCCAACATTTGCCACCCAAAATTTGCTAAGGATCATATGTTATAAGTATACTACTTTTTATTAAGCTGTGGCAACATGCTTCTGGTGCAAACTTTAAATATCAAATCAATAACTGCAATTCACATATATGAGGTCCAAAGACCTGTTTATTTTTTTAAAGCAATCGGATTTTATATAGTGATAATATGAACACATTATCGAATGTCAAAAAACTGGTCCTTAGCACTCTTTGAGTTGTTTATTATATGAACTAGATCTAGGTACAAAGAAGCAAGTTGACATTTAAAAGAAAACATAAATGGAAACAAATGTTGTTTTTAAATTGGTCCAAAATGCTTTCAACATCATTTTAGAAACTGTTGATATATGGTAATTTTTAATTGTTAATTGACTATATACACCAGTTGGTGCCTTTCTTGGTGAAATTTTTAATTGCTATACTATTTATATTTTAACAAAAAACATACTATTTTATTTACTGCATTTTTTTTCTTTTTTGAAATGTTCTTTTACGCTTAATTCACTTCAGAACATTTTTTAATCTTTTTGAAATTGGACTTCTTTTAGGAAAGCTACATTCTAACTTAATCCCCCTTTATAACTTCCAACTGGAATTACTAGTCTTAAATCTTTCAATAATAATTTTTATAAACAAAATGACAAACACTACTTTATGCACATCTTTTTTCTTCATCTATAAATTATACATTATATTGCAAATAATATGTCGATTATTCATACTATTGTGTTAAGTTTCTCACTTAAAAAGACTGACTTTATTGCACATCTTTATTACCTCAAAAAATTATTTTGCCTTTAATGTCCGTGGAGTGCCTGGACCCATTTTCAGTGTATATGCCATGGAAATGTTTGCTCGAGAGAGAAAAAAAAAGGAGGAAAAAAAAACAACTTTCAAATGCTGTAGATTCGTTTTGAAAAATGTCTTTAAAACGAAATCAAAATATACGGATAGTTCTAAATTAAAACAAATATGCACGTTTCTTTATGATCAACAATTTAACTTTTCATGATACACTACAAAAATCAGAACTCTTAGAGATACAATCAAAATTCTTTACAAAAGTGTTTTTTTGGCATTTTTGAATTGTCAACTTTTCCAATCAACTGTATGTACATGAAGAAATGGGTAAGCCTAGGCACACCTGGATTGTTTTAAATTTCTGTATTGCCACATAATGATCAGAGCTTCAGATAAGATGAGTAAATCTGATTTTGTCTTACAATATATCCCATAATTCTCTACCAAACCCTATATTGTGGGTATCATTAAAATTGTCTCATTGAGATGATTCTAATGAGTACCAGGTATATAGGGTTTGGAGGAGAAATGAAGAAGTTAATATGACTTCACATATCCTATAATTCTCAACTAAACCCTTAATTATGGGTACTCATTGAAATTGTCTCATTGGACGATTCTAATGATTACCAGGTATATAGGGTTTGGAGGAGAAATGAAGGAGTTAAATTGAATCCACATATCTCATAATTCTAACTAAACCCTATAATATGGGTACTCATTGAAATTGTCTCAATGAGACGATTCTAATGAGTACCATGTATACAAGGTTTGGATGAGAAGAAGTTAGCAGGAGCAGTACTTCTCTTATCTGTGACTGATAATAATAACCACATGCTGACCGGTTTTACTTGTTAAGATTATTCTGCTATCTGTGCCTTGTTCAGTTAATGATTAATGTTGTTGTTGTTTTTAAATTCAGGAAAAGGTAATAATGACAAAAACATTTTTGTATCAAGTTTCTATTATCATTATATATACTAACAATAATAACTAAAATTAGTATTGTCAGTTACTCTTATTACATTGTTTTCTTCTATTTGGCTTTACAAAGGCATTTTAATTTTTTCTTATTAAAAATATAAACAGTTTTTATAATACCACTGTTTGGTGATAGTATATGGTTGTTTTTGTTGTCATTAATTTTTAACTGGCTGGAAAGCTCATTCAGTCCATTACCATACGCCATCTTAATGGTGTTTCCAGCAAGTAAAAAGTTAACAACAAATATACACACCCTAATGGTGTTTCCAGCAAGTAAAGGGTTAGCATAAAACATATCCACCACAATGGTGTTTCCAGCAAGTAAAGGGTAAACATAAATGATACCCACCCTAATGGTGTTTCCAGCAAGTAAAGGGTTAGCATAAAACGTACCCACCCTTATGGTGTTTCCAGCAAGTAATAAAGGGTTAACATCGAACAAACCCACCCTGATGATGTTTCCAGCAAGTAAAGGGTCAACATAAATGATACCCACCCTAATGGTGTTTCAACAATTTAAGGGTTAGCATAAAACGTACCCACCCTTATGGTGTTTCCAGCAAGTAATAAAGGGTTAACATCAAACAAACCCACCCTAGTGGTGTTTCCAGCAAGTAAAGTGTTAACATAGTTGTGTTACTGCATTAACTTAAGACAAGATAATAATTTTACAGGCAGTGACTGTCCTTATTTTCAGCTGAAAAAAAGGGAAAAAATATAATAAATTAAGTGCTATAGCTAAATGATTGCTAATGAAAGTTAATAATTTTAATTTCCATAGCAACCATTTTTGTATGACCATCGTAGGTGATTTACAAATTTTTAAAATGTTAAGTGCCATTTAATGTATATGTTTTTTTTGTCAGGTCTATTACAATACTGCCATTTGCATATACCTTTTTTCTAATATTCGTTTTAGAATGTTACGGATTTTTACAATTCTTTCGTCTGCTGTACCTATTTGTGTTAAATCTCACCTAGGTTAATTTGAATATGTATCCTTATAAGTTCTGTTTTTAGACTAGCCAATCAAAATTGTTGAAACAAATCAGAGAAGAGTTGTCATAATAACCTAAACAAATTATTCACCATGTAATTAAAATACTGTATCATGATTGGTCAAATGTAATGACCAATAAGAAACTGTTTTACATGGCGTGAGAGTCAGATTTTTGTAACATTAAAATTGATCTTGTAAAGGTTAAAACAGTTCTAATTATTAAACTTTTTTCATTCAGATGTATCAGATGTGATAAGTATCTATTTTTGCAATAGCTTGCTACATTCGTTTTTCATTTAAGGCCGATGTACTGAAGTTGAAAAACATGTCAACATTGAATATACTCTCTTGCAAGTGTCTCACATGGAGTTGGGATCATATACTGTAATTTCGGATTATCAAAATAAACTACTTAACTCTTTTCAAGGAAATCCTCTGTCTACCCATGCTGTGTGTAGAAAAGAAACTTATTAGGTTTTTGTTAAATTGTATTTTAGTCTGATTTCATGTTTTCCTTCTTTGCTATTTGATCTTCATTTAACACACTCTATTGTTTTGTATTTATCTGTTGGTGTTTATTATAAAACACCTTTCTTGTTTTCTGTTTACTGATACCATCATTATGAATGTAAATCATATCATTTGAATACGAGATCATCCATTTGCATATAACGTTAGCTCATTTGCATATTGGGTCATCTCATTTGCATATATTATGTAACATTACATTGTTTTCATATTTGCTGATTAGCAATTTTATTATTGAACTGATGACTTAAAACTATGAAAAATAAAAATAGTTTATGTATGTTTGTGTCTGTTTTTTTAAAGCTCCATTTGCGAAAGGGAAACACCTTCAATGAGATGTTAATGTGAGATCCAGTACGTATTTAAATTCAAATAATGGATTGGATTGAATATGCCGGACTTTTTGGCCGATACTTTGCAGCGACATTTCTATCATTATAGCACAGGGGCACTTATGAGGTACCCAGGAACTGAACCCGGCCGGTCCATTATACTGACACCGACGAGTCAGGCGAAATGCTGTCCTCTTATCCCCGAGCGTTAGGAGGGAAGCCACTGCTACCAACTTTAAGGTCTTGGGTTTGGCCCGGCCTGGGTTTGAACCCGCGACCTCCAGATCCGCGAGCCAAATTCAAATATTAAAGTTTATTAATGTTTTTAAAAATTAAAGAATTTTACATAATGTATAAACTAGTTCATTGTTAAAAGATACTGAAACCATGATATTAATTATGAAGTTTTTGTTGTGCACCGTTATAGGGTGTTCCGGTTTACATATGACGTTTCAAAACGTGGCGGTCACTTTAAAAAACAACAACATAAACATGACACGATTGGTGACTGTAAACAAAGCAATCGGGACCCCTCGGCGATCCGAAAGTTACGGAAATGGCCGAGTTGTTACGATTGTAAACAAAGTTATGAATACAAACTGCACCGTTGTTGCTGTTGCTGCTGTTGTTGTTGTGATTAATGGTAAAAATCATAGAAATATGATGCAAAAATACGTACGCGTGGGATCGTTTCCTTATTGGAGTGAAGTTCTTCCATCTGACCAGCGATACACTGTTGGTTCTACCCAGACACTTTGTCATAGCGCCCCCTACACCGTTAATAGCTGAATGTCGCCATTTTGGACATAATTGATCAATTTGAACAACACAATTAAAATACGTCAATTATTTAAATCAGTAGTATGCACGTATATAACAGTTGGAAAAAATAGCATTTTTGGTGAAAATAGAAAATCTTTGTTGCACCGAAAATTTGATTGCGAATATCACCTCTGTCTGTTAGGTTGGCAAAAATTTAACCTAATCTTTGTTGCACCGAAAATTTGATTGCAAATATCACCTCTGTCTGTCAGGTTGGCAAAAATTTAAAAGCAAATCTTTGTTGCACCGCGTGGGACGTTTGATTGCGAATATCACCTCTGTCTGTTAGGTTGGCGAAAATTTAACCTTATCTTTGTTGCACCGCGTTAAACATTTGATTGCGAAAATCACCTCTGTCTGTTAGGTTGGCAAAAATTTAAAAGCAAATCTTTGTTGCACCGCGTTAAACATATGATTGCGAATATCACCTTTGTCTGTTAGGTTGGCAAAAATTTAAAAGCAAGTCTTTGTTACACCGCGTTAAACATTTGATTGCAAATAACACCTCTGTCTGTTAGGTTGGCAAAAATTCAAAAGCAAATCTTTGTTGCACCGCGTGGGACGTTTAATTGCGAATATCACCTCTGTCTGTTAGGTTGGCGAAAATTTAACCTTATCTTTGTTGCACCGCGTTAAACATTTGATTGCGAATATCACCTCTGTCTGTTAGGTTGGCAAAAATTTAAAAGCAAATCTTTGTTGCACCGCGTTAAACATTTGATTGCGAATATCACCTCTGTCTGTTAGGTTGGCAAAAATTTAAAAGCAAATCTTTGTTGCACCGCGGTAAACATTTGATTGCGAATATCACCTCTTTCTGTTAGGTTGGCAAAAATTTAAAAGCAAATCTTTGTTGCACCGCGGTAAACATTTGATTGCGAATATCACCTCTTTCTGTTAGGTTTGCAAAAATTTAAAAGCAAATCTTTGTTGCACCGCGTGGAACTTTTGATTGCGCTTTAGTTTGGCAGAAAATTAAAACGTTATAAAAGTTCTAGCCATAAGAATTAGCTCAATAGTGGCGCAATAAATTAAATATTGATATTATAGCTTAATTAATTAATTATCTCTTGGCTCTTAGTGTTTTTATATAGTTTAAATTGTGACCAATTCTGTTCACAACCGCAACTACGAATATACATGCTTTAATTTTGTGTCATGTATTATGTGTTTTTCCAGAGCAAATACGTCACAGTAAAAAAGTGTTAACAGTTTTATAAAACAACACACATTAATGTTTCTTTGGCCTTTGTTTTTGTAAACACATGCACATTTCAAATTTTCAAAATATCAACAAGTTAAAACTAAACACTATCTTCTCTATAACACAGCAGACAAAAAAAATAAATGCAGATTTCATATTTTCGCCCAAATGCCACTAACATCATGCGTAATTCCATTGTAAAAGCCTGTGAACATGGGCTAATGGGTTTCTAACGACTTTTTAATATGCATGCGATAAAAATATCATTACTGAAGCCAAAATGGCGACGCTCACCGTATGGCGCGCTTTCAACTAGATCCTGATAAAATTGATAACGAGACGGTGCTAAAAGGTGCCGTCTGCTTATTTATTTATTTTTTTACTTAAAAGCGTTTAAAAATGAGTCATTTAAAGAGTATCATCAACAGTCGGAACCCCTCGGCAATGACTGCGTCGCCACAGTGATGTTTGCCATCGGAACACCTCGGCTTTTTCTACGAATTTACTTCGGATTCTTTCGGTTGCCCGAGTATTTACGAATGGGTGTTCGTTCTGAGACCGGGATTAACCGAGAAGTTCCGATTCGCAAAAATCACATGAGTCTGATGAAAATTTCTATGGAATTATCAACAGAATTTCAGCACACACAGGGTATATATATTTACAAGCAAACATTTATATGATGTCCCCATCCGAGCTACTTTTTCACACCGACACATTTAGCCTTAATCAACCAGCATTAGCTAAGTGTTGTTGATTAAACCGCCAGTAAATTTAGTATAGCCGTACCATTTTCAAGTCGTAGACCTACTGTTAGCTCTTTCTGCACTATTCTGCACTATTCACCAAATGATCATTATGAGTCCAGTTGAAAGCAGAATAAGCGGGGACTTGGAAAAAATAAATCCACAATTCTGATCTATAACACAATTAAATAAACTACCAGAATAAATATAAAATCAGAACAAAAACAAAATCGCCAGTGATCAATCAGAATAATAATAAAGTCAGAACAAAAATAAAATCGCCAGTGATCAATCAGAATAATAATAAAGTCAGAACAAAAATAAAATCGCCAGTTATAAACCAGAATAATAATAAAATCACCAGTGATCAACCAGAATAAAAATAAATCGCCAGTGATCAACCAGAATAAAAATAACATCGCCAGTGATCAACCAGAATAAAAAATAACATCGCCAGTGATCAACCAAAATAATAATAAAATTGCCGGTGATCAACCAGAATAAAAAATAAAATCGCCACTGATCAACCAGAACAAAAATAAAATCGCCAGAGATCAACCAGAATAAAGATAATATCGCCAGTGATCAACCAGAATAATAATAAAATCAGAACAAAAATAAAATCGCCAATGATCAACAGAATAAACATAAAATCACCAGTGATAAACCAGAATAAAAAATAAAATCGCCGGTGATCAACCATAATAATAATAAAATCACCAGTGACCAACCAGAATAATAATAAAATCGCCAGTGATCAACCGGAATAAAATAAAATCGCCAGTGATCAACACGAATAATAATAAAATCGTCAGTGATCAACCAGAATAAAAAATAACATCGCCATTGATCAACCAGAATAACCTAAAAATCGTATATAATTAACCAGAATAGAAAATTTCAATAACCAATCAAAACAAACATTAAATCGCTCATGATTAATCGGAATAGAAAATAAATTCGCCAATAACCAATCAAAACTTAAATGAAATCGGCATTGATCAATCAAAACAAATATAAAATCGGCATTGATCAATCAAAACAAATATAAAATCGGCATTGATCAATCAAAACAAATATAAAATCGGCATTGATCAATCAAAACAAATGTAAAATCGCTTTTGATCTTCTAGAGCATAAGCAAAATGCCAGTAATCTACTAGATCCAAAAAAAAAATACAAACGCAAATGATCTACCAGAATACAATAAATGATTCAATGCGGGGACGACAATTTCCGTTTGTTTTAAACCCCTGGGAGTTGCTGCACACACTTATCTATAGAGTCTAGACCGTTAGGGGTCATCCATGACACGTGACGCCATTTTGTCGCGAGATAGATGTGACGTAATCTTCAATCTGTATTCACTCTAGTCAGTTAGGGTTCTGTTTTGTCCGAAACTTCCTTTGCTAGTCATTGTTCAGAACACTCACGTATCTATCACTGAAAAACGGACAAAACTGTCAAAACTCTTGGCCTATCTAGCAGCGGCTGTATGAATCAATTAAATTACACCAATAAATAACTGTGGGATTATTTCTCTGGACTATTTACAAAGACGAATTCGTACGCCAGTGCCAACACAAAAACTACAGACACAAACATTTTCTTACTTTATTTCTAGGCTTGATGCATACGCGTGATTTGTTTAATGACGTCAATAATAAAACATAAATTAACCTTAAATAATTTTCATCGGCATACTTAATGCAAACAATCAACAATTTATCTATGTAATAAAACCTCCCAAAGTGTTGCATCATCGACTGCAATTGTATTGACTTTAAAACACATCGAGAAAGGCGCCTTCAAACTTCTTCCGGTTTGAGTGCAAGGCCCGCCATAGAGCATCGAGTTCGAGATCGTTGTGTAATGACAGTTTATATATAGTTATAGCCAGTATACATTCCAAACTAGTCGATTTTAAACCATAGAGCTCAGAAGCGATGTTTTGGTGGTGTAAGTTTCACCCTGTATGCGATAACAGGTGTAACAAAGGTCAAAATTATTCACACATATAGATAGTTTCCACATCAGTGAAAATCCCTTATCTTGGCAGCCATCTTTGATGGTAACTTCAAGGGATTTTCATATGAATTGTATAGACTGGTAAATTTTATTTTCTTGTAATTTCTTCATTTGTGGTCCGAAAATTAAAAGCTATACACCATTGGAAAGCTCTTGAAATTCGTATTTTTAGAATACAATATTTTTACAATTGATAAATGCACACAGAATTAATACAGAGAAATAAATAAAACTATTGGCTCATACTTAAAAAAATGAACAGTGTATCATTTTCGATTGTATTTCTTTAACCTTTTAAACTATCAAATTATAATTTTGATATTTAAAATACTTTATAAAAGCTGTTTAAATCAATATAAAAATTCAGTAAAATAGACTGAAAAATAAAAACACAGTGGTGAGTTTAATAAAGCACATATTTCCCGATTTCGGCCTGCATTAGCTTCTGCCCACAAAGATGGCTGCCTTAAACTGTCTTATCAGTGTCGATGATATCACATGGAAACTATCTATTTGTTCTGTGCACGCACTACTTCTTTCCAGGCGTGAAGAACTGACCGCGAGTAGTCAGTGTCATGTAGGGCCGATCCTGTGTACTTACGAAATCCTTCTCATAACACTGACACACCTCCCATGAGCGAAAGTTGTTTTTTGCGAATCATGTCATTCTCTACTAATGACTAACATGAAATGGTATATAAATGTACGCGTTCAGTACCCCCCACTCAATTTATTTGAGGCAGTCAGAAAAATACGGATTGTGGGACGCAGTAAATGTTGTCTAAAGACCACGAACAGAAGCGTTGTAATTGATAGTAGCTAGGTAAAAATAACATTAACATGTAGACACACGAGTCCATCATATGTACACAAATAACATAAAACGCTCAAAACATAATTTATTTTTGAATAATTTCAAAATTATAACTAACAACGCTATTTACAATATACAATAGGATCTATTAGTTATGTATTCGGCGACACTCGGCTCTGATCGTTGTCTCGTCTTGTCGGAATAAAGCGATTTCATCTCAGCCAGTCATAAAGAAATACATACGAAATATGGCATATGGTTTTGCGATAATATCACTGTAATCCGATTATTTAAGGAAACACGAATAGAATGTGAAATATAACAGAAGAACTTCAGACATTTTGTCGGAAGTATACTTTGAGAAATGGTCGCTTACTTATTCAGTAGAGATCGCTTTAATCAACTTTTCTTAACAAAGAGCTTCTGTATAGAGCGACAAAGTCCTTTTTTTTCTTTGTAAAAAACAAAACATAACGAACAAACATTGGTGAAAAATGTTTCATTTTTAACATTCAAAATATTTTTTTTCAATTGCTGTACGCACTCATTGCTAATTAAGTAAAGTGTTATATGTTTGCGAGATTTTCACATACTTAAAACAGTTTTATCATAAAGTATGGCTGTTTTTTTTATCTTTGAACTAACACACTTTAACCATCTGTTGTGGAAACGATGTATTTAATACTTATTTCTTATATAGAAGTCCTTGACACAAGTCATTTATACAAACTTTTACGAGGATTACCGAGTTCAGTAAAAACGATTGTAAGCCTATGGCGAGCTTTCCATCATTTTTCCTGGACGAGTTTTACAAATGTTTGTATTGAATGACAACGAGTATCAGATTCTTTTTTATTACATGATTTTACTCGCTAGTATACGATTTTACAAAACTTAAACAACGATACTTGTTAAAATAGTGGTATGAGACGATCTGCGTTATAATGACGTCGATGACGTCATAAATAAAAAAAGTAGTATTACACTAGTGTCATATAAAAATATGTAATGGGTGTATTGATTAGAAAAAAGAGAAGAAATCGTGTGACAAAATGCTTCCTTCACAGTTATTCCATTTAACCTGATTGCTTCTGTCTAGTGGTAGTTCAGATTTATATACCTGTGTTAATTCTTATAGGACCGTTTCATATTTTCCTTGCAAACGTCACCTGGATCGCAAAGAAACATCAAGCTGGTAGCAGATCAAACAGTTATATTACGACCTACATAACCTTATATAAGAGACATTACGGCTATTTTGTATAATATGAGTGTAAATAGGTAAATAAGAAAAGGTCCTATCAAAATTTTCACAGATATTTAAATTTTATCTACAAGTAGACAAAGGCAAACAATGTAAATGTAAATGTGGCAAAAACACAGAGACGAGACATAACACACATAAAGAAAAACCATCAGTTACCGCCTTGGAACGGTCAGTCGGCAAAAGGGCCGACTATAAGACCTGTTAATAAACACACAAGCGCTGACATTTTATTCAAAGACGTGTAATTAACACATGAGCGCTGATATTTTATTCAAAGACGTGTTAATAAACACATGAGCGCTGACATTTTATTTAAAGACGTGTTAATAAACACATGAGTGCTGACATTTTATTTAAAGACGTGTTAATAAACACATGAGCGCTGACATTTTATTTAAAGACGTGTTAATAAACACATGAGCGCTGACATTTTATTTAAAGACGTGTTAATAAACACAAGAGCGCTGACATTTTATTCAAAGACCTGTTAATAAACACATGAGCGCTTACATTTTATTTAAAGACGTGTTAATAAACACATGAGCGCTGACATTTCATTTAAGACTTGTTAATAAACACATGAGCACTGACATTTTATTCAAAGACGTGTTAATAAACACATGAGCGCTGACATTTCATTCAAAGACGTGTTAATAAACACAAGAGCGCTGACATTTTATTCAAAGACCTGTTAATAAACACATGAGCGCTTACATTTTATTTAAAGACGTGTTAATAAACACACAAGCGCTGACATTTTATTCAAAGACGTGTAATTAACACATGAGCGCTGATATTTTATTCAAAGACGTGTTAATAAACACATGAGCACTGACATTTTATTCAAAGACGTGTTAATAAACACATGGGCGCTGACATTTTATTCAAAGACGTGTTAATAAACACATGAGCGCTGACATTTTATTCAAAGACGTGTTAATAAACACATGAGCGCTGACATTTTATTTAAAGACGTGTTAATAAACACATGAGCGCTGACATTTCATTTAAAGACTTGTTAATAAACACATGAGCACTGACATTTTATTCAAAGACTTGTTAATAAACACATGGGCGCTGACATTTTATTCAAAGACGTGTTAATAAACACATGAGCACTGACATTTTATTCAAAGACGTGTTAATAAACACATGAGTGCTGACATTTTATTCGAAGACGTGTTAATAAACACATGCGCGCTGACATTTTATTCAAAGAAACATTTATATGCTGCTCTGTGCATAAAATTATCGTTTTGAAAAATATAATATGAATATCTTTAAACTACCACACTAAAGATGGTATCCGACAATTTGCTTGCATATTGTATATGTAACAATATCTGTAAATAAGAACGATTTGAACTCCTGCTAAAAATAGACATTGACGTCACAGCGAATGACGTGGATGAACTATAGCATTAATGGTCACATGGTTTTCTTGGTTAAAAATTAGCTAAATGTGCAGCGTGGCTCAAAAATTAGCTAACTGTGCAGCGTGGCTCAGATAGGAAATACATGTTTGTAATGACAATTGTGGCGTTATGGTTCACTTTTCCGACAGGTGTAGGACATCAATGAACAGCATTTTGCGAGACGTGTTCAGGTAATAAGGGTTTATTATGATGTTTAATGAAAATAATTTTTGGACCAAACTGTCGGATACCACCTTTAACTACTAGACTACGGGCTTATTTCACATTTCATATTCAGGGTAAACACACTCACGCATAACACATCACAGTAACTACATTATTTTTTAATAAAGGCCTATTTAACATGTCCGTACATAGTAAAGTCACACATAAAAATTGTTACAAAATACCACATTAGCTACATACATATGTATTTAAAATTTAGGTTAATTGGACATTTCCGTACATGATGAACACACACACACATATCACAAATACTTACAAACTACCACAGTTCATTTACTATGTTATAACACAAATACTTACAAACTACCACAGTTCATTTACTATGTTATAACACAAATACTTACAAACTACCACAGTTCATTTACTATGTAATAACACAAATACTTACAAACTACCACAGTTTATTAACTTCGTTAAAACACAAATACTTACAAACTACCACAGTTCATTTACTATGTTATAACACAAATACTTACAAACTACCACAGTACATTAACTACGTTATAACACAAATACTTACAAACTGCCACAGTTTTTTTACTGCGTTATAACACAAATACTGACAAACTACCACAGTTTATTAACTTCGTTATAACACAAATACTGACAAACTACCACAGTTTATTAACTTCGTTAAAACACAAATACTTACAAACTACCACAGTTCATTTACTATGTTATAACACAAATATTAACAAACTACCACAGTTCATTTACTATGTTATAACACAAATATTAACAAACTACCGCAGTTCATTTACTATGTTATAACACAAATATTAACAAACTACCACAGTTCATTTACTATGTTATAACACAAATATTAACAAACTACCACAGTTCATTTACAATGTTATAACACAAATATTAACAAACTACCACAGTTCATTTACAATGTTATAACACAAATACTTACAACTACCACAGTTCATTTACAATGTTATAACACAAATACTTACAAACTACCGCAGTTCATTTACTATGTTATAACACAAATATTAACAAACTACCACAGTTCATTTACAATGTTATAACACAAATATTAACAAACTACCACAGTTCATTTACAATGTTATAACACAAATACTTACAAACTACCACAGTTCATTTACAATGTTATAACACAAATACTTACAAACTACCGCAGTTCATTTACTATGTTATAACACAAATATTAACAAACTACTGCAGTTTATTTACCATGTTATAACACAAATATTAACAAACTACCGCAGTTCATTTAATATGTTACAACACAAATACTTACAAACTACCACAGTTAATTTACTATGTTACAACACAAATACTTACAAACTACCACAGTTCATTTAATATGTTACAACACAAATACTTACAAACTACCACATTTCATTAACTACGTTACAACACAAATATTAACAAACTACCACAGTTCATTTACTGTGTTATAACACAAATACTTACAAACTACCACAGTTCATTTACTATCTTATAACACAAATACTTACAAACTACCACAGTTCATTTACAATGTTATAACACAAATATTAACAAACTACCGCAGTTCATTTACAATGTTATAACACAAATATTAACAAACTACCGCAGTTCATTTACTATGTTATAACACAAATATTAACAAACTACCACAGTTCATTTACAATGTTATAACACAAATACTAACAAACTACCGCAGTTAATTGACTATGTTATAACACAAATATTAACAAACTACCGCAGTTCATTTACAATGTTATAACACAAATACTTACTTTAAATTGAGACTTGTTTGACATTTCTGACATGACAAATGAGAGGCATTAATGAATAATCTCCCCTGAATAATCCCTAAATGCAAGTAGGTCATTTCATTTGTTTTACTCGGATTTTATGCCTGTGCTGTATGGAGTGTGTGTTGACTTTTTTACTTTTCTTGAGATTTTAAGCTTATATTTATGCAAAAATAAGAAATTTCACCGTTTTAATTGCAATATCTACAAAAGAATAGGCGATAAAGTTCAAGAACTTCAACTATAGGGAAATACCTACTGTTTGGAATACCTCGGATATTATCTAACAAGGGAGACAATTTCCATTTCATCACTGTACCCCATTACTACATTTACACAATATAAGGATCTAAGGCAGAGAAGAATAAATTACAACTCACAGCTGCGATACCAAGCGTGTAATTATCTCTAATAACCAATTCTCATTAATTTTAAAATTCCCTTTGACTAACTAGCATTGTTGAAATCTATCAAAAATATCTTAATTGAATACAACCTAATTCATTATATTTATACACTTTTCTTACGGACGAAACTCATTCTGTGAATTGGGTCGCCGTAATGCAAATGTGTTTTAAATAATGTAGTCACGAGAGAAACTTGATTATGACTTTGGAAATCACTAAATGTATCTTTTTGATCAAATCTATCCTTTTGATCTATTAGAAAAATTTTATTCTAAAGTATTTAACGTGACTTGATAACAGTTGGTCAAATTAGCATTTTTAAATGTTGATTTAAAAAAGCAAAACCTTGTTAAACTACAATGAAGAATGGATTAAAACAGCTTTGATTACTAGATCGTACCTTTCACTGCTTGGTTCAATAGTAGCGTAATAACTGAAAGGGGGTATCCGACAGTTTACCTAGATGTGTAACAATATCTGTAAATAAGAACGATTGGAATTCCTACTAAAAATAGACATCGACGTCACAGCGGATGACGTGGATGAACTGAAACATTAGTGGTGACATAATTTTCTTGGTTTAAAAATAGCAAACTGTGCAGCGTGGCTCAGATAGGAAATACATGTTTGTAATGACGATTGTGGCGTTATGGTTCACTTTTTAGACAGGTGTAGGTCAATAATAAACAGCATTTTACTAGATCTGTTCAGATAACAATGGTTTACTAAGATGTATAATGAAAATATTTTTTTGTCCAGACTGTCGGATATCACCTTTAAATCACATGAAGTGTAGATCCAATCGGAACGCTTCCGGTGATTCGCCCGAGAAGTGTCGGTTGGTGCAGATCGTGACGTTTTAGGTAAAGTGCACATGCCTTTCTCTATCCCTGTCGACTTAAGGAAATGTTCGGGGTCAGAGGTTTAGCATGAGTCTGAGATCGTTCTCAATGATCTGATTGGCCAGATTTTTTTTCAAATTTCAAATCGGACCAATGAGATGTCTGGGGCTGGTCTCAGACTCAATCTCAGTGTTTTATAGCCGCGTGTCCTGCGAAAAATCAATCTGATTCCGATGATTAGAAACTTTACAGTTGAAGGAGGTACCCGAGAGTTTAGACTTAAGTTTTGTTGCTCAGAAAACAACAAAAATTGTTACCAGTAAAGATCCAGCGGAATATTGTTTATTATGTCATATGTCTATGTGAAGATAACCTATATGATCTATAAGATACGATAAAACATTGGGTCTGCAAGATAGCAACAGATAAAACTCACTTTTAATGAGCTTTACGACCGACTATTAAAGCATAATCGGCGACGCGCTGGAGCGCTCACTGAACTTTGCCCATGGGGAAAGTTTGTTTTGCGGACTTTCTTAATCTGATAAAATACGGGTCCAAATTCGGTATTTTATTTATTTTTATATTTATTTTTGGGTGTTTGTAAATTTAAAATATATTTTTAAAATAAACAAAAATATACTGAGCAAGAAAACACATACTACGTTGGAGAAAAATACTATCTAAACAATACTTACTTGTGTAATGCGAGGCTGCTGCACATGTGCAATTTCTGCTTGTACACTTTAGTTTTATAGTTAATTATAACAATTTTGCAACTCTTTTCTACATATGTAATGTCTACATATGTAAAATCTTAGAAAACCTATTTAAATGGTGTCGGGTTTTGTTTTTTTATTTTGTGATTTTTTGGTCTCAGAAATATAGGTTATACATGCATTTTTTTCGAAATTTATAGTATACTGAAAACTTTCCCATAAAAACCACAACGTTTCAAATGTCCTAGTTACAGGCTCCCAAATTTCTTTAATCTCTTTACTTCTTACACTTTTTGCGTCGCCTTTGATGCTTCGCATCAACGACTTTTTATGTTTATTTTTAAATTGTACAAAGAAGAAAGCTAAAGCAGGTTAAAATATAAAATCTGTGTTAAGCCATAATTGTTTTAAATGTTTCAAAAGAATGAGGGGCAAGAACGAGTTCACAACGCCTTCTATAAGTTATAAATATTAAGACTGGAGGTCGAGCAATATTTATGCCGAAATATTATAGCAGTAAAGAAAAACCTGTTTAAAGCTTTAACCATATGAAACCGAGTTCGTAAAAAGCTTGTAATAATGTACAACAAATCTGCTTTAATATTTAATTCTGCCAAAATAAGCTAGCAATATACACTCTTTACCATTCCAAAGAGACACAAGTACCTAACTCTGTACACTGTCAAGCAGTTTCTGTGAGTGAATTCCACAGGACTGGCGCAGCATATTTGAAAGAATTATGAACTACGAAGACAAATTTTAAGTGGCATAAAGCGGCTCTATATTTGACTTTTTGGCGGTGTCGTTTGCGAAAGATTAATTTCGGAAGCATGAAAGATTGACCCGACATGACTTTGACTACTTGCGGCCAGTCGTCATGCCTGGGAAAAAGCTGTGCGAGTAGAGACACAAATAAATATGTCGAATGAAACCATATACGATAACTGTATACATACATGCTTCAAATGTTGACATTAAAATTGTTATGTATTTAAACAAGATGCTCAAAAAATTATATTATGGTTATCAGGAATGCAGATTTATCACATAACCTACCGCGCGAGCGAAGTGTGACGTCATTGTCGTAGTGTGACGTCATTAAGTATGTGTGTGCGTATATGCCATTTCCCGATCACTTTGTTGTCGTCTTTTCATGCATTTTGTTGGACAATTAAGTCTTTCGCCCCAAACGCGACTCGAACCCACAAGGTGAAAGGCTAAGCAGTCATAGGAGTCACAAATCGGCGCCTCTACCACAACGTCAGGGGCGCAAAATGTGCGGAAAAAAATGAAAGTTAATAGGGCAAACCATGCCTTTTAACTACACAAACAGCATTTCTGAAAAAAACGTTTTGGCGCGCATTCGTCTTACGGCAGGCAAAAAGTGGCGATTCTGTAAGTATCATTGAACCAGATACATCCGAGGGATGAACGTTTCGAGGACGGAATAAGCCGAGGAGTTCCGATTGGTCTTATCCCTCGAGCTGTTCAGCTGACCCTAATAGTTGGACGAACAGCTTCATGTAAAGCTTTCAAATATAACAAGACTCTGTCACAGGCTATATATCCACCGGCGATCAGTGCATGTTTGAAGAATTGGTAAAGTCAGAACTTCCATATAAAGAAAATAGCAAGAAATCGGTTGTAAATTTTTCTATAAACAACTTTCTCGTTATCATCCTGATGAAAGAAAAACAAATTATGCTTCTGCATGTTCCGATTAGACCCTTCAATACAGATTAGTTATGCAGTATGTATACATAGTAACATTCGTTTCTGTGCTATTTCTCAGCAACAGCTTTCAGATGACCATCATTTGGTGGGGGAAGACCATCATTGGGTGGAGGAAGACCATCACTGAGTAGAGGAAGACCATCATTTGGTAGGGGAAGATGATTATCATTTGGTGGAGGAAGACCATCATTGAGTCGTAAAAGAGCATCACTGGGTTGAGAAAGACAATCATTTGGTGGAGGAAGACCAGCATCTGGTGAAGGAAGACCATCATTTGGTGGAGGAAGACTATCATTTGGTGGAGGAAGACCATCATTGAGTGGAGGAAGACCACCATTGGGTGGAGGAAGACCACCATTGAGTGGAGGAAGACCATCAATGGGTGGAGGAAGACCATCATTTGGTAGAGGAAGATGACCATTATTTGGTAGAGGAAGATGACCATCATTTGGTGGAGTAAGACCATCATTGGGTGGAGGAAGACCATCATTTGGTGAAGGAAGACCATCATTGAGTGGAGGAAGACCATCATTTGGTGGAGGAAGAACATCATTTGGTAGAGGAAGATGACCATCATTTGGTGGAGGAAGATGACCATCATTTGGTGGAGGAAGACCATTATTTGGTGGAGTAAGACCATCATTTGGTGGAGTAAGACCATTATTTGGTGGAGTAAGACCATAATTTGGTGGAGAAAGACCATCACTGGGTGGAGGATGACCATCATAGAGTGGAGGAAGACCATCATTGAGTGGAGGAAGACCATCACTGGGTGGAGGAAGACCATCACTGGGTAGAGAAAGACCATCATTTGGTGAAGGAAGACCATCATTGGGTGGAGGAAGGTCATCATTGGGTGGAGGAAGACCATCATTTAGTGGAGGAAGACCATCATTGGGTGGAGGAATACCATCATTTGGTGGAGGAAGACCATCATTGGGTGGAGGAAGACCATCATTTAGTGGAGGAAGACCATCATTGGGTGGAGGAAGATAACCGTCATTTGGTGGAGGAAGATCATCAATGAGTGGAAGCCCATCACCAGGTGGAGGAAGACCATCATGGGTGAAGGAAGACCATCACTGAGTTGAGGAAGACCATCATAGAGTGGAGGAAGACTATCCTTGGGTGGGGTAAGATTATCATTTTGGTGAAGGAAGATCATCATTGGGTGGAGGACTACCAATATTGGGTGGATGAAGGTCATTATTTTGTAGAGGAAGACCATCATTTGGTAGGGGAAGATGATTATCATTTGGTGGAGGAAGACCATCATTGAGTCGTGGAAGAGCATCACTGGGTTGAGGAGGACCAATATTGGGTGGAGAAAGACCATCATTTGGTAGGGGAGGATGATTATCATTTGGTGGAGGAAGACAATCATTGAGTCGTGGAAGAGCATCACTCGGTTGAGGAGGACCAATATTGGGTGGAGGAAGATCATCATTTGGTAGAGGAAGCCCATCATTTGGTAGAGGAAGCCCATCATTTGGTGGAGGAAGACCAGCAATTGTTGGCAGAAAACCAGCATTTGGTGGCAGAAGACCAGCATTTGGTGGCAGAAAACCAGCATTTGGTGGCAGAAGACCAGCATTTGGTGAAAGAAGACCAGCATTTGGCAGAGGAAGATTTCCAATAGATAGAAGAAGATTCCCACAAGATGGAGGAAGGTCCCCATTGGGTGTAGAAAAATCACACTGAGTGAAGGATGCTCCCAGATAAATAATTGTGCAAAACCACAGATTCCCAATGGATCGGCTAGAAGACCTAATCCTACAGCAAGTCTTTTCAATCAATGTTAAAATAATAATATCTCATTAGTTAAAAATTACAAAAGAAATGCAGAAATTTTAGTTTAAAAATTCAAGGCTTTTCAAGAACGGATTAAAATGATTTTGGGGGATAAATTGAATGCGTTTTATTATTTATTCATATGTTAAATAGCCACAAAAATCATTGATTATTTGCACGAAGATAATAAATCATGTTCCATGACAAAGAAAAATAATGACAAAACATAATTTCTAAATATTAATTTAATAATTTAATAGTTAATACAATACAATCACCTTTTTATGTAAATATGCATTTTACAAGTCTAATTACACGAATTAAAAACTCATTATTTGGGCAGTCCCATAATTAAATCATAAGATTTACACATCAGAATATACTTTCAAATAATTATAAAAATGATTTCATACTAAGTGAAATGTATTGAAAGATTAATTGATTAGCAGTCAAGTGGTTGTAATGAAAGTACAATCTAGGTTGAACTAACAACTACATATCATAACAAATAATTTTTTACTGAAA
This sequence comes from Sinonovacula constricta, assembly GCA_007844125.1. Lineage (NCBI taxonomy): Eukaryota > Metazoa > Mollusca > Bivalvia > Cardiida > Solecurtidae > Sinonovacula > Sinonovacula constricta. The sequence continues at coordinate 40,453,945 of CM017570.1, forward strand.
GGTTTTATTGAAGAAAACATTTAAGATAACTTATTTTTAACGACTTTGGCAAGTCGCGGACCTTGATCGAATCTGGGGCCTCCTGTACCTGGAGCCGATGCTTTACTGATTGCGCTACCAGGCCCGGTAAAAAAATTTATATAGAATTACTTGTGTTTAACATATGGTATATGGCCAAGACCTTGAACCTTCTTGCATATACAACAAAACAAACTAGATAAATAGGCATCGACGTTTAAAAAAATATAAATTTTAAATCAGAAAATATTAAACATTACATATATATGTAAATATATGATATAAAATAAGTCATAATGTAGAACCCCTTTGCATAAATGTTTTATATTTAAATTAAAACATAACTATACCCTTTTATAGTTTGTTTGTTGGGTGTGTGATCCAAAACACACTCTATCCACTATCTGGAGACCTTGACCTTCATCCATTCCCTTGAAGCATGTGTAGAGCATATGCAAAAAAAACTTATTAAATATCAATCGATTTTTAAAAAATATAAACTTTAAATCATTAAAAATTGAACATTACATCTGATACTTATGAATTGTCTCCGATTTTATTATATGTTTTACAGCTTTGCACTTTTTATTTCTCCACCCTATCGAACACCCTGGCTACATCATATGCAGTCCTGTTCAACCCAACAGAAATCATATTCACAATAATAGCTACTACAACCCCTTTGCAATGCATAGAATTTCCATGATCAATTTTGAGCTCTTTTTTAACAACTTGCACACCATCCCTCAAAACATATCCTGATTCTCTCCCCTTGATAGACTCTTCAATTTCACCAGCTGAAGGAAGAATCAGCATGACACTGCTGCCCCCTATGGCTCCACCAGTGTGTGAGACAAAAAATGGCCTCTGACGACAATGACCAAATTTTTGCTCATCAGTCCAAACTGCCCATCCTAAGCCATATCCACCACCAGACATTTTACCCCAACTTACTTGCGTCTTTTCAACAGGTGTCCATACATTTCTCATTGTTTCTGCCTTCAAATACCCCCTCATGCTTACACATCCACAACTTTCTTCAGTAGTTTTATTCTCAAAATTGTCTGCAGAGTTACTTTCCTTGTTGCTCGAGGTTTCAACTTTTCTGTTGCCAGGCAACAACACATTTGACTTGTTGCTATGGTAAACAGATGTTGTCTTGTTGCCAGCAGTTTTGCTAGCAAACGTTTTGCTGCCTGGGTCATTTATTTCTTGCTTGTCGTTACCACGGTTACAATGGTTACATGGCTTCTGGTTGCCGGGGATACTGTCCACTGCCTGGTAACTGTACAACATGATGTTGCCGAACTTTACAAGGTCAAGGACGTTTGAAATCAGCCCACCGCCCGCCCATTTGTAGGACAGGTCAACATATGGAGCATTGACAAGTTTTCCAGTTTTGTTCTTCACATAGTGCCTGCAATTACACAAAAAATATTGTTGAGACACTGTGCTAACATAACAAATCAAGCCACTGTGATGTGTGTCCTTGAAAACTGATGTCATGTTTTTGACTGATTTTAATGCCATTTAATTAAAGATAGTTTTTCTATTTTGGTGCAGTAACATTATATATTAGTTGATTGACAATGCATGCAAAAAAAAAAATTTAAAAACAGCACATTTTGGAGGTTTTGTATAGTGTATGTATGAGGACAAACAATGTATGTACTTGCAATTCTATATCCTTTGAAAATGGTTGTTACATTACACCAGCACAATTACGGTCATATTGGCAATGTCCAGCTAATAACAAAGGGTTCCCACAATTTCTGAAGGAAAAAATTCAAGGTCTTTTCCAGGTTTTTTCCAGGTATTTTATCCATTTTCAAGGTCTATGAATGTGAACATTCAAGAGTTTTGCGGTAAATATTTATGGGAGTTTACAAATGTATGCCAACAAATACTCTGATTTTTTAAATCAAATTCAGTTAAAATGCCTTATAATTATTAAAATGCACTAACAGTTTTCCCAGTAATTTCCCGTTTTTTTTCGTATCATGTCAAATTTAAGGTCTTTTCCCGAACCGGGAGTGTTTATTTTTCGAATTCCCGGCTTTTTCCCGATTTCCCGGTTCTGTGGGAACCCTGATAACGACGACCCCGGAATTGTGTCTGGGTAGAACCAGCCGCACACTTCAGGTAAGCTGACAAATGACGCCTCATAAAATGATCAAATGTTTGTTTATTGGATTTAGTGTCCCACCAACAGTATTTCAGTTATCTGGAGATGGTGTCCACTTGAAGCAGATATATATCACTGCCTTCACTGTGTATAGCATGTCGTAAACACCTGGCATGAAACCATACCCTGTCAAATTTTCCTGACATCAGGCCAACCAATAGTAGATCTACTCATACATTTGCTTGGGCGTTAGCAAGGGATCTATACCACTACCATTTTTAACAAGTTTGGTAAGTTGCGGCCCTTGCCTGGAGCCGATGCTCTATCAATTAAATGATCAAATGTATGACAAAACTTGTTTCCCTGTGTTACAAGAAATGTTACCATTAAAACTGCATTTTTACTAACATTATGTTGTTAGTTGAAAACTGAAGAATTCCACCGTTTTTAAATTGAAATGAAAGAAAAATTGACAATTTTTGCCAAGAAGACATTCCTTTTTTTATTCCTAACTACAGAAACATATCATCACTAACTGATGCAACTTAATGCATTTACTTGTTAAAATTGATATCTTTGACCATTTTTTTATAAATTACATAATAAAGGGACATAACCTTGTACTGACATCTTTCAAAAAGAAAGGTTAGCCAGATTTACTTCCCTTAATAAGCATAAAAAATCACTTCATGGTATTTTCTCACATTACAAAAAGAAACAACATATTTAAAAAAAAAAAATCTAAATAAAGGTACATAACCTTGTAGTGACAACATTCATGATAAAAATAACCAGCTTTACTTCCCTTAGTTAACTTGCAAATCATATTATGGTACTTTTAATGACAAGTTAACTCTTGTGACACAAATTAAAAACAGCAAGCATTCCCAATTTTTGAAATGAAAAACATTTATTACTGGTAGTTATTTCCCTTGCAGAAGGTTAAAACGACCCCTGTCCCTGTTAAATGCCGGTTTGAGTCCCCTGATGGCCGTAACAACCTTCCGCACATACAGGATAAGACGTTAAGATCGCTCACGTCCTTGAGGGGTGTTAGTCAGCCTTGATTTAACAACCACTATGCTGATAAAGTCCAACATTATGAGATGACAGCTCCAGGTAAGGCTTTCAAAAATATATTGTGCAAGAAATTGTTTGTTTATTGGGTTTATCATCCTACCAACAGTATTTCAGTTATCTGAATGCCTAGTCACATTATCCTGACACCAGGCCAACCAGTCGTGAAACTACCCTTACATTTGCTTCAGCGTTAGCAAAGAGAGCTATACCACTATGATTTCTAATGCCTTTGGTAAGTCGCAGCTCAAGATCGAACCCAGGGCCTTCCGTACCTGGAGCCGATGCTCTACCGCTTGCGCTACCAGGTCCGGTTAACATATACTGTGTGTGAAATTGAAAAGCCTTTACTGTGAAATATGATGAATAATACACAGGTAAGTTTTCATCAGAAATCTAAGGAAGATTAAAAAATTACATTTGCAACAAAACTTCCTCCACCAATAAAAGCCAAAGTTGACTAAAATTATGTCACCCTGTAATGTATCTCAATAACAACAAACCATTTGAAAATTGGAATATTTTTTACATTGACACCCATTTTAATACATGCAAAAAATATGGTTAAAAAAGCAGACAAATTCTATAGTGTAGCTCCAGTGTTTTTACGAAAAATTTGTTTGCTAAAAAAAAATAGTTACAGACAGCTTCTTTATAGTGTAATTGCAAGCTTTTTATTGCAAGAAAATGGTAAAAAAAAGTTTAAACATTTTTAGTGAAGCCCAAAAAATTGTATTGTAAAAAAAAGTACAACACAAGAAAAACTCAATCATTCAAAATCTTCTTACCGTCCTCTGTTATATATTAGTGGGGTGTGCTCTTCCAAGAACGTGCTATCCATTCCAAACTCATCCAAAGCTGCTCGGAGGTGCGTCTCAAACTTGACCCCTGAAGCTTTCTCAACCACTGCGCTGATCAATGTCCATCCATGGGAAGTGTACAGAAATTTAGTTCCTGTGAAAAAAATAAATAAAAATTAATGTTGATGTCATTTTTTGAATTAGTTGTTTGTTTACTTCCTCAAAACATTTGAAAACCCTGAAAATGTTTTTTTTATCAAACTTCAATGAAAACCAGATCAATAGAATATCAAAGGGTAATTTGCCAAACTCCAATTACAGTTAATCCCAAGATACAACTGAACTCAGAGATGTTAACTGTCTGGTTATACAGATATTATTAAAAAGCTTTTTTTTCTCTTTGAAAGAAAGTCTTAAAAATTTAGTATTTTTGCTTGATTTTTTAGAGCATATTGCATAACCCAACCTTTAAGTTGTTTCATGGAAGAAAATGGTCACATGATATAGTTTAATTCTTGAAAGTAAGATTGTTTTGGAATTGATGTTATAAAAATATTATTATTAATACACTTTTTCTGCATTTCCTTTTTTTGTTATATTATTAATATACATTTTTTTTTGTCAATACAAGAGTGTCTAAAAATGAAGTGCACCGCAGATCATCTGGAAGACTTTCTCACAATAAGTCCTTCACCCAGAACAGGACTCTCACCCATGCGGTGAGAAGCTAAGCTGTCAGAGGAGTCACCAGTCAGTGACTCTAGTACTACACCAGTGGCGCCCCCCCCTCCCTATGTTATATTAATGAGTACAATGTTTGTTGGGTTTATCCATCCCACCAAGGGTATCTTAGTCATTTTGTTACTTTAAGCAGATATAGTGCTGCCTTCACTGTGATAGCATGCCTCCAAACCTACTATAACACCATGCCCAGTCACATAACTATGACCCCTGGTAGTGTTGGGAAATCGGTTGCAAATCATAATCGATCATCGGTTGGAATCGGTTGCCACTTCTGATGCAATTTCACAGATTATAATCGGTATATTAATCTACGCAGTGCTACATTCGCAAATTGTTTTTGATTGGTAGCTTACATAATTACTCGATACTGAAGTGTACTTGCTGCAACTTTCTACAAAACATTTGGTGTTTCAAGGACAAAATCTTGTAAAATCCGATGATTTAAAAACAAAAAGTGAACTACGAAAAACAAAAACACATACAGAAAATACTGAAATATTGCTATTTAATAGTTAAATCTTGGTTATTGTTTGTTTACTCAATATGACTATAACTGTATCGGTGTGATGTAACAACAAAATCAAAATAAACAAACTTTTGTTTTGAAACCAATTAACCATTTCACACAAAACATACTAATAGTGTTTCCAGCAATAAAAGGAATAGATGATAAGATTACAAAATTGACAGACATAGATAGTTTTGATACATGCAATTAGCATATAGTTCGAAATGTGTCATATATACCATAATTTGTTGTCTTTGCTGATGTCATAAACAGTCTTCAATATGACACACTTCATGTAATGGAGATTGGACTGTACTGTAACCAAAACTTTAAAATCTTTAAAGCAGGATAACTGCACCTACCAGGTTTGTGAACCAAAGGATCATCTTTAAACAAGTCCAAACTTTCCATCACAGACTGGTAGTTTCTCATGATGTAATATTCTTCAAGAAGCATTTCATTCGGCTGGACTGTGTTCACATTTGATTGGCTGGTGGAAGTCTTAGAAGAATCTGATTGGCTAGCTGATTTTGAAGCAGTTGACTGGCTGCCAGAAGATTTAGCTAAATCTGATTGGTCAGTTGTTTTCTTCTTGATGTTTACAGAACCTTTGGCAGTTTTTGGGTCTGCAACCTATAGAAACATAAGAAAATAACATAAAAATGATCAGTAAAAGGTAGCAGTAGCTTACTACTCACTTATTTACTTAATCAACCACTTATATCAATAAAGTGCAAATAATTCAATGACTCTTTTACAAACACTGTTATTGTTAGGCTTATTAATTATCTCCAAATGGCATAATCGGCAATGTTAATGTCTACCGGGTATTGGGTTTATCATCCCACCAACAGTATTTCAGTTATCTGGAGATGGTTCACAATTGGAAATATAGCATAGTTTGTATTTGCATCAGTATGTCTATTGGGTTTATCATCCCATCAACAGTATTTCAGTTTTTGAGATGGTTCACAATTGGAAATACTACAGCATAGTTTGTATTGGCGGAGGAAGATCTCCGACAAATCTCTGTGTAAAATCACCAGCGCCACCACAAGTCAGCATGGAGATCCCTCCCTCATGAACATTTTTTACTTTCAACTGGGAATCGAACCACACACTGAGAGGTCATAAAATCAGAGGAGATATTGGCAGCTCTGCCCCGGCAGGCACTAAGCAATAGGTAAATAAGAAAGGTCCTATAAGAATTACCACAGATATTAAAATTTATTTACTGGTAACTTATTTGAAACTACCTCTAGACAAAGGCAAACAGGGTAAATGTAAATGTATACACAGAGACGAGACTTAACACACAAAAAGAAAAACCAGCAGTTACCGTCTTGGAATGGTCAGTCGGCAAAAGGACCGATTGGGGTGCTTAAACCTGATTTTTGGAGTGCTCCAACCTCACACTTCCTGAAGGTTTTTCTATCAAACAGTGTACATAAAAATATCCCACCAAAGTGAGACAACAGTCCGGGACTTGAACCTGGGATCCTTCGGGACAAATGCGAATGCTCAATCAACTGAGCTAACCGGACTGCTTACACACACTCTCCCAATCACCCGGCTACATACACCCCGGGTAACTTGAAATTCGTCTGTAAATTTCCACAGACCATGCTCTATAAGGAACTCACAATCACTTCTCAATTACGTAATGACTGCTGATCATTTACGTTGGGCGCCATTGTAAAAGAATGAGAAAATTGTGAAAATTGTCCAGGTGAATGTTCTACCTACTGACTGAGCTAACTGGACTGCTTACACCCTCTCTCCCTCTTACAAGGCTACATTCACACTCTCACTTACCTGTTCTCACTATATCCCTCACTCCAATATATCACTAATGCATCTCTCATTCTATCACTAACTCCCTCACTCAATCTATCACTTATCCTTTCACACATATTCACTAACTTACTCTATCACCATATCACTCACTCAATATATCACTTGCTCTATAACTCATGTTCACTAACTTACTCTATCACCATATCCCTCACTCAATATATCACTTGCTCTATCACTCATATTCACTAACTTACTCTATCACTATATCACTCACTCAATATATCACTTACTCTATCACTATATCACTCACTCATATTCACGAACTTACTCTATCACTATATCACTCACTCAATATATCACTTGCTCTATTCCTCATATTTACTAACTTGCTCTATCACTATATCACTCACTCAATATATCACTTACTCTATCACTATATCACTCACTCAATATATCACTTACTCTATCACTATATCACTCACTCAATATATCACTTGCTGTATCACTATATCACTCACTCAATATATCACTATATCACTTACTCAATATATCACTTACTCTATAACTATATCACTTACTCAATATATCACTTACTCTATCACTATATCACTCACTCAATATATCACTCTATCACTATATCACTCACTCATTATATCACTTACTCTATCACTTTATCACTCACTCAATATATCACTTACTCTATCACTATATCACTCACTCAATATATCACTTACTCTATCACTTTATCACTCACTCAATATATCACTTGCTCTATCACTCACTACGTATATCACTCACTGCTATTTATAAATCAATTAACCACCTGAGGAGATGCAGCTTTCATATATTCCTTCTCATAGTGCCTGATCCCTGACAGGTGACACAGCAGTTGTCTTGTTGTTAAGGTAACCTAAAATAGAAAATAAAAAAAATATTCATTGGCCTAACATCATTTAGGCACTGTATGCTGGTGTTCATGTGTAACAATACCTGACCTCCTTTTGGGGGTATTTGAACAAAGTTTCTGCACAAAGATCATATTTTAGTCTTAGACAATTTTCAACAGTATTTTAATTTTAGGACAGTAAAACTTGTTAATCAGCACTAAAACTGTTCATTTTTCTTAAATCTATAAAAACGAATGCTTGGGATTGCTAAAAAAAATAGACAACGACATCAGAGCGTAATATGTGAATGAGCTACAACATGTGAGGTCACATGGTTTGATTATTTTTAAAATAGCCAACTGTGGTTCATTATACAACACCGACGACATTTTTACTGATACTGTGCAGCGACATTTCTATCATTATAGCACAGGGGCATTTATGAGGTGCCCAGGGACAAAACCCGGCCGGTCCATTATACTGACACCGACGAGTCAGGCGTAATGATGTCCCCTTAGCCCCGAGCATTAGGAGGGAAGCCACTACTACCAACTTTAAGGTCTTTGGTTTGACCCGGCCGGAGTTTGAACCCGCGACCTCCCGATTCGCAAGCCGTCGCTCTACCACCTGAGCTATTGTGGCCGGTCAGATAGGAAATACATGTTTGTAATGATGACATTATTGTTCACTTTTCACACAGGTGTAGGACATCAATAAGCAGCATTTTGAAAGAACTGTTGGTTGTTTAATAAAATAATTTTGATCCAAACTGTCCAAACTGTTGGACCACATTTAAGGGTAAGATCATTAAAACATCACTCACCTTTTCTCCTTCCCACGTTTTCTCAGGGAATTCTGGGACATAGTGCTGCACCGGTTTATCTAGGTCAAGGTCACCATTCTCCCACAGCTTGGCAACTGTTGCCATGGTGATGGCCTTACTGATGCTCGCTACCCTGAGAATTGTCTCTGGACGGCATGGAACTCGGTTCTCAACATCGGCATAACCAAGGCCTGAAACAGGGATTCAGAAGAAATGATAGAATTGCATATCAGTCTACTTTTACATTTTTTTTTACTACCTTCCAACAAAATGTGAGTGTCATAAAAAAAAAAAATCTGAAAATGCTACCTTTCACTCAGAAAATTGACCAAGTACTCTATCAGAAAATTGAACGAGTACTCGATTGGAAAATTTACCCAGTACTCAATTGGAAAATTGAATGAGTACTCGATCGGAAAATTGACCCAGTACTCGATCAGAAAATTGAACGAGTACTTGATTGGAAAATTAACTGAGTACTCGGTTGGAAAATTGACTGAGTACTCAGTTGGAAAATTGATTGAGTACCGGATTGGAAAATTAATTGAATGAGTACTCAAGTACTGATTTTAGCACTCGTTGACATCTGATTCACCTTCGCTCCAGACAGTTTCCCCATCCACAGACACAGCAATAACCAAGCCTGGACTTCCACTTTCATCCTGCAGAACAGAATGTAACAAACTAGATTGTAATTGAAACAAACTAAAAACAAGTAGACTTGCGTCGCTTTGTGAAGAGCCTAAGACAATGTTTAATAATATAAGGTTGTTAAATGGAAAAATAATATTTTTGTATTCAGTAGCTTAACATTAACATGAAATACTTACCACCAAGAGATTTTAAAAAATGAAAATTGAATAACCTCCCTTGATTCTTTTATAAACAAACAGAAAGAATATCTGTAAGAAGATTACCAAATTCAATCCACTGTCACAACATACCAAAGTTGTTTTGATTCATTGTTAAAAAAGGATTGTGGCAAAAGGCTCTTTTTTCAGATCAATGGAAAAAAACAACAACAGCCATCGTTCATTTTTTTGCTTAGTTTCAAATCTTTTTTCATTAACTGAATAATTTGTTTGTACTTATTTCATAATTAATAAATTATAATTAAAATGTATTTATGTGTTCTTTGACTAACTATTTATTTTTCGTCTAAAAATGTCTAAACTTAAAAACCTACTAATGACCAATTCACGACACGCATCACAAAGCAATGTACTTCTTTCAATAACATCTTTGCAGTTAATATGAAATTGAAAAAACCTTAGTAATACAATTTATGCAGCCAGATTTGAAACTAATTATTGCTGAGGAGTTGCAAGGTGATGACTCTAACCAACCTGCTGGGCATCCCAACTCATATATTACTGTATCTACATCATCTCTATGCCAAACAGTTGTTTTGTTTTGTTTTTAAAATGCTTCGCAGCGACACAATTCTAGTCATCACAGCTATGTCCAGCTATTTTGGTTAAGGAGGACCACGGACAAATATTTGGGTGGAACACCCAGTGCACTGCAGGTCAGCTGGCTGATCTTTGCACTTTCTGTCATTAGCCCCAATAGAGATTCAAGCCTACATGTTAAGTAGACTGAGCAGCCATGGATGATACAAGTCAGCAACATTACCATTCAGCCACAAACTGCCTCTGACCAGCCTAGGATGGGATGGGATGGGATTAGCCGACATTTTTGCCGATACTGTGCAGCGACATTTCTATCATTATAGCACAGAGGCACTAATGAGGTGCCCAGGGACTGAACCCAGCTGGTCCATTATACTGACACCGACGAGTCAGGTGTAATGCTGTCCCCTTAGCCCTGGGTGTTAGGAGGGAAGCCACTACTACCAACTTTAAAGTCTTTTGACCTGGCAGGGGTTTGAGCCCCCCCCCCCCCGATTCGCAATCCGACGCTCCACCACCTGAGCTATTGCGGCCGGTCCAGCCTAGGAAACTATTCCTATGATAAAAGTATAAGCCAAGAAAGACAACTTCCATCCCTAGAGACATTAGTTTGTCTCTGAAAAAATTGATTTTCAGGATCAGTCTGAGCCCCAAATCTTTTGGCAGTTGGGAACAAGCATGATTTACAAATTGTCTTCCATCGAGAGTCCAAGTCTGGGCGAAGGATTTAATGTGGGAAGGTCTTCCAGCTGTGGTACATCGGTGGTTCTACCCAGACATTAGTGTGGAGTCTTCCTTCACCAAATAGCTGGACATTGCTATAAATGATTGGTAGCTGTGATGCATTTAAAAAAATTGTCTCCCTTGGTATATAACAAATGGAAAAATGTTGATTTGGATTAAAGACTTGATTCTTTAAGCAATGGTGACAAAATATACAGTGAAATGTCTTATTTTTCCATTTTTATGATCAATAATTTTTTAAGTACTTTAATTGTTAGTTATATCACATCAGGGGTCATTACCATAGCAACCTCGGAAACATGAAAAGAAAAACAGAAGCACAGGCTTTAACAACAAAACATTTGTTCATTGTTATAAAAAAAAAATTATCCTTTCTTATGATCATACTATCTTACATGGATAGTTTCATTTTTAACCATATAGTCTGAAGATTGTTTAAATTTTAGTATCTTTTTCATTTTTAACCATATAGTCTGAAGATTGTTTAAATTTTAGTATCTTTTTCATTTTTAACCATATACATCTACATGTAGTCTGAAAATTGTTTAAATTTTAGTATCATTTTTGATTTTTTTAGTGGAATTTACTTACACTGACAACAATATCACTTTCCAGACAGCAAAGTGGGAGATTTTCACTTGCAAAGTGGGAGATTTTCACTTGCAAAGTCTTGCAAAGTGGGAGATTTTCACTTGCAAAGTGGGAGATTTTCACTTGCAAAGTCTTGCAAAGTGGGAGATTTTCACTTGCAAAGTGGGAGATTTGTTATTTTTATATAAACAAAGAAGGAAGTTATCTGTTTCCAAGTAGGGAGATTTCTGAAAGTGTGTAAAAACATCTCTCATTTTCAAATAATTTTAGCCTTTAAAGTGGGAGACAACCTCCCAAAGTGGGAGAGTTCACATATATCATGTAGCACAGTGAAACTGGTGTGAGGAACTTGCATATATGTAAGCAGAAAGTATTCAAGGGAGATAATAAAGTTCCTAATTTAAAAATAGATATATTCACGCCTTTATTCTCTGAACCAGATCTCTGCTGATCTCTATGGCTTCTTGGAGTGTCAATCTGTTACTAGGCATTGTATCTAGGGGTCTGTTCTCATGTCCGTCTGTCTGGGAAACATCTGGATTGTCAGCAGATTTGGCCTGTAGACTGGGCTTCATCAGCTAGATGAAAAAAGATAAACTAACTGTTCTGTTTATAAAATGCTGTCATTCCTGTAAATATTCTTATATTTAGTTGGAGTTGAAAAAGAATGTACAATATTATAAAGCAAAGTTGCGTTAATTAATGATAATGGCTTTAGAGATGTTAGTTTGCTTTTTATAATAAATAAACCTCCAAGTTATAACAAACTAATACTGAAGACATTTAAAATATAATTTTACTATAAACTAATAAACAATTCTTGTCATATGACTCACTGAGGGCATCTGCTGAGGACCCCAAGGGACAGTCAAACTGAACACCTATCATATACCCAAAGATCCATGGAACCCCAATGTTGAATAATGGCTACAGATGCTGTATCTAGCTTTTTAAAAATCTAGCCTATAATAGTATATAACACAAATTTGATATCCTATAATATCAATCTAGTAGCCGATCAAACCAATCTGGTGGACTACAACACTATTCTGGTAGCTTAAGATAGTAACTTGATAGTTTATCATACTAACCTGGTAGGCTACAAGACCAGACATTGTACCAGCACATATAAAGATGCTTGGCCACCTGCTTGTAAATTTTTCATTTGTTTTCTCTCTTCCATGTTGATTATGGTTCCTCTGATTCTCCCTACTAGTTGCTGCAGCACTTTGATAATGTTTGAATCTATTTATAGCAACAATGGACCTTCTATTTATAGTAACATTGGATGTTCTATAATTAGCAACCAGTGGTGTTCTATAAATAGCAATGTGTCTCTGTAGATAAATAGGGTTGATTGTCTTTGATGGAAAATGTCTGCAATTAGTCAATAATGTAGACTTTTTAATGGGTTTGAATACAACAGTTGTTCTGTATCCATATAACCTCTGAAGAGAAGCCATGACTGAAAAGATAAATAGAAAAAACAGCTTTTAAGAAAAAAAAAAAAAAAAAAAAAAAAGTTGATTAAAAACAACACCATTTAAAGTCAAATGTAATTATCATGCATGATACTACTTACTTCAGTAAGATGTTTTCTCCTGTTACAGTATATATGTTATCTATAAATTTACAAATTTAACTAGGCAAAGTTAAAGTTCTGCTGAGAGAAAATACTCATTCTGATTGTTTATTTTGTTTTTTGTTAATTCATACCAGTACAATTATGGCCATACTGACAATGTATTATTGGTGGAGGAAGACCCAAGATTTATGCCTGGGTAGAACCATCTGTTCACTGCAGGTTAGCTGGAAAACCGCCCCACATGAAAGTTCCCACCCCGACCAGGAGTCAAACCCATGCAGTGAGAGGGTGAGAAGTTACAAGTTCACAACTGTAACCATGGGCACCACTTATTCTGATTTCTTTGTCTACAATTAGATGTAACAGGCTGGCTCACCCGGACCTGGTAGCATGATTGGTAAAGCATCAGCTTTAGGTAAGGGAGGTTTCTGGGTTCTATCCCGGACCACAACAAAGCCAAGTCATTAAAATGGAAGTTGTAATGCTCTGTTGCTAACGTTCAAGCAAATAGAATGGTAGTTCCATGACTGGTTGGCCCGGTGTCAGGATAATGTGACTGGGTGTGGTATCATGCCAGGTGTTCAAGGCATGCTTTACACAGTGAAGGCAGCACTATATCTGCTTCAAGTGGACACCATCTCTAGATAACTGAAATACTGTTAGTAGGACGATCAATCTCCAACAAACAAACATTGTACAAAGTCTTAACCTCTAGAATTCTTAAACAAAAATTACTTCCTATCTTTCCTGGAAATAAATGAAAGTTTGAAGTCAGCTCTCTGCAAACAACATCAGGGGGTGTTTTCTTTTTAAAGGGTCCAGTTCTGGCAAAAATGGGAATTTTCAGATCGTGAAATCACATAAATTGTGAAAAAAGAAGTCATAACACAAAACAAACAATTTGTTAATTACCAACTGTAAATTGATTTATTTGTCTTGTATACTTCACCTTATAACAATGGAAAATTTTAGCGACTGGTGAATTAAACTGTAAAATGTTCCCATTTACACTCTATGGTGGCATGTTAAGATCAAAATGACAAATTTGTTATGGGGTTTGTTTGCTTTCTCAAAGATCTTAACTCCCATTAACTAATATTAATAACTATGTGTTGACACTATATCATTAATAAAAATAAAGCCAACTCAAACCCAGAATTGTTAAATTATTATCAAGCACATTTTATGCATAAATTTGACTGAAAAATTACAAAATATAATGCTCAAGTAGTCATAAAAGTATCCTTGTTTTCCATTCAATAAACCTATTAACAATTTTGATATATTACACTAAAGTAATACAGATTTTTTTATTGCGATTGGGATATGCCTGCATTTTTTCCGACACTGTGCACCAAAATTTCTATCATTAAAGCACAGGGGTACTTATGAGGTGCCCAGGGACTGAACCCGGCCGGTCCATTATACTGACACCGACGAGTCATGCGTAATGCTGTCCCCTTAGCCCCTAGCATTAGGAGGGAAGCCACTACTACCAACTTAACAGTCTTTGGTTTGACCCAGCTGCGGCTTGAACCCATGACCTCTCGATCCACAAGCCGACGCTCTACATCCTGAGCTATTGCGACTGGTTGTTTGTTTGTTTTTTATTTTTTTATTATTTTTTATTTGTTTTTTTTTTATTGTTGATTAAATTGTCGTCATGTAAGAGAGACTGTTTCATACCACTATTTCACTAAGTATTGTTGCTAATATTCCATAAAATCGTATACTGGTGAAAAAAAGAATCTGACACTCAATGTCATTCAATACAAACACTTACATAACTGGTTCATAGGCTCACTTACTATCACTTTTCCTGAACTTGTTAGATAAATGTTTGTAATAAATGACAGCTCAGAATCTCTCTATGTGTATCAATGTGAAATATCAAGATCAGTTATATAAATTCACATATTTTGATTCTTTGATCAGGCACGTATCTGCCATAACACACTTTATGTGCATGTTTAACCTCCGTTAGAAAAATCGAAAATCTAAAAGTACCAACAACACTCAGGAAGTTGATGCCTAACCAGGGTTATTATTTAACATGGTAAGGTTGTATTTTTAGTCACTACCAGGCAAAAGAACTTATTTTCTTTTATTTTTTCTTCTCATATTTTAAGGTGAAAAAAGCCCTAACATCCCAAAATGTACCAGAGCTAATGTAGCAGAAAAAAAAATTGGGGGCGGGGAAGGTGGTGGGGTCATGACCCCGAACCCCCAAGTAATTGTGTGTAACTTCAAAAACAGCCAAGATATGTGCCTGTCTATCTATGCCACATTACATAAGAGCTCATTTATATGGATTTTATGTCTGAAATTCCTCTAGGAAGATTGTTATCCATGTATAAATATACATATGTATATCAGAACAAAAGGAAAGAAAGTTAAAGAAAACAAAAACTATCAATGTTTTCTTACATTCATTAATAAATATCTAATAGATCAATTTATCATAGGAATATACATTCTTTTGTAGACACAATACATAATAGTTTTGCAATTAACCTGGTCAAAATATATATTTTATACTAGATGGAATAGTCATCCCTGGCAATCAGTAAGAATTTGAAGCAAACTTGATTCTATATTTGAGGTACAATTCTTAAACAATCCATCATATACTAGTACCACATTACCTGTAACTTTAATGTGGTATCCGACAGTTTATCTTCATCAAATACACAAAAACATTGCACCAGCTGCAATAGCTCAGGTGGTAGAGCGTCGGCTTGCGGATCGGGAGGTCTTGGGTTCAAACCCCGGCCGGGTCAAACCAAAGACTTTAAAGTTGGTTGTAGTGGCTTCCCTCATAACACTTGGGGCTAAGGGGACAGCATGACGCCTGACTCGTCGGTGTCAGTATAAAGGACCGGCCGGGTTCAGTCCTTGGGCACCTCATAATTGCCCCTGTGCTATATTGATAGAAATGTCGCTGCACAGTATCGGCAAAAATGCCTGCTAATCCCAGCACATAAACATTGCAACATTAACATATAAGTAATTGTGAATGAAATCATTCTACATGCCCATTCTTTCTAAAACTATAAATGAGCATGATTGTGATTTTTTCTAAAAATCAACGTCAGAGAGGATTGCCTGAATGATAAAATTACATGTCATATGGATTTCTTAGTTTAAAAATAGCTAACTGTGCAGCGTGTCTTTTTCATTTATAGGAATACCTATTTTTAATGACAAGTGAAGTGCAATGCTTCACCTTTCACATAGATGTAGGACATCAATAATCAGCATTTTGTTAGACCTTTTCAGGCAACAATAATTTATTTGGTTCTTTGAGAGAAAAAAAATCTGGTCCAAACTGTCGAACAACACCTTTAAGTGGTCTAATGAAGTTAGCTTTTGCTTTAACCATGATATAAGTTACTATCAAGAAAAAATGATAAAACTAAAATAGAATAGTCTTCT
Source organism: Sinonovacula constricta (assembly GCA_007844125.1). Lineage (NCBI taxonomy): Eukaryota > Metazoa > Mollusca > Bivalvia > Cardiida > Solecurtidae > Sinonovacula > Sinonovacula constricta. The sequence continues at coordinate 40,470,491 of CM017570.1, forward strand.
GTAGACCTATTTATTTACAAATAAACACTTATTGTTGCACTTTTTAAAGTTTAGTAAATTCATACAAAATATGACTCCAAAAGGGGTTCTGCGGGACGATTTTGTGTAAGGGAGCGAACTCACGTTTGCCGAGTTTCTGCAGAAGTTATCTCCCTTCAAAAAGAAAAAATATGCTTTGCAAAACTTGACGTTCACCGATTAATGCGTTTGAAAATCACATTTAAATGCGTGTGAAATAAAAATGTGTCTTCTTCGGAAGCAATTGGATATGATATTTAGATAAGTCATTACATGTAAGAGGTTATAAAAATGATAAAAACAACTCACTTTCGTTGTTTTATTTTGTGACGGTGAGGGGATAAAAATCACTACGCCGTGAACTTTCCAAGGAAATCAACCAGGTTCAGTAACTGTAAAAATGTGTTTGTACGAGTTGTTTTCCCTTAACGTACCGCATCGCCATGAATCAAGTGTGATTTCTACCAATCAATAAATTCAAGCAAGAAAAGAAAGAAAGAAAGAAAGAAAGAAAGAAAGAAAGAAAGAAAGAAAAGAAAGAAAGAAAGGCTCGGATCATTCAACTTTCACCGGGAGTTGTCAGGTTAGGCTCTGTAATATTTGCTTCTTATCACTCCAATGTGTCTAGTTTCCTTTACTAGAAGGCCTAGAGTGAAGGCAGGCGGATCGAGTGTTTAGAGTTGTAGGCTTGTAACTGCTCAGTTCCTCACCGCGTGGGTTCGAGTCCCGGACGAGGCGATTTTTTTATGGGAAAGGTATCCAGCTAACATGCGGTGCACAACAAGTACGAAGAGGTATACAACAGATTATTTTGGCATTTTTTTATACATCCTAATAGTTAAAATATGTTTCATGCAAACATTTTGAACTAAATTTTGTAAACGGTCCCGACTTTAACCTAGTGACGTCACACGCTATGTACAGAATGGACATATTACTGTTTAACGAAAGCGAAAGTAGCAAAACTTGCTCATCGTATTTTTTTTCCATTTATCTATAAATACCAAGACTTTAAAAGTTTCTGGACATAGAATAAGGCCTTAGAATATGGTTGTTTAGTCATTTATTTTAATTCAATGAACATTATAATCGAACGTATTTCCTACGCGGAACTATTTATTATGTAGGCACAAATCTCAAATTTTGGGTGAGTTACGAGTCGTAGTATAGAGATGTCACACGCTATGTATAGAATGATAAACCCATACTTTAGTCGTTATAAAGTCGATCATGAACACTAACTTTATTGTTGGACTGTACTAATCGAGAGAAAAATGTTCTAAATGTTCAGACTTTCGAACTCTATAAACAGCGCGATAGTTGTCTCTGCTAAAAACGGATAGCGACGTCAGAGCGGACTACCCGGATGACTATATAAAAGTAAGAGGTCACGTGGTTTTCTAAGTTTAAAAATAGCTATCTGCAGCGTGGTTCGGATAGGAAACACATGTTTGCAATGACGAGTGGGGATTTATCCTTGACTGTTCACACAGATCTTTGGCATCAACGAACACCATTTTGCAAGATATTTAAGGTACCGATGACTTATTTGGTTATTTGAGAAACAACTTTTTTGTCAAAACTATCGGATACCACCTTTTAAAAAAAGTACGAGTTTATGAAGAGATGTTCTCAAACTCTTCACAACAAAAACATGGGTAAGATATTGTTACATGTATATGTTATATGAAAACTATCGCATACCATCCTTTAGTGTCATTTTGACACTTTTCAAGAACCTTCGACCGGACCTGGTAGCGCAATCGGTAGAGCGTCGGATCCAGGTACGGGAGGCCCCGGGTTCGATCCCGGACCGCGACATACCAAAGTCGTTAAAAATGGTAGTGGTACAATGGTATTTGCTCAGGCAAATATAAGGGTAGTTCCACGACTGGTTGGCCGGTGTCAGGATAATGTGACTGGGTGTGGTATCATGCCAGGTGTTCACGGCATGCTATACACAGTGAAGGCAGCACTATATCTGCTTCAAGTGGACACCGTCTCCAGATAACTGAAATACTGTTGGTGGGACGATAAACCCAATAAACAAACAAACAAGAACCTTCGGGCATATATAAAATGCATAGCTGTTTAGCGTAAAATTAAGATTTGTTTAGCGGGCATTTTCACATTCAGTTTTATATCTGGCCACATTATGTCTTTTTTATCTTTCTTTTTTAAAGAAAAATTATTTTTAAAAAAATATTTAAAACTGTGATTATATTCTTGTACAAGCATTATTTCAGTCTTAAATGTGGTAGACGACAGTTTACCTGTCATATACAATATCTGACCTCTGTATGCGGAATGTGTTCATAGTTTCTGCAGAAAAATCATACTTAAGTCTAAGTTTATACGATTATAAACAGTATCTTAATTTTAGGGCAGTAAAATTCGTTAATCAGCTCTAAAATTGTCCATTCTTTTCAAATCTATAATTAAGAACGACTGGAATTCCTGCTCAAAATAGACATCGACGTACGAGCAGATGACGTGGATGAGCTAAAACATGAGTGGTCACGTGGCTTTCCTCGTTTAAAAAAAGCTAACTGTGCAGCGTGGCTCAGATAGGAAATACATTTTTAATGACGATTGTGCCGTTATGGTTTTCTTTTCACGAATGTTTATTGAGATCTGTTCAGGTAGCAATGATTAATTAGGTTGCTTAATGAAAAGATTTTTGGTCCAAACTGTCGGATGCCACCTTTAAAAAATCGCTGGATATATGTGGTACATGTGTACACGTATCTGGAAAAAAACTCCATGAGCATTTTGATCAAAGAATTGCATTTTAATTTTCCTAAATGTAATAGACCTAGATCAAAAGATCTGTACGTACAATTGTTATTGTCGAGGTTTTTTATTATTTATTTTTTACATTTTTACCGACACGCGTTTGCATTGATAATCTATATTCTTAAAGTCATGTGTGTTCGTATTTGCTTTGTTGTGTGTGTTTTTGTTGTTGTTTGTTTTGGGGGTTTGAGGGTGGCGGTGGAGGGGGTGGTATTTTTATGGTGCCAATTAATTCACGTACACTGAGGTAGCTTCCTTTGGGCACCGTAGGCACGTGCCTACACATTTTTCTCAAAAATCAAAATTTTAAAAATGCCAAAAAATGTAGCCCTGGACGGTAGTCACGGGGTATACACAAGCTTCAGATACACTAATCACACAATCTATTGCGCCTAATTCTTTAGGTACATAGATTTATTGATTGTTACTGAAAAAAAAAACGTAGCAAAAGCATGTATACAAAATTCATATATAATGTATGAGCCAGTACCTGTATATGCAAAAAAATATGTTGACGCTACTCTAAGCACCGGGAACCAAGCGAAGGTGATAGAGCGGTTAACGTTTTAAATACAAACATTAAACATGGCTGAGTACGGCCCTCCATAACCAGATATCGGTTCGCCGCACTATTCTGCGAGCATTCCCACGGACCCCCTAGATTTAAGGTGCCTTCACGTGCATTTCTTTCAAGCTACGTCCCGTCGTAAATCTATTTGTTCATAACATGAATTCTTAAGTTTGGATAGAACCACGATATAAACTTGATCTTTCGTTTCAATAATTTGCATTGCATTTTTTATGTTGTATTCTGTAAGACATTCTAAAAAGTGATTGGTTTAAACTTTCAATAATGAATGTAGAACTAAACCGAATCAACTTTTAATATAAAGGTATATAAAAATGCACTGGATTCTTAGATATCAGTAGAAATTATATTTCCAATCAATTTATTTCAATTATTTGGGCAAAATAACGAAAATCGTTGAATAACTTCCCAACAATGCTTCTCCGCGGTTTTTCATTCACTACTCGGCAATCATTTGCATTTTTAAGTAGGGCGAATACAAAATTGACACTTTCAGAGAAAATGTAAGTGCACTCGTATATATAATTGTTTCACAATTATCGTATACCATATGATTATCAAAAAGAAAAACAATCGTAAGTTATTTTTCAACATAAGAGCATTGCTGAATAAATGATATTTTGTGTATAAATGACGCTCCTCCGACCAATAAATTTCCCGCAACTTTTGCCTGTTTCATACAGTTTCATTCACCAAAGTGAACCGGCTGTTTTAATATGCAGAGCTGATTTCTGGGAACGAGGTTCTACACGGGGAAAACACGACCTTTTTTTACGCTGGCTCCCGAATGCTTTTCCTCCTGCTGTCAAATCGTCGATGCGAGTCAGCGCGGGCCGGGTACCATGCTCAGGCAGATAGCGATTAAGTAGGCTGTTACAAGAAATAATTCAAAATACATCATATGAAAAAGCCCTCTTATTTTTGCACAGATATGGGTGGGTGATTTTATATGCCGAATAATTTATTTTTTCTACTTGTTTTAAGCAGTGCATCCCTATATGTTGCAAAATAAGTGGAAATTTCTCCGCGGAAATATTTCTGACGTCGGCTGTTCCTTCAAGTGAACCTCCAATATTACCACACCCTGTTAAAAAGCAGGTTATTTTGCTGGTGACTGATCGCTAAATACTGTCAATTTTGTCGGATGTTTCCTGATCAAACTCACAACAATAGGGCTCCGGTTGCTTTGTCAGACAACCGTGGGGTTTGAACCGAGACCCAAAATCTCGGTGTGGACGAAAGGACGGCGCGGTACACCTAGGAAATCTGGCCCTGTTCCTCGAACTAAGAAGGGCTCCAACCCTTCAAAATGGCGTGCTGCCTTAGTGCCGAGCAACAGGAACAAAAAAGGATAAATCAAGAGATTGAGAAGCAGTTACGAAAAGACAAAAGAGATGCTAGGAGGGAACTTAAGCTTCTTCTACTGGGTAGGTGTCTTTTTATTGCAAGAGCGCTGCATTAGTCGCAAAACGGCCCCGACTTTTACCAACCGGTCAACCAAGATGCAACAACCCCCCATGTCAGCCATCTTGAATATTATTAATGATCAGAAATCAGATAATTTGCTTAGAAAATGGAAAATATTGACGACATACGTCAGTTATTACTCACTGTATGCACTATTTCATTCAAATAGTATACAAATACTGCTCAAATTCGTTTTTTCATGGTACCATTTTGTCTCAGCATCCGAAAAAATGGATGCTTGTTTGCTTTGATGCAAATGGTCATCATTGGAATGGATGTTACAATATATTTTATGACCTAAGCAATGCATCTTTACTGAATTTCAAGCAAGATAATGGGTTTCTAAAAGTAAAGAAACAGTTTAATATATCTGCATCAATGATTTTTCAGTTTGAATGTCAAAAAATGTGCTGTATCATACATGATGATGCCAACTTTTTCACTGACCCCCATTTGATTCTTCATGACAAAAAATTGAAAAATGGATAGAAAAATAACAATAAAGTTGATGCATAGGGACTGTTTTCTTTTACTAGGTCGACAGTATGGAAGTAGAATGTTGTTGTTATGTTAAAAAAATATGCAAACCTTTTCAAATTGAAATACTAAGGCATAGGGCCAGTACCTGGTACAGTACTATTCATTTATCCCCAAATAGCCGACATACTAGCCTTGTTTTGAAATAAAGGAGCAAAATAACATTTCTCAGAGCAATTCAGATTTCAACAGCTTGAATACCACAAGCTGAACCACACCCCCAAAACCACAACTGCTGTTTGCACCCCTGCTGTTATGCCATGCACAGTATGGGAGTTATTTTTTCATGTAATTTTATGTTTTTAGACCAAGTTACAAATCTTATTCTGTAAACAAATATCACATTGATTAATGGGGCGACCGTGGCATTAGTGGTAGAGTTACCAACTTGTAACATCTCTGACTGCTTAGCCTCTTTTCGTGTGCGTTCGGGATGAAGGACTTACTGTAGGGGGGTCATCCAGCTGGTCTGTGGTGCTATGGTGGTTCAACCCAGATTTTTTACGGAGGTCTACTGCCACTAAAACAGCTGGATGTCGCTATAATGACCATAATTGGGGCTGCAATGTTTAATAAAAAAACAACACAAGAACAAAAAAAAAATAATTCTTCCAATCACACCCTTGTGATGCTTACAGTCTAAGCATAGTTAAGGCCTAAATATTCATGGGACCCGTTGGCTGTAAAAGGTACTGGTCCTTCTCTTAAAGTACTGTTTCTTCCGATCCTTAATCCAGTTTTTATCAAAATATACATTCTCAACATATTGCCAAATTATTAGCAGACTTACATAGATGCTTGATTTCCAGCTCGTTACAAATGCGGTTTCTGGCCTCAGCACTTTTCAGAAACTGTGTCTTCTCACTTATCTAATGACTAAAAAAAATGTAACAAACTTTTGAGATAATGTATAAATCATTATTTTACTTACTCTTTTGATACTTTTCTTCCATAAAAATGTTTGACTCCCACAGAATAAACATGTTCTCTTTTTAGCATCTTGAAAACTTGAAAAAAATCATTTGTCAGCTATTTCAATGAAGTTTTCATGCGGACTCTTGGATTTTACTTGTCTGACGGACCAGCTAGCGTCTAGGTTTCACTGGTTCATCTTAAAACTAACTGATCTCTGACCAACGGACCAGCGTTAGTGTTGAACCCTGTACGTTGGGCGTCTTAAGAGGCATTTTCATCATAAAAAAATGTCCAGTCATTTTTTTTATTCAATTATACATGCTTCATGCTGCTTGGTCTCTGTCGAGGGCCTCTGCTCTATTCATAAACAGCAGCTTGTTCTGGTCAGTTTGTGGATGCTGTCCATCACACTAGCCGCAATAGCTCAAATGGTTGAGTGTCGGCTTGTGGATAAGGAGGTCGCAGGTTCAACCTTCAGCCGGGTCAGACCAAAGACTTTAAAGTTGGTAGTAGTGGCTTCCCACCTAACACTTAGTGCTAAGGGGACAGAATTACACCTGACTAGTCGGTATCAGTACATTGGATCGGCCAGGTTCAGTCCCTGGGCACCTCATAAGTGCCCCTGTGCTATAATGATAGAAATTTCGCTGCACAGTATCGGGAAATATGCCGGCAAATCCCATCCCTTTTCCAACATAGAACCATGATTCTAGTTTTCAGTTTTGAAATTTAAAAACTGGATCTTAGGTCTGCCAAGCTATTAAAAGTCTGCTGATTCAGACATTTGTACTGGACCGCCATAGTTTTCTTATAGCCTGGTTCCAAGGTTCACAGGCGTTTTAAAGGCCCGAAATGCAGATGTGAGATATCTTAAGTACATGTTGGTCTAAAACTGTACAGCTCAGTACAGCTGTACCTCAGGACCTAGAGTTTCTGTACGGTACACAATCATTAAAGGTGGCATCCGACAGTTTTGTCTTCATGAAATACAGGTAAACCTGGATTTGGGGAATTTTGGCATAATTTCTGCAAAATGTCAAACTCAAGTCATACAAAAGACGATTTTGAACATGGTCTAAATTATAAGACATTAGAAATTGTGAACTGTAAATGCCCATTTTTTCTAAAACTATAAATAAGCAGGATTGGAATTTCTGAATGAAAATAGGCATCGACATCAGAGCGGATTACCAGAATGATTGTATTGGTTTTCTTAGTTTAAACGTAGCTAACTGTGCAGCATGGCTTAGATAGGAAATACCTATTTGTAATGACGACTGATGTGTTGTGCTTCACTTTTCACATAGATGTAGGATGTAAATAATCAGCATTTTGCTAGATCTTTTCATGCAATAATAATTTACTAGGTTCTTTGAGAGAAAGAAATCTCGTCTAAGCTGTAGGATACCACCTTTAAATTTCCGTCCGACACTACCTTTAAAGTTCCGAGTACTGAAAGGCTCTTGTACCGTTTCAGCCATAACTATAAGTACATGGTTTGTACCTTACAGTCTTGTCTCACCCACAAAACTGTATTTTTGGTCAGTGTCAAGTTGTCAGCTGTTAAGCATATTCATAACAAGTTGATGGACATTGGTCAAGCTTTATGACACGACCATAGCAAGTGCAACCTTGGGACATATTCTAGGCCAAAAATTTGGGAAGAATCTGCATGCATGTATTGTGTGCATTTGATTACTGTTCAGGTTGTTGCTGTTGTTTTATGAAAAAGGGGACGGGGCCTGGTACTTTTGAGAATGGCAACATTTTGCGGAGTTCTATTAGAAAAGGGGACAAATATTCATGTTTATCTTCTTATTTGTTTTCATACATCTTGTATGTTTATTACAAGGCCTTTTATCTATTTTTATTTTTTTCTCTTTATTGGACTCCTGTAGATTATTAACGAGATACTGTTGAAAATTGTCTAAGCTGAGACTAAATTATGATTTTACGTAAAATCTGCACAAATACCCAAAACGGAGGTCAGATATTGTTACATATATGAGATATAGGCAATACCAACTTTAAATTAAAATACTAATAAACTAAAATTAAAGTTCAAAACTTCAAGCTTATGCCCCATGGATAGTTATTTTTAATTCTAGAGTGTTTTTAGTGATAACTGCTGGCAATAGCTCAAGCGGTATAGTGTCGGTTTGCGAATCGGGAGATCGCAGGTTCAAACCCCTCCGGGTCAAACTAAAGACTTTTAAAGTTGGTAGTAGTGGCTTCCCTCCTAACGCTCGGGACTTAGGGGACAGCATTACGCCTGACTCATCAGTGTCAGTCTAATGGACCAGCCAGGGCACCAAATAAGTGTCCCTGTGCTAAAATGATAGAAATGTCGCTGCACAATATCAGCAAAAATGCCGGCAAATCCCATCCCACTTATGTCCTATCATATGTTGTTAAGCCAACATTTTAGATAATTGCATTGCAGACAGTATTGTCGTTGTTTTTTCAGACTTTTTATGCACATGTTGACCAATACGCAGGCAAGGAAATTTGATCAGTGTTGTTATTATATTACAAGGAAGAAGTTTAACTGAAAGTAAACAATCATAATTGTTTTTTTATATACCTTCTGAATAAAATGTAAATGAAAGACTGATGTAATATAAGTCCAACCATCCTATCTCTGTAAATCAGTTTGAAACTGTACGAAAACAACTACGCCAACAAAAAAAAAAAAGAGGTTTGTCTCTGGTTACCCGCCCAGAAAATTATGGGTCTGTAGGTAGTTTTGTTTGTTTGTTTGTTTTTTAAAACAACACAAATACAAGTTGACATGACAAATTAGTATGTTTCTGCCCTACACTTTAATATTTTACTATTTGGTATATTTAGAGTAGTGTAGTAGAGATTTCCCGCCACAGTGCGCTAGAACTATTGCAGTCTAAATTTACCATGGAACAAGCTAAATTCGGCCAAAAAAAACGGATGGAGATTTTATTGACATAAAAACTTGACTTGGCAGGTAAAATATATGGTCGGTCGGGTAACTGGAAACAACCCTCTTTATTGGCAGCGGGGCCTAAGTAACATACACTTTTAAAGTAAATTAAGTCATATGCTAAGATTTAACATTCATTTGTTTACATATAAAATTTTAGATATTTACATAAAGCATTAATATAATCAAACAAGATATGAAGAAAAGTAAGACAAGTTTATGAAGAAAAAAAGAAAAGTTTATGAAGAAACATTGTAGGTACCCAAACAAAACATTACAAGGGGAAATAATGAGAACAGATAAGGGCCATCTTCACTGGGGCATGGCAATTACAAGTGATAAACTAATCTTTTTAAACAAGGCCTTAAAATAAAAAAGAGAGGTTTGTTTTCATCAGTGTGACCCGTGCGGAGTTGAATACCATACAAACAATGCTGTCGTGATGTAGCAAAATGACAAGCTCGCTGATCACAGTTTGTTTGGAAAAGTATACTTACCAGTACAAAGTACCTACCAACCCATATTTTTCTGGGCATATAACCAGAAACAAACCACTTTTTTTGCCTAAACAATTGCCAATGCAATATTTATAAGTAACAAGAAAAAAAAAGTATTTTGGTACAATTGAAAGTTCACTATTTATTTGATGTTGCCACTTTTTTTTGTGTGAAAAATTTACAAGATTTTTCAAAACATGAAAAATCAACATTTTGACAGGACTTGGACCTGATTACAAAAGGGTGGGGGGTGGAAACAAGAACACACAAGTTGCAAATATATGTTGAAATGGCCAGGAGGAAGGTTTCATTTTCAGGTATCTTCGAGTCAGGACAAACTTCTCTCATTACTGAAAGGAAGTTAAAATCCCTTCTCTTGCTAACATATTAATTACAAGTGCTAAATCCATGCTAAACTTCATGCAGAGTAATTTTCATCCTGACTTAGCAGCAAATGGTGTATAATTAGACGTGATGTCATAGGCACTGATAAGACAGTTTAAGGCAGCCATTTTGGAAGGCAGCAGCCCGAAATCTGGAAATGAGTGCTGTATTAAACTCATCACTGTGTTTTTATTTTTCAATCTATTTTACTGAATTTTATATCAAATTAAACAGCTTTAATAAAGAATTTCAATTATCAAAACTAAACTTTGATAGTTTCAAAGGTAAAAAAAAATGCAACCAAAAAAAATACACTGTTCATTTTGTTTAATGATGAGCCAGTAACTTTATTTCTGTTTATTAATTCTTCGTGCATATATCAGTTTTGAAAATATTGTATTCTAAAAATATATATTTGAAGAGCTTTCCAATGGTGTATAGCTTTTAATTTTTGGACCACAATTGAAGAAATTACAAGAAAATAAAATTTACGCTTCTATACAATTCATATGAAAATCCCTTGAAGACGCCATCAAAGATGGCTTCCAAAATATAAGGGATCTTCACTGATGTGGAAACTATCTATATCCTGGTCAGAACACTGTCCACTACTCAAAACGATAATAAAGCAGTGGTGTGTCATGTTTAAATTAACGGTGGTGTCTGACACTTTAAATTATGTTCCACCTTTCACAATGTTTCAAGGAATATTTTTAGGTAACTATATTTTAGTGGTCGAAATTAGCGCTAGCCCGAGAGCAAATAAGTAGATTTCCTCTCAGGCTAGTAAAAGTTTCCATTTTACTAGCCCGATGGGCTTCTAAGATCCTGATCGTTAAAAAAATCATTGTACTTTCATTTTTAATTTGTAAACTTTTGAGCTGCTTATTTCATTCTGCAAGCTGTTGCTTGTATCATAAACATGTTATGCGCACTAAACCAATAATATGTTTACTGTGCAGGAACCACACAGTATTCTGGTACCTGCATAGTACACTATGTTCTATACCAAATTAAAATCAGCTGGGCCACAGAACAAAATGGCAGTAAAAAGTAAACTGGAACAGTTGCAAAAACCGAGAAAAAAACCCATGAAGTTACCACTTAAATGGTGTTTTTTTCCGTATTTATCTTAGTTTTTTTTTTTGGGGGGGGGGGGGGGGGGGGTCGAGTGGCTTACTTGTTAAATTAAAACAGAATTTAATTTGATGCGCCAGTGGTTCTACCCAGACATTTGTCTGGGGTCTTCCTCCACCTAAACAGCTTGACGTTGCTATAATGGTCATAATTGATTGCTGCAATGTATTTAAAAAAAACCCCAGACAAACCGGTGAATAGGGCAATTAAAATATAAAATGGAACGAAAGGAGATGTTACATTTTCAATTTTCAGCAGGGCTTGTTGTGTTGACACATTTCTAGGACAGCCTAGAAAAAAATCTGTCCCACAATCTCTTTCTGCTAATGCTAACATTATTTAAGACAATCTCATGATCAAAGAAAATGCAAGGGAAGCCAACAAGGCATGACTCATAGCCAATTAAGTGTCCAATTAGAGCCATCAAACTAAAACAACTCCCTGATACGACATTAATTTGACCGTTAAAGTGCATCATATGACATGCAATATAATGTTGCATGCTCATTATTTCATTAACCCATCCCCTGCTTCTTATAGCGTTAATAACATTGTAGGTGTGGCCATTGTTAATTATTTTTACCTTAAAAGATTTTTAAAATTAGAATACATAAATTAAATGAATTGGTGAATGCTGACTTAAAGCTCAAATTTTGATCTATTTCTAAAAAGAAGGTTGGGGCACATTAATTCCTTAGCACCCACCACACCCCCAATTTTTTTCCAGCTGGCTTGCAGCGCGTTGGTGGTTCTACCTAGAAATTTGTCTGGGGTCTTACCCCACCTAATAACTATAATGATCATAATTGGTCACTGATGTATTTCAAAAAGCAAAAACAAAACAAAGCATGCCTGAATATTGGTTTCAGAAACAACAACAATGAGGTCTGTTTTAAAGGTGTAGTGTTTGTTATTGTACTGTAATTTGGGGCACCATCTGTGCAAAATCCAAGCAATTTCTCTCCGAACATACTTTCAAGATAAAAAAAATATAAAAAAAAACAACAATACAATACTTTCAAGATAAAAAACAACAACACAACACTTGCCCATCATAAAATTCATATGTCGGCCCTTAAATTTAGTCGCCATAGACGATCGGACATTTGTTAATTTCAATGACTGAAGTAGGAGTTTGCGTGGTTCTATAGACTCCATATTTTAAGGCAAACCCAATATTTCTGGTACTGATTGAAATATTCACATTTAGCTGATTCCAATGAGCACCTGGTATATAGGGTTTGGAGGAGAAATAAAAAAGTTAGCAAGAGCAGCATTTCTCTCATATATAGCTCTGTTATAAGTTGAAAGGACTTGTTTCCCAATAGATTATAGACAATAACGTGTAATTCTGTCATATTCCAGGAACAGGAGAGGTTGGCAAGAGCTCATTTATCAGACAGTAAACTAACATTTTCCCCATCATTTTCCAGATTATAGACAATAGCGTGTAATTCTGTCATATTCCAGGAATGGGAGAGGGTGGCAAGAGCCCATTTATCAGACAGTAAACTAACATTTTCCCCATCATTTTCCAGGAACGGGAGAGAGTGGCAAGAGCACGTTTATCAAACAGATGCGCATCATCCACGGCACGGGCTACTCCGAGGATGACAAACGGAGCTTCATCCGCATCGTTTATCAGAACATCTTCATGGCAATGAACGCAATGATTCGGGCGATGGACACGCTCAAGATTAGCTACAAGGATCCCACAAATGAGGTTTGTTTTGATTTCTTACGGAGAGGTTTGTTTTTGAGTGAATTTTACCCCCTGTTTTGCGCAAAAGAGAGATTGCGGTTTACAAGTGTTGTTTATTTGAATTTTACCCCTTTGCTGCTCGTTATAGCTAGAACATAGAAAGAACCAAGAACCAACAATTGAGATTAAGTGTTTTTCTGCCCTAAGGTTCTGCTGTTAGTTTTGAGTTCGTGACCTCCCTTTTTTACTCCTAAAATAAATTCAGCCTTCACAACAGAGATTAATAAACACTGGACCTTCTGTCCACCAGGATGACAATATCTACTGGACCGGACCAAATTTTACCGGACCAGTATGATGTTGGCATTTTGACACAAAAGGTTGATAAGCTAACCGAGGTGTTACGAGTGGTTGAGTTCAGTAAAAGGCTGTGAAGTATCAGTTTAGTTCAGTTTAGTTTATATGTTTTCATAATAGTTCAGAATCTTGAAAAGGATGTGGCTGAAAATTCGGGTGGATTGTCGGGTCATTTAATTTATAAAATTGAATAGACAGATTTTTTTAAAGACTCTGGCCACAGTCCATCAGGTTTTGTTTAAATCTGTTATTTACCTGCTTTTTTGCTCCTAAAATAAATTTTTTACCTATTTTACTGCTCCTAATTAGCTTCATTTTTGTGCTTTAAAAAACTGTTGTAGTCGCTTCTCATTGAAGAAAAATGTTATTTTACTTTCTTTCTTACTTAAAAATAAAAGTTTATTTAATTCAGCAGAGCACCAGACATTTGTATGTGTTTAGGGTTTTGGGGGGATTAAATGTGATTTCAGGTGGCAGTATCTCCCATAATTTATAACTTAACCATCTATCAGGGGTATGGAACTCCCATGCCTGACTTGCCCGACAGGACATTTCATTGTCCTACAAATGGAATATTTTGTCTAAATTGTCCATGGATAGTGTAAAATTTATTGAATATTTCTTTGCATATCAAGAAATCTTTGTTAAAAGTTCATTTCTAACAAATCCATAAAACTTCATGGAGATAAACATCAGGAATGTCCAGTTGATATCGTCGGTTAAAAGCCAAAAGGGCTCAACAGCATTTTTCACATTATGGAGAAAAACAGGTTTAAAGTTTTAGATGCATCTTAAAAATCCACTTTTGGTGATAATAAATTTATATTTTGCACATGCCAGTAGTAATTCATTATATGTTTATTGACATAAAGCAAAATATAAGAAACACACAAACATTGCCAAAAAAGGGCATTATGTTGAGGAGTCCTTTTGGCAGAAAGAAATATTTAACTTTCAGAGAGAAATTTGATAAAGCCAAAAGGGCGCATCAGATCTAAATCGTGCAGTAGATAAATGTGTTAAGTACATTAATACAGTAAGATGTTTATAACTGCTGTTGTTAAGGTACATGTCAGTTTTGAAGTCTTTTTGAAACCATTTGTAACCATTTTCTATGTTTTTGGCCTTGTCTTATTGCCCACAGAGCTGTCTGAGTCTTCATCATTAATGTCTTGTAGATCTAACTGGTCTTAAGCAGATTTGCTTGTTTGTAAGGATTCATAAAATCCTCTGTATATCGCAGGAATGACTAACGAATCACAAAGATCTAACAAGTCCTTCTTTTCTTCGGAAAGCGGTAATTATTAGGGATGTCAAAGGATACTAAATTTAGTATCCGGATATCCGTCGAACGATCCGAACGGATATCCGGATATCCGGATATAAATCTTAGTTAATTCTGATGTTGCAGTCGGGTGTGTGCGGGGTTTCTAACGTTTCCGTTGACATAATTAAATCGTCATTTCAAGGGAAATAATTAAATCAACATTTCCATATGCATAGGCACTTCATCATTTTAATAATTAATTTTGTCTACGCACCTCACAAAATGTCGCCAAACTTCGGACTGAAGATTGGAAGGTATAACTAATGATTTGTTTAGGAAGTGGATGTGAATAAGTCAAGATCACCGTGATCGGATGAAATCATAATAAATTCATTTATACAATCCAAACGGACTTAATTGAACATGAGTAACTGATCTTTGCCGACAAACCTGTTAATTGTCTACATAATTGTACCTCTATCTCTTCTTAATAAAGCCGAAAACGAAATTAAAGATAGTAGTCCTTAATCAAAATGGATAAGTAATAGCTTTAAACAATGGCTGTTAATTGGCAAATTATTTTACATAAGCTTTAGCAGATTTCTAAAACTGAGAAGTTCATCAACAAAATTAAAGATGGTATTCGCTAAACAAAATGGATCAGTAAAAGCTTCAAGGGGCGGTTAATTGGCATGTTATTACACATACCATCATGCTTTAGCACATTTCTAAAACTGTGAAGCCAAATATACGATACTGCGTGTCACCACCTGTCACCACCTGTCGATAATCCGTTACACCTGCGTGTGCGTGAATGCACACTGACGTGACAGCAGAAAGATAACTTAGCAAAATGGCCAAAACATTTAATTAAATGTTTAAAATTTTACATTTTTTAAGCGAATATCCGAATACCAAAGTCGATTCGGATATCTGATGATTAGAACGGATATCCGGATATTCGGATATCCGTTGACATCTCTAGTAATTATCCATCATACTTTCGTGGAAGGTCACCCGCAATAGCAGACAGGCGTGCTCGTACTGATCTGGTCACATTTATTTTCTGAACTCTTCGTCAAACTCGTATTTAATTTAATTCTCTTCTGGACATGCCTTCGTTACTTTCAGCACTTTAACCTTCAGCCATTTAACCCTGTTCCCATGTATGTCAGTTTTGATTTTTTTTTGTAATTACTTTATGTGTGTGTTTTTTAGGTCAAGAAATATGTTCTGCTGTTGTGTTTGTAAGTTTGGTATTGCTAGTTGGGCAGACATCAATATGCTGGCACATGAAGTCTCTGTCTTTCATAAGTCATGTTTCTGTCATAATATGTATGAAATATTGCTTGTCTCACATCCTCTGTAAATTTGACTTTGGAGAAATATAACTCTTTCCCATTATTTTATTTCTTTTCCTTATATTCTTTTTCCACGTAGTTACATTTAGCGTCCCTTTTCGCGATAGTTTTGTCTTTTTGGGAGCGATAAAAACCCTTGCTTCCGAGGTGTTATAGTTAAAGTATTCATGTCTGACTGGCATTTCTGTGGAGTAGAGGGTTTGTCATCATTTGTATTTGATGAAGGTTGCGGTTCGGATAATGTCCTTCTGATCATCATCATGTCCATATGCACTGCAAGGTATGTTAGCCTCACATCTTTTCTGGCACAGTCATCTTCAATATATATCTGGGATAATCTCAATGACTGGATGGTTTAATCTACTAGCGTATATTGTGATGTTGCCGTTGAAACAATTTGCAGTAGCCAGCGGAAGAAAATCTGCAAATCAACATTCCAAATTCCTTTCTTTCTAATACCTTTTACTTTGCTGTCATACATATTCGAGAATTCATCACAACTCATGCCTTTCCTGTGTTGTACAAAATCCTTGTAGTGTTTTGTTCCTTTCCAATAGATGACTACTAGTTTATTTCTGAGTTCCTGAACTATGTAGTCTGTGCTTAGTTGTATCCGAACAGCATTGAAATAGCAGTCTCCATCTGCATTTACCGATATTTGTTTTAAAGAGTTACTTGTTAGTAAATTGGACAATCTCGCCTCGCCACTAATTTTTTGGATTGTTTGTAGCGTGTGATCAGCCTTGCTCTGTTTCAGGGCTTTCTCCAAATGCTGATTGTATTGTTGTTGTTTAAATTGTGTAGTTTTCTTCCACATTTTTTTTCTTGTTATTATTGGTGCCTTGTTATGTAATAGGCCTGAACTCGAATCACTGATTTCTTTCAACATTCTTTTTCTATTTTCCTCACTCTTGAAGGGTCTTATTTGTTTCTGTACCCAAATTTTCTTTCTTTTGAATGGGAACAACAGTAGCCGTCACTCAAAGATGCACCAGAACATGATCTGTTCATCTTCATAACTATCTTCTTCAGAGATATCTTCATACAGATTATGCTTTTGTTGTTCATGCTCTCTCTTATTCTTAAGTTTATCTTGAATTATTGAAAGAGGAACATCATCAGAATCAGACATATCTTCAGGTTCCTTTACATCAGCGTTGCCTTGATTGTGTGACACATTTGATGATTCCTCAGTAAAAGATTGTCTTGGATCTTCATTCATACAGTTCATCCCTGCAGTATATAAGAAAACATATAAGAAAACTGGTATATAGATCCTGCAACAAAATAATACACTGATAATTCGGTAAGCAATGTATCAATGGTTGTAGCATAATGATAATTTCCTTATATTTTCATTAATAAGATGTTACAAAAGTCATGTTAGAAGTTTTCCCTAAATATTTTCAAAAATATGATTTATCTGACATACTTTCAAACTCATTTATTGGTCCTTGTGTTGTGTAGAAGTCAGAATCAGACCATTCTTCTTCTTCTGGAACAATATGCGCCTGAAATATGATGGACCGTCATGAATACTTATGCGAAATTCATTTTTGATCCATGCCAGAAGGGCTCATCAGCAATTTAAAATGAATCTGAATACTTTTCAATATCTTTAAGTGCATTGTAATGCAATAAATTATGTAATCTAAGTATTAAACCTGTGACAAAAATTACAGATTTATTTTAGATATTATAAATTTAATAAAAAGGAAACAATTTTATTATAAGAGCCAAAAGGGCTCAAAAGATTAATTCAGTATCCTCGCTTATTGTACTAAATTTTGTAAGTAAATAACTTAAGAAATCAGTTAAAGTTTTAACTGTATTATTATATTCAAGATATAGAAAACATAAAAGGCACTTACCTGATTCTTTTTTCATACAAATATTGAAAACTATGCACAATAATAAGACCACAATCTCAACACTCCAATACAAAATCTGGCTTCAGAATGAATATTTATCTGCTGCTGGACCCCACTAATTGCTGTAATATAAACACTTTCACACCACAGTATCTGCCTAATGGGTTTACAAACAAACATTATCACATTAATCCAAGAAATCCAAGAAGGGCTTATCAGCACTGATGAGCCCTTATGGCAGAAGAAAATTGTTGATGAGTCCTTTTGGCAGTACAGAAAAGTGCAAATACTATATTGTACAAAATATTAAAGTCATGTGTTTTGACCAAAATATAGGAATTGATGCTCAATAAAATTCCAACACAAAGATCATATAAAAAACATGTAAAAAATATAAAAAAGTCAGATTTGACCAAAAATGTTGTTGAGCCCTTTTGGCGTTTAACTGACGATATGTTCGTTAAAAATCATGTGAAATGTGGCTAAATGTAGAATTGAAGAATAATCGAAACATATCCTAAGTTGTTTACTTGTGTATGCTATGCAAAGTGGAATGGGTGCATGTCCTAGCGAAATTTCAATAAATATTAATAAATATCTGGACAAGCGTAATTTTGTGACAGACAAGCTTTTAAAAGCCTTTTTAAAGCCAACTTGCCTGTGGACAAGTAGAAAAAAATATGGATTTCCACACCCTTGTATATATTGTGTTTTCTCATTAAAAGTATCATATTTGAGACAAATTGAGTACCAGGTTTGTGCGGTTCTTGGTTGAAGTAATTTAGATAGCATTAGTAATATATTTAACACTAGAAATATATTAAGCACTAAAAACATTCTAGAAATATGTTTAAAACTAGAAATATATTTATCACTAGAAGTAAATAAGCACTAGAAATATATTTAGCACTAAGATGCATTTAGCACTAAAATTTATTTAGCACTAGAAATATACCTTGCAGGCTTGCACAAGAAATATCAAATAGCACTAAAAACATTTAGTTTAAGAAATATTTTTAAAATAAGAAATGTATTTAGCACTATAAATATATTAAGCACTAGAAATATATTTAGCACTAGAAATATATTAAGCACTCGAAATATATTTAGTACTAGAAATACCCACCATTTCCTGTGCTCTTTGCCTTCTTGGGATAAGCTAAGCCCTCTCATAGTCTTATTAACCAGAAAATAGAGTCTTAATTACCAATGTTTTGATGTATTAAAGTATATTAACAATTCTTAAATCCTTTTCATCACTACAGCCTCCATCATAACTGGTGCTTAGATACCAAATTTTAAAGATATGCTGTTAGTTTAATAAGAAGCGTGCCCCATGCTCCAAGAAAAGTTAAATTTAAACAAGTTAATGTTTTCTGGGATCTTTTTTTAGCTCACCTAAGCACAATGTGCTCAAGGTGAGCTTTTCTGAACCCACATTGTCCTTTGTGCATTGTCCATCACACAACATAAACTAATTGTTTGTGAAGTGGATACAGTTTTGATCCAATCTTCACCAAACTTGTCAGAATGTGTTTTTTTCTACATGAAGTTCGGATGAGTCCAGAACTGGGTCATTTGGGGTCAGAAAGAAGGTCACTAGGTCAAATGGGGGTCAAAACAACTTGAACACCCTAGAGTCATGAAAACTTGCATAAGTTTGAAACAGTGTCAGGATTTAGGCATTCTCTTCAATGATTCTTTGTCTGCAGAGAAATCTGTGTAAGAATGTGCTAAACAAATATATCACTATATGCCAAACACAGGATTGTCTACATTTAGTCCTGTGATTAGTTTTATAAAGCAACTGAAAGTCAATGTCCTTAGGTAAGCGCTTCAGGGCCATCATGGCCCTCTTGTTTAATGGTCTAACATTATATGTTGGTTTTCTCTTTGAAAAAAAATTCTGAAATCTGCATACATATCATTGGCCAGACTTACACATGTTTTAGAGCCCCTCCATGGCTGAGCAGTTTAAGCATCTGACTTGTAACTCGTGGCTCCTCACCACATGGGTTCGATTCCCGGTCGGGGCAAGAACAGTTATGTTGGGAGGTTTTCCAGCTAATCTATGGTATGCCGGTGGTTCTACCCAGACCTTAGTCCGGGGGTCTTCCTCTACCAATAATTTAGCTGGACATCACCAATATGACTATAATGGTGTCAGTCCAATGTAACAAAAATCAAAACAAAACATATTTGATTAGTTTTAATACCATGGTACTGAATGATAATTTATCACAGAATTTACAAGACAGAGTAATTAATCAAAAGTTTGTTGTTTTGTTTTCACTTTGACCTGAGAAAAAAACAGCTTGATTAACAATAATAAAGATAATAAAAAACAAAAAAACACATGAAAAATGTTGCATTGATGTTCACAATGGGAACTCATTTTTTTCTTTTTCTTTGTGGACTTGTAGTCTCTGGACTCCTATTAGCAAATAAAGAACCTTGATCTGATATTAAACAAAACAAAGTTAATATAATTTTATTTTGAAACCTGAACTGTATCAAATTTCTGGTTTATTTTGGGGTCTCGTAATCAGAAATTGTAACTCAATACACTCTCTGATGTTGCTGCTCATTTAACCCATCTCTTGTGTAATTTTTTGCTTAGTTATGATAATCATGTTATGTTTATACGAGTGAGCCGCCCAGATAAAAGGTAAAGAGCTTGAAAATGGGTGTGGCAGTTTTGTGTTCCATTTTATGTCCAATCGGGGACAAGTTTGTTTTTTCTTCTAAATTTTAAAGTTTTATGTCTTTAATTGGTGCCGGAAGCCATAACTGACCAATCAAAATGAAAATAATTATTTCAGACTTACACTAGGGATTAACTTGATTGGTTGATACAAATTTGACCAATCAACTTGATTGGTTGATACAAATTTGACATCATATGCTTAAGGCTTGTCTTAGGCTAAAGCATAAAGTTTTTATTTACCTGATTGGTTGAAACAAAATTGACCAATCAGATGCTTAAGAATTGTTTAAAGGTGGTATCCAACAGTTTGAACCAACTTTTTTCTCAAATAACTTAAATAAATCATTGTTACTTGGAAAGGTGCTACAAAATTCTGTTCATTGATCTGTGAACAGTGAAGCATAGTCGGTGGTTCTACCCAGACATGTCTGGGGTCTTCCTCCAACAAAAAAAGCTGGACGTTGCTATAATGAACATAAATGGTCTCAGCAATGTATGTCAAAAACAAAACGAAACACAAATGTAAAGATTATTGTGGATTGTTTTTTATTAGTACAGTACAGGTCATGTGGATTGTACACTGTTGTCCTTGCCTGCAGGATATAATAGAGGAATATTATTTAAGAACAGCAAGTGGGAAATTGTTACAGCACTGCCATTTCAAGGCAGCACTGTATATGCATATATATAATTGAGCATTTGACTTTGTGTTTCAAAAACAAAATATATTGCAAGCAGAAATTCCCATTGAGCTTATTATTTGATTTGAAAAGAGTAAACATTTTTTTCATTATCTGTAATTTCCTACCTGTAAGTTAGTCTTCCAAAATTATCTTTGCCAAGAATAAAGTACGAGTTTATACAGAAAGTGTGCTTAGATTTACCCAAACAGTGGTAATATATTGTTAAATGTATTTGATCTTGGCTTCAACCTTTAAGACTTTGTGATCAATAGTTAAATAATGTTTGTCTTTGATTTTTCAATTCTTTTTTACTTTTTTTGTTTTACAGATTATCAAACCCAGTCACAACTGAATATGGCTGTCTCATTTGTTTCTGCAGAATAATTACTGTTAACATGATGATAAAATGTAGAAAATAAATCTAAAATGTTTGCATAAAGCTCTGAAGCAGTTTGTATTTGGTTTATCCTTTCTCTAAGTTCCATTTTTAAACAAAAAAAAAAAAAGAAAAAAGATGCACTCCACACTTTGAATACTAGTTCTGTTAAAAAGGAAACCTTTAAGAAGGGCAGGTAAGCCTTGAAATTAATTTGTTTCCCTTTAAAAAAAAAAAAAGCTTATTTTATCTCCTACTGAAAAAAGTGATGCTCACTTTTAACTAAAAGCTCTATTGTTTTATAACAGATTTTAATTCTTTATTTTTTATTTCACTGTTGAAATTGCAAGCCAGATTTTATAGCCCGATTGAAATGTGGTAGTCTGTATTCAATAAATTGTAGAAAAAACGTTTCTTATTCTCAGGTTCATAAGGAACTTGACTTGTAATTTGTTACCTTTTGACTCGTGACATTGACGATTTTGGTCAGTGCGTCTTTTGACTCATGGAACTGACAATTTTCTTTCATGAAAATAAAATTGACAATTTTGATTAATGAAAATTTGATTCTGTGTAGAGCCCTGCCCTTATTATACTTGTATACAATTGATAAACATTCCTTAACAACATGTCTCTCTTTCTCCAACTCTTCCAGGAGAATGCATCAAAGACTTGCCGTATCATATCTCTCTTCACTCCCTTGCAGGAGAACGCGTCGATGATTCGGCAGATCGACCACGAGACGGTGACCAACTTTGAGCAACAGTTCGTCGAAGCCATCAAGAGATTGTGGGCAGATAGCGGCATCCAGGAGTGCTACGATCGGCGACGGGAGTATCAGCTGACAGACTCGGCAAAATAGTGAGTCATCGTTGTTGTTTTTTCCATAATTTTCTTAAAAACGCCTGAATCTCATTGTTTGGTACTTCATGGCTTATTGTAGCAATGTATGTCAATCTGGTAAAAACTTTCACTCATCCCTTTTATTCATAGTTCATCTATAATTTTGAAAATTCACTTTACTATGTTTTTTTTTGTTTTTTTTAAAGAGATAAAGGGATTTTAATAAATAAATGTTTAACTTGAAATGAAAGATTTAAGGCCGTACCAGTCTTCACATAAACCCTTAGTAATGCAGATTCTGCTAATGATTGTGGATGGTTTTTAAAGGCATATAATGGAATATGTTTGTGAATGGTTTGTAAAGGCGTAAAATGGGGTATACATGCAGGAAAGGGTTTAGGAGATCCTGCATTGTTGGTTCTACTCAGACATTTGTGATAGCTGGATGGTGTTATTTTAATTGTATTGTATTGTTCCAGTATGTTGCTATTTATTTATATTTTCATCAATGATAATGGTGACTAGGCAGTTATCGAAGTCCCATAGGTGAATATCTATGTGGAATCACTGACAAATATGGACAAATATTGAAGGCAGCAATATGTCTATGTCAACAGAGGCCCAAATATGTGGATACAGTTCCTGCTAACTCCTTTATTTCTCCTCCAAATCCTTTATACTTCATACTCATTAGAATCGTTCCAGTGAGACCATATCATTGAGTACCAACAATGTAAGGGTTTGGTTGAGGAATTATAGGATGTATTGAATCCCACTTACTCCTTTCAACTCTCATCCAAACCCTGGTACCAGGTACTCATTAGAACCGTCTCGATGTAACAACTCTAATGAGTACCCACAATATAGGGTTTGGGTAAGAATTATGGGATATATGGCAATACAAAATCAGATTTTATTCCTCCTGACTAGAGTGCTTTTCAAGTGAACACTGTTTCTGATTGATAGAAAGATGATTATTTAAACAGTTGTTCACACCAAACAAACACAAACAACTCTTATGTTTTTACTACTAGTTATTTCTTGTAACAGTTGTCTTCCAAAACTACTGACAGTTAACCACATTTTAGTGTTTGATTCTAAACTTGTTTGCTTCTTGAACGAGATTGGAATTCTTAATAAGTTTATTTGTGACAAGATGAAATAATTTTTACATTTGTACTTTCTTGTTCTCTTGTTACCTTGACAACGTTGATTTTTTTCTTTAGTTACCTTGACGACGTTGACCGAATCACCCAGCCAGACTACCTGCCTTCCCTGCAGGATATACTGCGAGTGAGATCACCCACCACTGGTATCATAGAATATCCATTTGACCTGGATCAAATTATATTTAGGTAAGTCTTTCCGCTGGTATCATAGAATATCCACTTGACCTGAATCAAATTATATTTAGGTATGTCTTTCTACTGGTATCATAGAACATCCATTTGACCTGGATCCAATTATATCTAGGTAAGTCTTTCTACTGGTATCATCGAATATCCATTTGACCTGGATCAAATTATATTTAGGTGAGTCTTTCCACTTGTATCATAGAATATCCATTTGACCTGGATCCAATTATATTTAGGTAAGTCTTTCTACTGGTATCATAGAATATCCATTTGACCTGGATCCAATTATATTTAGGTAAGTCTTTCTACTGGTATCATAGAATATCCATTTGACCTGGATCCAATTATATTTAGGTAAGTCTTTCTACTGGTATCATAGAATATCCATTTGACCTGGATCAAATTAGGTTAAGGTAAGTCTTTTCAGGCATTTAGGTCGTGGGTGTAACATTTGATAAAAATCCACTTAAAATAAACTAATTTATTTTCAAGCAATAGTAAAGCTATATAAAGAACATGTAGCACAATCTTTAAATATTACAATCTTTAAATATTACTTCTATTTTTATTGTGTGTTGTCATCTGTTGAATTTTACAGTTAAAAACAATATCTTAAAGACGCCCTAAATTAACCTTTCATCTTTTTTCAGCCTTATACTGTCTCTTGTTTCTGTTTTCTGTCTAAATGTTTTTGTAGTATTTTTGTGTGTGAAAAATTTTAAGCTTGGGGAGAATGTGGGGAAAAAAAAAGAATACAGCTTGATATTTTAAATGAATTTTTCATCATTTCTGTTAGCCTTATAACTATATCACATTGTTCTGTTTTCAGAATGGTTGACGTAGGAGGTCAGAGATCTGAGAGAAGGAAATGGATTCATTGTTTTGAAAATGTTACGTCCATTATGTTTTTAGTCGCCTTAAGTGAATATGATCAGGTTCTTGTGGAATCTGATAATGAAGTAAGTAACTCTTTTGGAAAAAGTAACACAGATAATTTTGTTTTCGTGATTCTAATCAGTACCATTTACTTTAGTGTACAATAAAATAGGGGGCGCCCGTGGCTGAGCGGTTATAGTGGCTGACTTGAAACTCTTCAGCCCTTAACTGTTTGGAATAAGTAACACCGATAATTTTATTTCTGTGATTCTAATCCGTACCATTGTTTGAGTGCCATTCCATTTACTTTAGTGTACAATAAAATAAGGGGTGGCTGAGCGGTTAGAGTTGCTGCATGAAACTCCTCAGCCCCTAACCGTGTGGGTTCGAGTCCCGGTCGAGAACTTTCATATGGGGAGGTTTTTAAGCTAACCTATGGTATGCCGGTGGTTCTACCCAGATATAAGTCTGGGGTCCTCCTCCACCAATAATTAGCTGATCTTGGCCAATGTGACCATAATTGTGTCAGTATGACTTTACAAAAAACAACAACAATAAAGGAAATAATAATAATACCATGTAAAAGTCACTTTGACCATTAGCCCATTTAGTCTAATATGGGGGGGACCACTGGGGAATAGCAGAGTATATTGGTATTAATCACTATAAATGATAGTTCTAGTATTGAACTTTACAGTTGCTGTCATTTTTATACAACCACAATGAGTATTATTAGATTGTTGTATTCACTCTGTCCATCTGTCACAAAACTGGAAACAGACCAGACCTGGTAGCACAGTTGGTAGAGCATCTATTCCAGGTACGGGAGGCCCCAGGTTCGAACCTTGGCAAGTCGCTTAAAAGGGTAATGGTAAGCTAGCTTGCTAACGCCCAAGCAAATGTAAGTTTAGTTCCATGACTGGTTGGCCGGGTGTCAGGATATTGTGACTGGGTGTGGTATCATGCCATGTGTTCACGGCATGCTATACACAGTGAAGGCAGCACTGTATCTGCTTCAAGTGAACACTGTCTCCAGATAACTGAAATACAGTTGGTGAGAAGATAAACCCAACAAACATAACATCATTGATTCAGTGCTGACACAGCAGACAACCCTCTTTATCTTCAGCACTTTGATTTAGATATTATTCTATTTGTTTTTATTTCATTTCAGAACCGAATGGAGGAGTCAAAGGCATTGTTTCGAACGATTATAACTTATCCTTGGTTTCAAAACTCCTCCGTCATATTGTTTCTCAACAAAAAGGACCTGCTAGAGGAGAAAATTATGCATTCTCACTTGGTTGACTATTTCCCAGAATTTGATGGTGAGTTTCCTATTGTGGTTGTTTTACGATGTATAGCATATTACAGCACTTTTTTTTTAATTCCTTCTTTGAACAGATCAGAGCAGCATTTGTTAGTAGTGGCATCATTTCAACTAGATATTTCAAGATATTTATACTCAGTAAATCAGTAAATATATAATTATAAATTATTATAAATAAAGTATATATGCTCGCCACCATATTTCATATATTTAAAGTAAGAGCTTTTAACCTGTTAACAGACTTTAATGTTTTTAACGGTAAACCTGTTAGGAGGTGGGTAAATTATTGCCTTTCCTAATTTGTAGTGGCATGGATGAGTTTCTGCTTTATTTGATATATTGACTGACTGGCCAACTTTTTTGATGAGGGGACACCTGTGGCCGAGCTGTTAGTCTCTGACTTGTAACTCGTCGGCCCGTCACTGCAGGGATTCGAGTCCCGGTCGGATCAAGAACTTCCATGCTAACCTGTGGTGCGCCAGTGGTTCTACCCAGAGATAAGTCTGGGGTCTTCCGCCACAAATAATTAGGTGGATATCGCCAATAAGACCATAATTGTGTTGGTGTGATGTCACAAAAAACATTTTTGCTGAGTGGTAGTATTATTGTCTCTGTTCTTAGCAGGGTTATTTCCGACAGGTGCCGTTAATTGAGGGTTAAAGATGTGTACGTACGTATCTGAGCTGAATGTGGCGCACTAGTAGTTTAACTCAAAAGTTTGTCTGGGCGTCTTTGTTCACAACATAGCACTACATAATGACCATAATTGTGCCAATGCTATGTATTTCTTTAAAACCGCTGGTTGCCCTGGTGTCACATGACGTGACGAGGATTTAAGGGATTAAGCACGGAAAGCGAAGCATATGGACGGTTCAGTGATGCACTTTAATATAGCTGTATAAAACACACGTAAATTTGTGTTTCAGGTCCAAAAAAGGATGCCCAGTCTGCTAGGGAGTTCATTTTAAGGATGTTCGTGGACCTGAACCCAGACCCAGACAAAATTATTTACTCACATTTTACATGTGCTACTGGTAAGTAGGAAATACAACAAAAAAAAAAATTTTGTTTCCTTTTGAAGATAAGTTTTCATTTATTTATTACTCGAGTAGTTTTAAGGGACCAAAAATAATATTTTTTGCACATTTTACGTGTCCTCCTAATTAAAGAAGTGACCAGCTATATAAACGTGTATTTACGAGTATTTGTTAGAAAATCAGCAAGAAACAGCAAATTTCTCACATTTTACATGTAATTTAAAAAAATCAATAAATGAAGTCAAAAAGTTTAACAAGTAGCCAACAGTATTGTTAACTAAGGTTGCCTTCTTGTAAAAAGGCATGCATTTTTTTTGGTACCAAGAATTGTAGTGCAAACATATTGTATTAAATGTAATGTCATGAATAAGCAGAGAGAAAAAAAAATGGTAAAGATACTTCTGTTTCAACAAACTGATATTGAATCTTCTAATTTCTGAAATTCAGATTTTATAAAATTTTATTTTATAAAAGATCTGAGTGGTCAAAGAAATAAATCTTGAAGGCTGCCATGCCTATTCTATTTAGGTTGAGAAAGAAAATTGTTATAAGGCATTGAAACTTCATTTTTGTCCCAAATCAGTATTGTTACTGTTTTCAGCAGTCACCTCACATATTGATTTTAATTTTTTTATTTTTTATCTCTTTTAGACACGGAAAATATTCGCTTTGTCTTTGCGGCGGTGAAGGACACGATACTACAATTAAACCTAAAGGAGTACAACTTAGTGTGAAATGCGTTGCTATGGAAACGCTGGGAAATACGCGTTGCTATGGAAACGCTGGGAAATACGCGTTGCTATGGAAACGCTGAAACATTCAATGGATTTTGAATAAATCCAGCAAAAAAGTGACCTTGATGACTCCCCCACAAAATGCGTGTCATTTACAGCGTACAAGACTTCTTTTCCTGACGAATATATATTGAAACAAAACAAAAAATTGTGTATTTGGATTTATACGTGTGTGATTCTGGTGATTCAAGATGCATGGAAGCTTTTTTCTGGACACGCTGGAGGGTGGGGGGAGAGAATAACCGCAAAGCACTTGCCCGAGTTGGGCAAAATTTTTATGGGGAATGGATGTGAATAAAAAGGGGTGGAGCTTAGGGTTTGGGTGGAGTTTAGGGCGCTGCCTGAATGTGGAAATATTGTACAAAAAATGTGTTTTATCCTCATTTATATTTGTGTGTCATCTCTTCGTCAAAACAAATTTTTGCCTAATCCAATCCGCTCACAGTCTCTCATATTCTCCTGTCTTTTTTTCTGAAATTTGAAAATAACAGCCTAAAGATGATGTGTTGGATAGAACTTTTAAGGGATGAAAATTCATATTTTTTTCCCTATTCTATCTTTCATTACACAGCATGGAATTGGTTCACAGAAGGGAGAAAGTTTGGTTTGTAAAAAGGAGAAAACAGCTGACATATTTGTTAAGGAAAGATTTGACTTTGATGTTGCTAGACAAAAATGAACAAATAACCTGCCAATGTTAGAAAAAGAGAAGGGGCTTAAAGCTTTTCTCATTTTTCTTCAAAAGTCACATGAAACCTAACTTCGAAAAACTAGAGTGTTCATTGACAGATCAAATATTTTAGCAGCAACACAAAGTGGCTAGGGTAGTTTGAAAAGAGAAAGAGCAAGTAGATAGATATGCTGACAAGATGTTTCTTAAGAATTGTGTGTTGGGGAAAAAAAAGAAATGTTGAATGATGATTTTTATAAAAACTGTTGTGATAACGCGCCATGTGACAAGGTTGTTCGTCGTTCATACAAGCTCATTTGTGTGACGAAAAAATTATAATGAAAAACTATAACATGATCTACCACTGCAGGAAAAATCACAGAACCGGAGAGATAAAATGTTTTTTAGGCAATTAATGTTTTTACACAATGAGAAAAGGTCAAATAAGATCGCTCTTTTTAATGTTGCAATTCATCTATATGCAGAGTGGAGGCATATTAAGAATTGTAATGCAGATGCTTCCGGAATGAAGCACTGCAATAAAAAATTTGTTTAAAAAGGATTAAGAAGAAGGAAAAGATTCAACAGACTTCTATTTTACAGTTATGAACTGTGTTGGGGAAACGATTGAGGAAATAATTTTAAGAAAGGAACATATCTTTGAGGAGACTGACTTTATTTTTAAATATGGGATTTTTCTGTGGTTTGTTAGCCAAGCTAATATGAAGGCAGTAGGACTGGAAAGATACGCTAGGGGTTCACCATAGGTTTGGAGAGAATATCTCATCTCATCATCCATTTCATATTTGTATGTGAAAATAAATGAAAGGCAGTTTAGAGGGAGGGGGTGGGGTGGGGGGATCATGACATGAGAGGTCATGATGCAGAGCCTAAGGTAAAGGGGTGTATTGTATTTCTTTTAAAATCTCAGACATTTTAAGGTGTGAGTTGCAGTAAATATCACATAAACCGTTGCCTTAATTGGAACTAAGTAAAGTGTGGAAACATCTATTGCCCTTAATTGGAACTAAGTATTTTGGAAATATCAGTTGCCCTTAATTGGAACTAAGCATTTTGGAAATATCAGTTGCCCTTAATTGGAACTAAGTATTTTGGAAATATCTATTGCCCTTAATTGGAACTAAGCATTTTGGAAATATCAGTTGCCCTTAATTGGAACTTTGAATTCAAAGGGAAGGTGTATCATGTCTAGGTCTTTAACTTGGGGGATGGGGACAAGAAGGACAAGTAAATGACCTTTAATTGGAGAATTGCATTAGATGAAAGGGAGAATACTCTCTTTAAGGCGGGAAAGTGGCAGCATCCTCCCCAAATGCACATCCACACACTTAATGCACTCAACCCCTACCCCACCCCTTCAATTGGAACTTTAAACAGTTAATTTCTTCTAAATGAAGTGTTAAATTAAATGGAGGGTGACTCTATTTTATCTTTAGTGGAAACATTTACACCCCTTTGTCTGCAGCTCTGGTACTAGCAAATGTATTTTAATTATTCTGTGCTGGAAGAAATCTTGAAATATTGGGTTGAAGACAATGCGAAAGAAAACAGAAAGAAGCGAATTCATCTGCCCACCCCTTTTTTGAAGAAAATCATGCGAGCGCGCCCTCCTTGTGCATCATTTGACCATATTTACAGACAAATTAAAATCCTTGTATGCGAATGGCTGTGTAGTAGATATTTGTAAGTATATATTGTTGGCATTGTGTATTAGGGCTGTGTTTTGTCAAAGTGTTCTATTATAAAACAGACATGGGAAATATGTGAAATTAGACATGGACATACAAACATATTTTGAGTGAAATCACCTGCGATACAATAAAACAAGGAGCTGAAAGGGGGAGAGGAGAAAAAGAAAGAGAAGAGACAGACAAAAACATGATGTTTGTGTTCTGATATTTAGATACTTTTTCTCTCTCATTTTCTCTCTCTCCTCTCGTTTCTTTTCTCTCACTTGTCTTTTTTTTTTTTTGGGAGGATGGACATTTTGTGAGGTTTGTGCATGTTATATGATAGCTATACTATCTATCTAATTCCCTGCTTGTCTTGAAAACTGACAACATTTAATTGCCCCCATTTTTCTTTTTTGTATGATGCTTTTTAGGGATACAACTTTGAACATTTTTAAAGTTGACCTAATATTATTTTTTTGTGGCCCATCTTGCAATATTTTTGTGTTTTTAATTTTTTGTAATATTTCATTATTTGTGATTTTTTTTTTTTTCTGTGAAAGTATAGATTTGGAATTATTTGAAAAGTGGAAAAAAATATGATGAGAATCCTGTATGCACCATTTAATGTTGGGCAGACTTCCGGATAAAGAGCACCAATTCTTCTGTTACATTTACAAAGAAAAAGATAAATATATTTTTATTGTCCCTCTCAACCCAATAAAGCTGGCACTCAGTTGGTTCAGCTCAGTTTGACAAATAAAAAAAGTGCTCACAATGTAGGGTTTAGTTAAGAAGTATGGAATATAAGGAATTAACACTGTATCCCATATAATCCTTCTGAACCCTATATTGTTGGTACTCATTGAATCAGCTCACTGTGACAAATATAGCGAGTAATGTAATGTAAGGTTTTTACAGAATAATTCTAGTTCCCTTATTTCTACTTGAAACACTTAATACCTGGTACTCATTAGAATCGTCTCATTGTGACAATTTCAATGAGTACCCACAATATACGGTTTGTTTGAGAATTATGGGATATGCAGAATTATGCCTACTCCAGTATTTCTCATATGGACCCTATTTTGCAGGTGTAAATGTGTAGAAATTTTTTTTTGATAAGTACACTCAGTGATAAAACGTTTGGCTTAGAATTATGGGATAAATAAATTGCAGTATTAAAATTCACATACAGTAAAAAGTCTAAAAGAGACTGCCTGTAAAGCAACTTGGTCACAGTTAGCAAGAGTTGATTTTGTTGTTCTTTAATTTAGCATTAAAGGTGGTATTGGACAGTTTCAATCAACATTTTTCCATCGCGTAACCATATGAATTATTGTTTTCGTAAAAGATGAAAAGATCCAGCAAAATGTTTTTTACTGGTGCCTAACACCCCTCTTGTCATTACAAAAATGTATTTTCTATCCGAGTCATGTTGCACAGTTATTCTTAAACAAAGACAACCACGTGGCCACCTCCTTTTAAAATCGCGTTACATGATCATCCGGGTAATCAGCTCTGACATCAAAATCTATTTTTAGCTGAAATCCCCATTCGTGCCTATTTAAAGATTTGGAAGATAGACATTTAAAGTGATATATCTAAATATGAACATTCTATCTTTCCTTTGATAGATTATGTTGCCATTAATCCTTAACAGGCTGGAAACACTTTAAGGGTGGATATGTTTTATGTTAACCCTTTGCTTGCTGGAGATACCTTTTGAGGTTGGAGGATGTTTTCTGTCAATGGGGTGAAGGACGTTTCTTGCCGCTTATGGGTTAATCTGACACCAATTGCCCACTTCCTTAGTAGAACCAGGATTCCAGTACAGCATTGTGCAGTATTTGGATCTTTTCCAGTGGTCATTATCTCTTGGCAAGTCTTGGGTTTGAGCCCAGGAGCATCCAGTTCGGAGTCCAATATCATAACCAGTCAAGGATAAGGTGGGGGGTGGGGGGGATCTAGAGCAATGCAGTGGTTGTTAACTGTTTTGTATCCATTTGAAGCTCAATAATTTAGTAAATCTTGGTTCTACGCAGAGAGCAATGTACATGTGTTTATGTCGGTGTTAAAATGGTACACTTGTTGGCTTGCTAGTGACCAAATAATTGACAAATATGACATGCGGACTGTGTGCACTCATGCCTTATTTACTAATGCTAAAATCTGACTATGCCCCTTTTAAATAACATTCATCAAAGTTTAAGAATTTGGTTGCAAAAATGGATCTTTTGACCTATCTTGAACATTACCACAAAAAAAAAAAATGTGAAAAATAATTTTGTTGTTTGCTTAACTGTGACCTGGCTGCTTAAAAAATTACAAAATAAAACACAGTTGTACTGTTTTGAACATGTGTATGTGACATGGGAAGAAAAATTGTACATCAGATAGGAAGAAAAATTGTACATCAGATAGGAAGAAAAATTGTACATCAGATAGGAAGAAAAATTGTTACATTTGAAAAAATGTGTCTCAATGTTCATACCAGATTCAGGATGATTTTCTGTTTTCATTTCCTATTATAAACAAATGCAGACAAAATTCTGATCAGTTCATAATCATCATCATCATCTTCAGCAGCAATAGGAAGCATAAGCATGAATAATTAGCAGCATCAGAAATGTGTGCATTGAAATATATGCTTCTTACATCAATACAGATGATAAACGGATGATAAACTCAGACTATTTACCCGTGACATGATCTCAGGAGGTGTTATAATAACAGAACTAATCTTTCAACAAAATAAGATAATAAACACAGATGATACCGATTTCTGTAAAACTTGTACAAGATCTCGTCAGGACAAGCAGAACAGGACATAAATTGAGTTTGTAAAAAGAGGCCACCTACCCATAATACAATGTCGTGATACAAAGATACAAGCGCTGTATGACCTGTTAAGTGTCGGTGTGCCGTAAAACCCAAATAAATAAATAAACAAAGATACAAATTAAAGAGTTTCATTTAAAAGATTACAAAAATACACATGGTTTGAATACATACATGAAAATACAAAAATGTATTCAAAATGTTTAATCTTTGTAAGGATCATCTCCTTGATGGACAAAACTGCCAAAATCACTACGTCCACAATACCATCTATATAAAAGAGCATTTCTAAGATTGTTATATTTTTGACTTTCAAAAATACATGAAACTCATTTTCAACAACTCATATTTGTTGGTTTTGCAAGCTTAAATTACATATTCTATTATCTCGAGATAAATGCACATCCTCCTATTTCAATATATTGACTTTTCTAAAATATAACAAAACTAAGCTTTCAACAAATTAAGCATAAATGTTGTAGAAACAGGCATCAGTGTTTGTTTTTGTTTTTTCAAAACAATACTTCTATATATTTTTCTGACATTTTTAAGGTACTGTGTTACTCCTTTCATACAAAAACAATTTTTTTCTTTGCAGTTTTCATGACCCAAAAATCAACATGTTCAAATGACACTAAACAGTACTGGCAAGATAATGTTCAATTAATAGGAAGATTACATATCCAATGACCAATCACTCCTCAAACATACAGATCTGGAGACACCGAGTACAGCTTTTAACAACATTTAATTCCTACAGCAACAAGATTTTTGTTGTTTTGTTCTCAGCACCATCTAATCTTAATTAAAAAAAATAGATTCGTTTATCAATTATTAGTATTTTACTAACCACCAAAATACAGCTGACCAGGACTTGACAAGAGTGTAGATCCAGATCAGCCAGCATCCCTCCCACCCTCCTCCCCATAAATGAGAGCTCTATAATCAGGATCTGCACAATTTACTGCCAACTAAATATGCTACTTGTTTCTGTTTTTTTCCAGCATCATCATTGTTTTTCCCTTAATATATTTAAACATGTTTCTACTGTACATGAAATTGTAAAAAAAAAATGTGTTCTATAATAGATGTATAAGAATTTGTAAAACAGAAATTTCTCACCAAGAAATAGATTTGAATTCTGTTTTTGTTTATTATGTCTTAGATTTTCAATCATAATACATGTGTATACAACTTAGCACAAGATTTCAAACCGTTTGATTTTATTCAAAGACAACACGACACTCTATTTGGTCATGTTTAAAAATGTCAAATCTGGCTTGCCAAATACCATATAGAGAAAGGCGAGGGTAAACTAAACTGTTGATCTTGGTTTCAAATCTGACCAATAGGATGCTTACAGCTCGTTTTCAATGAATTCCTATTGGTCAGATTTCAAAACCTAAATTTTAAATCTGACCAATCAGAGGATTGCTAATTGTTTCAGTGAAATAAAAAGGTTTTGAATCCTGGGCCTTAGTATGTATATCTATTTATGTGTGCGAAAAAATAATGTTATTGTTAGTAATTAAATGCTGTAAAGTGTTCATTTGCTGTTTTCAGCTCTGTTTTTTAATGGCTACGGAACAAAAAGCTAATATTTTAAAGAGTCAGAGCTACAGATAAGGGGAATATCTGATTTGATGGAGTAATATATCCCATAATTCTTATCCAAACTCTATATTATGGGTACTCATTAGTATT
This sequence comes from Sinonovacula constricta, assembly GCA_007844125.1. Taxonomy (NCBI): domain Eukaryota; kingdom Metazoa; phylum Mollusca; class Bivalvia; order Cardiida; family Solecurtidae; genus Sinonovacula; species Sinonovacula constricta. Next base: position 40,505,252 of record CM017570.1, read on the forward strand.
GTCACATTTTGACGATTGTAATTATTACCAGGTATATTGGGTTTAAATGAGATATGAAGTTTTAAGCACATTTCATACTGTCCCATAATTCTGAACCAAGTCTTGTTTTGTGTGTTCTGATGCAATTTGTCTCATCTAGACAATTCTAATGAGTACCCACAACATAGATTTTGTAGAAAAAATGAGTTATTTAGCACATCTGAGCAGTCCCCATATCTGGAGTTTTGGGTCATATTAGCACATATGATCAGTCCCCATATCTGGAGTTTTGAGTCATAGAGAACCAAGTTTCTCAGTTTTTTTTCTTGTTTTAGCTCTTGTCCAAATCAGAATGGTAGGATTTAGTGTCTGAAGCAAACTACTTTTGTGCAATCCATGGCCTAATTCACATAAATCTCAGTATTTATAGGACATTTTTTTGTTTCAAATTAAGCTTAAGGGAGTCTGCCACCATTTCTAAAACCTGTAATACACACTGCATTTATATATTAGGGATTTTATTTTCTGTCCCTCTTTGATGTATTAAAAGAGCTATATAGCAAGAATTAATCAAATATCTTTTATGTAACAAGGTGTTTGTTGAACATTTTGTTATTTTAAATATTTGTTTGATTAGCTTTTAAAAAAGTTTATAAATACCTTTAAAATTATAGGTCCTTGTACATTTGAATACTAGCTACAAGATTTTGCCAGCAGTTTGCCCGTATACTGTGATTATGTTTGTGTAACCTTTTAAAAAACAAGCAAGTCTTTCTTTCATGTACACATCTTCTAGCATGAACTAAATTGTAAGCAAGGTTGTCCAATACTGTGACGATATTTTTTGTGACTTCATCTTATTGTTGCATATAATGCTATTTTGAAGTAAAAACTATAAAAGCAGAAAGCACAAATTTATTAAGGTTAAAAATGTTCTGTTCAATGAACGCATTCTGATACTTATATAATGAAAATTATGTAACTAGAGATCCAATATTGTGCAAGTATCTTTTCATCAAATTATTAAATAAAATGTGATTTAAGATAAATTATTTTTTATTGTTCTATTTTTATTTGCTGCAGAATCTCATGAAGACGTGGAAGCTTTTAGTCTGTAAATTTTTTTTCTGTGCATATTATTTTATTTGGTGGTTTTTTGCTATGACCGAAGTGTTTATATAATGTTCAGAAATATGTTGTATTGAATAATAAATGAGGCTAGACAGTTTTTAAATTTATTGAGATTGGGGTTTATCAGACTATGAGCTTGAGTCCAATATATTTGAAGGATAATGATAAAGGTAGGAAGAAAAATGTGCAAGGTGAGTCCAGGTCTCTAACCCAGGTCGCAAGTTAATAAAACTTATATATTGAGCCCAAGATCAATCTCAGCATCTGATTGGTCCGATGTTATTTGAATCCAGCCATTCAGATGATGGAGTATTGTCTCGGACAATTTGGTGTGGCTTTCGACCTAAGATCCTTCTCTAATAAGACCAATGCTCCATTAAAGACTGAGCTTAAGAGGCCGGCTTGCACATTCTTGCACCCAATCATTCAGCTGGATTCAATGATCCAATCCTTATTATGCTAATACTTACATGCACAAGATAAGGTATAGATGAAAAATGATTTGACATATCTTGCTGCATTAAGTCAGTTACTTTTGTCTAGAGCTCTATTGGCTCAACTTCTCGTAAACAGGACCCTGAAGCTTAAGTTTGTATATTCCTTGGGTTTTATCATTCTTTCACTGATATAGTGTTTTTAAGTGTGTTGAAATGTTTCTATACTTTAAAGTGATCACAACTCATCTGCAAGTTTCTATGATAGAAATATAGATAGTTTCCACATCAGTGAAAATCCCTTATCTCGGCCGCCATCTTTGTTGGTAACTTAAAGGGATTTTCATATGCATTGTATAGAATGGTAAATTTTATTTACTTGTAATTTCTTCATTTGTGGTCCGAAAATTAAAAGCTATACACCATTGGAAAGCTCTTGAAATTCGTATTTTTAGAATACAATATTTTTTACAATTGATAAATGCACACAGAATTAATACACAAAAATAAATAAAACTATTGGCTCATACTTGAAACAAAATGAACAGTGTATCATTGTCGGTTGTATTTCTTTAACCTTTTAATCTATCAAAATATAGTTTTGATATTTAAAATACTTTATAAAAGCTGTTAAATTTGATATAAAATTCAGTAAAATAGACTGAAAAATAAAAACCCAGTGGTGAGTTTAAAACAGCACATATTTCCAGATTTAAGCCGACATTAGCTTCTGCCCACAAAGATGGCTGCCTTAAACTGTCTTATCAGTGTCAATGACATCACATGGAAACTATCGAAACACTTTACTGATAGCCGACAGTTATGTTCCTTTGCTACCATTTTTGTGCCGGTTCGTATTACAGAAATATTAAACTTGACAGTATGTTCCAATTGCAGATACAATGTATGTTTCTATATCTTTGTAAAGATACTACAGTTGCTATGTATCAAGTCTTCTTAATGTTGTTTAAGCATATACATTTCAGTAAGATTTAAACGTTTGTGTATCTTATTTATTAATAAAACAGAAAAAACAGGGTTTTTTTGTATTATTTTGTCAGTTTATTAATGTTTAATTTTACGTAAACTCAGCATTGAAATTCAAACAATGCCAGTAGGATCGCAATTTAATTTTTAGTAAAAAAGGTGATTTTTTAGTAAAAGATGGTACTATTTATTTGTGTTTTGACCCTTTCACCCATGCATATGCCATTTTACGCTTAATGTTAACAAAGCATGGTTACTCCATTTTACGCTTAATGTTTACAAAGCATGGTAACTCCATTTAACGCTTTGTGTTTATAAAAGAGATTACTTCAGTTCACACTCTGTGAACAAAGTAGGTAACTGTTTATGTTTTTAAAATTAGGTAGCCTTGTTTTACAATGAGCATGGATGAAAGGATTAAACTTTGTCATACTCTTTATGAAATTATAAACCCAGTTCTATAATCCTTATACTGTCAATAGAAGTGTTAATTTATATGACTAAAATGACTTATTATTAATGTTGTTTTTGTTCTTTTGCATTGACTGAAAAACTTATTTATTTCATTGTCAGTCTGCAATGAAAAACGCTAAGGTATAGTTTTAAGGGATTTTTTTATTTTTATTATTTCTTTGTGCATTTATATATAATAAAAAGAAACACATTGATATTTTAAAACTTCAAATGAAAAATCTTGTCAAAACAGACTTTTTCTTAAAACTTCTGGAAGATTTCTAAAAAAAATCTATATATTGAATTTCAGTCACATAGCACATATTTTAAGGCTTTTCTAATTTTTTCATTAAGAAAATCAACAAAAAAAATGGTTGTATGACTGTTATATGACAAATGCATAATTGATCAACTAGATCTGTGAGACATGTTTTACAAAATGATCTTAAACGACCATGCATTATGCACACTTCTTCAGATTACAAATTGACGACCGTCAGATTTATTTTTAAGTCTGAGGTCCACATAATTTATGTGATACTAATTTTAACCCCCAAAATGGGAGTGCGTGCAATGGATGGAGGCGCACAATGCATGGTCTTTTACGGTATGCATCCTATCTGCCAACCCACTATTCACTAACTCAGAAATTAAAAAGAAGCGTCTTCTCATTAAGTCATCCAATCTGATCAATTGATTTTGAGAATGAACAATTAAGGGGTCTTACCTTTAAGCTAAATCCTTCTTTTCTACCCCAAACTCAGCCTGGTACTCATTAGATTCCTCTCAATGAGCCACTTTAAATGAGTAACCACGTAACTGGGTTTTGGTTTGAGAAATATGGCAGGTGGGGGGGGGGGGATAAATAATGTTACAATTATTATTTCTCCTTCAAACAATATATACCCGATAATCACTAGAATTGACAATGAGAATGTTTAGTAACTACAATAAAGGGTTTGGTTGAAAAATAATGGCACATATAATAGCTTCATAGTTTGGATTTCGTACCCGAGAGCTCTGTGTTTATTTATTTGATTTTTTTTTTTTTGAAGTAACAAATCCTTTAAAATTAATAACTGTTGATCGTCACTTTATAGAATTTCAGTTTAATTATAAGGTTGTACTTACACTGTTAGTATACTAAAACAATTTATTCTGACTGTTAGACCATAATATATGAGAAATAATCTCTATAAACTCTTGACTGACACTTTCAATTACGTATGTCATTTTATCAATTATCATCTAATTAACAACCAATTAAAACACTAATTAGTCCTATTACCATTATTACTGATTTTTTTTTTATCATTATTTGTATACTTTGTAATTTTTTGTAATATTCTTCATGACTTTATGTTAAATGCTATGATAATTAAAATTTAAGTGATTATAGATCATTTGTTTTGTTTGTTATTCTTATGGGTTAGAGCATTGGGCTTTCCGATAACTAAGTTGTCTGCCCTTTTAGTAGTCTCATACATATACCCAATTGGAACACCTCGGACAATTCACGAATCATCTCTCAGATGTATGTAGGTAGTCTGATTACCTCAGCCATTTCTCTAAATGGGACTGCTTTTGTGACAGACGTCAAAACAAAGATTGCAGCTCGGATGACAGCTCACTATAGTACGATGCCTGTAAAACTTCACTATGTGGCAACTTCAAATTTAAATCATCCAAGTTTAATTTACCCGGCGCAGCAAATACACAGCTGTCAAACGACGCAATTGTTTGTGTTTTGTGCGAACTACATTTTAAGCATCTTCTTCCGACTTCCGGCGAACAAAACGATCGTGATTTGAGCAAGTATTATTGCACCAGATACATCCAAGGGATGATTGTCCCGAGGACGGAATTACCAATTGACATATACAGTGGGTTACTTGGCCAGAAAAACTTTGTTCTCATAAAAATGCATGAAGCATTTGATTGGCTCCATGTCCAAAACGAAAAGGAATTTTAGCCAATTCAATGATTATAATTTGTAAACAATTGGCATCGCAGGTTGGTGCAGCCATCTTGACAAGTGCAGCCGTCTTGACAGTCACAAATAGTATTTTTGTGTTTTTGTAATTTCCATTCAAGAGTAGCAACGATGAAACGTGAATTTTCCTCGAACCATTGGTTGCTATGAATATTCATGAAAATGAACATTTATCCGCCTAATATCCCACGGTTACTATGAAGCAGAGTGGTGTGAGTGAATGTGGGTTCCAACAATGGGGTTAAAGCAGCTTTGAATAAGTTTATGTAAATGGCTCACAGATGGTCAGCTTTGTATTGTTTAAAGATTTTGCTCAATAAAATAAAACTTTGTTTAACCACAATAAATTATAGATGAATAACAGATAAAATTGTACCTATAAGCATAAACCTATGTGAACATGCTGACAAGACTATTGTCATCAGGTTGGGAGAGTCAAAAGCGTTGCAATGCTTTTCAGTCCAATTATTTCTACTTTTAGCCATTTAAAGTGCAAAAACCTAGAACAGCTCAAAACAAATTATGCAGTTCATTGTCTCCTGCATGTGGACGTTGATTGGCCCAAAATATCAAGTATGGTTCTATACATCATGAACATATGCTTAATTGTTGCCAAGACGCTTTAAAGACAATATTCTTCACAGAAAATTTAGTTAAATGTAGTGTTTGCATTTTTTCTATATAATCTTAACTAAGATCATCATGGTCCTAAATCGCTCACCTGAAGACACAGCCTTTTAGAAGGATCATGTAGGCAAACATTCTGGCCAATTTTGGTGAATATTGGGTCTATAAATGTGGCCTCTAGTGTGTTCACAAGGTTTTTTTTCTAAGATTTGGCTGTGACCTTCTTTTTTTTTACCCCACTTGACACTTCAACGACCTCATAAAATATTTTATAAAGGCAAATATTCTTGCTTAGTTATGTGAAGATTTATTGATAAATGTCTCCTCCAGCGTGTTCCCAAGTTGTTGTTTTTCTAAGATTTGGCATAGTGACCTATTTTCTGACCCCATGTGACCCAGTTTCAAACTCGTTCAAGATTTGTTGCAGACAAATATTCTTACAGTTTAGTGAACCTTACAGTTTAGTAAACATTGGATCATAAATGTGACCTCTAGCATGTTCAGTGGGTTATTTAAAGATTTGACCTAATTACCTACTTTTTGACCCCACATGACCCTGCAACGAACTCATCCAAGATTTCATGCAGGCAAACATTCTGGCCAAGTTTAATAAAGATTAGGCCAAAACAGGAACAACAAAGTAACAACAGTATTGAGTAAGTTGTATTTTATTTCAACTTGTATATAACTAATACACAATAATAGGAAAAGCAGAAATAAACTTCACTGGTAAAATAAATAAAGAGTAATAATCATAAAAAAACATCTGAATTGGGAAGTGTTCAACAGACTTATGTTACCTTAAAAAGACCCTTTCAGTCATTGGAGTACAACTGATTTTAAAATCAAAGAAAAAGATTGAACATGTTAGTTTTGCATTTAAAATACTAAAAACAGTGCCAGATGGAACATACTTTGAAATTTATATAAATAAAAATACAAGACCGAATGAAGAAAAGTCAATTTTGGGGGGGGTAGTTTAGACATTATTATTAACTATGTCAATGCATTTTTCTTGTTGTATTTTCATAAGTAATCAAATGTTATTACATAGTTTACATACAAGAGAAAAAGATTTTAAAAACTTAATTTCAGAAAATTACTTTTTGGCCAAATTTGAAAGCAGCTTTAATTTTTCACTACAAAAATTAATCTTTTATGGCAATAACAACTGTACTTGTCAAGTGTTAATCAGTATGTATTCTAACTAGAATGTAAAATTGTTTTAGCAATAATCAAAAACTTAAAGTAACAAATTATCAACAAAGAAAAAGATTCATATTATTCTGGTATTGTATTTTTTATAAAACAATCCTCTCAATTATGTTCACAATATAAACAATAAATGATTTAAACAACAATGAACACATAGAAAACAATCCACATTGAAGTTTTATTTTATGCACATGCTGTACATAGATCAAAGAAATTTTATTTTGAATCTGCAAGAAGGAAACAGGAGCTCTAAATAATCTTTTTCAAGTGACATGACATTATTGTTAGTACTTCCTGCTGTTTTGTTTTTAAGATACATCACAGCTACCAATTATGATTATTATAGTAACGTCCTGCTGTTTTGGTGGTGGACGATCCAAGACAAATGTCTGGGTAGAACCACAGATGCACTGCAGGTCAGCTCGAACACCTTTCCACATGAAGTCCTTCGCCCTGAGCGGGACTCAAACCCATGCGATGTGAGGCAAAGCAGTCGGAGGAGTTACAAATCGGTGACTTCACTATGCCAAAGGCATCCCCAGGTCTTCTTGAATAAAAGTTGTAACAAGAATAGTTCTAGTTCTAATGTAGGTTAATTAAATTATTAAGGTATCTCGGGCCATGTATAACTTGAATGTTAGAATATGAGAAAAACCATTAATCCACATTTATTAAACCCTTCCAATAATAAACAGTTAAATGTTGTAAGTTCAAATTCCCAACAAATACAAATATATTCCTTTCCTTTGTGGAAATATAATTTTTAGCTTTGCCATTATTGTTCTGAATATTCTTCCAAAAATGTAATTTTTATCTTGCAAGCACCAAGTGGTGTTTTGGCGGAACCAATACTCTGGCGTTTCGGCGGAACCAATACTATGGCGTTTCGGCGGAACCAATACTATGGCGTTTCGGCGGAACCAATACTCTGGCATTTCGGCGTAACCAATACTCTTGCGTTTCGGCGGAACCAATACTCTTGCGTTTCGGCGGAACCAATACTCTTGCGTTTCTGTGGAACCAATACTATGGCGTTTCGGCTAAACCAATACTCTTGCGTTTCGGCGAAACCAATACTTTTGCGTTTCGGCGAAACCAATACTCTTGCGTTTCAGCGGAACCAATACTCTGGCTACTTGAGGTGTTAAATGGCATATGTATGCATAAAAGGGTCAAGATCATGAATGTTAAGACCCGAGGTCGAATAAGATTTAAACTTCACTATCTTAGCAGTAGAGAGACATGTACTTAAATATTAACTTGTCCAGTGCATTTATTGAGATCGTTTTTTAACCATTCTGAAAGCCTAATTATACAGACATGGAACAATTACACTCTTCCCTATCTGAAAGACATCCGAGTTGTCAAAGTACTAAACTCTGTATAATGCCTACTAAAATCTGTATAATGCCCTACTAAAATCTATATAATGCCCAACAACTTCTTAAACCCTTTCACTGCCATCAAGACCGGTTGACCAGTCCGCACAAAATGTTATGTTTGTTTATTGGGTTTATCGTCCCACCAACAGTATTTCAGTTATCTGGAGACGGTGTCTACTTGAAGCAGTTATAGTGCTGCCTTCACTGTGTATAGCATGCCGTGAACACCTGGCATGATACCACACCTAGTCACATTATTCTGACACCGGGCCAACCAGTCGTGGAACTACCCTTATATTTGCTTGAGCATTAGCAAGGGAGCTATACCACTACCATTTTTAACGACTTTGGTATGTCGCGCGGCCCGGGATCGAACCCGGGGCCTCCCGTACCTGGAGCCGACGCTCTACTGATTGCGCTACCAGGTCCGGTCAAAATGTTATGTATACTGCCATTAAGACATGTAAATCTGTTTCGGGAATTCCCCAATATGTTACATAATCCAGAAATAGATTGATGTCACACATTTTATATATATTCGACCAATGATATTTAGTTATGCAGATACGTGGTTGAAATTAGAAAATATATCACTGATATGTTCTCTGTTGAAATTTCAAAGCAAGGGTGGTGGTATTTTCCATGTTGCAATTTTTGTTTTCTTAAAAATGGCAGATGGCGATGCCTGGCAGCGAAAGGGGTTAATGTGAATTCTACTGGTACTGATAAAATGGTTGTTCTACCACCATTCCAGAGTATCCATAACATCGTTGGATACCCACACTCGAGTATTCCGCTTTACTACATTCATCGAATGTGGGTTTATTGGTAAATTTTCTGTACTATCAAACTTAAGGATCAAGAATTGGCCAATCATAATACTGCTTACAAAATACATACTCTTCAGCATGAAGACTAGAAGTATAAAAATGATGGCGACATTTTGAAGAATCTGTTGAAACAATGAAAGAACGATCTTTATCATTGGACTGAAATCTTCATTGGATTGTGAAGCGACCAATAAAATATCATTACCAGAAAAGAGGAAAGTTAACTAAATATCCCACGGGCAATGAATGGAGAGTAACGGAATGGATCAGTGGTGAGTGTCCAACGATGGCTGACAATTATTGGAATGTATATCACATAAGTTTACCCCTCTTAATAGATAGTTTCCACATCAGTGAAGATCCCTTACCTTGGAAGCCATCTTTGATGGCAACTTCAAAGGATTTTCAGATGAATTGTGTGGAAGCGTAAATTTTATTTTCTTGTAATTTCTTCATTTGTGGTCCTAAAATTAAAAGCTATACACCACTGGAAAGCTCTTGAAATTGATATTTTTAAAATACAATATTTTTAAAATTGATAAATGCATAAAGAATTAATACACAGAAATAAATAAAATTATTGGCTCATCCTTAACAAAATGAACAGTGTTTCTTTTTCGCTTGTATTTTTTAATACAGTTTTGATATTTAAAACAGTTCATAAAAGATGTTAAATTTTATATTAAATTCAGTAAAATAGACTGAAAAATAATAACACAGTGGTGAGTTTAATACAGCACATGTGAGTTTAATACAGCACATATTTCCAGATTTCGGCCTGCATTGGTTTCTGCCTTCAAAGATGGCTGCCTTAAACTGTATTATCAGTGCCTACGTATTATCAGTGCTTATGACATCACATGGAAACTATCTATTACTACTCTAAAACCGTATATACCATGTACTCATTAGACTTCTTTGAGAAGGTTTTTTGTGAGTATCTTAAATATTTTAGTTGAGAATTATGAGAAATATTGCAACAATTAATGATAACAGAATACATTGCAGATATCACCATACATAATAGCACAAAAATGTACATAAAAATTAAATTACCGGTACCTCTTAATATAATAACGAAACTAAATATGTAAAGCAAAATAATGCATACATCAAAAAATACATAACAGGAGTATACTGGTTGCAATAAACAGATACTGGTTGCAATAAACAGATACTGGTTGCAATAAACAGATACTGGTTGCAATAAACAGATACTGGTTGCAATAAACAGATACTGGTTGCATTAATCAGAACAAAAGTTCCTAAATGACTATGGCTTGGTGCCGATGATAGCAATGATGAAAATGAGGATCGTGAGGATCATGCTGTTGATGTTCATGATCACGAGGATGTGGATGACGATCATAAAAGTGATAACAGAATTGATGATAATGATTTTTGATGATAATGAGGAAGATAACAATGTTGATGATATTGATGTTAATTGACAATGTTAATTATGATCATGCTGATTACAAAGTTGATGATGATGACTTTGATAATGAACAAACTTGATGATGATGTTGATAACAATGTTGATAAAAATGTTGATGATGATAACAATGTTGATGATGATAACAATGTTGATGATGATAACAATGTTGATGAGGATGTTTATAACAATGTTGATGTTGATAATAATAACGGCGATAAAACTAGATGGATTTTTAAAAAAAATTCTAACCAAGGAAAGCACATAAACAGGAATGCATTTAGAAATAAATAAGCTGATATCCAGCAGACAAAAGAAAACCAACTATCGACCAAAAGAATGCAAGTTTTGTGCCTATGCAACATCACAAAAAAAGATTTTTTTTTGTGTTGTTTTAATTAATACATAACAGTCACACAATGTTCTCATTAAAGTGATGTCAAGCAATTATTGGTAGGAAAGTAATCAACACCACCACCCACACACAACCGTCCCCTAAAAGGGCACCTTAGACCACCAGTGCACCGCAGGTCTGTAGATAGGAATACTCAAGTCCAGGTGTAAAACACAGTAAGTTTGTCCAGTCACGAACCATCAAGTTGGGCCAGAAGACCGACTTTACGCCGGTAAGGTCATGTGTATACATGATTTGAGAATTGAAGTAGATCTGCATGGACACCGACTGCTGGAGTCTACTCTCTTTCATCAACGGAGGCATCTTGGTCGATGATCGAGTCTATATACCGACAGCTGGAGTCTACTCTCTTTCATCAACGGAGGCATCTTGGTCGATGATCGAGTCTATATACCGACAGCTGGAGTCTACTCTCTTTCATCAACGGAGGCATCTTGGTCGATGATCGAGTCTATATACCGACAGCTGGAGTCTACTCTCTTTCATCAATGGAGGCATCTTGGTCGATGATCGAGTCTATGTACCAACAGCTGGAGTCTACTCTCTTTCATCAACGGAGGCATCTTGGTCGATGATCGAGTCTATGTACCAACAGCTGGAGTCTACTCTCTTTCATCAACGGAGGCATCTTGGTCGATGATCGAGTCTATGTACCAACAGCTGGAGTCTACTCTCTTTCATCAACGGAGGCATCTTGGACGATGATCGAGTCTATGTACCGTCAGCTGGAGTCTACTCTCTTTCATCAACGGAGGCATCTTGGTCGATGATCGAGTCTATGTAGCTGACTAAAGATTTCTAGTATGAGTCGGCAAGGATGGAAGGCAGATATTCAGTCTCACACAGAAGGATCTCGGACGGTCTACAGCCTGGGGTGTGACCATCATGGTCACGTGTTTGTGTGTGGATGGGTGTCATACAACGTCGTCAAGATGGCAGACAGAGCTACAGCCGGGGGTGTGACCACAGACCATCAAGGTCATGTGTTTGTGGATGGCTGTCATACAACGTGGTAAAGATGGCAGACAGAGCTACAGCCGGGGGGTGTGACCATCAAGGTCACGTGTTTGTTTGTGGATGGCTGTCATACAACGTGGTCAAGATGACAGAGGATGGTCAAGTGGTAGGAAAAAATAGAGTATTAGGAAAATGGGATCCTATGTGGATGGCTGTCATACAAATATAGTCTGAGGAAAATGGGATCCTATGTGGATGGCTGTCATACAACGTGGTCAAGAGGACAGATTGAGCTACAGCCAGGGGTGTGAAACAGACCATCATGGTCACGTGTATGTATGTGGACTGCTGTCATACAACATGGTCAATATGATAGGTCGAGTCTGGGGTGAGACCATACACCATCAAGGTCATGTGTTTGTGTGTGGATGGGTGTCACACAACGTGGTCAAGATGGCAGACAGAGCTACAGCCGGGGGATGGGGGGGGGGGGGGGGGGGGGGGGGGTGACCACAGACCATCAAGGTGACGTGTTTGTGTGTGGATGACTGTCATACAACGTGGTCAAGATGACAGATCGAGCTACAGCCTAGGGTGTGACCATAGACCATCAAGGTCACGTGTATGTATGTGGACTGCTGTCATACAACGTGGTCAAGATTACAGATCGAGCAAAAGCCTAGGGTGTGACCATAGACCATCATGGTCACGTGTTTGTATGTGGACTGCTGTCATACAACATGGTCAAGATGATAGATCGATAGTCTGGGGTGTAACCATACACCATCAAGGTCATGTGTTTGTGTGTGGATGGGTGTCACACAACGTGGTCAAGATGGCAGACAGAGCTACAGCCGGGGGTGTGACCACAGACCATCAAGGTGACGTGTTTGTGTGTGGATGACTGTCATACAACGTGGTCAAGATGACAGATCGAGCTACAGCCTGGGGTGTGACAACAGACCATCATGGTCACGTGTATGTATGTGGACTGCTGTCATACAACGTGGTCAAGATGATAGATTGATAGTCTGGGTTGTGACCATACACCATCATGGTCACGTGTATGTATGTGGACTGCTGTCATACAACATGGTCAAGATGATAGGTCGAGTCTGGGGTGTAACCACAGACCATCAAGGTCATGTGTTTGTCTGTGGACTGCTGTCATACAACGTGGTCAAGATGATAGGTCGAGTCTGGGGTGTAACCACAGACCATCAAGGTCACGTGTTTGTCTGTGGATGGCTGTCATACAACGTGGTCAAGATAACAGAAGACAGTTAGCGGTTGGGCAAATATTGTCTAAGGAAAATGGGATCAAGAATTCAAGCTGCCTCAGTAACAAAGTGCTTTTATGTGCACCCCCGGTTGTAACTGTGTACTGGTTGTATCCAAGAAAATGGGCATTTTATATAAGGTATAAATATAACTTGAATAAAAAAAAAACAACTTCCAAAAAACTACAATAAGTGCTCAATTGCACATCAATTTCCACTCCATTAATCACCTCTGTGATTGGCTCAGACAGTAGTGAGGTATGAGGTATGAACAACAACTCTGCTTGGAGATTTGTGTGTTTACATCTGCAGGATTATCCCATCTGCGTAATTAGGCATGAAATTTTTTTTCTTCTTTTTCTGCCCCATGACAATTTTATGTGTTTATATATGTATTTGTTATGGTTATGGTCCTTGAAATCAAATTCAGTGCGGGTTAAATATCGTTTGTCCGTTAAATATCATTTTTCCGTTTTGACAAGATTTTTGTCATTGAGCCAATAGCAGAGGTGTTATAGTGAAGTATGGACGACAACTCTGCCAGGACATTGAGGCCGGAGTAGTACACCATAGTAAAATGTGAATTTTCACTAGACAAGGATAAACACATGCCAGCACAACATAAAAAAGACACAAAAAACAAATTTAGAAAAGAATGCTTAAACTAAAATTAATAAGTAATAACAGAAAGTTGCCAAAGGAATCTTGTGAAATCTTTAGCCTTTATATCCTTCAAACAGAAAAAATCGACCTCAAAGTAGAAAAGATATAAAGTGGAAAATGAATCATAATACTGACCCAGATGGCTGTCACAACAGGAAACAACATAAACAACAATGTACAGGAAACATAAACAACAACGTACAGTCTCAACAAAGGGTACATGTATGATGCAGCTTTCCTGTTCTCATGTGTCTATTATTCATATCTCTTTCCTACAGAAGTACTTTCTGTACAAAAAAAAAAATCTTAACTCTTTAGATTTTGTGACATCTTTCATGAAGAAAAACCATTTTCTTATTTGCATTTTAGCTAATTCTTTTTGCAAAATATAAACATGCAAATGGATTCAAACCTCTTAATTCTATATACATATACATAATTATATTTATATTATATTATATATTTATATTATATTTTATATTATACTACTAAAAATACATCCATATATTTCAACAGCAACAGCCATATTATGGTACATGATCTCAATTAAGAAACTAGTTATTTTTTTCTTAACAATACAGGCAAATGCACTTCATTTTCAGACGTTCTTGTATAGACACAAAAAAGTATATAAAAAATATTTTTATAACTTCAAAGCCAAAAAAATCTAACTTCAATGAATAAAACTGTGCATAATTTAACCATTTTCTTCCATAAAACAACAAAAAGTTGGGGTTATGCAATAATATGAACAAAAAAATCAAGCAAAAACACTTAATTTTTTAAACTTTCTTTTAAAGACAAAAAAAAAGAAAAGAATTTTAATAATACTTTTATAACTTCAAGGTGAAAACAACCTTACCCCAAAGCAAAAACAATCGAGGGTTGTTGTTGCGGTTTTTTTGGCCGGTTTTGAAGACTGATATTGGGTCGTGTTCCCAATTGCAATATTATGTTTTTTTTAACAATTTCAAGGAGAAAATTCAACAATTAAAAAAATGGAAAAAAAGAGAATGTAATTCCCACTCTTGGTTAAATAAATGACATATTGACTTCTTCAGTCACATTAGAAAAAGAATTGATATGTAAATTAGTGAAAAAATAAAAGGAGTTAAATGAACCTATTTTTTTTTTATGTCTTGTTATATATATATAATACAGTTTGCGTATATCCCAATTTTGTGTAAAACAATGCGAAAAAAAAACAATTCTGGGGGTCGGGTCATGTTCCCAAAATGGTGAGAAAAAAAACAACAGCAATCTATCATTTATTTTGCATGAAACTGAACAAAGGTGGTGAATGTAAATGTAATATGTTATTGGGGGTGAATGAAAGGTGGGGTATGTAAATCTAGTATATTTTTTTTTCGGGGTAAAATGTTGTTTTCAGCATGTAAATGGTAAAAAAAATACTTATTATGTATACTTTAAATTTAGTGTATAAACTAATTACTTAAAGTATGATACAAGAAACTATAAAATCATTTTACAAAAGGCTAATGTTTATACTTCATACTTTAATAATCCCAATGCAACAGCACTTAATTAACGCATTATCATTATCAACTTTCAACAATGCTAATTTTGTCGTTATCAACAAATTATTTGCACTAAAAACATACATGTGAACTTTTTTTCTGAGGCCAAAGTGGGAGATTTTCACTTGCAAGTTAAGAGATTCATTATTTTTAAAAAAACAAACAACTGTTTCCAAGTAGGGAGATATCTGTAAATGTGTCAAACATCCCTCAAGCTTTTTCTAAGATTTGACCTTACGACCTACTTTTTGACCCCACATGACCTAGTTACGAAATCATCCAAGATTTCATGCAGACAAACATTCTGACCAAGTTTGATGAAGATTGGCCTATAAATGTGGCCTCTAGTGTGTTGACAATTTTGAACCTTAAAAGATGGAGTCTCCCTCTAAAAGTGGGAGAGTTCACATATAAATATAGAATATATGAGACTATACAACATTTATACACTAGCGCAAGGTAATTGGCATATTTTGAATTCATAACAATAGCACTTAATAATTTAACACATCATTAACAAGCACGTTTTGCGAATATACATACACTAATTATTACCGGGTTGTATTATATGTAAATATTTAACAGCCATACAAATGTACATGGTTTTGTAACATATTTTCAACACATGAAAACAACAATACATCCATAATCTTACACATTGGCTTAAAAAAGCATACTGTAAAACTATACACCATCTAATTATTTGTATAGAATTTGGAAAATTTATATATTAGAACATCCCAATAATACAAAAGCATTTTTTTTTATTCAACATAATAATACCTCATTATACAAAAAATATTTTCCCCTTATAATATATATAGAAAAACTGTATACGATGTTAATGCTTATGTCAATATTCTTAATTTATTGTATTAAAAAAATATAAAAATTGTATCAAAAGTGTGAAAAAGAAAAAAGAAATACTAGATATTTTATGCTTTGAAATCATTAGAAATCATGGGAAATTTTCCAAAAAAAAATGTTTACAAATAACAAAAACAGTTCTTTTCTTTAAAAAATAAATCTCAAAGGTGGAACGAATAAGAATTTATTATTTAGAATATTATTTAGCAACATGAAAATGGCACGTAATTAGTTTCTGTAATGATCTGCCGACATAACCAACTGGATATATACAGGTTTTTTTGTTGCTTAAAAACATGGATAAATCAATTTATCACATAATCTACCGCATGAGTGTGTGAAAACACTCAAGCATTATTTTTGATAACACACTATTTAGTTATCGTAGTGTGACGTCATTAAGTATGTGTAGTGTATATGCCATTTCCTAATCACTTTGTTGTCGCTGCATTTCATGCATTTTGATGGACAATTTCATTTTAATTAATAAAAAATAACATTTTAGTTATAATAAACAAACCTGTTCCCTTTTTATGGAAAATGGTCGAGAGTGGACCTATTTTTTGTGCCGATTATCCCAAACCGAATTACACATGTAAAGGCAGACTGTACAATCATACAGAATATTATGATATATGAATAAAAAATCTGTATCTTCTCCAAAAAGAACAGCAAATAGCAAAAATAAAACAAAAATACATGAGCACCCAAAAGCACAATACATGTATACATAAATTTCTCAACAACAAGAAAAAAAAACCTCTAAATAAAAGAAAAATGAGCACAGTCTATCTGACTTTTCCCCGTTTTTGAAACCAGTCCACTACTTCTGACTCGTGTTTAGACGACCAGTCTATGTTCATAGCGATCTTCTCCAACGACTGTTGGACAGCTCTCTGTCCCGTTCCCAAATCTCTAGAGCTGAAGAAACTCGCCACCTAAAAAATGGATGATAAATTATAAAACAATGAGAATAAAATAAGAAAATATGTAACATTGATAGAAAATAGTGTAGATCCTGCTCAAACAGCTCCCAGCAGACTCAGAAGTAAATAGTGTAAATATTGATCAGACAGCTCCCAGCAGACTCGGAGGTACATAGTGTAAATATTGATCAGAGAGCTCCCAGCAGATTCTGAAGTAAATAGTGTAAATATTGATCAGAGAGCTCCCAACAGACTCAGAGGTACATAGTGTAAATATTGATCAGAGAGCTCCCAGCAGATTCTGAAGTAAATAGTGTAAATATTGATCAGAGAGCTCCCAGCAGACTCAGAGGTACATAGTGTAAATATTGATCAGAGAGCTCCCAGCAGACTCAGAGGTACATAGTGTAAATACTGATCTGAGAGCTCCCAGCAGACTCAGAAGTAAATAGTGTAAATATTGATCTGAGAGCTCCCAGCAGACTCAGAAGTAAATAGTGTAAATATTGATCAGAGAGATCCCAGCAGACTCAGAAGTAAATAGTGTAAATATTGATCAGAGAGCTCCCAGCAGACTCAGAGGTACATAGTGTAAATATTGATAAGAGAGCTCCCAGCAGACTCAGAGGTACATAGTGTAAATATTGATCAGAGCTCCCGGCAGACTCAGAGGTACATAGTGTAAATACTGATCAGAGAGCTCCCAGCAGACTCAGAAGTAAATAGTGTAAATATTGATCAGAGAGCTCCCAACAGACTCAGAGGTACATAGTGTAAATATTGATCAGAGAGCTCCCAGCAGATTCTGAAGTAAATAGTGTAAATATTGATCAGACAGCTCCCAGCAGACTCAGAGGTACATAGTGTAAATATTGATCAGAGAGCTCCCAGCAGATTCTGAAGTAAATAGTGTAAATATTGATCAGAGAGCTCCCAGCAGACTCAGAGGTACATAGTGTAAATATTGATCAGAAAGCTCCCAGCAGATTCTGAAGTAAATAGTGTAAATATTGATCAGAGAGCTCCCAGCAGACTCAGAGGTACATAGTATAAATACTGATCAGACAGCTCCCAGCAGACTCAGAAGTAAATAGTGTAAATATTGATCTGAGAGCTCCCAGCAGACTCAGAAATAAATAGTGTAAATACTGATCTGAGAGCTCCCAGCAGACTCAGAAGTAAATAGTGTAAATATTGATCTGAGAGCTCCCAGCAGATTCTGAAGTAAATAGTGTAAATATTGATCAGAGAGCTCCCAGCAGACTCAGAGGTACATAGTGTAAATACTGATCAGACAGCTCCCAGCAGACTTAGAAGTAAATAGTGTAAATATTGATCTGAGAGCTCCCAGCAGACTCCGAAGTAAATAGTGTAAATATTGATCAGAGAGCTCCCAGCAGACTCAGAAGTAAATAGTGTAAATATTGATCAGAGAACTCCCAGCAGACTCAGAGGTACATAGTGTAAATATTGATCAGAGAGCTCCCAGCAGACTCAGAGGTACATAGTGTAAATATTGATCAGAGCTCCCGGCAGACTCAGAGGTACATAGTGTAAATACTGATCAGAGAGGTCCCAGCAGACTCAGAAGTAAATAGTGTAAATATTGATCAGAGAGCTCCCAACAGACTCAGAGGTACATAGTGTAAATATTGATCAGAGAGCTCCCAGCACTCAAAAGTAAATGTGTAAATATTGATCAGACAGCTCCCAGCAGACTCGGAAGTAAATAGTGTAAATATTGATCAGAGAGCTCCCAGCAGACTCAGAGGTACATAGTGTAAATATTGATCAGAGAGCTCCCAGCAGACTCAGAAGTAAATAGTGTAAATATTGATCAGAGAGCTCCCAACAGACTCAGAGGTACATAGTGTAAATATTGATCAGAGAGCTCCCAGCACTCAAAAGTAAATGTGTAAATATTGATCAGACAGCTCCCAGCAGACTCGGAAGTAAATAGTGTAAATATTGATCAGAGAGCTCCCAGCAGACTCAGAGGTACATAGTGTAAATATTGATCAGAGAGCTCCCAGCAGACTCAGAAGTAAATAGTGTAAATATTGATCAGAGAGCTCCCAGCAGACTCAGAGGTACATAGTGTAAATATTGATCAGAGAGCTCCCAGCAGACTCAGAAGTACAAAGTGTAAATATTGATCTGAGAGCTCCCAGCAGACTCAGAAGTTCATAGTGTAAATATTGATCAGAGAGCTCCCAGCAGACTCAGAGGTACATAGTGTAAATATTGATCAGAGAGCTCCCAGCAGACTCAGAGGTACATAGTGTTCATATTGATCAGAGAGCTCCCAGCAGACTCAGAAGTAAATAGTGTAAATACTGATCTGAGAGCTCCCAGCAGACTCAGAGGTACATAGTGTAAATATTGATCTGAGAGCTCCCAGCAGACTCAGAAGTAAATAGTGTACATATTGATCAGACAGCTCCCAGCAGACTCAGAGGTACATAGTGTAAATATTGATCAGAGAGCTCCCGGCAGACTCAGAGGTACATAGTGTAAATATTGATCTGAGAGCTCCCAGCAGACTCAGAAGTAAATAGTGTACATATTGATCAGACAGCTCCCAGCAGACTCAGAGGTACATAGTGTAAATATTGATCAGAGAGCTCCCGGCAGACTCAGAGGTACATAGTGTAAATACTGATCAGACAGCTCCCAGCAGACTCAGAAGTAAATAGTGTAAATATTGATCAGAGAGCTCCCAGCAGACTCAGAAGTAAATAGTGTAAATATTGATTAAAGAGCTCCCAGTAGACTCAGAAGTAAATAGTGTAAATATTGATCAAAGAGCTCCCAGTAGATTCAGAAGTAAATAGTGTAAATATTGATCAAAGAGCTCCCAGTAGATTCAGAAGTAAATGTGTAAATATTGATCAGAGAGCTCCCAGCAGACTCAGAAGTAAATAGTGTAAATATTGATCAGAGAGCTCCCAGCAGACTCAGAAGTAAATGTGTAAATACTGATCAGACAGCTCCCAGCTGACTCAGAAGTAAATAGTGTAAATATTGATCAGAGAGCTCCCAGCAGACTCAGAAGTGCATAGTGTAAATATTGATCAGAGAGCTCCCAGCAGACCCAGAGGTACATAGTGTAAATATTGATCAGGGAGCTCCCAGCAGACTCAGAAGTACATAGTGTAAATATTGATCTGACAGCTCCCAGCAGACTCAGAAGTACATAGTGTAAATATTGATCAGAGAGCTCCCAGCAGACTCAGAAGTGCACAGTGTAAATATTGATCTGACAGCTCCCAGCAGACTCAGAAGTACATAGTGTAAATATTGATCTGAGAGCTCCCAGCAGACTCAGAAGTGCATAGTGTAAATATTAATCCGAGAGCTCCTAGCAGACACTGAAGTAAATAGTGTAAATATTGATCTGAGAGCTCCCAGCAGACTCAGAAGTGCATAGTGTAAATATTGATCTGACATCTCCCAGCAGACTCAGAAGTAAATGTGTAAATATTGATCAGAGAGCTCCCAGCAGACTCAGAAGTTCATAGTGTAAATATTGATCCGTGAGCTCCTAGCAGACTCTGAAGTAAATAGTGTAAATATTGATCTGAGAGCTCCTAGCCGACTCAGAAGTAAATGTGTAAATATTGATCAAAGAGCTCCCAGCAGAATCAGAAGTAAATGTGTAAATACTGATCAGACAGCTCCCAGCAGACCCAGAGGTACATAGTGTAAATATTGATCAGGGAGCTCCAAGCAGACTCAGAAGTACATAGTGTTAATATTGATCTGAGAGCTCCCAGCAGACACAGAAGTACATAGTGTAAATATTGATCTGAGAGCTCCCAGCAGACTCAGAAGTAAATAGTGTAAATATTGATCAGAGAGCTCCTAGCAGACTCAGAAGTACATAGTGTAAATATTGATCAGACAGCTCCCAGCAGACTCTGAAGTAAATAGTGTAAATATTGATCAGACAGCTCCCAGCAGACTCAGAAGTAAATAGTGTAAATACTGATCAGAGAGCTCCCAGCAGACTCAGAAGTACATAGTGTAAATATTGATCAAAGAGCTCCCAGTGACGATTAAACACAGCTCGATCAATTTAAGCTTGGAAAAGTGTTAACTACATAGTAAGTAGAAGGAAGTACATTATTATTATTATTATTCACCACTTACCTCATTGAAGTCAAACTGGGTATCAAACCGGGTAAGTACACTACTGATTATGTTGCTCATGATGAATGCAGATTGACCATATCTAAAAATGCAAACAAAGCACCATAAGTCAGAGCATTTTATACTAGAAGAACAAGCCAAGCTTATTATGGTTGTTTTTGTTTTTGAAATACACTGCAGCGATCATTTATGATCATTATAGCAACGTCCAGCTTTTTGGTGGAGGAAGACACAGGACTTATGTCTAGGTAGAACCACTGCTGCACCGCAAGTCAGCTGATTGACTTTCTCACATTTACCCCGAACGGGACTTGAACCCATGTGGTTAAAGGCTTAGCAGTCAGAGGTGTTACAAATCGGCGATTCTACCACAATGCCAAAGGCACTCCCAAAGCTTATTACAAGGTTTAGTCAAGAATTTGCTAAGAAATAAAACAAGAGGGCCATGATGGCCCTTAATCGCTCACCTGATGACACAGGCTTTAGGTAGGCTCAAATCTGGCATCAAGTAATAAGAGTTATTTACTTTAGAAATCTTTGGTGAAGATTGGACCATTAGTGTGGCCGCTGGGTTGATAACATTTTCTAGAATTTTACCAAGTAACCTACTGAATCCACATGACTCACTTCAAAACATATGTAAGATTTCATACTAGCAAATATGATGGTCAAGTTTGGTGAAGACTGGGCCATCAACGTAGCCTCTTAAGTGTTTTCACAAGCTTTTTCTAAAATTTAACCTAGTGACCTACTTTATGACCCCACGAGACCCAATAACGAACTCATCCAAGATTTCATGTTGAAAAACATTCTGACAAAGTTTGATGAAGATTGGCCTATAAATAGGGCCTCTAGTGTGTTTACAAGCGTTTTCTAAGATTTGACCTTGTGACCTACTTTTTGACCCCACGTGACCCAGTTACGAACTCATCCGAGATTTCATGCAAACAAACATCCTGACCAAGTTTGGTGAAGACTTTTTGACCCCACGTGACCCAGTTACGAACTCATCCAAGATTTCATGCAGACAAACATTCTGACCAAGTTTGGTGAAGATTGGGCTATAAATGTGGCCTCTAGTGTGTTCACAAGCTTTTTCTAAGATTTGACCTAGTGACCTACTTTTTGACCCCACGTGACCCAGTTACGAACTCATCCAAGATTTCATGCAGACAAACATTCTGACCAAGTTTGGTGAAGATTGGGCTATAAATGTGGCCTCTAGTGTGTTCACAAGCTTTTTCTAAGATTTGACCTAGTGACCTACTTTTTGACCCCACGTGACCCAGTTACGAACTCATCCAAGACTTCATGCAGACAAACATTCTGACCAAGTTTGGTGAAGATTGGGCTATAAATGTGGTCTCTAGTGTGTTCACAAGTTTTTCCTAAAATTTGACCTCGTGACCTACTTTTTGACCCCAGGTGACCCAATAATGAAGTCATCCAAGATTTCATGCAGACAAACATTCTGACCAAGTTTGATGAAGATTGGATAAAAATTGTGGCCTGTAGTGTGTTCATAAGGTAAATGTTGACGACGGACGACGAACGACGAACGCAGACACCGGACGACGGACGAAGCGGTATCACAAAAGCTCCCCTTGAGCACGTTGTGCTCAGGTGAGCTAAAAAGGGGCATAACTCCAGAACAAACAAGGCAATCTGAGTTTTCTCACTTTTACACACAGCTACACATCAATTTCAATAAACCATGCAAGTAAATTCCAAAAAATATTGAAGGAGACGTCCCAACAAGTAACTGCTAAATGACAGACAGAAGAATAAAATGGGGACCTACCATAAAATACTTATGGATAAATTACTTTTCTAAATGTAAACAAAATGAGCCATTTCATGTGATTTTGTTGCTTTTGAAAATCATTTGATGACAGTAAAATTATGTCTCCATGATTTGAATTAAATCTTTGCTTACCTGCTGAAGATAACATCCCAGTTTTGTTGAACAAATCTCCACGTTAGGATGCTTCCGGTATAAGATGAACTCACACTGCTAATAATCAAGTCGGAATCTTGCGATTTCACATCATTCTTATCCAGGCTGAAGGCTAGTAACCTAGGAAACCAGTAACATAGATTTAGTAACCTTGGCAACAGAAAACATGGAAAATCAATTTAAAAAAAAGATACTGTAATGGCCATTTCAGCTGTGTTTTATAAGTTTGTCTTGTCTCCTCCCCTATTTGTGTCCTTGACAGCTTCTATCAATACCCATGTCAAGATATTACAAGAGTCAAAGAAGTCAAGCAATCACCATGTCTGTTAAGGAAGTCAACCAATCACCATGTGTGTTAAAGAAGTCAACCAATGACTAAGTGTATCAAGGATGTCAACCAATCAATGTGTGTACGAAAGTCAACCAATCACTAAAAGTGTCATAGAAGTCGACCGATCACTAAGGGTGTCAAGGAAGTTAACCAATCACTAAGTGTGCCATAGAAGTTAACCAATAACTAAGTGTGTCAAAATGTTAAGAAAATCAATCAATCACCATGTGTATTAAATAGGACAATCAATAACCATGTTTATTTTAGTTACAGTGATTAGACAATCTGTTGCTGTTTCTTTTTTGGTAAGCAGACATGATTGACCATTTAGAAACTGACAATTGTAAAAATATTCTACATAATGCTAAATGCACGTTATCAGAAGAAAAAATATCAATATGTAATGAAATAAGGTAAATCAACAAAGAAATTATTTAAAAATTATTCTCTTGTTACCTCGAAAACTGCAATGTGTCATGGGGCTCCTCTTTCAGTTTTAAACTAACGTATAGAGAAAAAAAAAAAACTATTTTAATCAGGTGAGTTTGTTAAACATAATTTAAAAAGTTGTCAACATGTATTATAGTATGGTTACCTTGACAACAGCAGTGCATCCTGGGAATGTCCAAGTGACACAAGAAGCTTCTGCTTTTCGGAGTTATCATGCTCCGCCAAATACCTATCCCAGACATACTGCCAGTCGGCCTCGGAACCGTGTCGAATCCCGGCGAAATAGATAATGGACTTCAAGTTGGGGTTCATACTGCAGGAGTAGAAGAAAAAATGGTCAAATTGTTGCTTCTTTATGGCGCATTAAGATGTTGTCACATATATTAGATATAGACAAACTGTCTGATACAAACCTTAAGGTCTACATTTTGTTAATGACCTTTAACTTTTGCGAAAGAGTCCTGCCACATTTCCCCAAAAGCAAAAAAAATGTATAAAAAAACTAAAGCAGCACAATAAGAAAAAAAATGTAATACTAAGTTATTGGAGTTAGTTTGTTTTTCGTACAGTGCACTTACACATAATAAAGTAAAACACAAGGAATTCCACAGGTCAGCTATTCATAATAAAGATCATAAATCCACACAGAGAGGGTCTGAGAAGTAACACAGGTGCCCAATTATGAAATGTTGGTTCATGTTTATTGGGTTTATCGTCCCACCAACAGTATGTCTGTTATCTGGAGACAGTATCCACTTGAAGCAGATATAGTGCTGCCTTCACTGTGTATAGCATGCCGTGAACACCGGGCATGATTCCACACCCAGTTACATTATCCTGAAACCAGACAAACCAGCCGTGGAACTACCTTTACATTTGCTAGAGCGTTAGCAAGGGAGATATACCACTACCATTTTTAATGACTTTTGTATGCCATGGCCCAGAATCAAACCCGGGTCCTCCCCTACCTGGAGCCGTCGCTCTATCGATTGCGCTACCAGGTCTGTTAATTATGAAATGTAGTTAATTAATCGGGATACAATAGGCCGATGGGTTATAGTTGAAGCCCCTCACCGCTTGGGTTCAAGTCCCGGTCAGGGAGAGGTCTTTCATATGGGAAGGTCTTCCAGCTGACCTGCTGTAAACCAGCCGTTCTACCCACAGAATTCTGGTTGTCTTTCTCCAGCAATATTTATCATCGTCAATATGAACAGTGATAGTTTTTCATTTGAAAAGTATGACATTAAAAAGTGCACTTATTTGAAAACAATGAGATTTTTTCAAAATTAATGAGATTTTTTAGTAATCTTTGACAAAGGTTTTATTTTAGCGCATAAAAACAAATAACAATGTTCATTCATTGTACAAATACATAATATATTCATATAAATCAAAATTAACCAAGACTAGACAAGAGACTTGAGTCATTATGTAACAGTAATTGGTTACAACATCACCGAGCAAAACCATTTTAAATGAAAGAACTTCAAAACTGGCCTCAATGGAACACTAAAAAAACTTTGCCTTAGAACATATAAGTAACTGATCAGACGACGCACAAAGTTTCTTTTAAGGAGGCATGACATTAGCATCTCAAAAATGAAAACGGAAATGACTGAAGATCAATCTGGTTACCGGCATCGTATTGTACTGCCAATATAAACGGGAAACAAGTGTGCATGGACAAAAGCGCGTGATGTAGCTGTGTTCCAGACAATTTTTACCTTGTAGTTATTGCTCAAAGACAATTTATTATGGATATGAAATTTTTCGGACGTAATGATTGCTAGTTTATCGATTGAGTTTTTTCAGCACAGATATATTAAAATTATGCGTTTTTCTTGAAAAATATGCACTAAAATCGCAAATCACACTTTGCACAATATCACTGTATAACATTATTGCGTCCTTGCAATGCATTAAAAATAAAAACACAGACATAACTATTTCTACTAACCTGGTTTTATTAACTTTCCAACCCTCAAACAATTGCCTCCCTTTCTTCACAGAAGCTTCATGCCCGAGATAAACAGCTTTCCCCAAGATGGCTGCTGTTAATTTCTTTTCCAGCAATTCTCCTCCATCCTCCCATGTAATTGAATCCAACTGTTTCTTCATAAGAGTCAATAGATATGCTTTATAGTTTGCAAATGCTGGCGTTTTCTCTATTCGCATTTGGAGGAAGAGCAGATTTGACAGAAGAGTTGACCAGGGAAGGTAACTCTCCTCATTCACCATATAGAGGGTGAGGTCGAGTGCGATGGTGTAGTTAAGAAGACCAGCACGTGCCAACTGGAAGGCGTCATCAAGCAGTCCTGCTCGCTCGGCTGACGAGAAGCCCTAATAAATATATTATATAAAAAATGCCATTTTGAAAATCTATCAGTTACATGTCAACATGATTGGGTTCAAGTCCTGGAAAGGAACTCAATGTGGGGAGGTCTTACAGCTAACCTGTGATGCACCAGTGGTTCTACCCAGACATGTGTCTGGGATTTCTCTCCACCAAAATAGCTGAACGTCATTATTACGATCATAAGTGGTCGTTGTGATGAAATTAAAAAAATAGTCCTTTAGTAAAAAAAAACTTAATGTCTGATTGAAAATGATTGACATCTGATTGAAGATTCACAATGAAAAAGAAAAAAACACCTTAGAAATGTTAAAAAGAAAAAACTAACCACATGAAAGTTTTCACCCCGGATCAGGACATAATAAACATCCCCAAATGATAGTTTTCACCCCCATCAGGACATAATAAACCTCCCCACACAAAAGTTTTCACCCCCACCAAGACATGATAAACCTCCCCACACAAAAGTTTTCACCTCCATCAGGACCAAAAAAAAAGCATGTCTGTGCCTATGACGTCATTAAAACAACAATGATAAATGTTTTGTTTATCCTTGTTACCTTTACTAAACAATGCAATAACAGTTGTATATCTAATGAGATGTAAACAGTGAAATTGATAAAATGAAAGCTTATAGGATGAAATAATCCTATAAACTACATCTATTGATTTTTTTAAAGAACTTATTTTATGGCGTATTGTTCTTCCGGCAAACAAAACATCAGTGGGACGAGTGTCCTGAGGACGGAATTACGCGAGGAGTTCTGATTTAAGTGACATACCCCGTGCTCTTTTATATGGAGCTGTTGTGTCAGTTTTCTCCAATTATCCTCCTCGTAATTAACCCTGTAGTATCCGAACATCCCTGCATTAGCTTTGAACCAACCTCCCCACACGAAAGTTTTCACCCCCATCAGGACATTATAAACATCCCCAAATGAAAGTTTTCACTCCCATCAAGACATGATAAACCTCCCCACATGAAAGTTTTCACCCCCATCAGGACATAATAAACCTCCCCACACGAAAGTTTTCACCCCCATCAGGACATGATAAACATCCCCAAATGAAAGTTTTCACTCCCATCAAGACATGATAAACCTCCCCACACGAAAGTTTTCACCCCCATCAGGACATAATAAGCCTCCCCACACGAAAGTTTTCACTCCCATCAAGACATGATAAACCTCCCCACACGAAAGTTTTCACCTCCATCAAGACATGATAAACCTCCCCACAGGAAAGTTTTCACCCCATCAAGACATGATAAACCTCCCCACAGGAAAGTTTTCACCTCCATCAAGACATAATAAACCTCCCCACAGGAAAGTTTTCACCTCCATCAAGACATGATAAACCTCCCCACAGGAAAGTTTTCACCCTTATCAGGACATGATAAACCTCCCCACATGAAATTTTTCACCCCCATCAAGACATGATAAACCTCCCCACACAAAAGTTTTCACCTCCATCAAGACATGATAAACCTCCCCACAGGAAAGTTTTCACCCTTATCAGGACATGATAAACCTCCCCACATGAAATTTTTCACCCCCATCAAGACATGATAAACCTCCCTACACAAAAGTTTTCACCTCCATCAGGACCAAAAAAAAAGCATGTCTGTGCCTATGACGTCATTAAAACAACAATGATAAATGTTTGTTTATCCTTGTTACCTTTACTAAACAATGCAATAACAGTTGTATATCTAATGAGATGTAAACAGTGAAATTGATAAAATGAAAGCTTATAGGATGAAATAATCCTATAAACTACACCTATTGATTTTTTTAAAGAACTTATTTTATGGCGTATTGTTCTTCCGGCAAACAAAACATCATTGCACCAGATACATCAGTGGGACGAGTGTCCTGAGGACGGAATTACGTGAGGAGTTCTGATTTAAGTGACATACCCCGTGCTCTTTTATATGGAGCTGTTGTGTCAGTTTTCTCCAATTATCCTCCTCATAATTAACCCTGTAGTATCCGAACATCCCTGCATTAGCTTTGAACCAACCGGTAGTGGATGCAAGCTGAAACGTTTCTGGAAAAAAAATGTACACAATAGGGATAGGATGGGATTCGCCGTCATTTTTGCCGATATTGTGCAGCTACATTTCTATCATTATAGCAAAGTGGCACTTATGAGGAGCCCAGGGACTGAACCTGGCTGGTCCATTATACTGACAGCGACGCATCAGGCATAATGCTGTCCCCTTAGCCCCGAGCGTTAGGAGGGAAGCTACTTTTATCAACTTTAAAGTCTTTGGTTTGACCTGGCGGGGGTTTGAACCTACCACCTTACGATCCGCAAGCCGACGCTCTACCATCTGAGCTATTGCAGCGGGTAATATACACAATATTAATATGACAATAGAAAACGGTTGTTAAAAAAAAAGATGGAAAGAAGTTTGGATTAAAAAAAACAACAGAAATAGAAAGAAAAGAAAAGCAGATGGGAGAATGACAGGGAGAGAGAGAGGAGGGAGAGAGAGAGAGAGCACATAAGAAATGGAAAAGGAACAAAAAACAAAGACAGAGAGTAAAAACAAGAAAGGAGAAATAAGAGCTGAAACAGGACAATGCTCTCAACTATACAGTTACTTATGTGATGAAAAGTCTGTCTTAAAAGAAAAAAAAGAAAGACATGAAATATGAATGGAAAACAAATAGAAATCGAGAGAAGAGAAAAGCAGGTAGGAGAATGAATGAGAGATAGAGAAAGAATCTGAAAGGTGTCGTTGTTTTTAAAAGTGATGCTAAAAAATAAAAATGTTGATAAGAGAGCCATTTTCTTAAAAATTAGATGTGGAAATAAGAATCTTTGTTGCAGGTATTTTATGACGCAAAATGATCAGACATTTCTCAAATTACCAAAATATCCAGATATATTTAATTTATTTATTATTTATTTGTTGGGTTTATTGTCCCACCAACACTTTTTCAGTCATCTGGAGACAGTGTCCACTAAAAGCAGATATACTGCTGCCTTCACTGTGTATAGCATGCTGTGAACACCTGGCATGATACCACACCCAGTCACATTATCCTGACACCGGACCAACCAGTCATAGAACTACCCTTACATTTGCCTGAGCGTTAGCAAGGAAGCTATACCACTACCATTTTTAACGACTTTGGTATGTTGCGGTCTGGGAACGAACTGGGGGCTTCCGGTACATGGAGCCAACACTCTACAGATTGAGCTACAAGGTATATAAATAACGATGAATCTGCATTAATAGTTTTTACCTGTCGGCTTTGTCAAAAGAACTTTCTGTACATTGTGAGGATTTGTGGCTGTAGTATACGTAAATGGAATCTGCCAGACGTAGCTGCAAAAAAGAGATTAATAACTGACATTTTACTAAGTAAATGTCTCCAATCTTTTCCTCACTCTAAAAATAAACATTTAAATACTGTTATTGTAATTTAAAATGGAGTCTTGTAGACATTTATTTCTTTGTTTATTGGGTTTATCGTCCCACCAACAGTATTTCATTTATCTGGAGACAGTGTCCACTTGAAGCAGATATAGTGCTGCCTTCACTGTGTATAGCATGCCGTGAACACCGGGCATGATACCACACCCAGTCACATTATCCGGACACCGGACCAACAAGCCGTGGAACTACCCTTATAATTATTTGCTTTAGCGTTAGCAAGGGAGCTATACCACTACCATTTTTAACGACTTTGGTATGTCGCGGCCCAGGATCGAACCTGGGGCCTCCCGTACCTGGAGCCGACGCTCTACCAATTGCGCCACCAGGTCCGGTCATTTATTTCTTTACAAATGTCAGGACAGAACCACTGTTACACTGCAGGTCAGCTGGAAAACACATAGAAGTGTCTGCCCTGATTAGCACTCAAACCCATGCTGGAAAGGTCTGGTGAGTTTTATGTCCTCGGCTTAAATGTTTTTTAAAAGTGCCTTCCTAAAGTCATGTAACATAAGGCCACTAAGAACACAGTGGGAAAGGTCATAAACCAGTTATCGTTTAAACAGTATAGAGGCCTGTCATAGTGGGATGGGTCATAAACCAATAAGTGTGTGTTCTGTATAGAGAGATAACAAAGTGGGATGGGTCATAAACCAATTAGTGTGTTTCTGTATAGAGAGATGTCATAGTGGGATAGGTCATAAGCCAATAAGTGTGTGTTCTGTATAGAGAGATGTCATAGTGGGATTGGTCATAAACCAATAAGTGTGTGTTCTGTATAGAGAGATGTCATAGTGGGATGGGTCATAAACCAATTAGTGTGTTTTTGTATAGAGAGATGTCATAGTAGGATAGGTCATAAGCCAATAAGTGTGTGTTCTGTATAGAGAGATGTCATAGTGGGATTGGTCATAAACCAATTAGTGTGTGTTCTGTATAGAGAGATGTCATAGTGGGATTGGTCATAAACCAATTAGTGTGTGTTCTGTATAGAGAGATGTCATAGTGGGAAAGGTCTTTAACATAAACCGATAAGTGTGTGTATTGTAAAGAGAGCTTCACAGTGGGAATGGTCATAAACCGATTAGTGTGTGTATCGTAAAGAAAGCTTCACAGTGGGAATGGTCATAAACCGATTAGTGTAAAAACTGTGTACAGGGCTGTCACATAGTGACGGGTTATAAACCAATTTGTGTGTGTTCTCTATCGAAATATGTAATAGTGGGGAGAGTCATAAGCAAATAAGTATGTGTACTGTATAAAGGGTTGTCATAGTGGGGGAAGTTCATAAACCAATTAGTGTAAAAACTGTATATATGGTTGTCAGTGGAAATGGTCATAAACCAGTTGTTGTGTGTACTGTATAGGAGCTGTCATAGTGGTGAAGTTCATAAGCCAATAAGTGTGTGTTATGTGTACAGAGCTGTCATAGTCGGAAGGGCTAAAAACCAATTAGCATACGCAATTAGTGTATAGGGCTATCACAGTGAGGAAGGTCATAAACCAATAAGTGTTAATACTGAAAATATGCTTTGACAGCTGAGGTCATTAACCAATTAGTGTGTGGGGGTTGGGGGGGTTGGGTGGGGGGGGAGGTCACAAACCAATAAGTATAAATACTGTATACATTAGCAGTAGAGAAGATCATAAAGTAATTAGTGTAAATAATGTATACAGGGCTGTCAAAGTATGGAGGGACACATAAGCCAATAAGCTTGTGTAGTGTATACAGGACTATCACTGAGGGATGGACCGTAAACCAGACTATCACTGAGGGACGGACCATAAACCAATCAGTGTAAATACTGTATAAAGAGCTATCACAGTGGGGAAATTGATAAGTGTGTGTAGTGTGTCATATTTGATGCACATGGGTTAACTGCATTACCAGTGGTCAGCAGGTATGAAGTGAATACTCCAAATCCCCACAACCCCACTCCACCACTGAGACTTCTAGGGGCCTCTAGCTGTGCTTAATAGACTAAGACCGCTTACCCAAAAATAGTGAAATAAATAAAAGCTAGGAACTAACCCAAAGGGAGAGCTAACGTCATGGTAACTGGCATTTTTGTAGAGAAGGAAACGGCTCTGCGTGACAACAACTCTGTTGCCATTGTGACGTATATGGACTACAGGATATCCCATCTGTTCTGTCCAGGTTTTCATCAGAGAGGAAACATCCTTCCCGTCCAGCGCCATCTAATGTAGAGTGAGGGAATTAACTCTTAGCCTGCTATTGGAATATTAATACAGCTTAGGCAAATAGTGTAGATTCAGGTCAGCCAGCTACCTGCTGGGAGCTGTCTGATCAGGATCTACACTATTTTTTGCTTAGTCTCTGTTTATAAGTATATCAACCCTGACATGTAACTTACTTAACAGGGTTCATACAGCCATCCCATGCCAAAATTCAAGCACTTTTTAAGCACTTTTTAAGCACGCTATCCCATTTTTTAAGCACGTTTCCTTTTTTCCCGACGCCATTTTGTTGTTTACAAAGGGGTGCAACTCCAACGTATTCGTACCCAAACTAGTTCGAACCGCTTGAAATTCGTCCCCTTACTATTAGGTTTCGCAAACAATTTATATATTTTGATACTAAATTCGATTGTCTGTTTAAAACTTTCGACATTTTACCATGATCTAAGTCATTTATTCATTTTTAAGCACGTTATAGAGAAAATTAAGCACTTTTTAAGCACTTTTTAAGAGAGTAATTAAAATCAAGGACTTTTAAGGACTTTTTTTCGTTTTTAAGCACTTTTTAAGAAATGGGCTCAAATTTAAGCACTTTTTAAGACTGTGCGAACCCTGCTTAATATCAAATAAAAACAATCCTGAGAATTTAGCATGGATCTTTAATAAAATGTTGCAAGCTAAGGGTTAATGGCAAAACTTGTAAGGTTTCAAGTATTGGTGTTTTGTTGTTTAACTGTCATTTATATCATTAATAATTTAAGGAAAAAAATGTTTGTTATTGCCTGCTACAGTATTTTCCTGATTGTTGCCTGCTACAGTAATATATTTTGCAACTGCCAGCTGCACTGTTATCCTCTACATACAGTTCTTTTTTTATAGACAAGAACACACTCTCCAAAATCTTGACAGACTACTGCAAATTCCTTTTATTGCCTGCTACATTGTTTATTGTTATCTGCTACAATGTTTTATGTTTTATTATCGCCAGCTACACTAAAATCCTCAGAAAACACCAAACAGTTCCTGTTATTATCTGCTACATTATTTTCTCCATGCACAGACCTATTCCATAAAAGATGCAGATCCCATCAGACTGGCATCAGTCATGATGAATAAAACACTGAACAAGCACAACTAAGCGCCCGTGGGCAAGCAGTCAAAGTCAGCGACTTGTAACTCCTCAACGCCCCACATGGGTTCGAATCCCGGTGAGGACTTTATTTGGGGAGGTTTTCCAGCTAACCTGCAGTGCACTGCTGGTACTACCCAGAAATAAGTCTGGGATCTCAGGGCTGGAAAAATACGTATCCCGACGCCCCGAACAAATAAAAATGCAGTTTCGGGCTACTGGTCATTGATCATTTAATAAGTCATAACAAGTCACAAATCAGCAGTCGGACAAGTGACAAATAAACAGCGGATTCTTATTAGCGATGAAGACAATCAATTTCAGGCCAGGAGCAAAAGTTTATCAACAACACATAAAGGCAGTACATGTACAATGCACGCAGCTACATAACTGCCTCTAGACAAAAAATAAAAGAAACAACTTGTTGTTATACATTGTTTCTTAGTTGCAGATATGAAGAATGTTTTGTTGTGTTCGTTAATTGAAAACAATGCAAAATTTTCGGACAAATCATTTTTGTCCAGGCTACTAGTCCGGGACTAATTTTTTCCAGCCCTGGATCTTCCTACACCAATAATGAGCTGGAATTTGCCAATCATGTATGTTATCACAGTGAAGGCAGCACTGAACCTACCTGAGACAGTGAGTGCCAGAGATCAGTGGTTCCCGCATTGCTATACTGATACTCCTTCAAGTATCCTGTGAGGCCAGCCTTAAAGTTTTCATCTCCGAGAAAGTTGCTCAACATCCGAATTATTGTCGCTCCCTTAAAAAAACAAACTTTTCGGTAATCAATTTTTAGACCAAATATAAAAAAGAAGTATTTGGGGGAAGCTCATGGAACCAAGACTTATTTACGTGTGTGTACAAAGGAGTTAAAATTCAAGGAATAAAGAGGGTCAACAGGACTTGCTGCTTGCTACACCAACAAGTTCTACTAAGCTTTAACAGGTCTTGTACTTAACCATTTGTTCTAGAGAAACAAAAACTGTATAAAATTTAGGTTTATTTGTATCAGTGATGTTAACAACAGAAAATTGTCTGGTTTTAGGGCAAAATTAAGTAGTTTTGTTCATAAAATGCCCTTGTTATAGTTATAGCAATTCCATTTTTAAATGACTAGTTTATGAAATCCGGCTGTCCGTTGCAGAAATTCCCAGTCACTTCCTAAAGGGCTTGAGTAAATATACTCTTTACTAGCTGAAAACACCAGTTAACATAAAACATACCACTCTAATTGGGTATCGAGATGTAAAGGGATAAACATGATGTGTATACATGATATATTTGATTTCGGTGTAGGTATATTATTTCGAGTGGTCATAGGAAAATGTATTTTCACAAATGGTGCAGCTACAAGTGAAAATATTATATTTTTATGACCACAAGTGACATAAAAAACGATCTTACACTGCAATCAATAAATTTTTTTTTGCTTCTTCTGTCTTTAAACTTTATCACAATTAGTTGCTTTTTTCATAACCCCTGTATTTACTGATTATCTCCCTTGGGACACCGAGTAAAAATGATAACCATATCCAGGGTTTTCCCTTGAAATTTTTTTTAGGGGGTCACAGTGTCCCCCTAGGTTTATGATTTGGGGGTCATTGGTAAATTTTGGGGGTCACATTATATAATCACTTTACTAATAGTCTTGCACCTTAAAAACAGAACTAAATTGTTCATTTATGTTTTATACTATTAAAACAAAACAAAATCACATATTGTACATTTCAGATTTTAAAATGTGAAAGCATTTTCTCTATCTGACTCACTCTCAGAAATATATCTCTATTAGAATATATAGCAATATAATCATTGTTGACAATGAACACCAGAACATTTAACTAGATTTGTTTAACTTCAAATAAGTTCAAAGTTCAATTCTTCAACATGTTCACTTACATGTACCAATTTCAATATTCAGTAAAATTTCCATACATGAAATTATACAAATGAGTTGGTCCTTAGACCTAAAGGCTTAACAAATTAAACATGTAACTGTTTATAACTGTTCATATTATGTCTGCCTATATGAAAGCAGTCACATATAGAATCACTTCTTCCTAGATTTGAGTGAACCAAAAGCTCTGGCTTCTGCCGGAAAGTCCATGTTTTTAGAACTGTTTATGGTTCTCTTTTGGATTTTTGTTGCAAAAACAAAAACCAGTCAAAACTTAGGTATTCAAACTCATATTGGTTCAACCTACATGTCTTTCCTACATAACGTTAAATTTGACCTTGTAGTGTTTTTAATATATTGCCTTAGACCGTTTGGTTTCTAAAGCCAAACATATATTTGCTTAAAATTAATATGCAATGTATGACTTAACTATGTTCTAAAAGATTATGCAGATAAAACTCATCCAAACCTTTGAAATGTAGCGTATTCCCGGGCCGGTTTTAGCCGCGTTCTAAACTTAACGATCATTACTATTGCGACGCTTAACGGCTTTAAAGAAATGGTGAACGTGAAACATTCTATACATAACGTATGACGTCATTACTTTAAAGTCATTTTGACCGTGTGTTGACGCAACAAACAAATAATGGACGCTTATTTATACTACGACTCGTAACACACCCAAAATTTGAGATTTGTGCCTACATAAAAAATAGTTCCGCGTAGGAAATACGTTCGATTATAATATTCATTGAATTAAGGTAAATGACTAAACAACCATATTCTAAGGCCTTATTCTATGTCCAGAAACTTTTAAAGTCTTGATATTTATAGATAAATGGAAAAAAATACGACGAGCAAGTTTTGCTACTTTCGCTTTCGTTAAACAGTAATATGTCCATTCTATACATAGCGTGTGACGTCACTACGTTAAAGTCGGGACCGTTTACAAAATTTAGTTCAAAATGTTTACATGAAACATATTTTAACTATTAGAATGTATAAAAAATGCCAAAATAATCTGTTGTATACCTCTTCGTACTTGTTTTGTTCATTTTAGCAATCACTTCCGTATTCATAACAGCCATGTTGAAGAACTACTTTACCCACAATACACCGAGTGCATTCACACAGGTCATTTTGACCGTGTGTTGACGCAACGGAACGTGAAACAGCGTCTAACTACACAGCATTGCTGGTTCCCAGTCATCTAAACGCAGTACATGTATCGTTTAGGTGGACCGGATAGCAGTATTAAGACAACAAATAACATTCTATACATAGCGTGTGACGTCACTACGTTAAAGTCATTTTGACCGTGTGTTGACGCAACGAACAAATAATGGACGCTTATTTACAAAATACTTTGTCTAACTGAAGCAAATTGATACTTAAATGCTTTTTGCAACATTTTGACGAGCTGACAAAGATCAATGTCATTGGAGACAATAAATTATGGCTGTGGATTAATTCATTTTGTGCGTCCAGTGTGTCGCAATGTAAGTTCATTTTGCGGGTCATCTGTCGAAAATATGCGCCAAAACGCACAAATTTGTGCGTCAGGGAAAACCCTGCATATCATTTAACAGTGGGCTAGAGTTAAAATGATAAGGTTTTCATTCACTGGTATTTCTCATTCTTTCTCTCAAAAACATGAAATAAAATATATGTATATTATACAAATAAATACTAATGTTGAGGTCAATATGTAGTTTTGCGGACCTGGGTAGTGTTACTACATATGAACCTCAACATTAGTATTTACTTGTTATATCATATACCCTTTGAATTTGAAGCATCGTCTAAAAACATGGTTTGAAACATTCTTGCCTACCTGCTACATGACGCCCTGTTTGTTTATAATGCGCATGTTGTGAGAATAGCAAAGGTCAATATTAATTCCGGGAGTAGTTATCACTGTTTTCGAACTAGCGCGTGCGAAGCTCTCCACCAATCAAAATGCTTCAAATTCACAGAGTATATAATATTTCTTTTACATACTGGTAACACTGTTTACCTCAGTTATATAAAACACACCCCACCCCAATGGGATGGGATGGGATTAGCCAGCATTTTTGCCGATACTGTGCAGCGACATTTCTATCATTATAACACAGGGGCACTTATTAGGTGCCCAGGGACTGAACCCGGCTGGTCCATTATACTGACACCAACGAGTCAGGCTAATGCTGTCCCCTTAGCCCCAAGCGTTAGGATGGAAGCCACTACTTCCAACTTTAAAGTATCTGGTTTGACCCGGCCGGGGTTTGAACCCGTGACCTCCCGATCCGCAAGTCGACGCTTTACCACCTGAGCTATTGCGGCCGGTCCACCCCAATGGTGTTTCCAGCAGGTGTTCATTGAAGCTGAAAGAAAATAATCCCCAAAATGACTTAAAACAGATTTGTTTCAACTAAACAAGTCTTTGTATACTCTCACCTTGTAATACGTGATATCGTCAAACAATTCGTTAATTTCATCTGGACTGTGCACTGGTTGGTTGATTGGATGGGAGTTGGTAAGGCT
This sequence comes from Sinonovacula constricta, assembly GCA_007844125.1. Classification (NCBI taxonomy): domain Eukaryota; kingdom Metazoa; phylum Mollusca; class Bivalvia; order Cardiida; family Solecurtidae; genus Sinonovacula; species Sinonovacula constricta. The sequence goes on from CM017570.1 coordinate 40,542,812, forward strand.
ATCGGAAAACATCACTGTTAGCAGCATATCCAGTACAAACTGCTCATCCTATGAAAATAATGAAATTTCAGAAACTAAGAAAAGTAATAGTATAATTAAAAATCTTTTTAAAAAACAAAACACAATTTTATTCTACTGAGAAAATTGACAGCATGGACCAAATCCACAGAGAATTTCAGTTGTTGTTTTTTAACTAAAACTAACATATTACATAAAATTTTGAAGAAATAAAAAACACTCTAAGATAAAAGAATATTTCTTAAGTTTTAGGTTTTATCAAAGCACCAATAAATATTTACATTTAAGGAAATTATTTTGTAATGTTAAAGGTGGTATCCGACAGTTAGCTTATATCTAATACATGTAACATCATCTTAACCCTGTTCTGGGGAATTTATGCAGAATTGTTGTAGAAACTTGTTTGTTTCTTTGACGAATAAATAATGGAGGTTCCCAAATATTCAATGTATGCAGCAAATATTTTATTGAACAAAAGATAGTCAAGTTAGCCTAAATCATATATATAAAAACTATTAGCATTTTCTAAATTTAATAATAGAGGTTCCCAAATATTCAGCATACAAAGCATAACATTAATTTGCTTAGGCATTAGGATGCTGATCCAACTCATGTATAAAGACAAACAAAAACTCACCATTTTCCAAGAAGGATTGATAATGGATGCTCTCAAATATTCAACAAATGTGACAAATGCTTCATTTAACCAACGATAAATAGTTAAGTTGAAGTCATATAATAAAACACTCACCATTTTCCATGAAGGATTTATAATGGAGGCCCCCAAATACTCAACATATGAGGCAAATCCTTCATTCAACCACAGGTCATCCCACCATTCCATGGTGACCAGGTTGCCAAACCACTGGAAATGGACAACAAATGGGTATTTTAGACTTGCTGGCATTTTTGCCGATACTGTGCAGCGACATTTCTATCATTATAGCACAGGGGCACTTATGAGGTGCCCAGGGACTGAACCCGGCCGGTCCATTATACTGCCACCGACGAGTCAGGTGTAATGATGTCCCCTTAGCCCCGAGCGTTAAGAGGGAAGCCACTACTACCAACTTTAAAGTCTCTGATTTGACCTGGCCAGGGTTTGAATCCCCGACCTCCCGATCCGCAAGCCGACGCTCTACCACCTGAGCTATTGCGGCCGGTACAACAAATGGGTATTTTTTAACTTGCTTTCTTTTTATCCTGCTAAACACAAAGTGATCAGACTAAGACACAATGCTGACCTCAGGGGGATGGCGGGGAGGATGGGGTCTGAGAGCGGTTTTCCAGATTGAATATCAGCACATTCACACTCCCAGCCTTAGTATATACAAAAATTTTTAAACCCGCAGATTGTCATAAACATTTTAGGAAGGTACGATGATTTTATGAATTCAGTCAATTTAGACATGTGCGCAAACACAGCAATTTCAGTTAACTACCACCCACTCGATCTCACATCGGATGTACATTCGTTCCAAAACAAGCCAGGGTCAGGGTCAACAACAAAGACAAGGTCGCTTTCGCTCGACATCATAATAAATGAAGAAAAGAAAGAAAAAAATCATCAAATGTTATCCAAGAAACATGTGCGAGAACATTTTCATTAACAATTGTTACACAGCATATAAATGTGAGAACTTTTATATTATTGATGGGTGAGAGAATTGCCAACGTACACCTCCTCTGCCACACACTTTGTGAGTTTGATTCCAAGTCAGGGAAACTTTATGCAAGTGGTCTTCAACCTGACCTGGAGTTAGTTGGTGGTTATACCCAGATACTTGCCCAAGGTTTTTCCTCAACCAAAAGTAGCCAGATGTTTCTTAAATGTTGCTACAATTTTGGTAAACTGTTGCTTAAATGTTGCTAAAATGGGGATAATTTTTTTGCAGTCAAGTTTTTCAAAATTTAACACACTATACGAGATAATGACTATACAGACGATGATGCTGGTAATACCTGATGAGCCAGTTCATGGGCAACCACCACGGCAACGCGTTCCTTATTCATTTCTGAGTTTACGTTTGGATCGTACAAAATGTTTGTCATTCGATAGGTAATAAGGCCCCAGTTCTCCATTGCCCCGGCCTCAAAGTCAGGGATTGCAATCATATCTGAAAAAACAACAAGAGATGCAAAACATACATGCTGCCTCTTCACTGCCTGGTTTTAACCATAAACCCCCCCAAAACATGTTTACAATCTTTGCACCACTGACCCCCAAACCAAAATCATGTTTACAATCTTTGCACCACTGACCCCCAAACCAAAATCATGTTTACAATCTTTGCACCACTGACCCCCAAACCAAAATCATGTTTACAATCTTTGCACCACTGATCCCAAACCAAACATTATGTTTAAAACCTTTGCACCACTGACCCCAAAATCAAACATGTTTAAAACCTTTGCACCACTGACCCCAAAACTAAACATTGTTTAAAACCTTGGCACCACTGACCCCAAAACCAAACATTATGTCTAAAACCTGTGCACCACTGACCCCAAAATCCAACTTTACGTTTAAAACCTTTACATCACTAACCCAAAAACCAGCAGGGTCATCTACATATCATAATTAATGTCTTTACCTATTAGTGGATTGTGTTTTCCAAAACCCATGTTTTCTCTAGATATTAATCAGAACCCAAAAAATGTTGGGGTGCATCAGGGGTTCAACCCAGATAATTGCCTGCGGTCTACATTCACAAATAATTTACTGGACTATCCCAATATAACCACAATTGTATAGATGCAAAGTAACCAAAAAAACAAAATAATATGTTCAAGGTCATCCTGACCTTGACCTTTTAGATGCTGACCCTAAAACACATACGAGTCATCTACTTATTACTACCAACCACTCTGGTTTGAAGACTTTGGGCTCAACAGACTGACATTGGCAAAACAAAAATGCCCTATCTTCTTCTAAATGTCACTGAATCTGACATATGAAACGACCTTGAATATATCCTTAAATACGACCTTGAATATACCCTTAAATACGACCTTGAATATATCCTTAAATACGACCTTGAATATATCCTTAAATACGACCTTGAATATATCCTTAAATACGACCTTGAATATACCCTTAAATACGACCTTGAATATATCCTTAAATACGACCTTGACCTTAAAGGCTGCAAATATAAATGTTATGCAAGAAACACCTTCAAGCGTATGTAAGATGATACAGATTAAAGTACTGTAAATAATACAGAAATCAGAAATGGGGGCAGGCATGTGTACACATTGACTGACGTATGGATGCTTTGTTTGTAAGTTGGGTTTACCGTCCCACCAATAGTATTTCAGTCATTTGCAGATGGTTTCCACTTTAAAAAGATAAATTGCTGCCTTCACTATGAATACCATGCGATGAACCCCTGGCATGATACCACAACCAGCAACATTATCCTGACACCGGGCCAACCAATGGTAGAACCACCCTTATACATGTATTTGCTTTAGCCTAAGCAAGGTTGTTATACCCCTACCATTTTTAACAACTCTATTACGTCGCCTGGGATCGAATTGCGCTTCCAACCCTCAAAACTTTTAATAACGAAAGCTCCGCAAGCAGCGACGCATTCACTGCTTCGGGAAAGTCTTGGATCGAACCCGGTGCCTCTTGATTCTTGAGCAGATGCTCAACCAACTTCGCTATCAGGTCCAGTTTGTATGGATGGATGCTGTTACCACAATAGGCTGCACTTCAGGAGCATAAAAATATCAACAACATAAAACACATTATCTCACCTTGTTTTGGCAATGGGTATTCAACGCCAAAGTAATCTTCATAATAGTCGATAATCATTGTGGCAGTTTTCAAAGCGTAGTCGGCAGAATCGATGGAATCTTCTGGGGCATACACACTGACCTTAACAAAAATGAAACTTTTCTATTCATAATTATATAGAATTTGAGGCTTTCCTGATAATAATCTGCAATTATTATAATGAAAATTGGTATTTTTAATCACTACTACTTAACTAAACATGACTTAACAAAAATCAAAGATGGAATCTTCCGGGGCATACACACTGACCTTAACAAAAATGAAACTTTTCTATTCATAATTATATAGAATTTGAGGCTTTCCTGATAATAGTCTGCAATTATTATAATGAAAATTTGTATTTTTAATCACTACTACTTAACTAAACATAACTAAACAAAAATCAAAGCAAATCAAGCTAAAAAAATAATAATAAAGATAAACAAGCTAACTTTTTTTATATAAATCAAGCTAAAAACTTTTTCTCCACATAAAATCGAAGTTCTCACTTTCTTATAATAAAAAGTGCATTCAACATGATAATGCATAAAGACAAACAGATTAAAAGTTAACCAAAGATCCTGCATTTGTTAACCCCTGTTTTCTGTACTTTCGCTACTTTTTCCCAGGCATTAACTGGCTGTGGATAGTGAAGGTCATGCAGGGTCAATCATTCGTGCTTCACATATATTAAAATCTGAAAAACAACAATAAAAAAACAAACAACAAAGAACAAGGTATTCACATGCAAGTCAAATGTTAAAAAAACCCTGACATGAGACCTTAAATAAAAAAGAACAAACCAAACAATTACTACCTAAAAAGGATCAGTTGGCAAAAGGGGCCGACTGGACTGCTACAGTTTTTAACTCCACAACACTTTTTTCTTTACTCTGCAAGCACAAGCCTAACACTACAACAACTAAATGGACATAAAAAAAAACGGAACCTAGCCCACATCAAATCTGAAACCCTAAAGTGGACTCATGAAGATGACGGGGCTGAACGATAGACTGACAATGCCAAAATTATATTCCTAGGATAGAAAGCCAATAAAAAGGTGAACATACTGTAACATTTCTTTTGGTATATTCTGTCAGTTTCTTGTAATCGCAGACCACGAATGCTACAAGGTATGTGCTCATCTTCACTGATTTCTGAAAACTGTCCTGCTTTAGCCCGCCTTTATAGTCATTGGTTGATTTGAGAGGCATGTTAAATAGCGAAATATGCTCAGGCTGCCGAATAATGGACAACTGGAAGGTCGCTTTAAGCTCGGGTTCGTCAAAGCAGGGAAACGCAGCTCTAGCGTCCGTGGCTTCAAAATGAGTGGTGGCAATATGTCTGAAATGTACCGTAGACTTTTGTTAACTTAGAGAAAGCAGTAGAGTTATTATGGGTGCAATCCCAACTTTGAGAACAGATTAAAGTTGAGAAAAAATAGAGCACTATTTCACCTGATCATGGTACATGACCTGTTTTTGTTTTTTTTGTGCTAAAAAAGCAGATTTTTTTCCTCTTTAAATTGAGAGCTTGTCCTGCATCTTCAAAATTTAAAACTTATGTGGTGGTATCATGCCACAAAATTGTATTTTTAGCTGTTTTTTTCTTCTTCAAATTTTTAAATATTTTTTAAGATGTAAAAAATATACTTATAAAATGATTCAATTTAATAAATTTTTTAGGATTTTTCAGAATTACAGAAAATTTCTTAGTTTCAGTAAGAAAAAATAAGAACTAAGGTTTGTTTAAGAATATCACCCGAGACCTTTACTGTACTTTCCTGACTGAAAATACCATAAACTTCAATTAATAAAAAAAAACAACACTTTGTTAAATGTGAAAATGGTTATTTTGCTTACTTGGTGACATTAGCCTTGGTTGTGTATGTACTTTTATAAAATCCTGCCAGCTTGTTACTCAGTTCCCCTCGGAAACTGACACTCAAGGTCAAGTTTGTTTTTGGCATCAATTCTGTATCAAGCTTCAAATAAACTTGCTCGTTCCTCTTATACTCCATTTTGTCAACAATCGTATAGGGGTTTCCTGTCTCTGTCAACTTCACAGACAGTTGGCTAATGTTGAGATCTTTAATGTGGAAGATAAGAAAGTCACTTGCTGTCTCCACATAGAAGAGTATTTCTACCTTCCCAGTGAAGAGTGACTGAGAGATGTTAGGCTGGAGCATGATTTTATAGTGAAGTGGTTTGATATTTGGGGGTAGTCGTATGTTTCTGTATGGAAAAGGTCGACCATCCGTGGCAATATAATCCTGAAATGATAACAAGACCCTTATTTTATTTTTCTGCAATGAGAGACATTTGTGGATAGTCTCCCCTGACAAAGACAAGAAGGTATTTTTATTTGAATAACTTGGTTTTTATGCTTGTACTCTTTGGTGTTTATGTTGACTTTTATGACTTTCTTGTGATACCCAGGTTAAACATTATCAACAAACACTTCTTTCTTATTTAAATAAAACAGCTCTATAAGTATTTCAATGGACTGAAAGCTTACATAAAGCATTGACGCAAAAGAAAGAAATTCCACTGTCAGTAATTGTACCATCTGAATAAGTACAGGCAATAAAGACCAAGAATTCCAACTAAATGGACCTACCTAGTATTTGGACTACCTTTGATATTATTTAACAAGGGAGATAATTGTCATTTCACCAATGTACCCAATTCCATCATTACTTTGAAAAAAGTAAATATTATATGTTATTGATGACTTTAAAACAATAAACATACATGTTAACCATTTCTGATTTTCACTTGCAAGTGGGAGATTTTGTTATTTTCACATAAACAAAGAAGGAAGTTGTCTGTTTCCAAGTAGGGAGTTTTCTTAAAATGTGTCAAACACCTCTCATTTCAAAATAATTTTGAATCTTAAAAGAGGGAGTCTCCCTCCAAAAGTGGGAGAATTCACATATTTGAATATTTCTTATTTTACTTTTTGTTTAGGTTCAATTGTTGTTTTTTAACTTCTTGATTCTGTGGATTCAAAGTCTAAAAGTGTTGACATTTCTTATAATTAGGTCTACAAAATGGCACAAAACACATCATACCCATTATTATCAGTGATAGAGCAGGTAAACATGACTACATTCAGAGACATTTTTCTGTGATATTACTAGATATAAGCCCATTTCTGTCAAAAATTATATACTTAATTTAAGAAAGTTTATTAATAGATAGTTTCCACATCAGTGAAGATCCCTTATCTTGGCAGCCATCTTGGATGGCAACTTCAAGGGATTTACAGATGAACTGTATAGAAACGTAAATTTTATTTTCTTGTAATTTCCTTATTTGTGTTAAAAAAAAAGAAGCTATACACCATTCAAAAGCTATTGAAATTCATATTTTCAAAATACAATATGTTTAAAATTGATAAATGCACAAAGAATTAATACACAGAAATAAATAAAATTATTGGCTCATACTTAAAACAAAATGAACAGTGTTTCTTTTTTTTTTTATTAAATTTTTTGTTTACCTTTAGAACTATCAAAATATAGTTTTGATATTTAAAATACTTCATAAAAGGTGTTAAATTTGATATAAAATTCAGTAAAATAGTGAAAAATAAAAAAACAGTGGTGAGTTTAATACAGCACATATTTCCAGATTTCGGCCTGCATAAGCTTCTGCCTTCAAAGATGGCTGCCTTCAACTGTCTTATCAGTGCCTATGACATCACATGGAAACTATCTATTGAAGTTGATTACTGTAATGATTCAAGTAACAACAGGTGTACAGCACAACATTGCTATCAAAATAATTTCCACAATGACTTTTATATAGCATTATAATAGTTATAGTGGATCTTTTTCATGTAGCAGTTATTTCTGACAGAAATGTGCTTGTTTTTTATGTTTTTGAAAGCAATGTTATTTCTGACAGAAATGTGCTTGTTTTTTTATATATTTTTTTTATAGCAATGTTATTTCTGACAGAAATGTGCTTGTTGTTTTTTTTTATAGCAATGTTATTTCTGATAGGAATGTGCCTGTGTTTTTTTATAGCAATGTTATTTCTGATAGAAATGTGCTTGTTTCTGATGTTTTGGGTTGAAATTCTTTATAGAAATGTGCTTTTTTTGTTTTGATAGCAATGTTGTTTCTGATAGAAATGTGCTTGTTTTTGATGTTTTTGATAGCAATGTTGTTTCTGACAGAAATGTGCTTGTTTTTGATGTTTTTGATAGCAATGTTATTTCTGACAGAAATGTGCCCAACTGTTATACTTTTTAAACCATTTTATGTGTTGACCTGTTTTCAATTATAATTTATTTTTTTAACCTGATACTTGTAGTTTTTATATTTTTCTATATTTTACTTGCGTAATTTGGTTTTAACCTGATAATGCTCTTTTCACATTTAACTTTGTATTCAGTGCTGTATGACCTGTTAAGTGTCGGTGTGCCGTAAAACCCAAATAAATAAATAAAAAACAGAAATGTGCTTGTTTTTGATGTTTTTGATAGCAATGTTATTTCTGACAGAAATGTGCTTGTTTTTGATGTTTTGGGTTGAAATTGTTGACAGAAATGTGCTTGTTTATGATGTTTTGGGTTGAAATTGTTGACAGAAATGTGCTTGTTTATGATGTTTTGGGTTGAACTGTTTGATAGAAATGTGCATGTTTTTGATGTTTTGGGTTGAAATTCTTGACAAAAATGTGCTCGTTTTTGATGTTTAGGGTTGAAATTTTTTATAGAAATGTGCTTGTTTTTAATGTTTTGGGTTGAAATTTTTGATAGAAATGTGCTTGTTTATGATGTTTTGGGTTGAAATTCTTGACAGAAATGTGCTCGTTTTTGATGTTTTGGGTTGAAATTGTTGATAGAAATGTGTTTGTTTTTAATGTTTGGGTTGAACTTCTTGACAGAAATGTGCTTGTTTTTGATGTTTTGGGTTGAACTGTTTGATAGAAATGTGCATGTTTTTGATGTTTTGGGTTGAAATTCTTGACAAAAATGTGCTCATTTTTGATGTTTAGGGTTGAAATTTTTTATAGAAATGTGCTTGTTTTTAATGTTTTGGGTTGAAATTTTTGATAGAAATGTGCTTGTTTATGATGTTTTGGGTTGAAATTCTTGACAGAAATGTGCTCGTTTTTGATGTTTTGGGTTGAAATTTTTGATAGAAATGTGCTTGTTTTTGATGTTTTGGGTTGAAATTCTTGAGAGAAATGTGCTCGTTTTTGATGTTTTGGGTAGATATGTTATTTTTGATAGAAATGTGCTTGCTTTTTTTAGCAATGTTGTTTTTAATAGAAATGTGCTTGCTGTTGATTTTTTCGATAGAAATGTTATTACGGGTGGTAATGTGCTTGATTTTTATGTTTTCGATAGTATCATAATTTTTTATGGTAATGTGCACGTTTCTATGTTTTTACCAAAAAGATAATCCATGGTATGGAATATACACTGTTAAGCAAGTAACTGGTCACCAAATTTGTAACTAAGTAACCTGCAATAATGTTTGAACAGTAAATCTCTGCCGCCATTCTTTAAACAAAAAAAATGCCTACAATACCTGTGTTTTCCCCGCTGCATCTTTAGCCACTGATGTTTCACTAGAGGCGTTTGAACATTGTCTGTGAGACAAAGCAGCAATGAGTCCAATCACTATGACAACCAACACACCAACTACCGCTATGGTGATCAGACGAGTTCTGTTGCATAGCAACAATCGAAGCTTCTGTATTATGCTGGGTTCATAGACAGCTTTACGATGGAGGTTCTCTCCTGAAATTGGACAATTAACTTTCTTGTTGTGGAGACAGTTTGAAATACTCTTCTCCATATAAGTCAAGTCTGACCCTTTTGGCATGAGACCGATGCTTTACAGTCTCAACTCACACTCTTATTTTGACCAGGCCGCGACATACCAAAGTCGTTAAAAATGGTAATGGTATAGCTCCCTTGCTAACGCTCAAGCAAATATATGGGTAGTTCCACGACTGGTTGGCCCGGTGTCAGGATAATGTGACTGGGTGTGGTATCATGCCAGGTGTTCACGGCATGCTATACACAGTGAAGGCAGCACTATATCTGCTTCAAGTGGACACCGTCTCCAGATAACTAAAATACTGTTGGTGGGACGATAAACCCAATAAACAAAAACTCTTATTATTTTCAATATTTCCCACAAGAATTTAGAAACAAAACCAAAAAATCATTATATCATAATTTACTGGACTTTTAATTGATTTTAAAGTTTACAAATATAAAGCTGGACATCACCAACATGACCATAATTGTGACTGTGAGATGTATGAAACAAAATCCTGCCAAGAGTGGGGATCCAACCCTTACTTGAAGCCCAAGGACACAACACTGGCCAGGGTTGTCATTAGGAGGCGGCTGGCTGCCGATTTGACCGCCTCAAATGAAAATCGGGCCGCCTCAAATTTGAAAAAAAAATGAACATCGGTCAAGAGCATGCCCCCTGACCCCACTAGCAGCGCTTCTCGCCTTCTGCGCTCGCATAGCCTAGCCTTCTCGAAAGTTAATTGAGCCTGCTCAAAATATTTTTAGTGACAACCCTGCACTGGCATATCTTTAAGATTATGTTGTATATTCATCAGGACAAATTGCCCATCATGCTTATTTAAAGATTTGGAAAGAATGGACATTTAGAGCAACTTTTCAAGGTTTCTACTGCCTAACAATAGAGTTCAGTGTTTAAAACCATGTTTGCTTGGATTAAAGTATGAGTTTATACAGAAATTAAGCTCAGATTCCTCCAATCTGGAACAATATATTACTGCATGTATTTTATTCAGGCAAACTGTTGGATATCACCTTTAAGTTTTGGTAGTAGTAGAACAGTGTAGCAATTAAGTAATTGTACAGTAGCAATGAACATTTAGTTATTCCATAGTTATTATTGTTGGTCCTGTTGTTGCTGTTATTGGCAGTGGTGTTAATTTATTCTGATGCAGTAATGCAGCTATGTTTACAACAATTGTTCATGCTTATCTTAGTTTTGTTGTAGTTTTTCTTTATTATGTTATTTCTGTTTCTGCAGATAAAGCCTTTGGCAGTGTATCTATTATATACATTGGAAGTTTTTTTTAGTCTGACTGTAAAGGATCGAAGCATCATCCACAGACTTTGTTATACCTAGACTACTTATAGCATATCATGTTTGTTTTTGTATTTGTATCATACAAATGTACATATAAGTTATTATCAATATATGAACATGGGGATGGTGGACACAAAAATGAAGGACATGGACATGGGGATACATGACATGGACATGGAGTTACAGAACATAGACATAATGATACAGGACATGGGGAAACATGACATGGATATGGTGATACAGGATAATTACATGGTGATATAGGACATGGACATGGAGATACATGACATGGACATGGTGATACATATCATGGACCTGGTGATGCAGAACATTGACATGGTGATACTGGATATGGACATGGTGATGCAGGACATGGACATGTGGATACATGACCTGGACATGGGGTTTACAGAACATGGACATGGTGATACAGGGCACGGACATGGTGATACAGGACATGGACATGGCGATACAGAACATGGACATGGTGATACAGAACATAGATATGGTGATGCAGGACACGGACATGGGGAAACAGGACGTTGGCATGGAAATACAGGACATAAACATAGGGATATGGGATACTAACATGAAGATATAGGATATGGAGATGTGGATACAAAACACGAACATGGGGATACATGACATGAACATTAAAATTAAGTTGCAGATGATTTTAATGAAATAATTATTTAAAGGTCTGTAAACTTTTATGAACAGGAGTTTTATTAATTAAAAATAATAATATTGCATCAAAGAAAACAAGAATAATACAAAGTCAACTGTAGATAATGATTTTAACATCTGTATCCCCCTATGTCCACGGATATGATCTCTGGTGCAGCTATATTTACCGTATATGCAATATTTATGTAAAGGCATATATACCTTCATGAAAGGGAGTTTTATTAATTAAAAATTTAACATTCATATCTGTATCCCCCTATATCCACGGATATAATCTCTGGTGCAGCTATACTTAGATGAAAGGGAGATTCATTAATTAAAATTAACAATATTGTATCAAAGTAAATAAGAATATTACAAACTATTTGTAGATGTTTTTAAAGTTTGTATCCTTACCCTCTCCCCATACCCCCCACATCCACTATGAATATGAACTGTGGTACAGCTACAATTATATGCAATAATTATGTAAAGATCATAGTACTATCATTAAAGATGTTCAATTAATTAAAAAATTATGATGTTAAATAAGACTTATATATAATATAATAAATATAACAAACAATTCTGTAGTTTGCAATGTCAGTGTTCATATCCGTACCTTTAATGTCCACGGATATGAAATAATATATAGATATCAGGGTGTTCCCAAGCTCCCGGGTTTTGACGCGCGAAAATTCAGAAATACCCCTAACTGACGCACATCAATAAAGCGGCGGGGGTCATTTTGACCTATGACAATTTCTACCCGTGCGTCGGTCAAAATTGCCTACAGCTTCATAAGAAGAGAGACAAGATGACAATGGGCGGAGTCTGCATGTTAATGAGAACAGATTCATACACGCACACACAAACACACACACGCGCGCATCAATTACCTTCTGCTAGGAGAAAAACAATACAGTAGGCGAAGCCTGCATAATTAATAGGAAACAGGTGCTCTAATTCTGCCGATGACACGTTTGCTCGTGTGCACGGCTAATTTCAAAATGGCGTTTTGACAGAGGTGTAGAAAGGTAATAAATCTTAATTGATCGGCATCTGATACTCGTAAAACATGTCTGTAGCATCCTGATGCATCGGAAGCAATTAAGGACGACTGTAGGCATTGTATAATTACATAATTACTTGATTGGGCCACCAAAATGTGTGATTACTGCAAAGGAGCGAAACGGTGCGTCCGAGTATAATTTAATTTGACAGCGATTTAGAACTATGCACACTAATACCGCATTGCCGATTGATCGTATCTACGAAAGATGTACTTGTTACTTGAATGGTTGAAATTATGACTAAAAAAAGCTTGTTTGACGTTTTGATATTTCAAAATTAGTTTTGGGCACAGACTACAGTTTGACACAGTACATTTTGTACTGAAAACCAGGTTCTTGTTGTCTAGCCTGATGGTGCCTTTAGGTATCTTTAGTTAGGAAATATGCGTTAATGAGTGGCCGAGAACGTCGACTCTTACACTTATAATTGGTTTTGGAGTGACGTCAGTTATGAGAAGCAGTATTATTTTTAACGGTGACAATTTAACAATGTTAATTGATATGTTTTATTTTTTTCATTTGATTGTCATAACTGAGCTGCTGAAAAAACACTATTTAGCAATATTCTGTTTATTTACTTGTCCCAAGCAAACTCTTAGAAATATCAATAATTTCCATCAAGGCTTATTTATACAAAATGTGGTCGTCGATGATATAATTGTATATACAATAATAATTATATACACAAAAAAATGATGAATTAAATGTTATAAAGAGAAAAAGATCTGAAGAAAAACCTAAATTCTAAAAAAAAAAGAAAAAATTAATTTACTGTAAATAGTAAAACACAATCAACATTGATATAATAGAACATTTGTGCTTTATGATGGGCCACACGACACACAGATATGACCCTCAGAAATTTGAATTTGACCCCTGAAAATTTTGACTGAGGGGTCAATGATCCTTGAAGTTCATAGTCTACCTAACACCCTGGATATATACATAAAGATCTGTATTTTGGACTATATCTATCTAATTATTAGAATACATTATCTTATTTATTTCATATACCACCAAATACATAAAATGACATCTAAACACAGTAAATCTAAAGAAAGGCTCGTAAATATTGATTTTTACATTCACTTCCTTACCCCATATTCATATCCGGTATTTAGTCATACCGGAAAAAACATGAGGTCAAAACTGACGGTTACCACTGCTAAACGTTTGGATGACAAGTTCATCCCTCTCAAGACATTGACAATCCTTATAAATGCCAATGCCTACCATACTCTAATAATGTTGGCATTATCGATAGAAACATAATAGAGCTGTTATTTAACGAATGCAGAAAAGGAATTTTTATGGCACGTTTCTCATGGCGATTAGCACAACAGAAAAATACATCTGCATTTTAAACTCAATGTCATTATCGTTGGTTTTACCTGGCAGAAAGGACACATCCTCAATTTCATTGTCAGACATTTCTAAAGCTGGTTTTCTTTTTCGAATCACGACGAATGTTTATTACCAAGCAGACGTCTGCAAGGATATCGATCGTTGACCGTTGATATTTTCATAAGCTATGTGTATGTTGGACGTAATGCACAGAAATGCAATCAAACGGAGACAGAGATAAATGTGAAGACCAGATAAATAAAAAATAAATAATCCTTGGCCTGCGCTTCTTTTATATCATTTTATTTAATTTCGTTCTGAATGATTCGACGAAGTAACTGTTAAGAATTTTAAGATGTTAAGGATTTTAAGATAAATTGAGTTAATAAAGATATAGGTTGAGCATTGCGTTTGTCCGGAAACAACCGGAAACAGGAATGACAACTCTAGAAACTACTTGACACGAGTTATTTCCCATTATCATAAAGACGTTTAGTTGTGTTTTTATTAAATTATTATTGACATGTATTTAATTTGATTAAAAAAACATAGATTAAATCATCATCATCACTACCACCACCATCATTATCATTACAATCATCATCACTACCACCACCATCATTATCATTACAATCATCATCACTACAACCACCATTATCATCTGTCATACTGAAATAATCCTCATAAACATAATCATCATAAATAGTTTCCATGTAATGTCACAGGTACTGATAAGACGGTTTAAGGCTGCCATCTTTGAAGGCAAAAGCTAATGCAGGCCAAACTCTGGAAATATTTTATTTTTCGCTCTATTTTAATGAATTTTATACCAAATTTAACAGCTTTTATGAAGTATTTTAATATTAAAACTATATTTTGATACTTTATAAGGTAAAAAAATACAACAAAAAGATACACTGTTCATTTTGCTAAAGTGAGCCTCTAATTTTATTTATTCCTGTGTATTAATTCTTTATGCAGTTATCAAATTTACAAATATTAATAATTATATTTTAAAAATATGAATAAAAGAGCTTTTCTATGGTGGTTAGCTTTTAAATTTAATTGTTGGACCACAAATGAAGAAATGACAAGAAAATAAAATGTACGCTTCTATACAATTCATCTGAAAATCCCTTGAAGTTGCCATCAAAGATGGCCGACAAGATAAGAGATTTTCATTGATGTAGAATTTATCTATTCTCTTATCATAATCACAATCACAATAAAGCTCCATCAATATCTCTTTTCACCATCAATAAGATCAGTCCAATAATTTATAAAAATGTATAAACAATTAGTAAATATGGAAATAAATATAACAAATATGTTTTCACTTTAACACTTTAATTTCAGGAAAATCTACAATAATTTCTTACATTAATTGACAGTCTTGGAAAATAAGAAAACAATATTAACAAAATGATTTTATATTTGAATTACAAAAATCTTGATAAAACAGTGTAGGATTCAAATACCCAGTACATGACATACAAAAGAGGTCAGATCTAGGTGTTGGTTTTAATGAGTTCAAAAGATCTAATACTGAAAAATAAGACAGTGATAAGAACAATAACTATCAAGAAAAAAAAATATAATCATTCACAAGTAATTAGTAAAAGTCAATTTAAGGGATTTTTTTTATATCAAAACAGTTATTAAAATGTTATGTTTGTTGTTGTATAAAGAACATCAATACACAAAAGAAGAAATTATATAATGTTGATAAAAATATGCTCACAAACATGAAAACAATGAATAAGAATGTCTTTCCTTGTGAAGCGTTACAATATTTTGAATTAAGTTCCATTTATGTTTAAAAAAAGGAACCAGTCAAAATCTAACTTTATAAAAAAAAATCTCCTGCTCAAAATTACCAAGGATGGCAAAACCACACATTCATATCAACACCTTGGAAATAAAAAGTATTGGACTCTCCTTTTTTTCTCTGAAAGAATTCAGTGTAGTCAAATTATCAATTAATCAATCTATATGATTTTTTTCATGTTTTGAAAATATATATAAAAACAAAGCAATTAAGGAATTAAAATGTGTGCATATCTTTTGTTGTTTATGATTATTTACTGACCCAACTTTAATGTGGTGACAAACAATACTAACAAGAGCATATTCATATATCACAGATATATGAGCAGCTTATCACAGATTCTTTGGTAACTTATCACAGATTCTTTGGAGACAAATCACAGATTCTTTGAACTTATCACAGATTTTTGGGTAACTTATCACAGATTCTGTAAGTGGCTAAAGGGATGGATTGCCATCCAGGAGGTCCTGGGTTTAAATATGACAAAAATTATATTTCTGCCTGTTTCACACTGGAAAGCGTCTTAAATTAGCCCTTAAATATGTCAACTTATATGTTTTTATACCTATTTTAAAATCGTGTGACATTTCAAACCATTATTGGAAAAGTCTTCGCAAAGATTAGTATCACTTAAATAAAATTATATCAAACTACAAAATACAAATTTCATTAAGGAATTTCATTCCCAATCATGAATTTTAATTGCAATTTAAGCAGCTGAATATAACTACAAACATCCATGTTGAAAAAAATCATCTGCTGCATACATGTGAACCTTTTATGTGGCCAAAGTGGGAGCTTTTTACTTGCAAAGTGGGAGATTTTCACATGTATGGTTTGTGTTATAATTTTTTTTTATCTTCTTGTAAGAAAGTCTTAAATGTTGCTTTTCATTGTCTGTTTAACTTGTCAGAATTTTGCCATTTAGGCAGTGTTCAATTATTTATTTTTTTACAAATGGAGGCAGACTCTTACCTACAACAAGAGACCAAACTAGTTTATTCAGCTCTTCAAGCTGGCTTGTCATAAAAAGGCCTTAATGGGGATACTGATAATGGGCTTGCACATTGTTTTACCTTATCAATAACAGTTTTAAATGGTCTGTGGTAAAAATTATTTTTCCCACATGAAAATCTCTCCAAAAATGGAACTTGAACCATGCGGAGCAGTTACAAGTTAGCAACCCCAACCGCTCGACCACGGGCGCCCCACTTAATCTCTTGTTTTTCTTTACAATATCAAGGTATAGTTTAAGAAAGCTTGGTTCATCACACAGAAATTATTTATGGCATTATTTATTATTATTATTATTTTAATTTATGCGATTATCTTTTACAAGTTACAACATACTGCAATGTTAGCAGTGCTTTTTTTTTAAACAACCAACACTAACATTGCAGTGCTTTTTTTTTTTAAACAACCAATACTGTTCCAGCTCCTTATGTTTTTGAGTTTTTTTATTTGTTTTTTGTTTCTGCTGCTGCATGTGTTTTGTCTCATCTTTTCCTAAGTGATGCTGCTGCTTCAGCTGCTAATACTTTCGTAAATGCTGCTACCACTGTTCATAAATGTGAACTTTTTCTGAGGCCAAAAAAAAGAGATTTTCACTTGCAAAGTGGGAGATTTGTTATTTTTGTATAAAATTAAGAAGAAAGTTCAATGTAGGGAGATTTCAGAATCTGTGTAAAACACCCCTCATTTTTAAGTAATTTTGAACCTTAAAAGTCTCCCTCCAAAAGCGTGAGAGTTCACATGTATGACTGTTACTGCTGCTGCTGTTTCTGCTGCTTCTACTACTGCTGCGGGGGAGGGGGTATTTAATTAACTCCCCACCCTACCAAATTCTTCCATCAGCATATGCAGGATGTGCCAGTCTGTATGCGTGTCGTTTCCATGACTCCTCCGCCGTGTTTATAATCAGGGTTTGATGTGCCGCTTCTTCTTTGGCTCTTTCCTTCGTCCTTCTGTCTCTCTCAGCCCTGGAATCAGACAAAATGTCATATTTTTAGATTTGTCTTGATACATCATCTACACCTACTTTCTTTTTTACTTAGGCCAGCATCCACCAACTTTTCTTAAGTAAGACTTGTTTAAATCAAGGATTTCAATCCACAGTATCTTCATTAGGTATTTAGCTACATCTCTGTATTTTTGCATGACTTTTAACGTTGCTAATTTGAGCTTAAAATCACATTAAAACTTCATAAAAATGCCTTTTGTTGATATGCAAATTGTTACTTGGACTTAAGTCATGACTTAGACTTAAGAATGGTTGGTGAATATGGGCCCTAACCTTTTTTGTAGATTTATTCCTAAAAATTACAAAATCAAAGTTATTGCTTAATATCAGGCCAATGATAAGATGTTAGTCTTTGGGAAAGACTATAAATTGTACATGGCCCCTGGTAGCTATACTACCTCAGTAATGATTCGATGAACACCAGGCATGATACCACACCCAGTCAAATTATCCTGACACTGGGCCATCCAGTCGTGGAACTGCCCTTATATTTGCTTGAGTGTTAGTAAGGGAGCTTTAACACTACCATTTTTTATGACTTTGGTATGTCACGGCCTGGAATCAAACCTCCCGTACCTGGAGCCGACACTCTACCAATTGTGCTACCAGGTCTGGTCTAATCTAAACTAACCAGTCAATGGAGGCCTATTTTTAAATCTTACATCAAAGATAAAACTCTATGTAAAAATGCATGGAAACATTATTATAATAAAAGGTATAAAAAAAAAGGATTTTTCAGTTCACTGCTTAAAAAAATTCTTATCTCCTCCTGTAACATTAAAAAAACCAATAAGAATAGACCCATTGAAATGGTGTAAGAATAAACCCCACAAAATTTGCTTACACCTAAAGAAATATTTTAAGATTTAAGAGAACTGTCTAAATAAACTCAGAAAAAATGACTACCATTCTTCATGGATATGACTCCAGTTGTTAATACTTGGACTTTCCATACCTGGACCTAATGCTCCACCTACTGTCCTATTATAATAGTTTAAGCATCAGTATCATCACAATTACCACCACCACCATCACCACCACAACCACCATCATCATAATCACCACCACCACCACCATCAATACAATCACCACCACCACAATCACTACCAGAACCATCAATACAATCACAATCACCACAATCACCACAACAATCACCACCACCACCACCACAATTATCAGCACCACAATCACCACCACCACCACAATCACCATAATCACCACCACCACCATCAATACAATCACCACCACCACAATTACCAACACCACAATAACCACCAGAACCATCAATACAATCACCATCACCACAATCACCACTACAATCACCACCACCACCAGCACAATCACCTCCAGCACCACAATCACCACCACAATCACCACCAGCACCAGCACAATCACCAACACCTCCTCCATCACCAAAATCACCAACACCACCATCATCTGATTGGTTGTTCTAAACCAGAGAATAGTTGAACTGCCACTTACTGGGCCTTTTGCTCCAACTCGGCACTTGCATCACTGTCAACATCCACACTCACGACAGATATCATAAATGGTTGTCCAAATATTTTGGCCTGAAAAAATAAATTAATACATCAAAGTTTTTTTGTAACAAAGCACAGACACAATTAGGATCATATTGGTGATGTCCAGCTGATTATTGATGGTTTGTTATTTGTTACATCACACCCACACAATTGTGATCATATTGGCGAGTCCAGCTAATTATTGGTGGACGAAGATCCCAGACTTAGGTCTGGGTAGAACCATTGGTGAACCACAGGTTAGCTGGAAAACCTTCCCAACTGAAAGTTCTTGCCCAGACTGGGACTCGAACCCATTCGGGGAGGGACTGAGGAGTTTCAGGTCAACAACTCTAAAAATTGAATTTATATAACGTTTTTCTTTTTTGTAACAACGCCCCTGCCACAATTATGATCATATTATAGTTACTTTTATATAATTATTGATGAATAAAGACCTCAGACTAATGTCTGGGTAGAACCACTGGCGCGCAGCAGGTTAGCTGGAAAACCTTCCCACATGAACGTTTTTAACCCCGACTAGGACTGGAACCCATGCGGTGAGGGGCTGAGGAGATACAAAAAAATTTCTGAGCTTGGTCACGGGCACCCAAAGAAAGTTTTTGTTCGGGGATTATGTCTACCCTTGCAAAAAGCATGTGGGAGATTTTGTTACCCTGGGATATTTTAAATGGGGGATATCGATAATGGTAGGTTTTGTTACCCTGGGATATTATGGATGAAGGATATTGATGATGGGAGATTTTGTTACCTCTGGGATATTATGGATGAAGGATATTGATGATGGGAGATTTTGTTACCTCTGGGATATTATGGATGGGGGATATTGATGATGGGAGGTTTTGTTACCTCTGGGGTATTCTGGA
Organism: Sinonovacula constricta; assembly: GCA_007844125.1. Classification (NCBI taxonomy): domain Eukaryota; kingdom Metazoa; phylum Mollusca; class Bivalvia; order Cardiida; family Solecurtidae; genus Sinonovacula; species Sinonovacula constricta. The sequence continues at coordinate 40,563,057 of CM017570.1, forward strand.
TGAGGGATATTGATGATGGGAGGTTTTGTTACCTCTGGGATATTTTGGATGGGGGATATTGATGATGGGAGGTTTTGTTACCTCTGGGATATTATGGATGGGGGATATTGATGATGGGAGATTTTGTTACCTCTGGGATATTATGGATGGGGGATATTGATGATGGGAGATTTTGTTACCTCTGGGATATTTTGGATGGGGGATATTGATGATGGGAAATTTTGTTACCTCTGGGATATTTTGGATGGGGGATATTGATGATGGGAGATTTTGTTACCTCTGGGATATTATGGATGGGGGATATTGATGATGGGAGGTTTTGTTACCTCTGGGATATTTTGGATGGGGGATATTGATGATGGGAGATTTTGTTACCCCTGGGATATTTTGGATGGGGGATATTGATGATGGGAGATTTTGTTACCCCTGGGATATTTTGGATGGGGGATACTGATGATGGGAGGTTTTGTTACCTCTGGGATATTTTGGATGGGGGATATTGATGATGGGAGATTTTGTTACCTCTGGGATATTTTGGATGGGGGATATTGATGATGGGAGATTTTGTTACCCCTGGGATATTTTGGATGGGAGATATTGATGATGGGAGATTTTGTTACCCCTGGGATATTCTGGATGGGAGATATTGATGATTGGAGGTTTTGTTACCCCTGGGATATTCTGGATGGGGGATATTGATGATGAGAGGTTTTGTTACCTCTGGGATATTTTGGATGGGGGATATTGATGATGGGAGATTTTGTTACCCCTGGGATATTTTGGATGGGAGATATTGATGATGGGAGATTTTGTTACCTCTGGGATATTTTGGATGGGGGATATTGATGATGGGAGGTTTTGTTACCTCTGGGATATTTTGGATGGGGGATATTGATGATGGGAGATTTTGTTACCCTGGGATATTCTGGATGGGGGATATTGATGATGGGAGGTTTTGTTACCTCTGGGATATTTTGGATGGGGGATATTGATGATGGGAGATTTTGTTACCCCTGGGATATTTTGGATGGGAGATATTGATGATGGGAGATTTTGTTACCTCTGGGATATTTTGGATGGGGGATATTGATGATGGGAGGTTTTGTTACCTCTGGGATATTTTGGATGGGGGATATTGATGATGGGAGATTTTGTTACCCCTGGGATATTTTGGATGGGAGATATTGATGATAGGAGATTTTGTTACCACTGGGATATTTTGGATGGGGGATATTGATGATGGGAGGTTTTGTTACCTCTGGGATATTTTGGATGGGGGATATTGATGATGGGAGGTTTTGTTACCTCTGGGATATTTTGGATGGGGGATATTGATGATGGGAGGTTTTGTTACCCCTGGGATATTTTGGATGGGGGATATTGATGATAGGAGGTTTTGTTACCTCTGGGATATTTTGGATGGGGGATATTGATGATGGGAGATTTTGTTACCCCTGGGATATTTTGGATGGGAGATATTGATGATGGGAGATTTTGTTACCCCTGGGATATTCTGGATAGGGGGTAATGATGATGGGAGATATTCTGGATGGGTGATATTGATGATGGGAGGTTTTGTTACCTCTGGGGTATTCTGGATGAGGGATATTGATGATGGGAGGTTTTGTTACCTCTGGGATATTTTGGATGGGGGATATTGATGATGGGAGGTTTTGTTACCCCTGGGATATTCTGGATGGGGGATATTGATGATGGGAGATTTTGTTACCCCTGGGATATTATGGATGGGTGATATTGATGATGGGAGGTTTTGTTACCCCTGGGATATTATGGATGGGTGATATTGATGATGGGAGATTTTGTTACCCCTGGGATATTCTGGATAGGGGGTAATGATGATGGGAGATTTTGTTACCCTGGGATATTCTGGATGGGTGATATTGATGATGGGAGGTTTTGTTACCTCTGGGGTATTCTGGATGAGGGATATTGATGATGGGAGGTTTTGTTACCTCTGGGATATTTTGGATGGGGGATATTGATGATGGGAGGTTTTGTTACCCCTGGGATATTCTGGATGGGGGATATTGATGATGGGAGATTTTGTTACCCCTGGGATATTATGGATGGGTGATATTGATGATGGGAGGTTTTGTTACCCCTGGGATATTTTGGATGGGGGATATTGATGATGGGAGGTTTTGTTACCTCTGGGATATTTTGGATGGGGGATATTGATGATGGGAGGTTTTGTTACCTCTGGGATATTTTGGATGGGGGATATTGATGATGGGAGATTTAGTTACCCCTGGGATATTTTGGATGGGAGATATTGATGATGGGAGATTTTGTTACCTCTGGGATATTATGGATGGGGGATATTGATGATAGGAGGTTTTGTTACCTCTGGGATATTATGGATGGGGGATATTGATGATGGGAGATTTTGTTACCCCTGGGATATTCTGGATGGGGGATATTGATGATGAGAGATTTTGTTACCTCTGGGATATTTTGGATGGGGGATATTGATGATGAGAGATTTTGTTACCCCTGGGATATTCTGGATGGGGGATATTGATGATGGGAGATTTTGTTACCCCTGGGATATTTTGGATGGGGGATATTGATGATGGGAGATTTTGTTACCCCTGGGATATTTTGGATGGGGGATATTGATGATGGGAGATTTTGTTACCCCTGGGATATTCTGGATAGGGGGTAATGATGATGGGAGATTTTGTTACCCTGGGATATTCTGGATGGGTGATATTGATGATGGGAGGTTTTGTTACCTCTGGGGTATTCTGGATGAGGGATATTGATGATGGGAGGTTTTGTTACCTCTGGGATATTTTGGATGGGGGATATTGATGATGGGAGGTTTTGTTACCTCTGGGATATTTTGGATGGGGGATATTGATGATGGGAGATTTTGTTACCCCTGGGATATTCTGGATAGAGGGTAATGATGATGGGAGATTTTGTTACCCCTGGGATATTCTGGATGGGGGATATTGATGATGGGAGGTTTTGTTACCCCTGGTATATTATGGATGGGGGATATTGATGATGGGAGGTTTTGTTACCTCTGGGATATTTTAGATGGGGGATATTGATGATGGGAGGTTTTGTTACCCCTGGGATATTCTGGATGGGGGATATTGATGATGGGAGATTTTGTTACCCCTCGGATATTCTGGATGGGGGATATTGATGATGGAAGATTTTGTTACCCCTGGGATATTCTGGATGGGGGATATTGATGATGGGAGATTCTGTTACCTCTGGGATATTTTGGATGGGGGATATTGATGATGGGAGATTCTGTTACCTCTGGGATATTATGGATGGGGGATATTGATGATGGGAGATTTTGTTACCTCTGGGATATTATGGATGGGGGATATTGATGATGGAAGATTTTGTTACCCCTGGGATATTCTGGATGGGGGATATTGATGATGGGAGATTCTGTTACCTCTGGGATATTTTGGATGGGGGATATTGATGATGGGAGATTCTGTTACCCCTGGGATATTTTGGATGGGGGATATTGATGATGGGAGATTTTGTTACCCCTGGGATATTCTGGATGGGGGATATTGATGATGAGAGGTTTTGTTACCCTGGGATATTCTGGATGGGGGGATATTGATGATGGGAGGTTTTGTTACCCCTGGGATATTATGGATGGGGGATATTGATGATGGGAGATTTTGTTACCTCTGGGATATTCTGGATGGGGGATATTGATGATGAGAGATTTTGTTACCCCTGGGATATTTTGGATGGGGGATATTGATGATGGGAGGTTTTGTTACCCCTGGGATATTCTGGATGGGGGATATTGATGATGGGAGATTTTGTTACCCCTGGGATATTATGGATGGGGGATATTGATGATGAGAGATTTTGTTACCTCTGGGATATTCTGGATGGGAGATATTGATGATGGGAGATTTTGTTACCTCTGGGATATTCTGGATGGGGGATATTGATGATGGGAGATTTTGTTACCTCTGGGATATTCTGGATGGGGGATATTGATGATGGGAGGTTTTGTTACCTCTGGGATATTATGGATGGGGGATATTGATGATGAGAGATTTTGTTACCCCTGGGATATTTTGGATGGGGGATATTGATGATGGGAGGTTTTGTTACCTCTGGAATATTATGGATGGGGGATATTGATGATGGGAGGTTTTGTTACCCCTGGTATATTATGGATGGGGGATATTGATGATGGGAGGTTTTGTTACCTCTGGGATATTTTAGATGGGGGATATTGATGATGGGAGGTTTTGTTACCCCTGGGATATTCTGGATGGGGGATATTGATGATGGGAGATTTTGTTACCCCTCGGATATTCTGGATGGGGGATATTGATGATGGAAGATTTTGTTACCCCTGGGATATTCTGGATGGGGGATATTGATGATGGGAGATTCTGTTACCTCTGGGATATTTTGGATGGGGGATATTGATGATGGGAGATTCTGTTACCTCTGGGATATTATGGATGGGGGATATTGATGATGGGAGATTTTGTTACCTCTGGGATATTATGGATGGGGGATATTGATGATGGAAGATTTTGTTACCCCTGGGATATTCTGGATGGGGGATATTGATGATGGGAGATTCTGTTACCTCTGGGATATTTTGGATGGGGGATATTGATGATGGGAGATTCTGTTACCCCTGGGATATTTTGGATGGGGGATATTGATGATGGGAGATTTTGTTACCCCTGGGATATTCTGGATGGGGGATATTGATGATGAGAGGTTTTGTTACCCTGGGATATTCTGGATGGGGGGATATTGATGATGGGAGGTTTTGTTACCCCTGGGATATTATGGATGGGGGATATTGATGATGGGAGATTTTGTTACCTCTGGGATATTCTGGATGGGGGATATTGATGATGAGAGATTTTGTTACCCCTGGGATATTTTGGATGGGGGATATTGATGATGGGAGGTTTTGTTACCCCTGGGATATTCTGGATGGGGGATATTGATGATGGGAGATTTTGTTGCCCCTGGGATATTATGGATGGGGGATATTGATGAGGAGAGATTTTGTTACCTCTGGGATATTCTGGATGGGGGATATTGATGATGGGAGATTTTGTTACCTCTGGGATATTCTGGATGGGGGATATTGATGATGGGAGATTTTGTTACCTCTGGGATATTCTGGATGGGGGATATTGATGATGGGAGGTTTTGTTACCTCTGGGATATTATGGATGGGGGATATTGATGATGAGAGATTTTGTTACCCCTGGGATATTTTGGATGGGGGATATTGATGATGGGAGGTTTTGTTACCTCTGGAATATTATGGATGGGGGATATTGATGATGGGAGGTTTTGTTACCACTGGGATATTATGGATGGGGGATATTGATGATGGGAGGTTTTGTTACCCCTGGGATATTTTGGATGGGGGATATTGATGATGGGAGGTTTTGTTACCCCTGGGATATTCAGGATGGGGGATATTGATGATGGGAGATTTTGTTACCTCTGGGATATTATGGATGGGGGATATTGATGATGGGAGATTTTGTTACCTCTGGGATATTCTGGATGGGTGATATTGATGATGGGAGGTTTTGTTACCCCTGGGATATTTTGGATGGAGGATATTGATGATGGGAGATTTTGTTACCCCTGGGATATTTTGGATGGAGGATATTGATGATGGGAGGTTTTGTTACCCCTGGGATATTTTGGATGGAGGATATTGATGATGGGAGGTTTTGTTACCCCTGGGATATTCAGGATGGGGGATATTGATGATGGGAGATTTTGTTACCTCTGGGATATTATGGATGGGGGATATTGATGATGGGAGATTTTGTTACCTCTGGGATATTCTGGATGGGTGATATTGATGATGGGAGGTTTTGTTACCCCTGGGATATTATGGATGGGGGATATTGATGATGGGAGATTTTGCTACCCTGGGATATTATGGATGGGGGATATTGATGATGGGAGGTTTTGTTACCCCTGGGATATTATGGATGGGGGATATTGATGATGGGAGGTTTTGTTACCCCTGGGATATTTTGGATGGGGGATATTGATGATGGGAGGTTTTGTTACCCCTGGGATATTCAGGATGGGGGATATTGATGATGGGAGGTTTTGTTACCCCTGGGATATTATGGATGGGGGATATTGATGATGGGAGATTTTGCTACCCTGGGATATTATGGATGGGGGATATTGATGATGGGAGATTTTGTTACCCCTGGGATATTTTGGATGGGGGATATTGATGATGGGAGATTTTGTTACCCCTGGGATATTATGGATGGGGGATATTGATGATGGGAGGTTTTGTTACCCCTGGGATATTTTGGATGGGGGATATTGATGATGGGAGATTTTGTTACCCCTGGGATATTTTGGATGGGGGATATTGATGATGGGAGATTTTGTTACCCCTGGGATATTTTGGATGGGGGATATTGATGATGGGAGATTTTGTTACCCCTGAGATATTTTGGATGGGGGATATTGATGATGGGAGGTTTTGTTACCCCTGGGATATTTTAGATGGGGGATATTGATGATGGGAGATTTTGTTACCCCTGGGATATTTTGGATGGGGGATATTGATGATGGGAGGTTTTGTTACCCCTGGGATATTTTGGATGGGGGATATTGATGATGGGAGATTTTGTTACCCCTGGGATATTCTGGATGGGGGATATTGATGATGAGAGATTTTGTTACCCCTGGGATATTTTGGATGGGGGATATTGATGATGGGAGATTTTGTTACCCCTGGGATATTTAGATGGGGGATATTGATGATGGGAGATTTTGTTACCCCTGGGATATTTTGGATGGGGGATATTGATGATGGGAGATTTTGTTACCCCTGGGATATTTTGGATGGGGGATATTGATGATGGGAGATTTTGTTACCCCTGGGATATTTTAGATGGGGGATATTGATGATGGGAGATTTTGTTACCCCTGGGATATTTTGGATGGGGGATATTGATGATGGGAGATTTTGTTACCCCTGGGATATTCTGGATGGGGGATATTGATGATGGGAGATTTTGTTACCCTGGGATATTATGGATGAAGGATATTGATGATGGGAGATTTTGTTACCTCTGGGATATTATGGATGGGGGATATTGATGATGGGAGGTTTTGTTACCTCTGGGATATTCTGGATGGGGGATATTGATGATGAGAGGTTTTGTTACCTCTGGGATATTCAGGATGGGGGATATTGATGATGGGAGGTTTTGTTACCTCTGGGATATTTTGGATGGGGGATATTGATGATGGGAGATTTTGTTACCCCTGGGATATTCTGGATGGGGGATATTGATGATGGGAGGTTTTGTTACCTCTGGGATATTATGGATGAAGGATATTGATGATGGGAGATTTTGTTACCCTGGGATATTTTGGATGGGGGATATTGATGATGGGAGATTTTGTTACCTCTGGGATATTATGGATGGGGGATATTGATGATGGGAGGTTTTGTTACCCCTGGGGTATTCTGGATGGGGGGATATTGATGATGGGAGGTTTTGTTACCTCTTGGATATTCTGGATGGGGCATATTGATGATGGGAGGTTTTGTTACCCCTGGGATATTTTGGATGGGGGATATTGATGATAGGAGGTTTTGTTACCCCTGGGATATTTTGGATGGGGGATATTGATGATGGGAGGTTTTGTTACCTCTGGGATATTCTGGATGGGGGATATTGATGATGGGAGGTTTTGTTACCTCTGGGATATTTTGGATGGGGGATATTGATGATGGGAGGTTTTGTTACCCCTGGGATATTTTGGATGGGGGATATTGATGATGGGAGGTTTTGTTACCTCTGGGATATTCTGGATGGGGGATATTGATGATGGGAGGTTTTGTTACCCCTGGGATATTCTGGATGGGGGATATTGATGATGGGAGGTTTTGTTACCTCTGGGATATTCAGGATGGGGGATATTGATGATGAGAGATTTTGTTACCTCTGGGATATTCAGGATGGGGGATATTGATGATGGGAGGTTTTGTTACCTCTGGGATATTTTGGATGGGGGATATTGATGATGAGAGATGTTGTTACCCCTGGGATATTCTGGATGGGGGATATTGATGATGGGAGATTTTGTTATCTCTGGGATATTTTGGATGGGGGATATTGATGATAGGAGGTTTTGTTACCCCTGGGATATTCTGGATGGGGGATATTGATGATGGGAGATTTTGTTACCCCTCGGATATTCTGGATGGGGGATATTGATGATGGGAGGTTTTGTTACCCCTGGGATATTTTGGATGGGGGATATTGATGATGGGAGATTTTGTTACCCCTGGGATATTCTGGATGGGGGATATAGATGATGGGAGATTTTGTTATCCTGGAATATTCTGGATGGGGGATATTGATGATGGGAGGTTTTGTTACCTCTGGGATATTTTGGATGGGGGATATTGATGATGGAAGATTTTGTTACCCCTGGGATATTTTGGATGGGGGATATTGATGATGGGAGGTTTAGTTACCTCTGGGATATTTTGAATGGGGGATATTGATGATGGGAGATTTTGTTACCCCTGGGATATTATGGATGAAGGATATCGATGATGGGAGATTTTGTTACCTCTGGGATATTTTGGATGGGGGATATTGATGATGGGAGATTTTGTTACCTCTGGGATATTTTGGATGGGGGATATTGATGATGAGAGATTTTGTTACCTCTGGGATATTTTGGATGGGGGATATTGATGATGGGAGATTTTGTTACCCTGGGATATTTTGGATGGGGGATATTGATGATGGGAGGTTTTGTTACCCCTGGGATATTATGGATGGGGGATATTGATGATGGGAGGTTTTGTTACCCCTGGGATATTCTGGATGGAGGATATTGATGATGAGAGGTTTTGTTACCTCTGGGATATTCTGGATGGGTGATATTGATGATGGGAGGTTTTGTTACCTCTGGGATATTCTGGATGGAGGATATTGATGATGAGAGGTTTTGTTACCTCTGGGATATTCTGGATGGGGGATATTGATGATGGGAGGTTTTGTTACCCCTGGGATATTCTGGATGGGGAATATTGATGATGGGAGATTTTGTTACCTCTGGGATATTCTGGATGGAGGATATTGATGATGGGAGGTTTTGTTACCCCTGGGATATTTTGGATGGGGGATATTGATGATGGGAGGTTTTGTTACCCCTGGGATATTCAGGATGGGGGATATTGATGATGGGAGGTTTTGTTACCCCTGGGATATTATGGATGGGGGATATTGATGATGGGAGATTTTGCTACCCTGGGATATTATGGATGGGGGATATTGATGATGGGAGATTTTGTTACCCCTGGGATATTTTGGATGGGGGATATTGATGATGGGAGATTGTGTTACCCCTGGGATATTATGGATGGGGGATATTGATGATGGGAGGGTTTTTTGTACCCCTGGGATATTTTGGATGGGGGATATTGATGATGGGAGATTTTGTTACCCCTGGGATATTTTGGATGGGGGATATTGATGATGGGAGATTTTGTTACCCCTGGGATATTTTGGATGGGGGATATTGATGATGGGAGATTTTGTTACCCCTGAGATATTTTGGATGGGGGATATTGATGATGGGAGGTTTTGTTACCCCTGGGATATTTTAGATGGGGGATATTGATGATGGGAGATTTTGTTACCCCTGGGATATTTTGGATGGGGGATATTGATGATGGGAGGTTTTGTTACCCCTGGGATATTTTAGATGGGGGATATTGATGATGGGAGATTTTGTTACCCCTGGGATATTCTGGATGGGGGATATTGATGATGAGAGATTTTGTTACCCCTGGGATATTTTGGATGGGGGATATTGATGATGGGAGATTTTGTTACCCCTGGGATATTTTAGATGGGGGATATTGATGATGGGAGATTTTGTTACCCCTGGGATATTTTGGATGGGGGATATTGATGATGGGAGATTTTGTTACCCCTGGGATATTTTGGATGGGGGATATTGATGATGGGAGATTTTGTTACCCCTGGGATATTTTAGATGGGGGATATTGATGATGGGAGATTTTGTTACCCCTGGGATATTTTGGATGGGGGATATTGATGATGGGAGATTTTGTTACCCCTGGGATATTCTGGATGGGGGATATTGATGATGGGAGATTTTGTTACCCTGGGATATTCTGGATGGGGGATATTGATGATGGGAGATTTTGTTACCCTGGGATATTATGGATGAAGGATATTGATGATGGGAGATTTTGTTACCTCTGGGATATTATGGATGGGGGATATTGATGATGGGAGGTTTTGTTACCTCTGGGATATTCTGGATGGGGGATATTGATGATGAGAGGTTTTGTTACCTCTGGGATATTCAGGATGGGGGATATTGATGATGGGAGGTTTTGTTACCTCTGGGATATTTTGGATGGGGGATATTGATGATGGGAGATTTTGTTACCCCTGGGATATTCTGGATGGGGGATATTGATGATGGGAGGTTTTGTTACCTCTGGGATATTATGGATGAAGGATATTGATGATGGGAGATTTTGTTACCCTGGGATATTTTGGATGGGGGATATTGATGATGGGAGATTTTGTTACCTCTGGGATATTATGGATGGGGGATATTGATGATGGGAGGTTTTGTTACCCCTGGGGTATTCTGGATGGGGGATATTGATGATGGGAGGTTTTGTTACCTCTTGGATATTCTGGATGGGGCATATTGATGATGGGAGGTTTTGTTACCCCTGGGATATTTTGGATGGGGGATATTGATGATAGGAGGTTTTGTTACCCCTGGGATATTTTGGATGGGGGATATTGATGATGGGAGGTTTTGTTACCTCTGGGATATTCTGGATGGGGGATATTGATGATGGGAGGTTTTGTTACCTCTGGGATATTTTGGATGGGGGATATTGATGATGGGAGGTTTTGTTACCCCTGGGATATTTTGGATGGGGGATATTGATGATGGGAGGTTTTGTTACCTCTGGGATATTCTGGATGGGGGATATTGATGATGGGAGGTTTTGTTACCCCTGGGATATTCTGGATGGGGGATATTGATGATGGGAGGTTTTGTTACCTCTGGGATATTCAGGATGGGGGATATTGATGATGAGAGATTTTGTTACCTCTGGGATATTCAGGATGGGGGATATTGATGATGGGAGGTTTTGTTACCTCTGGGATATTTTGGATGGGGGATATTGATGATGAGAGATGTTGTTACCCCTGGGATATTCTGGATGGGGGATATTGATGATGGGAGATTTTGTTACCTCTGGGATATTTTGGATGGGGGATATTGATGATAGGAGGTTTTGTTACCCCTGGGATATTCTGGATGGGGGATATTGATGATGGGAGATTTTGTTACCCCTCGGATATTCTGGATGGGGGATATTGATGATGGGAGGTTTTGTTACCCCTGGGATATTTTGGATGGGGGATATTGATGATGGGAGATTTTGTTACCCCTGGGATATTCTGGATGGGGGATATTGATGATGGGAGATTTTGTTATCCTGGAATATTCTGGATGGGGGATATTGATAATGGGAGGTTTTGTTACCTCTGGGATATTTTGGATGGGGGATATTGATGATGGAAGATTTTGTTACCCCTGGGATATTTTGGATGGGGGATATTGATGATGGGAGGTTTAGTTACCTCTGGGATATTTTGAATGGGGGATATTGATGATGGGAGATTTTGTTACCCCTGGGATATTATGGATGAAGGATATCGATGATGGGAGATTTTGTTACCTCTGGGATATTTTGGATGGGGGATATTGATGATGGGAGATTTTGTTACCTCTGGGATATTTTGGATGGGGGATATTGATGATGAGAGATTTTGTTACCTCTGGGATATTTTGGATGGGGGATATTGATGATGGGAGATTTTGTTACCCTGGGATATTTTGGATGGGGGATATTGATGATGGGAGGTTTTGTTACCCCTGGGATATTATGGATGGGGGATATTGATGATGGGAGGTTTTGTTACCCCTGGGATATTCTGGATGGAGGATATTGATGATGAGAGGTTTTGTTACCTCTGGGATATTCTGGATGGGTGATATTGATGATGGGAGGTTTTGTTACCTCTGGGATATTCTGGATGGAGGATATTGATGATGAGAGGTTTTGTTACCTCTGGGATATTCTGGATGGGGGATATTGATGATGGGAGGTTTTGTTACCCCTGGGATATTCTGGATGGGGAATATTGATGATGGGAGATTTTGTTACCTCTGGGATATTCTGGATGGAGGATATTGATGATGGGAGGTTTTGTTACCCCTGGGATATTCTGGATGGGGGATATTGATGATGGGAGATTTTGTTACCCCTGGGATATTATAGATGGGGGATATTGATGATGGTAGGTTTTGTTACCTCTGGGATATTCTGGATGGGGGATATTGATGATGGGAGATTTTGTTACCCCTGGGATATTTTGGATGGGGGATATTGATGATGAGAGGTTTTGTTACCCCTGGGATATTATGGATGGGGGATATTGATGATGGGAGATTTTGTTACCTCTGGGATATTATGGATGGGGGATATTGATGTTGCGAGATTTTGTTACCTCTGGGATATTATGGATGGGTGATATTGATGATGGGAGATTTTGTTACCTCTGGGATATTATGGATGGGTGATATTGATGATGGGAGATTTTGTTACCTCTGGGATATTCTGGATGGGGGATATTGATGATGAGAGGTTTTGTTACCCCTGGGATATTCTGGATGGGGGATATTGATGATGGGAGATTTTGTTACCTCTGGGATATTATGGATGAGGGATATTGATGATGGGAGATTTTGTTACCTCTGGGATATTATGGATGGGGGATATTGATGATGGGAGGTTTTGTTACCTCTGGGATATTATGGATGGGGGATATTGATGATGGGAGGTTTTGTTACCCCTGGGATATTATGGATGGGTGATATTGATGATGGAAGATTTTGTTACCTCTGGGATATTATGGATGGGGGATATTGATGATGGGAGGTTTTGTTACCCCTGGGATATTATGGATGGGGGATATTGATGATGGGAGGTTTTGTTACCTCTGGGATATTATGGATGGGGGATATTGATGATGGGAGATTTTGTTACCCCTGGGATATTCTGGATGGGGGATATTGATGATGGGAGATTTTGTTACCCCTGGGATATTATGGATGGGAGATATTGATGATGGGAGATTTTGTTACCTCTGGGATATTTTAGATGGGGGATATTGATGATGGGAGGTTTTGTTACCTCTGGGATATTTTAGATGGGGGATATTGATGATGGGAGGTTTTGTTACCTCTGGGATATTTTGGATGGGGGATATTGATGATGGGAGGTTTTGTTACCCCTGGGATATTCTGGATGGGGGATATTGATGATGGGAGGTTTTGTTACCTCTGAGATATTATGGATGGGGGATATTGATGATGGGAGATTTTGTTACCTCTGGGATATTTTAGATGGGGGATATTGATGATGGGAGGTTTTGTTACCTCTGGGATATTTTGGATGGGGGATATTGATGATGGGAGGTTTTGTTAGCTCTGGGATATTTTGGATGGGGGATATTGATGATGGGAGATTTTGTTACCCCTGGGATATTATGGATGAAGGATATTGATGATGGGAGATTTTGTTACCTCTGGGATATTATGGATGGGGGATATTGATGATGAGAGATTTTGTTACCCTGGGATATTTTGGATGGGTGATATTGATGATGGGAGATTTTGTTACCCTGGGATATTTTGGATGGGGGATATTGATGATGGGAGGTTTTGTTACCCCTGAGATATTTTGGATGGGGGATATTGATGATGGGAGATTTTGTTACCCTGGGATATTTTGGATGGGGGATATTGATGATGGGAGGTTTTGTTACCCCTGGGATATTCTGGATGGGGGATATTGATGGGAGATTTTGTTACCCTGGGATATTCTGGATGGGGGATATTGATGATGGGAGATTTTGTTACCCTGGCATATTCTAGATTGGGGCTATTGATGATGGGAGATTTTGTTACCCTGGGATATTCTGGATGGGGGATATTGATGATGGGAGATTTTGTTACCTCTGGGATATTCTGGATGGGGGATATTGATGATGGGAGATTTTGTTACCTCTGGGATATTCTGGATGGGGGATATTGAAGATGGGAGATTTTGTTACCTCTGGGATATTTTGGATGGGGGATATTGATGATGGGAGATTTTGTTACCTCTGGGATATTATGGATGGGGGATATTGATGATGGGAGGTTTTGTTACCTCTGGGATATTTTGGATGGGGGATATTGATGATGGGAGATTTTGTTACCCCTGGGATATTATGGATGAAGGATATTGATGATGGGAGATTTTGTTACCTCTGGGATATTCTGGATGGGGGATATTGAAGATGGGAGATTTTGTTACCTCTGGGATATTCTGGATGGGGGATATTGAAGATGGGAGATTTTGTTACCTCTGGGATATTTTGGATGGGGGATATTGATGATGGGAGATTTTGTTACCTCTGGGATATTCTGGATGGGGGATATTGAAGATGGGAGATTTTGTTACCTCTGGGATATTTTGGATGGGGGATATTGATGATGGGAGATTTTGTTACCTCTGGGATATTATGGATGGGGGATATTGATGATGGGAGGTTTTGTTACCCTGGGATATTCTGGATGGGGGATATTGATGATGGGAGATTTTGTTACCTCTGGGATATTCTGGATGGGGGATATTGATGATGGGAGATTTTGTTACCTCTGGGATATTCTGGATGGGGGATATTGAAGATGGGAGATTTTGTTACCTCTGGGATATTTTGGATGGGGGATATTGATGATGGGAGATTTTGTTACCTCTGGGATATTATGGATGGGGGATATTGATGATGGGAGGTTTTGTTACCTCTGGGATATTTTGGATGGGGGATATTGATGATGGGAGATTTTGTTACCCCTGGGATATTATGGATGAAGGATATTGATGATGGGAGATTTTGTTACCTCTGGGATATTCTGGATGGGGGATATTGAAGATGGGAGATTTTGTTACCTCTGGGATATTTTGGATGGGGGATATTGATGATAGGAGATTTTGTTACCCCTGGGATATTTTGGATGGGAGATATTGATGATAGGAGATTTTGTTACCCCTGGGATATTATGGATGGGGGATATTGATGATGGGAGGTTTTGTTACCCCTGGGATATTTTGGATGGGGGATATTGATGATGGGAGGTTTTGTTACCTCTGGGATATTTTGGATGGGGGATATTGATGATGGGAGGTTTTGTTACCCCTGGGATATTATGGATGGGGGATATTGATGATGGGAGGTTTTGTTACTCCTGGGATATTCTGGATGGGGGATATTGATGATGGGAGGTTTTGTTACCCCTGGGATATTTTGGATGGGGGATATTGATGATGGGAGGTTTTGTTACCTCTGGGATATTCTGGATGGGGGATATTGATGATGGGAGGTTTTGTTACCCCTGGGATATTTTGGATGGGGGATATTGATGATGGGAGATTTTGTTACCTCTGGGATATTTTGGATGGGGGATATTGATGATGGGAGGTTTTGTTACTCCTGGGATATTCTGGATGGGGGATATTGATGATGGGAGGTTTTGTTACCTCTGGGATATTCTGGATGGGGGATATTGATGATGGGAGGTTTTGTTACCCCTGGGATATTTTGGATGGGGGATATTGATGATGGGAGATTTTGTTACCTCTGGGATATTTTGGATGGGGGATATTGATGATGGGAGGTTTTGTTACCCCTGGGATATTATGGATGGGGGATATTGATGATGAGAGGTTTTGTTACTCCTGGGATATTCTGGATGGGGGATATTGATGATGGGAGGTTTTGTTACCCCTGGGATATTTTGGATGGGGGATATTGATGATGGGAGATTTTGTTACCCCTGGGATATTCTGGATGGGGGATATTGATGATGGGAGATTTTGTTACCCCTGGGATATTCTGGATGGGGGATATTGATGATAGGAGATTTTGTTACCCCTGGGATATTTTGGATGGGGGATATTGATGATGGGAGATTTTGTTACCCCTGGGATATTTTGGATGGGGGATATTGATGATGGGAGATTTTGTTACCCCTGGGATATTCTGGATGGGGGATATTGATGATGGGAGATTTTGTTACCCCTGGGATATTCTGGATGGGGGATATTGATGATGGGAGATTTTGTTACCCCTGGGATATTCTGGATGGGGGATATTGATGATGGGAGACTTTGATTTCCCTTTACCTCTCCCTGATTGAAGAACTCCAAAGCTTTCTTCACGGATTCTTGATCACACAATAAGGACCATCCTGTACCATTGACAGACCGCGTGACAGGATCCTATAAATAAATAACCATTAGACTAAGAAAATTTGTTTAAATGTTTTTGATAACAACATGTAGATGGACTTTTCCATGAATGATAATTATTGCGATAATGAAGACGTCACCATGATTTTGTATAAAAATGGCTTGATTCTAGAAAATATTTCAAAAGAAATGGTCTTAATACAAATCATGAAATTTAATCATCATCATCATCATCATTAAGATCATCGTCATAATAATCATCATCACTGTAATCATCATCGTCAGCATCATTGTCATCATCACCTTTTTGTCCTCTTCATTATTTGTTCACAATCTTAAAGTGTCTATTATCTCATCTTTTTTTGTTGTTAGCATAACATCGCAGCAACACAATTAAGATCATTATAGCGATGTCCATTTTGGTGAAGGAAGACCCCAGGCAAATGCTTGGTTAGGATCAATGGCCCAAAGCAATTCAGTTGGAAGACTGTCCAGTTAAAAGTCTCCTGCCCTGGCTGGGATTCAAACCCACATGTTGAGAGCCGAGGAGTCAGAGGAATCACATACCCCTGTTTGTCTTTTCTTATCTTACAATATTGATAAACATACATTTTGCTTTGTCATTTAAAGTCTTGGAAATGATACAACTTTTTATTAAAGGTGGTATCCATCAGTTTGTCAGAGCTGAGACATACCAAAGTCGTTAAAAATGATACATATGGCTACATAACAGCCCTGAGTGATAGGTAATTTGCTTTACAGATTTTAACATTTGTTTGTTTATGTTTTTTTTTTATTGGGTTTATCGTCACACCAACAGTATTTCAGTTATCTGGAGACGGTGTCCACTTGAAGCAGATATAGTGCTTCCTTCACTGTGGATAGCAATGCTGTGAACACCTGGCATGATACCACACCCAGTCACATTATCCTGACACCGGGCCAACCAGTCATAGAACTACCTTTATATTTGCTTCAGCATTAGTAAGGGAGCTATACCACTACCATTCTTAATGACTTTGGTCGCTCAGCTCGGGACAGAACCCGGGGCCTCCCATATCTGGAGCCAATGCTCTACCGATTGGGCTACTAGGTTGGGCGACCTATGACCTGTTGAGGGCGGGGTTAATCTGGGCAAATTATTATAAAGATTAAAGTAACCCTCACCTTCATCAGGCATGTCTCATCCAAGTTACAGTCAGCCTCCATCTCTAGCAATGCATCAACCTTCTGTTGTGTTGTGTTCCCAGGCATATTGCTAAGGTACACACACAAATCACGCTGCGCCGAAAGCTTTAACCATGATGGTGCATCGGTTGTGGGTCGGTCCGCACCGGTGATCATATCCCAGTCACGAGCCGACCAGACACATTTCTCAGACTCTAGAGCACAAAAGGGGTGAGAAAGTTAAATGAATCAGTCTCGTTTGAGGTTTTTGTAAGTTTTTAGTCCTGCAGAAAAAAAACATAATAGCAAATGCGAAAACTTCATTAAAACTAGATGTAATTAAAAAAAAGTATGCTTAGGTATACAAGAGTCTCAAAAAAGAAATAAACAAAACCTTACTCATTACAAGCAAAATCAACAAAAAAGGATAATAAAAAAAATCAATAGGCATGAGTTATATTTCTTGTGCTCTGCATGTGTTTTATCACATGCTAGCTTGTTTGGTGCCACTCTAGAGTTTTAATGTAGGACAATAATGCAGCAGGCAATAACAGAAATTAACAGCTGTTTGCCACACACATTTTTTTAAGAAACAAACAAGTATGCTAAGGTTACCAGTGAAGCTTGCAATAAGTTAAAATATGCCAATAATGTATAGCAGGCAAATATTGTTATTCACAGCTTTTTGGCTGAGTCTTCTTTCAAGAAGATAATGACAAATGCCATAGTTAACACAGCAAATTGCAATAACAAAAAAAAATGTAGCAGGCAACAAGAAACAAAGCAAAGTAGCTGATAGTCTGGTTCCCAGCATAAACAGCATTTTTCTTATGTAGGCACTTGCTCACTGTCACCCCTAAGATGTCGCACATCCGTGATCTTTCTTGTCTAAGTTTAAAATGTTTGTTTCTTTATTGGGTTTATTGTCCCACCAACAGTATTTCAGTTATCTGGAGATGGTGTCCACTTGAAGCAGATATAGTGCTGCTTTCACTGCATATAGCATGCTGTGAACACCTGGCATGATAACACACCCAGTCACATTATCCTGACACTGGTCCAACCAGTCGTGGAACTACTCTTAAATTTGCTTGAGCGTTAGCAAGGGAGCTATATCATTTTTAACAACATCGGTATGTTGTAGCCTGAAATCAAACCCGGGGCTTCCCCTACATAGAGCCGAAGCACTACCAGGTCCGATAAGTTTGAAATGAATCTGCCATATGGTGAAAAATAAGAATAAATATAATATATAATTAATTAATAATATTTTTATTGTGAATCAACAATAAATGAACATATTATTCAAACAAGACTTTTTTTAATTTTTTTATGAAGGACTCAAACTGCTGATTTTCCAAGGCAATAACTTCTAGTTTTCTTCTATGTCTTTAATAACATGCTTCATGTCAGTTTGACATAAACTTGTGTGTGTGTGCCTAAGTCTAGTGGTAGATACAATTTTAATATATATAATAAGGCCAGTATTCACCAACTATTCTTCAGTAAGAATTGCTCAAGTCGGATTTCAGTGCACAATATCTTCATTATGCTATTTAGCTAGATGTCTGTATCTTTGTATGGCATTTTAGCTTTGCTACTTTGAGCTTAAAATCACATTGAAACTTCATAAATAAGCTTATTTTTGTTGGTATAAAAATCGTGACTTAAGTCATGACTTAGGGTTAAGAATGGTTGGTGAATTCAGGCCTAAGTCTCATAGAACATTGCATATTTTACTTTAAGTTTTAAAGTATCTACTTTACATTTTTAACTTATTAAAAAAAAGCACACCAAAAATGCAAATGTGATAAAACAGCTTACTTTGTCCCTTCAAAAAACAACACACTGTCATGATATCGGACAGTCCGAGACTGGACAGCCGATGCTGGGTAATATCTGTTGCTATAGAAACACTGTCCATGGCAGCGCCAAGGTTGCCTGGGAAAAAGACATTCAAATCTGTGTAAGTACTGTATATATTCATCATTAAAACAAATCTTTCACCTTTAAAGTTTTGTTTAACACTTGTTCGAATAATAAGAAAAAAATGTGTCAAAATATTATTTTTCATATACAATTCAGGTTAAATGCATTTTTTTTGTGTGCTAATCAGTGATAAATCACTGATGACAAATAAGTATAGTATTGTTAAGTAATTATAATTGGTAAGTGCAGTGTGACATATAATTGTGTTGGTGCACCAGAATCAATCAATTAATCAATAATAGTATATGCAGATTATCACTCTATTTATAATTTAGAAATAGTTTATTATTTATATTTAAAAATAATCAAATGTGAGGTCAATTAATAAAAATAACATTAATAATAATAGTAACAATAATGATAATAATGACTCAATTTAATTTGGCTAAACAATTGGATAAATTCAATCTTCCATGCGAGCCTCAGGCAATAATGAATAAATTTATATCATGTTTAATTGACTTGGTCATATCTGATAGTCTAGTTTGTATTTTCTCACTTTTGCATAAAAAATACAACAACAAATCTTTGGTGAACTACAATTAATTTTGTAAGAAAGTCCTTTTAAGCAAAAACTAAGCTAGCTAGCGGAGAAGAAATGTCTTCACAATAGAGCATGGACATTTTTACAGGTGTTGATGTTCAACTTGCTGTATATTTTGAACACCAAATAATGCCAGTCAGGGAAGATTATCTGCTCCAAACATACCTGAGTGACCTCCCATAGATGACAAATTGACTAACAGCCCTGTGGGAAGACTGGATGGCAAATCACAACAACCAGGCTTGATGACATCACCCTCTTGTTGTATCTTGTAACCTTGACAACAGAAACAAAATTAATCAATACTTGTGGCATAAAAATGCCATCTCATGTGCGAAAAGTTTAAAGTTGTTATAAAAAAAAAGTTCCACCAACTGTATTTCAGTTATCTGAAGATGGTGTGCACTTGAAGCAGATATAGTGCTGCCTTCACTGTGTATAGCAAGCCATGAACACCCGGCATGATACCACACCCAGTCACATTATCCTGACACCAGGCCAACCAGTCATTGAACTACCCTTATATTTGCTTGAGCATTAGCAAGGGAGCTATACCACTACCATTTTTAACGACTCTGGTTTGTCACAGCCTGTGATCAAACTTGGGGCCGCTTGCACCTGGAGCCGATGCTCTACCGATTGCACTACCACTCCGGTAAAAAAACAAATGCATAAGGAAGATGCTACAAGGTACGTCTGCTATGATGTCTAAAGCTTTTAACTTTAAATAACTGACCGAATGACTGCACTATTTTCTATGACCCGACCAAACCATTCACTGGCTTTGATACATGTAACATGTGTTTGGGTGAGGGGCAAATTGCGCTAAGTCAACTACAACTTTGGTCATTATAGACAGTAGACACGTGCAACTCGTGCCTACGGAACAGCCAGTTTAAGCATAGACAAGTTTTTAAATGAGAAATCTTCAGTAACTCTGTTTATTTAAAAATTAATAAACTATTTTTTAATTAACTTTCACTACTAAGGCATCATTCCTTAACTCTGCAGTGCAACATTTCTCAACAGCATCACTCTTTTTCATTCCTGTTCATCAGACAACTGTTGTGGATGTACTAACAGCCAATGAGTGCAAAACATTTTCATTTAAACCAAACATTTAAATTCAATGAAACTTGCCTACTCTTGAAAGAGAAAACTGAAAAAAATGGTGTATGTTTTTATTGTGATGCAAGGGATAATGGTAATGATAATGGTAATGATGGTGATTTTGATGATTATGATGATATTGATAAAATGATTTGGAGTAGCAGTCTTCTGCTGCAGCTGCTGCTGATGATGATGATGACAATGATGATGAGGTGATGATAATGATGTCAATGATTGGGAGAATGATTCTGCTGCTGCTGTTACTGCTACTACTGATGTAAATGATGATGATCACAACAATGATGATGACATTGTACCAAGACTTTTGGCAAGTTGATCAAACACCTCTGCCATGTCCACCTCATCCTGACTGTTGGACTGGCCCTGTAGAAACAGGGTCTGGAGTGGAGACTTGCCTCCCAGGGGTGTTACCATGGCAACTAGGCCCACCTTGCCTATAGGAAAGACAAAGAATCTTTCTTCTAAAAATCAGACTTTGAGATTAAATTTGAGACATAAAAAAACAACATGCAAAGCAATGTATCAATTTCAGTGATATTTTTAAAACAACAATGGGGTACATTGGTGAAATGGAAATTTTCTCCCTTGTTAGTTGACATCCGAGGTATGCCAAACAGTAGGGAGGTCCTTTAAGTTGGAATTTTAGGACTTTACCACCTGTTTTTGTGTAGATATTGCAATTACAAACAATGAAATTTCTTACTTTTGGATAAATATAAGCTTAAAATCCATTGAAATACTCACAGAGATTTGTTATTTAACAAAGAAAATGGAAGTTGATGATGTTTAACCTGGGTATCATAAGAAAGGCAGAATGTCAGCATACACGCCAAAGAGCACAAGCATAAAAACCGAGTAAAACAAATGAAAGGACCTACTTGCATTTGGGGATTATTCAGAGGAGACTATTCATTGTCTCAAAATTTTTCACTTACTTACCAATGTTGTTAGAAGAGATGTTTAAACTGTGCAGTTGTGAGGTATGAGATTTCGTTGTGAACAATCGCTTCAGTGAGTTTGCCCCTGTGTCCGTAATCTGCAAAGCATTTTTTTTTGTTAAGCGATTTGGTCACAGTTGGTAAAATTTGCATTTTTAAAATGTTTGTTAAAAAGTAAAACTTCACAGAAAGGCAATAAATAATAACAAAATGAAACCACTGGCCATTAGATTATATATGAACCAGCAGTCCTACAAGAATTAAGTTGTTTTTAAGTTAGGTGAGTCAAAAGTTTTTCAACACTTATCAAGTAGGTTTTAGCCATTTGAGCTCAACAGCCAAGTCTATCTTCAAATTAGTCACACAGTATTATATGTTATATGTATACATCTGTCATAAACAATATTGTGATTGGCTTGAAAAAGAGATATATCTAAAATGAATATGAAATGCAGATCTTGTGTTTCTATGCATTACATGTAGTATTTGAAATAAATATGAAATACAGATCTTGTAATTCAATGCATTAAATGTAATATTTGAAATAAATATGAAATACAGATCTTGTGATTCTATGCATTACATGTAATATTTGAAATAAATATGAAATACAGATCTTGTGATTCTATGCATTAAATTTAATATTTGAAATAAATATGAAATACAGATCTTGTGATTCTATGCATTAAATTTAATATTTGAAATAAATATGAAATACAGATCTTGTGATTCTATGCATTACATGTAATATTTAAAATAAAAATGACAGATCTTGTGATTCTATGCATTAAATGTAATATTTAAACTAAATATGAAATGCAGATCTTGTCATTCAATGCATTACATGTAACATTTGAAATAAATACAAAATACAGATCTTGCGATTCTATGCATTATATACAATATTTGAAATAAATATGAAATACTGATATTGTGATTCTATGCATTAAATGTTTGTTTATTGAGTTTATTGTCCCACCAACAGTATTTCATTTATCTGGAGATGGTGTCCACTTGAAGCAGATATAGTGCTGCCTTCACTGTGTATAGCATGCCGTGAACACCTGGCATGATACCACACCAAGTCACATTACCCTGACATTGGGACAACCAGTTGTGGAACTACCCTTATATTTGCTTGAGCATTAGCAAGGGGGCTATACCACTACCATTTTTAATGACTTTAGTATGTTACACCCAGGGATCGAACCCAGGGCATCTCATACCCGGAGCTGACACTGTACTGACTGCGCTACCAGGTTTGGTAAATAATGATAATTATCAAAACAATAATGTTAATAATAACAGACATAATAATGACTTTATTTAATGAGGCTCCAAAGTTAAATAAGAATCCGACACCCTGTGGATCTCAGCCAGTTATTATGACTGGCATGTGCAAAGTTGAAAGCATAGTTAGCCTTGTTTAAAATCTGTTTGTTGTGTACGCCGAGAAATTATTTTGTGAAATATTTAACTTTTATAGAGATAATTCAGATAAAAGATCATTTTGACTTTAAATAGATTTCTGAATTATTATTATTAATTTACTGACATTTTCTCTATAGTTTTAATTTAATTCTATTTTGCTGTATTTAAAGAAAAGGACTATATGTACTTTAAAATAAAGTCAAGAATAACAAATATTTTTGTCTATGTTACCCTGTTATTTGAAAGGTCTAAAACAGCCAATGGGTGAGTCTTATTCTTTAGCAGAGCTTCTACAAGCTTCCCAACTCCTTCATCTGTAATCCGATTGGCTGAGAGCTTCAACATTTGTAACGGCAATCCTGATTGGATGGTTTCTACCAGAGGTGAAAGGTCATTGTCATCCAAAGAGCATCCCCCTAGACTGAGAGTAGAAAGTTTGCTACCTTTGGCATTTGCTGGAAAAGAAAGCAGTATGATAAATATTCTGTAGTTAATCTAAATCAGTGTGGGAAGGCATTGATGGTATTGAAGGCCAGATAAAAGACCTCATTGTTTGTCTCCTTGTTGGGAGTTACAAGTCAATAACAAAAACCTTTTTTGGTTTAAACATTTTAATTTAAAGTCATTTGGGAAACAAGTTCTTTCAACCTATAGTATAGATAGTTTCTGCGTCAGTGAAGATCCCTTATCTTGGATGGCAACTTCAAGGGATTTTCAGATGAATGACATACAGGTGTAAATTCTATTTTCTTGTAAGTTCCTCATTTGTGGTCCCAAATCTAAAAGCTATACACCATTGAAAAGCTCCTGAATTCATTTTTTAAAATATAATATTTGAAAATTTGATAACTGCACAAAGAATTAATACACAGAAATAAACAAAATTATTGGCTCATCCTTAAACTAAATGAACAAAGTATCTTTTTGGTTGTATTTTTTTTTTACCTTTTAAACTATCAAAAAATAGTTTTGATATTTAAAATACTTCATAAAAGCTGTTAAATTTGATATAAAATTCAGTAAAATAGCCTGAAAAATAAAAAAAAACACAGCAGTGAGTTTAATACAGCACATAATTCCAGATTACAGCCTGCATTAGCTTATGCCTTCAAAGATGGCTGCTTTAAACTGTCTTATCAGTGCCTATGACATCACATGGAAACTATCTATTGTAGCCGAGTGATAGAGAGAAGTGGTCTGGGTAGCTCAGTCAGAAGAGCATTCTTGTTTGACTCCCAGACTGCTTGCAATACATTCCCTTTGTTATCACTCGCTTATTTAGTTGCTGGTTAATTCTGTCACATGACAACTATATAAGTGCTGATGAAGGTATTGTGATACTCCAGAAAATTACACATGGGTAAAAAATGACTCAGAGCCATTGAATTATTTCCATTTTTTATGATCAATCCTGTGCTTGAATACAACATCATCAATCGAACAAGGAAAAAAAATAAAATTACTCTAGAATTAAGTGAGAAGTTTATTGGGTTTATCATCCCACCAAAAGAATTTAAGTTATCTGGAGACGGTGTCGACTTAAAGCAGATATAATGCTGCCTTCACTGTGTATAGCATGCCGTGAACATCCAGCATGATACAACACCCAATCACATTATCCTGACACCGGGCCAACCAGTCGTGGAACTAGCCTTAAATTTGCTTGAGCGCTTGCAAGGGAGATATACCACTACCATTTTTAATGACTTTGGTATGTTGCAGCCCCGGATTGAGCCCAGAGCCTCCAGTACCTGGAACCGACCCTCTACCGATTGCGCTACTAGGTCTGATAAGTGAGAAGGCAAGAAAGAGAGAAACAACCATGCTTACCCAGTATTTGTTGAATGGCTGGTGTATTAGAAAGTTTGAGACCATCAAGGACTATTGTTGACATGTTGGAGTTCACAAAAGTTTTACCTGTAATGTTAAATGTTGTTTTATTTTTTAAATACATCACAAAGACACACAATAATGGTCGCAATGTTAAAGAATATTCTGTTGATTTTTTTTTTTTTGTTACATTTCACTGACACAATTATGGTCACATAAGTGACGTCCAGCTAATTATTGGTAGAGGAAGACCCCAGACTTATATCTGGGTAGAGCCCCCAGCACATCACTGGTTAGCTGAAAAATCCCCCCACATGAAATTTCTTGCCACAACTGAGACTCGAACACATGTAGTTAGGGTAGAACCAACGGCGCACTGCAGCTTAACTGAAAAATTTCGCCACATGAAAATTCTTGCCTCGACTGAGACTCGAACTATAACAATGAGAGTCTGAGGAGTTACAAGTTGGCAACTAACCGCTTGGCCACAAGCACCTCCAGTTTAATAGTAATTCTTGTAATAAGTAAAGATGTTTCCGTTATGTTAATAGAATCTTAGTTAATTTTTTTATGCTTAAACTAAGAAAAATGTACAAATTAAAATTTCTTAGATTAAATATGGCTTTATGAATGATATTTTATAAAAAAAAAAATTATCAAGAAAAATTCCTAGATAAAATCAGAAAAATAACTTTTTACATTTTTTATTGATAAACCGCTTTCTTTATAATATATGATAATGTTTTGCACAGTATCTTTTCCCGACTTTTTGACATACTTTCAAAAAAACAGTACCTAGCTGAAGTCAAGTTATAAAAACATACAGTGAGATGATAA
This sequence comes from Sinonovacula constricta, assembly GCA_007844125.1. Taxonomy (NCBI): domain Eukaryota; kingdom Metazoa; phylum Mollusca; class Bivalvia; order Cardiida; family Solecurtidae; genus Sinonovacula; species Sinonovacula constricta. The sequence goes on from CM017570.1 coordinate 40,589,356, forward strand.
AATAAAAAAAGACCTTTTGACAAAAAATTACTGATGAACAAATCTTTCTCATTTCTCATTTACAGCTTCCATCGAGAGCCTCTGGGGCAGTTAAACAGTCCAAACATTATTGCATAGTATCAAATATTCAACAAAATATCTCTGTTATTACTGCAAACTGCCCCAAGATGCAGCTTCCCATACTTGTTTTACATAAAAGCTAGGGTTGTGTCTGCTGTATGGTTAAATATGATTAAAATTTGGAGTCCAATCTTTGTAAAGGCCTTTGAAATGTAATTCAACCAATGAAACAGTAAACTGACTGCACATGTTTTCTAGCTGTATTTACCCAGGGCACCAACAGAGTCTGCTGAAATTCGGCCCATTCTAAGGTTGAGGTACTGAAGCAAGGGAAATAATTCTGGTGTGACCTTATCTGCTACATTATCTCCCTTGTTTAGGCCATAACGGATTCGTCTAAGACAACTGGTAATTTCCTCACCTAAAAGAAAGAAAAAGTAAAACATGAATTACATTAGACAGGTTGTGTAGTTTTCATTCAGAGAATGGTAGAAAAACAATGGCAAGTATATGATGTGTGTTGTTAGATTGCACCGACACAATTATGGTAAACCGGACCTGGAAGAGCAATCGGTAGAGCAATGGCTCCAGGTACAGGAGGCCCTGGGTTCGGTCCCAGGCCATGACATACTAAAGTAGTTAAAAATGGAAGTGGTATAGCTTCCTTGCTAACGCTCAAGCAAATATAAGGGTAGTTCCACGACTGGTTGGCCCGGTGTCAGGATAATGTGACTGGGTGTGGTATCATGCCAGGTGTTCACAGCATGCTATACACAGTGAAGGCAGCACTATATCTGCTCCAATACTGTAAGTGGGATGATAAACCCAACAAACAAATAATAATGGTAATATTGGCAATGTCCAGCTCTTTATTTGTGAAAGAAGATCCCAGACTTATAGGCAGGTATTTCTAGTACTGACACAAGAACATGTATCGTCACATTACCAAAATTCAATATTCTCCCTAAGATCATCAGTGTTATGGTTTTAAATTATTTATGCAATACTTCACATGTTTTAAGAGGCTTTCTGTTTACGATTTGAGAAATGCCATAAATGGTCTTAAATCTTCGAATGGGGTACATTCTTGGACTTTATCGCCTGTTCTTTTGTTGATGTTGCAATTACAAACAGTGAAATTTCTTACTTATGCATAAATATAAGCTTAAAATCCATTTAAATACTTAAAGAGATATGTTATATAAAAAAGAAAATGGAAGTGTTTGTTGAGGATCGTTAACCTGGGTATCACAAGAAAGGCAGAAAAGTCAACATACACTCCAAAGAGCACAAGCATAAAAACCGAGTAAAACAAATGAAAGGATCTGCTTGCATTTAGGGATTATTCAAGGGAGACTTTTCATTAATGTCTCTCATTTTGCTAATCCCAGGTTATATTTATGATTATGAGATTAGTAGTTTCTTCAAATTAAGTTTAAATTAAAAATAAACACTGTTATTTTGTAAGAAAACTATCATCATTTCTTTTAAGAATTTTTAGATGAATATTATTTATTTGTACAAAGAAATTAGATCTTACTACTTGTCATTTTTGCCAGGCTGTCAAAGCAAACTGGAGTTAAGTTTTCATTTCCTGTCAGATCCACCTCCACTAAGGAGAGTAGCTTCCCTTTGCAGCTCTTCTCCAGTAAAGTAAAAAAGTCATCAGAAAGTTCACAAGAACTCAGACTAAGAACTTGTAAACTTGAAGCTGCCTCCAACACTGGTAAATCTGTAAATAACAAATGTGTTTACCTAAACAATAAAATAATGTGTATATTTCCATATACATAAAGTAGTGAAGAATTACCAAACTGTGTATGTTTACAATAAGGTCATGAATTTTGAAGGAAAATACATCTACAGACAATTTTTTTTTCTCTATATGTCAATTAAAAAAATTCATCTGCACAATACTTATTGTATTGTAACAGGTGAATCTGTTTATAAAATTCATTTTTTTCCTTTTGATTCAAAAGTATACACTATTTGTATCAATGAAAATGTGAAGATATTCACTCAGGTTTGTCAACGTGTACTAAGAAGATCAAAGTTAGTTTAAAAAGCTACACTGAATAAATAACAAAAGATGTTTTGACCAAAATATGAAGAGATGTGTTTCTTTGGGCTTTTTTAGAATATATATCACACAAATACAAGTCTGGTCATATAAGCAACATCCAGCCATGATTGGTGGAGTTAGATCCAAGCACCTCCCCACCCACACGACGGCTGGAAGGCCTCCCAGCATGAATGGTCTCGCCTTGACTGTGACTTGAACCTACAAGTTGATGGGATGAAGAGTCTGAAAATGGAAAATCTAAATGCCCCCTTTGTTACCTGAGGTTGGGTTCTTTGTTTTCACTTTTACGCTATCCAGGCTAAGGTTTGAAAGACATGGATGTTTACAAGCAGTTACCACAAACTGGAGAAACGTGCTGGAAGTCAGGAACTGTAAATGAATGACAAAAATTATATTGTCCTCATCATCTTTATCATTTTCATCATCATAATCACCAGTAGGACCAGAACAGCATTTTCATCATCATCATCATCATCATCATCATCATCATCATCATCATCAGTAGGACCAGAAGCAGCATTTTCATCATCATAATCATAAAAATCATCTTTTTCATCATCATCATCATCTTTATCATCATCTTTATCATCATCATCATCATCATCATCATCATCATCATCATCATCATCATCATCATCATCATCATCATCATCTTTATCATCATCATCATCATCATCATCATCATCATCATCATCATCATCATATCATCTTTATCATCATCATCACCATTATCATCATAATCATCATAATCATCATCTTTATCATCATCATCATCATCATCATCATCATCATCATCATCATCATCATCATCATCATCATCATCTTTATAATCATCACCATTATCATCATAATCATAACCATCATCATCATCATCATCATCATCATCTCTGTGTGTATAGAACCTACCTGAGAGCCAGTGAGATTCAACTCCTCGACTGATGAGTTATTTGCCAGTCCTTGCATCAGTTCGTCCATCCCTTCACCCAGCAAACCACATCGACTAAAAGCCAGAGACTTCAGGGCACAGTTGGACTTCTAATCAAAAATAGAGAACACAATTTTAATACCATAACTCTTCTCTTAACCCTTTACTTACTTGAAACACCATTTACCTGTATTAACTTTCTCCTTATTGTGTTTTCAGCAAGTAAAGGGTTATCATGCATAGCTTGTAAATGTCCCTGTGTACAGTAGCAATGGGGTACATTAGTGAAATGGAAATTGTCTCCCTTGTTAATTAATATCCGAGGTATTTCAAACAGTAGGTAGGTCCTTGTAGTTGAAACTCTTGGACTTTATCGCCTGTTCTTTTGTGGATATTACAATAACAAACAGTGAATTTCGTACTTTTGCATAAATATAAGTTTAAAGTTAATTTAAATACCTATAGAGATATGTTATTTAAAAAAAGAAAATGGACATGTTTATTGATGATGGTTAACCTGGGTATCATAAGAAAGGCAGAACAGTCAACATACACTCCAAAGAGCACAAGCATAAAAACTGAGTAAACCAAATGAAAGGACCTACTTGCATTTAAGCATTATTCAGGGGAGACTATTCATTAATGTCTCTCATTCCTTACAATTGTGTAAGGGAGTTAACACTTAGGGTTGGTGGTAACAGTGTTGGATTGTGGACCAGATCCAATTTTCTAACTATTAGCCATAGCAAAAAAAACCAGCAGAAATTCTTTCTCCAAATCAGTTTGATTTAATGCAGTAAAAAGCGCTGTTTTACCTTGTAAGCGATTACAGGTGTGCAAACAATGGTCAAAATTAATCCATGGTAAATCAAATGTACAATGTATTGAAATGCAGGCAAGTGTTTCACTGCAAAAAAACACTTCTTCTAAAAATATAGATCCAACATTGGGACAAAAGCTACAATCGAGTCACTAACATCTTATAATAAAACTATTTTCATTTACATTCAATACTTTTTATATGATTTTGCATAATAATATTAGTTGGGTCTTAAATAAATGCTCATTAATACTACCGGATAGGACCAAAATAAACTGAGTTTAAACTCCCACCTATTACATTCCAGTGATCTGAATCTAAAAATCCCGAGTGCACCATTCTATTCAGTACATGGGCAGATACTGAGATTATAGAAATGACTATTATCATTACATAACCTGGTTCAGAGCCACAGAAGGCAGTGAGGCCCTGCACAGGAATATCACAAATATCTAGGCCTAGTAGATTATGCATAGTCAGTGGAACACTTATTCTAATAACAGTTTGCTCTCCATTTTTACTCTTTCCTTTAATCACTGAGTGATATTCCTGCACAGCAATGTTCATTCATACATCTGCATTTCATGTATATATGCATAACACTATATAATCACTTGAACCTCTAGTTTAAACAGATTACAATATCAAAGTTATCATTTTACTAATGCTGGACACAAGTGATGCATCTTATCTTTTTCGACATGTATATTTGTACCTGTACAGGCATTACTTCTTCCCAGGCATGATGACTGATAGTGAGTAGTCAAGGTCATGCTGGGTCAATTCATCATGCTTTCGAAATTTACCACTCTCATAAACAAATAAATACCGTCTGTTTAGAACCAACATCGCACCATAGGTCTCGAGGACTACCTTCCTATATTACGCCTCAACCAAGATTCAGTTCCATGCAGCGAGTGGCTGAACGATCATTGATAGGTACAAAAAATAAAAATAACAAACTATTCATACCTGAAGACATGCTGATATGCCTTTACAGAAAGCAGTGCTGTTTGACACATCATTGCTGCTAAAATCAAGTTCTTCAAGTATTGAGTTTTCAAGTAAACCCTCTATAAACACTTTAGCGTCAGTTGTGCCGATACTTTCACATCTACAATACAAAAAGTTATTTTTATTGAAAAGGTCTCAAGGACACTGTAAAGTGACAATAAGAGGCTAGGTCTAAAGGACACAGTAAAGCGACAATAAGGTACCAGGTCTCAAGGACACAGTAAAGCGACAATAAGGGACTGGGTCTCAAGGAAACAGTAAAACGACAATAAGGGACTGGGTCTAAAGGACACTGTAAAGTGACAATAAGAGGCTAGGTCTCAAGGACACAGTAAAGTGACAATAAGGGACTGGGTCTAAAGGACACAGTAAAGTGACAATAAGGGACTGGGTCTCAAGGACACAGTAAAGTGACAATAAGGGACTGGGTCTTAAGGACACCGTAAAGTGACAATAAGGTTCCTGGTCTCAAGGACACCATAAAGCAACAATAAGGGACTGGGTCTAAAGGACACAGTAAAGTGACAATAAGGGACTGGGTCTAAAGGACACAGTAAAGCGACAAGAAGGGACCGGGTCTCAAGGACACCGTAAAGTGACAATTAGGTACCTGGTCTCAAGGACACCATAAAGCAACAATAAGGGACTGGGTCTCAAGGACACAGTAAAGCGACAATAAGAGATCTGGTCTCAGCAACACCTTAAAATGGCAATAAGGGATCGTTCTGCTTCCTAGAATGCACATGCCGCCAAATTGCCAGTTGGTAACCCCCAAATTTTAATGAAATATGTACATCCGGTAAAGGTGGATCAGTCCATTATTGTGCATAGATGGTAAAGATTTTTGCTGCCTTTTAATTCTACATGGTTTCAGCTTCCTTTTGACACCAACAGATTAAGATTACCCTCAAAATATGACATTTGATGCCAACATATAGCAACAGACTGTTACTAAAGAGAAAAAGTCCATATCACAGATTCTACTTCTGGTCGGTATTTAAAGTAACCACCCCTTGAGCATTCCCCAACCTAATGGTGCTTCCAAAATGTAAAGGGTTAAACAACAAAAGGTCTGTGTACCTGAGTGTCCGTAACCCTGTGTTTGTCCTGAGAGCACCTCCAACTTGTCTGGAGAAATAATCTTTGCCTAGGTAGTTGCCAGACACATCAAGGTACTGGAGGGTATTGTTTTCTGCAACCATTCGACCAACACAGTCCTGGAAAATAATAACTTCTTGGAAACCGATAACTTCCCACTTTGTTCATATGAAAATAACAAATCTCCCACTTTGCTAGTGAAAATCTCCCACTTTGGCCTCAGAAGAAGTTCACATGCATGATTTTGATGTGGGTACAGACAGACAGACAGACAGACAAAAAAGACAGTGTAACTGCAAAATGCCAGGGGCTTATTTCATTCACATTGATTGGAACCCTAAACTGTGGAGGGCATTTTTTTCTAATTTAGTTGTTTGTTTGTTGAGACAAATAATACGACATTTTTATATAAATTTTGTAAAATAATATAAAAAATGTCAAATAATTATACAACTGTTAAACATACTTACAGCAGAGTCTGTATCTGACTTGTTGCTTGCAATGTTGAGACTGAGGATGGATGAGTTGTAACACATGGCAAGACAGACAGCTCGGAAACTTTGTGGACCAAGGTCGTTATTAGACAGATCAAGGTCCTGAAGGTATGGAAAAGATAAAGGTTTATATTGATTAATCATTCTCGAAAGCATTGAAAAAGGCCTTCTTTAGCACCCACCCAACCACTTACCACACGATAACTTCATGCTGTTAGATCACAGTTGAAAAGGTTGTAAACCACTCAATTTGTGTACTGTACAGCAGGATACCATAAGGGGAAAAGTTCATATAACAATAAGTCATGGGTTAGTGCACTGCCATTGGCCTGAAAGTCTCTAATTATCTTTTCCCTGATACAATGACGGCCTGAAACTGTGGCCAGTCCAGAAGATCCACCCAACCAGACCCAACTACCTTCCTCCAACCCATTTACAATGCTTTTTGTGCCAATATGAGGCCATATTGTGGACATGTTTTAATTTTTAATGCCTTTTGCTCAAGTCAAGACTGTCTGTACACAATTGTCTTCAAAGTAAATAACCCTTACATACTGGATCTACCATTCACTCAATTAACATAAAATATTCAACTCTAGCCTAAATTGTTTCCAGCAAGTAAATGGTAAAAGACACAAGTCTTGAACTGTGTATAAGGCTTCAACTGTGCTATTTTTTGTAGGTAATAATACATTTTAACACCAAAAAAGGACAGAATTTTGATGATCTGAAAAAGGTAACTTCAGGTCAAGTCATGACTTGGTAAGAATTGTTGGTATAAATGAAAATTATTAATCCTTAAAATAAATATGCAGCTTTGATAGGGGTTTAAGCAATTGGGTGTTAATTTATCAATCCATAAAAAATAAAAATAATAAAAAAATAAATACAAAAGGTCATTCCAAAATTCTCTCTGTACTGACATCAAACATTTTTGGCCAAATGTATGTATTGACCTGTACAGTACTTAGGTTATAATTTGTTTACATGAGAAATGCTCTTTTATGAAAGTAAACGGTATTTCTTTTTCTGCAAGTATACACAATTTAAGAAATACAAGTTCATCCAATAAGAAAACAAAGAGATAAGTAAAAAGCCTTTTTTCATAAGTTTGTTAAGTTTTCAACAACCCAAATTATGTATTCATAATACATTTTCAATGGAACAATAACAATCAATTTACGGTAATCCTTTCATTCATGGTATATGTATAGGGTTTTAAAAATTCATTTAAATTTGTTGATTTTCTTTCAAATAGTTTTTAATACATACATACATAAACATATACATTCATATTCGGTATATAATTATATAACATAGATTAAACTAGTCTACAAATAAAACATTAGTTGTACTGATGCTGTTGAAGATAAAAGGAATAACTGTGAATGCTTTTACAACAGCGTAAAATGGCATATGCATAAAGTAAAGGGATAAATAAGAAATCAAATAAATAAGTTTAAATATTCTACCTTCAGGTTCTCAAGTTTATTCAACAACGCTGATAGTGAAAAGTGTGTTGGAAGGGCACGAGGTAGATGTAGCTTGGTCACGTTCTTCGTTATCCTCTTCAACACGCTGTCTGGCTTCAACTGGAGAGATTATAGTGGGGAATCACTATTTCTACTTTTGCATTTATAATTATTTATAATTATTAGTAAAGTCTAAATTATTAAATAATTCTTAGTCTGCTTATTATGAATTGATCTGGCAAGTAGTGTAGATCCTGATCAGCCAGCTACCTGGCCCCATTTTCAGAAATCTTTTTTATTTCATTGACAAAATGCAGAAATTAGATGTATAGATGTGGCTTAGGGACTACAGTGGTAGCTTGAGTGAGCTAGACTATGATAATGTAGTGAAGGAGTTCAAAAACAGGAGATGACCTTTAAATAAACAAAAATGATGTATGATAGCAAATGCACATTTTTTCCATTTTTAGCTCACCTTAGCTTCTGCTATTATGATATCTGGCGTCATGTGTTGGTCAACAGTTTCAAACCACATCTCCTCTGAAACTGCTAAACCAAATTCAGCCAAACCTTTCTCAGAAGCTAAAGGAGGCAGAGGGGAACGAAATGTTGTTCAAATAATTTTGATTCATAAAAAAATATGGCCGCCACATCATTTTCATAATTTTTGATAATTACACTGCTCTCAGCAGAACTGAAATATCATGACAACCTAAAGTCAAGAATAAAGCACACTTTCTGTTTGACACAAACTTGATCAACATGACAATAAGGTGAATGAAAGTTTTAATGCAAGAACTGTGGCCACTTGTAGAGATGTGAAAACAGAGTGACGGAAGTCCGCATTCCACATTTCATAAAACTGTGACATAATTTAGTAGTCAAATGATTCAAGGAAGGAATTGTAACTATCATTTGATCGAGCATGGACTTCTGACGCACTACGTTCCAAAGTATCATATCATTTTTAAGGTAGAATATATATGAAGAATTACAGGAATGGACAATACATTGGTAGTAGCTCGTACATTTGTTCAATTGCAATTGGAAGTATCATGATTCAACTATATGTGAAAACATCTTCCCACTTTAGAAAAATAGAGAGTTTCCACATCAGTGAAGATCCATTATCCTGGCAGTCTTCTTGTAATTTCTTCATTTGTTGTCCAAAAATTGAAAGCTATACACCACTGGAAAGCTCTTGAAATTCATATTTTTAAAATTGAAAAATGCACAAAGAATTAATACACATAACACAATGAGCAGTGTATCTTTTTTTGTATTTTTTTTTTACCTTTTAAACTATCTTAATATAGTTTTGATATTTAAAATACTTTATAAAAGCTGTTTAATTTGATATAAAATTCAGTAAAATAGACCAAAAAATAAAAACACAGTGGTGAGTTTAATACAGCACATATTTCCAGATTTCGGCCTGCATTAGCTTCTGCCTTCAAAGATGGCTGCCTTAAACTGTCTTATCAGTGCCTATGACATCACATGGAAACTATCTATAACACATTTTTTTGTTAATCTAGAAATGGGGAACAGTTGCCTCAGTTATGGTAATGCAGATAAATGTATCTCCCTGAAAATAAATTTAATATATAAAAATAAAATGTATGATTAAAAGTAGTTTTCTTTCTGATAAATAAAACAGTAACAAACCTGGCATTGGTTGAGAAATAACCCCAGTTTGATACCTCAGTAGAACCAATGGCACACGGTTCAGATGGAAGACTTCTAAATGAAAGTTTTTACTAGACTTGGAAATTAAAGGTTTTCTCTCTCATGCATTGAAAAATATTATTTTTACCTGAAAAGATACTGCAAAAATTATGTTTATTGGTGTACTACAATTATGCGGAAAGTTAGGCATAACACCATACTTGTCAATATAAAACTGTATTTCCCATCCTTGTCAGGCTGCAAAGTTAGCTATTTTTAAACTAAGAAAACCATGTGACCACTTATTTTTTAAATCAATTTATATGATAATCCGTGTAATCAGCTCTATTTTTAGCTGAAATCCTCATTGTGTTTATTTATAGATATGGAAATGATGGACATTGAAAAAGATATATTTGATGATATGTACTGTCAAACAATTGAAATAATGTTATAAACAGCCTTTAGTTTAACTGTATATGTTTATGCAGCAATAAAGCACCAATTCCCCAGAACAGTGGAAATAAGTTGTTAAATGTGTTAGAGATGAGCAAACTGTTGGATGCCACCTTTAATATTGTAAACTTACCAATATACAAGAGGATCTGAGAGCACAATCAAAGAGTTGCTGATCTTTCGGTCCCTCCTCTATAAGCTGTTCGGCCACTTCAACGCCCGTCTGTGGTCCTCGTTGAGACATTTTATTTTCTTGAGGCTGTTTGTCCAAACTCTGAACTCCTTTACTTTCTTCTTTAATATCCACTTTATCAACCTTTTCAGTTTGTTTCTTTTCTTCTTTTGCTTTGGGCTGCACATCTTTATCTTCATTTACTTCATGTTTATGTTTGATATCTTCATCTACAACAGTTTTAGACTTGTCCACCTCAGATTTTTTACTAACAGCTCCATCTGATTGTTCTTTTCTCTCTGATTGGTTAGTTGTAATCTTTTGGGATGTTCCACTTTTATCAGCAGGTGTGGCAGGTATTGTTTTATCTTCAGGAGGAACAGCTTTCTCTTCCCTCTGAATTGCAGTGGACTTGTCCGAATTAGCTTCTGAGCCACCGCTGTTGTTAGTTTTGTCCTTTTTACTTGACCCACTTCCCATCTTGAAACAAAAGAATAAATTGTCTTCAGATTATCAAGCAGAAATTTGATTTGGTGAAGCAATTCAACTAATTGTACTTAATTCTTTCATTCATAGTACTTCCAAAGCTGGTTATTCTTTTTGTGTGTTATGTCTCGTCTCTGTAGTTTTTGTCATATTTACATTTACCCTGTTTGCCTTGGTCTAGAGGTAGTACAGATTAAAATATATGTTGTTATTTTGATAGGACCTTTTCTTATTTACCTATCTATATGATTTTGAAACTTTACCTATTTCTTTTGATTTTCTTTAAAACAGTTCAAAGTATTTCTAATACATGTATTCATCAATTCAATATTGAATCCATCGACAAACCAGTCCACAAATAATCCCTAAATAGTGAAGATTCATTAAAGATAAGACTGATAACAGTGATTGCTTTACAAAGGCGTAAAATGGGATGGGATGGGATTTGCCGGTATTTTTGCCAATACTGTGCAGCGACATTTTTATCATTATAGCACAGGGGCACTTCTGAGGGGCCCAGGGATTGAACCAGAACAGTCCATTATACTGACACTGACGAGTCAGGCGTAATGCTGTCTCTTTAGACCCGAGCGTTAGGAGGGAAGCCACTACTACCAACTTTAAAGTCTTTGGTTTGACCTGGCCAGGGTTTGAACCCTCGACCTCCCGATCAGCAAGCCAACGCTCTACCACCTGAGCTATTGCACCACCTGAGCTATTGTGGCCAACACATGATGTATTATGGTTTATTTGTAAAACTAGCTCATGGCAAGTGAATTATATAAATGATCAAGTAATGCAGTTTATTTTGAGTCCACAAAGCCATCACATTTAATGGAGGAAAATCATATACAGACAAGCAAAATCATATTACCCTCATCAAGATTAAATCATAAATGTGTCAAAAGGCCATAGTTCAAATCAAATGGAAGAATTCTGAATGACTGAAGCAAATTAAACTGACATTTTTTATCAGACTGCATTTACCGATCTTGTTTTCGTTAAGTGCACTTTGAAGTCTATGCAAAGTTAATCATATATTATGTTTGGTAAATGTTAACTTATTTAACAGACCTTTAAATCTGTTCCCTGTCGTCAAAGACGCTTTTGTATAAAAATTTATTCGGCGAGTCGTAAAATATACACGAGCGTGACATTTTAAGGCGCCATGCGCTGTTCTGTTTTGTGAGTGTATTAGATCGATTTATGTGCTCGCAAACATGCTTTTCAACAACAATATATACGGAAGTTTTAAACTGTTATAAAATACCCAGAGTACTCCCCTCTCACATGTTTCTCAAAAATAGACTCCCCTCTTACCTCTCCCACACACCTCACTTAAGATACAGACTCACGTTCATAACCTGCTTTCTGTCAAACGCGGTTCTTCTCTTTCATATTAAGTTACCATTCAAACTGCCACCCTCACTTTCAAACCCCGTTTTCGCTTAGATGTCCATTACCACTTGCACACTCCGCCTCCACCCCACCCCATTCTTTTAGAATCAATTATGCAATCCTTATCCTCGAACACTGCTCACACTCGGGCCCTCTTCGTCATCCCTAACACCCTTCGTACATGCAGACGCCCTTCCTCAACCTTATATCATGCTTATATTCAGACCCCACCACTCCCCACCCTGCTCACATTCAGACTCTCCTCAACCTTACAGCCTGCATTCAGACTCTCCTCCCCACCACCACACCCTGCTCACATTCAGACTCTCCTCAACCTTACAGCCTGCATTCAGACTCTCCTCCTCACCACCACACAATGCTCACATTCAGACTCTCCTCCTCACCATCACACCCTGCTCACATTCAGACTCCCCTCCTCACCATCACACCCTGCTCACATTCAGACTCCCTCCTCACCACCACACCCTGCTCACATTCAGACTCTCCTCCTCACCCTCACACCCTGCTCACATTCAGACTCTCCTCCTCACCCTCACACACTGCTCACATTCAGACTCTTCTCCTCACCATCACACACTGCTCACATTCAGACTCCCCTCCTGACCATCACACATTGCTCACATTCAGACTCTCCTCCTCACCGTCACACCCTGCTCACATTCAGACTCCTCCTCCTGACCATCACACATTGCTCACATTCAGACTCTCCTCCTCACCGTCACACCCTGCTCACATTCAGACTCCCCTCCTCACCTTCACACCCTGCTCACATTCAGACTCTCCTCCTCACCCTCACACCCTGCTCACATTCAGACTCTTCTCCTCACCACCACACGCTGCTCACTTTCAAACTCACCTCCTCACTCTCACACACTGCTCACATTCAGACTCTCCTCCTCACCCTCACACACTGCTCACATTCAGACTCTCCTCCTCACCCTCACACCCTGCTCACATTCAGACTCTTCTCCTCACCACCACACGCTGCTCACATTCAAACTCACCTCCTCACTCTCACACACTGCTCACATTCAAACTCACCTCCTCACCATCACACCCTGCTCACATTCAGACTCCTCCTCACCCTCACACACTGCTCACATTCAGACTCTCCTCCTCACCCTCACACACTGCTCACATTCACACTCTCCTCCTCACCCTCACACCCTGCTCACATTCAGACTCTCCTCATCATCACACCCTGCTCACATTCAGACTCTCCCCCTCCCCCTCACACACTGCTCACATTCAGACTCTTCTCCTCACCATCACACACTGCTCGCATTCAGACTCTTCTCCTCACCATCACACACTGCTCACATTCAGACTCCTCCTCCTGACCATCACACATTGCTCACATTCAGACTCCCCTCCTCACCTTCACACCCTGCTCACATTCAGACTCTCCTCCTCACCCTTACACCCTGCTCACATTCAGACTATTCTCCTCACCTTCACACCCTGCTCACATTCAGACTCTCCTCCTCACCCTCACACACTGCTCACATTCAGACTCTTCTCCTCACCACCACACGCTGCTCACATTCAAACTCACCTCCTCACTCTCACACACTGCTCACATTCAGACTCTTCTCCTCACCATCACACACTGCTCACATTCAGACTCTTCTCCTCACCATCACACACTGCTCACATTCAGACTCCTCCTCCTGACCATCACACATTGCTCACATTCAGACTCCCCTCCTCACCTTCACACCCTGCTCACATTCAGACTCTCCTCCTCACCCTTACACCCTGCTCACATTCAGACTATTCTCCTCACCTTCACACCCTGCTCACATTCAGACTCTCCTCCTCACCCTTACACCCTGCTCACATCCAGACTCTTCTCCTCACCACCACACGCTGCTCACATTAAAACTCACCTCCTCACTCTCACACACTGCTCACATTCAGACTCTCCTCCTCACCCTCACACACTGCTCACATTCAGACTCTCCTCCTCACCCTCACACCCTGCTCACATTCAGACTCTTCTCCTCACCACCACACGCTGCTCACATTCAAACTCACCTCCTCACTCTCACACACTGCTCACATTCAAACTCACCTCCTCACCTTCACACCCTGCTCACATTCAGACTCTCCTCCTCACCCTCACACACTGCTCACATTCAGACTCTCCTCCTCACCCTCACACACTGCTCACATTCACACTCTCCTCCTCACCCTCACACCCTGCTCACATTCAGACTCTCCTCATCATCACACCCTGCTCACATTCAGACTCTCCTCCTCCCCCTCACACACTGCTCACATTCAGACTCTTCTCCTCACCATCACACACTGCTCACATTCAGACTCCTCCTCCTGACCATCACACACTGCTCACATTCAGACTCCTCCTCCTGACCATCACACATTGCTCACATTCAGACTCCCCTCCTCACCTTCACACCCTGCTCACATTCAGACTCTCCTCCTCACCCTTACACCCTGCTCACATTCAGACTATTCTCCTCACCTTCACACCCTGCTCACATTCAGACTCTCCTCCTCACCCTTACACCCTGCTCACATTCAGACTATTCTCCTCACCACCACACCCTGCTCACATTCAGACTCACCTCCTCACTCTCACACACTGCTCACATTCAGACTCTCCTCCTCGCCCTTTAACACTGCTCACATTCAGACTCTCCTTACCCTCACACGCTGCTCACATTCAGACTCTTCTCCTCACCACCACACCCTGCTCACATTCAGACTCTCCTTCTCACTCTCACACCCTGCTCACATTCAGACTCACCTCCTCACATTCACACAGTGCTCACATTCAGACTCTTCTCCTCACCACCACACCCTGCTCACATTCAGACTCACCTCCTCACCCTCACACACTGCTCACATTCAGACTCCCCTCCTCACCCTCACATCCTGCTCACATTCAGACTCACCTCCTCACTCTCACACACTGCTCACATTCAGACTCCTCCTCACCATACGTACTGCTCACTTTCAGACTCCCCTCCTCACCATGCTCACATTCAAACTCCCCTCCCCATCTTTACATACTGCTCACATTCAGACTAACCTCCTCACCCTCACACACTGCTCACATTCAGACTCCCTTCCTGTAGGTGACAGACGAACACTTGGCTCACTGAGATTCCATCCATTTATATTTACCCTCATACTTTTAATAACCTATATCAACTGATTGACCTAATTCAAATTAAGCATTTATTATTTTCCAACATTCATAAATTTTGTTTTTAATGGAATTGCGTTGCTGTTGAAGATGTTTGATGCATCGAACTTTCTTTGCCGGGGAGTCCTTACCCCGGCTTCTGATTGGTTACCTACGAATGACGTCAATGAATTGAGCCGAAATTCTATGTTGTAAACAAAACGGTATTAACAGGAAATATATCTAGTGGTAACCTTAACCATCGGAATTTATTTTGACGTAAGTAACTATTTTAGTTGTCCCTTATAGATTTACAAACACGTTTAGTATGATATTTACACTCGAGAAAAAATTATCGAAATATGTTATGGAAAAAGCCGGGACAACCCTCTACGGATCGGAATCCCCTGTCAGTAGCCGACGATTTATTCTGGTTAAATTTGCGTCTGTCGGTTGTTTTCTACTTTTTCGAATTAATGTAGTTTTCATATTGCTTTTCATTTGATTGTAAATTCTAAATATAATAATAAACTAACAACCTCACAAATTGCGCTTAAATCTTCTACTCACAATATGCAGACGCTTCTCGTCGTCTATGTAAACAATAACAAACGGGAGACTGATGTTTGAACATTCATTGCTGCCTTATCTTACCTTTCATTAAAATGTAGGTACAATTTAGTCGTAACTTTAAAATTAAGAAATAAGTTATTTGTAAATTGTAAATATTTCTACAATGTCGAATACATGTATGGTGAAAACCAACCGCTTTCGTTTCTGACACTACACGTTTGCTGTGTTAACACACGGAATACGTCGGGCTTTTTGAATACCGCGGGGCACCTTGCGGGTTTGAAAAATAAATGCATATTTGTTATAAAAGTGGTGAAAAGTCATTATTTAAGTTAAATATAGGCTGCCATTATTTCAAGATAGCAAAGCGAAGTTTAAATATTGAAGTGCTAATGAAATTATTTGGAAAGTATGCGTAGAAAATAAAGCGGGAAGGGGTTGATGTGTGAGACACTTTTTGTGTATTGTGGATTATTCTATTTCGTTTTGGACGCGTGGGGGTCGAAGGATGTCTACACACAGCATACGTGTAGATTGCTTATTGTCTCTGCGTTCCAAACTTCGTGAAATTTACTGTGAGTGTTCGCGTGTTAAAATTATAATGTCATCATTATGTAATTCTGAATGTCGTTTCAACGAATTACTGATTGGTGGCATTAATTAAACTTAGTCACAACCTGAGCACCCTAGTGATGGAGGTCATGGCGTGTGTAGTTTATATGTAGGGCAGCCATTTGTATCGGAGTGCGTAAGTTAAGCTTGAGTTTTTGTTATAGAATTTTGCTGAAGTTCTAAGCTATTATCGAAGGAACGTTGATAAACTTTGTGGAGTAGTTATCCGAGATTAAGGTAAACAATATTTTACATATTTTTGAGTCGCAGAGTTTGTATTTTGCGTAAAATCTTAATTTATTCCTTCCCTGCTAGGGAGACAAATGCACAACCGTTTTCTAAGATTTTTGTGTTGTGTTTTTAGCATGTACGTTTCAATTTACGCGTCCATTCATCGGCGTTTTATGTTATAAATATAAGAAATAAACTTTCTTTCCACTGTTTGATTGTACAACCAGATTTTATTTATAAGCTAAGATGACAGCACGCTCTCAGGCCGATGTGTAAACACTTTCCATTCCAATCAATTAAGTGTGTCTCGCTTACTGCAATACTATCTACTAGGCAGAAATTTTATTCCTGATGTCTGATGTGGCATAGACTTGTTTACAAAGGGTCAAGATTGTTTTAGAAGTAGAGAAAACCCGCGGGCCTTATTCTTTCAATGATCTGCAAGATTTTTGAAATGCTGGACCCTGGGCCCACTACTCATGAAAATTTGTGGCCATTTTTTTTTTTTTTGTCCAAGCAAGAATTTAAATTGTTGGTGCAATAGCTTATTCATTACTGGTGGGACGATAAACCCAACAAACAAACTTATTCATTACAGTAGTTTTTTAAAATCTGTAACTTCTGTAATGTACACAAAACCATGACATTATATTCAGCTTCTAAGTATATATCAAAGATAATCAGTAAACAATTTCTTTTTTTTCAATTGGCATTTTTATTGTCCTTGGTTTCTCCTTTGTTAAGCAAATCGGTTGCTGATAACAGATTGTGCACTTTTATTTACATCTTTTTTATATGACCTGTACCTGATGACTTACTACTTTCGGTATCACATTTTTCTATTTAATTTTGCTTTGTAATTTTTTTTATACTTCTGGGCTCATCTATGAAAAATATTTGTCATTTTCACATTTTTTAAGCGCAGCTGGTGCAAAAACATGTCCCCAGCAGATCTCTTTTCTGGCGATACATTTAATGCATTTTCAGACAAAATGTAAGCGATTGCATAGTAACTAAAGGTATGTGAATTGCTTAAAAGATACAATCTACGATGCCAATCATTTATCAGTAGCTATACTTTACATTTTCTTAAAAGATTCCAATGGTTTAGCAAACACTTTTCTTTCCACAAAACTCGCCTTGCAGTTACAACATCATTCAATATTCAAACCATTTAGGTGTTGTTGTCTCTTATCCCATAAATAAAGCCAAAGAATGCTTGTATTTTGTCCATCATAAAGATAGCAAACTTTCTTTGACAGACATACAGCATGATGTTCAGAGGCAACGATCATATTCTTTATTCAGCAGGCTGTACAAGTAAAAGTTACAAGGAAATGCAAACTTAACCATGTTGCTGCCTATGAATTTTCACATGGAGTCGATTTTAACAAGAAGGGTAAACAAAGAATTGGGAAGAGAAATAAACACCATATTGCTGTGAAAGATGAAACAGGTTTTGAAAATCAGCAGCAGCTCTTAATGCTTTTACTAACTTCAGTTGAGGCTTAAACATATTTCATTCAGTCTCTCAGCAGAGGGCCAGTGGTTCTACCCAAACACTTATCTAGGTTTTCCCTATTCCTGTATAGGTAGTTTCCATATTATGTCATAGGCACTGATAAGACAGTTTAAAGCAAGGCAGCCGTCTTTGAAGGCAGAAGCTAATGCAGGCCAAAATCTAGAAATATGTGCTGGATTAACATCACCACTGTGTTTTTATTTTCACTCTATTTTACTGAATTTAAATATCAATACTATATTTTGATAGTTTAAAAGTTAAAATAAATACAACCTAAAAGATGCACAGTTCATTTTGTTTAAGGATGATCCAATAATTTTATTTATTTCCGTGCATTTAATTTGTGTGCCTTTATCAATTTTAAAAATATTGTATTCTAAAAATATAAATTTCAAGAGCTTTCCAATGGTGTATAGCTTCTAATTTTTGGGCCACAAATGAAGAAATTACAAGAAAATAAAATTTACACCTCTATACAATTCATCTGAAAATCCCTTGAAGCTACCATCAAAGACGGCTGCCAAGATAAGGGATCTTTACTAATGTGGAAACTCTCTATTGGACATCACTATAAGACCTTAATTGTTTTGATATCTTTATATTAGTGACGTAAATTTTCTAAACTCTTATTTCAGATTAACTGCACCTTACATGGTGTAACCATGGAGACCGTATAATGCAGCGCACCTCTCACATCGACGAGCATCACAGGAGAGTTGCGCCTTCTATTGACGCGCCCACTTTTTCTGTGGGTCGGTTAATAAGTTCAGTCACCGCTGGAACAAAACCATTTGAAGGTGAAGCAATGTCAGGCGGTCTTCAGTACCCCAACCCCATGCAGGGATTTCCTACGTAAGTGTTTTACAATGAGATATTTTTACAGTTTGGTTTACTAAAAGTTTGCTCCCCTGTGCCTTCTTTATACAAGCTTACAGACATGGTCACGTCATAGTGCCATACATTGTTCCACATCCTCTTACAGGCGCAACAAGAGCCCTGATTCAAGGCAGTCACAATCTGAAATCTGGGTTATCTGAATCCACAATCATGTCGCCGGGAGCTTTCTTTTTGTAGTCATTTTAGCATATTCCTAAAATGTTCCAGTCTACAACATCTTCTGATTTGTATCACTGGGAGCCTGTAACTATGTAATCATATATCTAGTATGCACAAGTCAGTGTTTACCAGACCTGGTAGGACAATCGGTAGAGTGTCGGCTCCAGGTACGGGAGGCCCCGGGTTTGATCCCAGGCCGCGACATACCAAAGTCATTAAAATTGGTAGTGGTATAGCTGCCTTGCTTATGCTCAAGCAAATATAATGGTAGTTCCACGACTGGTTGGCCCGGTGTCATGATAATGCGACTGGGTGTGGTATCATGCCACATGTTCACGGCATGCTATACACAGTGATGGCAGCACTATATCTGCTTCAAGTTAACACCGTCTCCAGATAACTGAAATACTGTTGGTGGGACGATAAACTCAATAAACATAAACAAATCAGTGTTTTGAATTGGTCATTTATCGGTCTCATATAGGACAATACAATACTAAAGAGACAATACAATACTAAAAACCTCATCACTGCAGAATTTAAAAATGGGCAGTTGGCGTTAATTTTGTGCGAAGTTTATTACAGTTATGTTGCTATTTTTCGATTACCCTTTTCTTTTTACTGTACAAATTTTGAGGATTTTAAAAGTACTCATGAGTGCCAGAAAACACCAAATGCAAATACAGGTGTGTTTTTTTACCTTAATAAGAAAGGGCCGTTTAAATAAGCCTAGTCTTTCCTCTAAAAATAAAATTCCCCTGTTATAAAATTCAATATTTCATTGCCAAAATGTGGAAATTAGACGCAAATGATATATATGGATTGGGAACTTCAGTATTAGCTTAAGTGAACAGGACAATGATAAGCTAGTGAAGGAGTCAAGAAACAAGACCAATAGAGAGATGACCTTTTATTATACATAAAAGATGTATGGTAACAAATAAAAAGTTAAAAATGCACATTTTTCCCCGTTATTAATAAAACATACAAAATGTTCTCCTTCTCAAAGGCTCTAGTCTCCATTTCCTTTTTCAGAAAAAAAAAACCCTGCCTTTGCTATTGTATTCAAAATTAATCCACTTTCTAACAGAAATGAAATGGGTTACAAATCTGTTCATTCATTGTTTCTTTACGTGACATGCAAGATGACTAAATAGAGACTGAGGCACTCAACTAATAATAAGACCTATTGTCCTTTAATGCTGGCATATTTTAGTGAAATGCATGCAAATGGAGGGGTAATCAGGCAAAATTTATGTTAGCATAAATGTCTGAAAATTTAAGCTGATCCGGGGCAGGTCACTTAAAGAAAGTAATGTAGAAGGCCCCGTGTTTATGTCTTAAATCAATTGTAACTCTCTTCCTTTCTTTCTGACTGTTAAAATATGAGCTATAATTCATAGATTTTGGGAAAATCTCCAGTCTTCTTTTTTTAGCTCACCTGAGCACAATGTGCTCAAGGGGAGCTTTTGAGATACCGCTTCGTCCGGCGTCCGTTGTTCGTAGTCAACATTTTACCTTGTGAACACACTAGAGGCCACAATTTTTATCCAATCTTCATCAAACTTGGTCAGAATGTTTGTCTGCATGAAATCTTGGATAAGTTCATTATTGGGTCACCTGGGGTCAAAAAGTAGGTCACGAGGTCAAATTTTAAGAAAAACTTGTGAACACACTAGAGGCCACATTTATAGCCCAATCTTCACCAAACTTGGTCAGAATGTTTGTCTGCATGAAGTCTTAGATGAGTTCGTAACTGGGTCACGTGGAGTCAAAAAGTAGGTCACTAGGTCAAATCTTAGAAAAGGCTTGTGAACACACTAGAGACCACATTTATAGCCCAATCTTCACCAAACTTGGTCAGAATGTTTGCCTGCATGAAGTCCTGGATGAGTTCGTAACTGGGACACGTGGGGTCAAAAAGTAGGTCACTAGGTCAAATCTTAGAAAAAGCTTGTGAACACACTAGAGACCACATTTATAGCCCAATCTTCACCAAACTTGGTCAGAATGTTTGTCTGCATGAAATCTTGAATGAGTTCGTAACTGGGTCACGTGGGGTCAAAAAGTAGGTCACTAGGTCAAATCTTTAAAAAAGCTTGTGAACACACTAGAGGCCACATTCATAGCCTTATCTTTACCAAACTTGATCAGATTGGTTGTCTTCATAAAATCATAGATGATTATATTATTGGGTCACATGGGGTCAAAAAGTAGGTCACTAGGTTACATTTCAGAAAAAAACTTGTGAAATCACTTAAGAGGCTTCATTGATGGCCCAGTCTTCACCAAACTTGACCAGCATGTTTGCCAGTATGAAATCTTACATATGTTTTGAAGTGAGTCATGTGGATTCAGTAGGTTACTTGGTAAAATTCTAGAAAATGTTATCAACCCAGTGGCCACACTAATGGTCCAATCTTCACCAAAGATTTCTAAAGTAAACTCTTAATTACTTGATGCCAAGTTTGAGCCTACTTAAAGTCTGTGTCATCAGGTGAGCGATTAAGGGCCATCATGGCCCTCTTGTTTTACAAGGAAACATTTGTCAGACATTTGTCACAATTTTATTGATAAGGGTAAAAAGTACTTACTTTATTTACTGAACTTTTGGGTGAAAAACAGATGTAGAATTATAAAAAAAACCATGTTATTTAAGTGAGAATTGTTGCTAAAACTTGTGTATATATTTTAAACAAATTAAATTTGTTTTTGCAGAGGTCAGGGTTCACATCCCCATCCTTCCCCTATACAGATTCAGACAGGCCTACATGGATCAGCCGCAGGCCCCCCTCCCCCTCACCTGGCCGCGGGCCTAGGGCCCCACCCGGCTGTACCTGCACAGGTAAGTGTACGTCTTCATCTTTAAGAACTGGTAAAGAAGGAAAATTTGCCTTCAAACTCTAGATTGTTTGTATTTATTAGAATTGCCTCATCGAAACCGTTGCTGCTCAAGTTCACAGCAGTAATACTAAAGGTTAAAGGTCGACGTCCCTTGAAGGAAAATTAGATTAAAAATTAGTGACCTTTTGAAATCAGAGTCATCTGAATGTTGTTTCTAATCAAGCAATAAGAAGTCTCTTTCTTGGACTTATAGACTAGTTCTGCACATGGTACAGAGCCAGCCGCAGCAGTTCCTAGGTGAAAGGTCTAGGATACACACCTAATTAGAATGGAGATTATATAATAGATGGTTTCCATGTGATTTCATAGGCACTGATAAGACAGTTTAAGGCAGCCATCTTTGAAGGCTGGAGCTAATGTAGACAGAAATCTGAAAATATGTGCTGTATTAAATTCACCACTGTGTTTTTATTTTTCAGTCTTATTTTACTAAATTTTATATCAAATTTAACAGCTTTTATAAAGTATTTTAAATATCGAAACAATATTTAGTTTAAAAGGTGAAAAAAAACAACCCAAAAAAGGCACACTGTTCATTTTGTTTATAGATTAGCCAATTTATTCCTGTGTATTAATTCTTTGTGCATTTATCAATTTTAAAAATTTTGTATTCTAAAAATATGCATTTCAAGAGCTTTCCAGTGGTGTATAGCTTTTTATTTTAGGACCACAAATGAAGAAATTACAAAAAAATAAAATTGATGCTTCTGTTCAATTAATCTGAAAATCCCTTGAAGTTACCATCAAAAATGGCTGTCAAGATAAGGGATTTTCAATGATGTGGGAACTCGAACTATCTATTAATGTACCATTTACTGTAACAATTAAAAAAAATACACTTTTACTTTCCTGTGGGTAGGTATTTGGTATATAGTTACTGCATAAAACTTAAGTTTTTTCCACTTTTTAAACTTTTGAAAAACACTTGAAGCATGCACATAAAAGGGAATCTTATTGATTGAGATAAGAATTTATTAAAAAGGTTGATCGCTTTTCTAACAAATATGCAAATTAAAAATAAAAATTTTCTTATATAAAGTATATGAAAATACCTCCCCACAAGGGAGATAACTTAAACATTTCTTCCATTTGAAAATAGGGAATTGATAGTGATTTGGTCTTTATTGGCATGTCGGCTCTTTCTTCCATTAAGCAGTTTTTAATTTGTTTTTCTCCATATCTTCTTTCTTTTCTCACTTTCTTTCTCACTCTTTATCTGTCACCTGGTGACATTCCGTAGCTCACTCTCGCCCATTCTCCCCAGACCCATGCGGCACAGGTACAGGGACAGCAGCAACAGTTCCAGAGGTTAAAGGTAGAGGATGCTCTCTCCTACCTGGATCAGGTGAAGCTTCAGTTCGGGAACCAGCCCCAGGTGTACAACGATTTTCTTGACATCATGAAGGAGTTCAAATCTCAGACGTAAGTGAAACAGAATTTCTCAAATGTATAAGGGTTTACTTTCATTCTAAATTTTAGGTCCTGATATTTACACTATACATATATATATAGGCTTTTTATCAGTGCCAGGGGAAGGGGCCCACGCCCTATAGTTAAAAAATGATTTCTTCCTTATATGGGAATGAAAAAAACCTGATGTTAACTTACTTTTTGGGGGAAAACTACAGGATTTTAAAGAAATTTTCTGAAGGGAAGGCACCTGTAAATGGCTCCTACTAAAGAAGGAAAAAATACCCTGCTATATATTGGTTTGTCATCAAAAGGTTTAAAATAACCGTTTACCTTTTAAAGGATCTGCCAGGCATAATTCCTCCTCTTTTTGTGTGTAGTATTTTTCTACTAGAAAAGTATTTTAGTGTAAATTTTTCAAGACATGTCAGAGAGATTTCCTTCGAAAGTGGAATAATTACTCTTTCTCAATGGGAAAATCCATATTTAGAAAGGCAGGTAATCCTAAAATTAACTTTGACAGAGTTATTCCCCTTTTATGACCGCATTTTCATTATGCTAATCCAGTACTGAGAAAAGTTGAGTTGTTTATGTACAGCTCTTGTTAGTGCAAGTAATAAAAGTTACAAATATCCACAAATATTTAAAAAAAGAAAAGAAAACTACAAATATCTTATGATATGAAGGAAGAAAGAAAAACACTTTCTTTTTCCTGACATAGTTTCACCTTCAATGCCCCTAAGGGTAATCACAACAGCTTCAAGCACGCCGAAAATAATATGAAATCTTCGATTTCAAACAATATTGAAGAATGACCTTAGACCTTTGCATCCTCCGTCTTTCAGCATTGACACACCAGGTGTCATCAACAGGGTTTCGAACCTGTTCAAAGGTCATCCAGACCTTATTGTCGGCTTCAACACATTTCTGCCACCAGGCTACAAGATCGAAGTCCAGGCCAATGAGATCAATGTTCACCAGCCAGGTCAACAAACTGTTTCCATAACAACGCTGCAAATGGCACAAGCAGAGGCGCAAGCCAATCAGCATGTAAGTGTTTCATTTTTTGCACCAGTCTAAATATAGGTCCAATTTTCATTGGAGCTTGTTGAAGAGATTATGAAACAGTAACAACTACATGGTCCTGCTTTAAAAATATCTCTTTTGCTGAAGAAAAAAATGCATACAATATAAAACAAGTATAGACAACTTTAAATGCAAGATGAGATGCGAGAATCTTGTACAGTTTCTTAGTACACACTATCAGTTTTTATTGACATCTATTTATAGAACTATTGTAGACTGGGCACACAAATTTTACTAAAGTTTTTTTACACATGGTGTAGATAATTATAGCAGTTACCAGTCAAGCAGGTGCCCAAAGACTCTGCAAATTGTACTTTTTCTAAATGGTTATATCAGTAACTTTCTATAAGCCAGTCAGACACCCTTTTTGTCATGTGAACTGTCTTACTTTACAAAATGCGAGTAAAGATATCCGCCATTATTTTGGTCAAGACAGGGCAGACCATCAAGATTCATATTTGCAAGAAACAACATCTTGCTAAATGTAAAACAACAGATGAAATGAATCGTAAGAGAAAAATACAAGAAACTTGGTTTAAATAATTTGAATGGGCCACGGTAAGTGATGGAGTGCTGACATGCATTATTTGTTGCAAATATCTGTCTATTGCGGATACAGAATCTAGCCTTTTCAAACCCCTTATACCTGGTACTTATTAGAATCGTCTTGATGAGACAATTTCAATGAGTACCCACAATATAGAGTTTGGTTGAGAATTGTAGGATATACAGCTCCTGCTAACTCCTTTATTCTCCTCCAACCCTTTATACCTGATACTCATTACAGTCGTCTCGATATGTCAATTCTTATGAGTACCAGCAATAAAGTAATCAGAACTACTTCTCTTAACGAGAGCTTTGCATAATGCATAGGCAAATGGCATTTATCATTTGATATAAAGAGCTAGAACATTGAGGCTGTAGTTTCAACAAAGTGCAGTAATTAAATTCTTCTTGTTACAGAAACCAGTACCAAGTCACGTGACCAACACGCTGCCACACAGTTCTCAGCCGTCACAACATTCGTACCACCAACCCCAGAGGAGTCAGGAAACGCCACCGTCCCACGGACAACAGAACAGTGGATCCCAGCAGGGGCAACAACCGGTGGAATTTAATCATGCCATTAACTATGTGAACAAGATCAAGGTGATCTTTATTGTTTTGTCGTTAACATTGTTCAACATTTTTATGAATGAAATTGTAAACTGTATTCTTGCGCCATTTTTATGAATGAAATTGAAAACTGTATTCTTGCGCCAATTAATTTAAAGCGTACAAAGGCCTCTTGCTTAGGAGGATGAATGTTTTTTGTTGTTGTTCAATCTTATGTTTATGACTGTGAAAGGTGGCATATATCACTTGCACTTTCCGTGCATCAGTTGATCTGTGGCTCACATTTTTAGTGTTTGTTTTTTAGCCATATCCATATTGAATAAAATAATACAAACTTTACATTTTTACAGACATAGTTTAACATTTACTAGTGCAGCCATTAAGCTCAAGATTATATCATGTTATATTTATATTTCTACATAGGCATATGCAGAGCTCAATATAATGGGTGTAAATCTGGCTTTTGTGGGAAAAGTATATCCTATAGTTCTCAACCAAACCCTTTTTTCAATGTACTCATTTAAAATGTCACATTGTAAAGATTCTAATGAGTACCAGGAACATTGGAGAAGTTTGCTTCAGAGATACTCATTTTATCTGTATCTCTGATAGGGTTGAGTCCAGTAAAATCTCTTGTTTCTAGGTAGGTCATGATTTCTGCCATGTTATATGTTTGAATTTTAGCTCACCTGAGCCAGGAAAGTAGGCTTTTGGGATCACTGTCGTCAATCCGTCTCTCTATTGTCAACTTATGTTTTAAATCACCTAAACCTGTGCATTTTCAAAATAATTTCACAGAATTTTCCTGTGCATGGCCTGCAACTTCCTTGAACTTTTTTGCTTTCCTACATCTGGCATTGCTTTCATGGCCTATTTATTCATTTCCTGAGTGATTTTAAAATTTCTAATTTCCCCACAGAATCGTTTTCAAGGACAGCCAGAGATCTACAAAGCATTCCTGGAAATTCTCCACACCTATCAAAAGGAACAGAGAAATATCAAGGAGGGAGGCATTGTAAGTCAACTTTTTGTAAGTTTTTTGTTTAAATTCATTTTGGCTTTAAACTTGGTTATAAAAGTTCATTCGAGCTTATGTTACTTGTTGAAATCGTTCCCACTCAAAATATATGTATACCTTACCTATCCTGACTGACTCCAAATAGCTGGATGTTTGTTTTTGATACGATAAAGACAGCAAACAATTCTTTGTGTGTTTTTTTTAAACAAAAACATTACAATGTACCTTCAATCCAGAGCTTGTACCTTAGATCCATTTCATGGAAGAAGAATGGTCTATCAGCTTAGCTAACCAGATCAATTACATTTGTTTCAATATCTTTGTTTGTTTTGCTATCGATATGTCTGTCACAGTATACCGGTATATTGCGTTGCTAGGTAAAGTCAATAAACAATGAACATACCATATTTTATGATATTTTTTAAAATTTGATTGCTGCTACCATTTTATGCATCCAAAGTCGAAGATACTCAGATTAATTAAAAGCGATAGCCATCTGAAAATGTAGTCTGAAGTTAAATAGATGTTAGCAAAGTTCATTCTAAACAGCTCAAGAAATGCAGCATATTCGGTTTGTATTTGCAGTATTCCTTTCAGTAATGGTGACTGAACATTACTTCCATTTTCTTGAGCTACACTGCTCTATTTCAAAAGTTAAAAATTCGAATATGTGGGGTGCCCACGGCCAAGCAGTTCAATTTACCATCTGATAACTCCTCAGCACCTTACTGCTTGAGTTCCAGTCGCAGTCAATGCAAGGACTCATTCGGTGAGGTCATGAGATCCGCTATGGCTGTATGGTCTTCCACCACAAAATATAAGCTGGATGTCGCCTATGTGACCATAATTGTGTCCATGCAATGTAACAAAAGCAAACAAATTTCTTAAAACTTGTTGTATTATCACTATGTGACAGTTTTTTTTAAACCTAAATAAATAAAAATTATTCTTCTCCAGGGTTCTGTTCCACCTGGTCACAAGCCTCTGACGGAGTCGGAAGTTTACTCGCAGGTGGCCAAGCTCTTCCAAAACCAGGAAGATCTGCTTGCAGAGTTTGGACAGTTCCTGCCTGACGCCAATGGTTCATCAGCCTACTCAGGATATGTCAGTGTGAGTATATTGCATGCACATTGGATTGCCAATATTATCCAACAGAGCCCCACGTAAGAAGGGTAGAGCTCCAGCTAACTTCTTTATCTCTGCTCCGAACTCTTTATACCTACTACTCGTTAGAATCGTCTTGATATGACAATTTTAATGAGTGCCTACACTAGTTGAGAATTATGGTATATACAGTTCTTCTAACTCCTTTATTTCTTCTCCGAGACCTTTATACCTACTACTCATTAGAATCGTCTTACTATGACAATTTCAATGAGTACCCACAATATAGGGTTTAGTTGAGAATTATGGGATAAATAGCTCTTGCTAACTCCTTTATTTCTCCTCCAAAACTTTATTTCTCCTCCGAAACTTTTATACCTGGTATTCATTAGAATTGTCTAGATCATGAGCGGAGTAGGGTTTGGTTAAAAATTGTATCGTAACACAATGTCAGACAGAACAAATGATACACTGGCAAATGGAACAAGAATAAAAGATGGCTATTTTTTGCTTTTCTAAAATATGTTCAGTTCCAATCAAGACTGTTTTTTGTTGTTTTTTCACACAAGTTTCTTTCTTGGGGCTGTTACTGTCGAAAAACTTCTTAGCACCCCAACTGCATGGGTTCGAGTCGTGACTAGTGCAAGGATTTTCATGTAGGCTAACCTATTCAACGCTTATGGTTCTATCCTCATTTTGTCTAGTCTTTTCGAAAAACAATTGTGAAACATTACTTATACAAACATTTTTATGTCCTATCGATTTTGCTCTTTTTCAGAAGGCTGGAAAAAATAACAGCCATAATGACCTCTTTTCGGGGATTCTGAAATACCAAATTGTGAATTTGTATGCTTATTTTCTTGTATCTTTTTCAGTCCTTGTTTGGTGCTGACTCTGTGCTAGGAGTTAGAAATGATCACTCATCCACAGTGAAGAAACCAGGCTTTACCAATAAAAACCAGAATACAAAAAGTGCTAATCAACTACGTCGCTCCATGTCATCATCATCCAATCAACCTATTATAAAGGTAAACATGGGGCGGGATTTTTAAAAAAAAAAAAAAAAAATTTCTTCTTTGCCATATGTGTAATTCTGCTCATACCATTGTGCCTAATTTCAAAGGTTTTATGAGCAATTTGGCTTTATTTCAGAAGCCCAGAATTGGTACTTTGAAAGATGTTACCTTGGCAGAAGCTGGCAAATGGGGAACACTGAATGAATATGCTTTCTTTGACAAGGTTAGTACACTTACATACTCTTCACAACATAAATAGCTCAGTATTTGTACAATATT
Source organism: Sinonovacula constricta (assembly GCA_007844125.1). Lineage (NCBI taxonomy): Eukaryota > Metazoa > Mollusca > Bivalvia > Cardiida > Solecurtidae > Sinonovacula > Sinonovacula constricta. Next base: position 40,618,604 of record CM017570.1, read on the forward strand.
CCTTAGACTGCTCCTGGTAGCGCAATCGGTAGAGAGTCGGCTCCAGGAATGGGAATGGTTTGATCCCAGGCCGCAACATATCAGTCGTTAAGAATGGTAGTGGTATAGCTCCCTTGCTAACGCTCAAGCAAATGTAAGGGTAGTTCCACGCCTCGTTGGCCCGGTGTCAGGGTAATGTGACTGGGTGTGGTAGCATGTCAAGTGTTCACAGCATGCTACACACAGCACTATATCTGCTTCAAGTGGACGCCTTCTCCAGATAACTGAAATACTATTGGTGGTGGGACGATAAAACCAACCAATATGTCTTTTGTCTCTGTCATAGCTCTAATAAAACAATTGCCATGTTAATTGCAGGTGCGTAAGGCATTGAGGCATCAGGAAGTATATGAAAATTTTCTGCGATGTTTGGTGCTCTTCAATCAGGAGGTTATCTCGCGTGGAGAACTGGTGCAGCTTGTTCAGACGTTCCTTGGGTAAGTGGACGTAGATGTATGAGTACAAAATTAAATGTTGAAAAAACGGACCTGGTAGCGCAATCACTAGAGGGTCTGCTACAGGTACGGGTTTCCTCGGGTTCGATACCTGCCGTGACATACCAAAGTCGTTAAAAATGTTACTGGTATATCTTCCATGCTAACTCTCAAGCAAATATAAGGGTTGGCCCAGTGTCAGGATAATTTGACTGGGCACAGTGACGGCAGCACTATATCTGCTTCAAGTGAACGCCGCGTAAAAATAACTAAAACACTGCTGGTGGAAAAATAAACCCAATAAACAAAAAAACAACAAATGTTTAAAAATAACATAAAATCAGTTATTTAACTATGTCAATGTTTTATGAAGTTCAGCCTTTTTTTTTCATGATTTTATAACATAAAAGATAAAATTTATTTTTTCGTTTTTAGTTTCATTTGAAGGAATGTAAAGTCATCTCTTTATCATCATCTTAAAAGATAGTTTTATCTTCTTCAATGATAAAATTGGAAAATTCAAAACTATCCTTTGTTTCTAAACCTGCTGCTAAATTTTATTTTAAACAAGCCTTAGCAACTTTAAAATCACAAAATAAAAATACTAGCGAAATTGCTGGATATAATTCCAGGAAATTCCCGGAGCTGTTGCGATGGTTCAAGGATTTTCTCGGGTATCGGGAGGCGGGCGGAACGGTGGAGACGATACCACACAGTGCCTCAGGGAAAGAGAGAATCAGCGGAGAACTGGCAATGGAGATAGGTACGTGTAGCGTAATCACATGTGGCGTAGCGGTAGAGCCGTCAATTTGTAACTCCTCTGACTGCATTGTCTCTCATTGCAATTTGGGGCGAGGGACTAAATGTGGGAAGGTCATTGAGCTGATTTGCGGTGCGCCGTGGGTTCTACCCAGACATTTATCTGGAGTCTTATTTATAATTATAATGTTATAAGGATTATAACTGATCGCTGCTGTGTATTTCAGAAACAAAAACAAACAAAACAGGTGTGTTTAGTCGTGGTATCATCTTCACTATATGGATATTTTCCTTTATTATTTTTTAAATTTGGTACTTGACTCCAGTTTTTGTTTAAATTGACACCCCAACACACACTCACACACACATTGCTCTTTAAAAAACTCCCCAACCATTTTGTCCACACAATGAGTTTAAAAAGTTGAAGTTATAGTGGAAGTGATCATCAGTATATATTTTTTGTATTTTTTCTGCTTTTAATTTATTTTATTTTTTATTTTTTTTTATTTCATTGTTGGACAACTTTGTTAAAAAAAAAGTTAAGTCTAGTTTGTAGACCTTCTGTGTTATTTTTCTTAGGTGCTTGGAAAAACCTTAATATTCCCACTTTCTCATTGTTTGCAATAATAACCAGGTATGAAACCCTTCACTTATTTATACCATTTGATTTTACACCATTTCTTCCATTAGATGCTCATAAACAGCTAAACGTTGACCACTTTCTGATTAGTTAAAGTAACATAGGGAGAAAAATGTGCAGCCAGTCCGAGACTCGAACCCGGGACCACTCGCCAACAGGGCGATTGCTCTAAAGACTGAGCTTACAGGGCTGCTAACACTTTATAATCCAATAATATGATACTGGTTATAGTAAGTTCAGAATTTGTCAATGAAAGCATTAACTTATTTTATTTTTTTATTTATTTTTTAACTGGCCGCAATAGCTCAGATGGTAGAGCGACGGCTTGCGGATCGAGAGGTCGCAGGTTCGAACCTCGGCCGGGTCAAACCAAAGACTTTAAAGTTGGTGGTAGTGGCTTCCCTCCTAATGCTCGGGGCTAAAGGGACAGCATTACGCCTGACTCATTGGTGTCAGTATAATGGACCGGCCAGGTTCAGTCCCTGGGCACCTCATAATTGCCCCTGTGCTATAATGATAGAAATGTTGCTGCCCAGTATCGGCAAAATGCAGGCCAATACCAATCCCTTGACTATGCCCGTTTGGTATTTGATAATTATTAACTTCAACAATTTATTAATCTTTTTCTGTAGATTATGCCACCTGTAAAAAGTACGGTGCCAGCTATCGAGCCCTCCCCAAGTCATACCCTCAGCCCAAGTGTTCAGGTCGAACTGCCCTGTGTAAAGAGGTATGGTTTTCTTTTGTAGTCAATATTAAAGGATAAAAATGCGACAAGCCTGTTATAATTGTGTGAGTTTTTAACTTAAGGTAGATTGTAATAGTTACTTTTATTTCTGTTTGTTAATGTTATAAATGGGTATATGTGAGGTTGTGTGTATCTTGTGCCTAACCGTAACGCAGCATACTAAGATAATGTATAAGCAACAGCATCAGTGTAGGTTACAAGGACATCGCCACACGGTATATAAATTAACATAACAAAGTAACAGATTATAATGTGACGCAACATTTAGATGGCTCCACACGTAGAATCTGTTCTCAGTTAAAGTTTAGCTCAAGCTCACATTTTGACTGCTCGGTATTTACTCATTTGATATTCTTAACTTATCACAGTAATGGGACCATAAGCATATCAAAAAGGGGACCTGTTAAATTAAAATGTACATAGCATTCGGAAAGTCTTGATTTGCATTTAATTATTTGCTCCACTTCTTAAAAAAAATAATTGAGCTATTGTATATATGGCCCTCCCCTCATTTCTGGTAGCAAAAGAGAATATTTGTTCACTATCAAAAGCAGAACCCACTTCAGGGGGAAGGTAACCCCGAAATTCATTTTAGCAGGGTTATGCCCCTTTTTCATCTCAAAATTTTCATTTTATTATTTAGCATAAAAAAATGGAGTTTGCTGTCAGCACGCAGATCTTGTTAGTTGCACTTTTGGTGATGTATAGAATGTCACCTTTAGGTTAATTTTGTTTCATTATTTTCTCAATGCAAGGGGTCTGGTGTGATGTAACAAAAAAAAAAACCCAACTCAACTGTATGTTTAGAACTTGATCCTTTTTAGGTCCTGAACGACACCTGGGTATCATTTCCCAGCTGGTCTGAGGATTCTGCGTTTGTCACGTCAAGGAAGACACAATTTGAAGAACATATCTACAGATGTGAGGACGAACGCTTTGAGGTACGACTCTTTAACATGTCATACTACAACATACTTTTCAAGGCTGTTTATGTTATAGAGATAACAAACTAATGCTGCATTAAATATTTATCAAGACTGATTAAGGGCGCCCGTGGCGTTTTGGTAGAGTCGCTGATTTGTCACTCCTCTGACTGCCTAGCCTCTCTCCGCGTGGGTTCGAGCCTCGGTCGGGGCGAAGGACTTAATGTGAGGTCTTCCAGCAGACTTGCGATGTGCCGGTAGTTTTACCTAGACGTGTCTGGGATCTTCATCCACCAAAAATGATCATAAATGGTCGCTGCAATGTATGTCAAAAACAAAACAAGACCCTTAAGGTATTAAAGATTATATAAATGATGCTGCATTAAATATTTATCAAGGCTGTTTAAGTATTAAAGATAATAAAAATTACTGCTGCATTAAATATTTATCAAGGCTGTTTAGGTGTTAAATATAATATTAACAAATGCTGCATGTAACTGGTGTGTCCGTAGTTCTAGCCAGACGTCTGTCTGGGGTCTTCTGTACTAAAATAGCAGCATGTCACTATAATGATCACAATTAGTCGCTGCGCTGTATTTCAAAACGAAACAAAAAGGATTATCTGTATATGGTGTTCAAATGTAAAGAAGAACATTAATGTACCTATACATATTTTGCAAGGTATAAGTTTATAAGAAAATATCCTGTGTTATTATAATTATATTTATTAGATTTAACTGTGCATACCAAATAACACATTTTGCAAAAACTTTCAGGAGGGGTTTAGTCTGCCTTGGAAAGTATACCAGGCTGACCTTGTCTGCCTATTCTAAATTATACTTAATGGATTTTGTCTGTCCCCTGCAAGTCCCCTCAAGCGTACACGAACTATCAAGCACTTTGATTAGTTATGAATAACAATAAGGGTGTCTTGCTCCACCAATAATTAGGCACGTATTCCTTATATATGTTATGGTGTGATGTAATGAAAACAAAAACCTGACTCTAAGACTTGGAACTTGGAATTCGGAACGTCTTAAATTAAAATAATCATGATGACTATTATATATTGGTAAGTGTTGTTGTTTTTTCGCTCATTTTGGAATGTGTCCTTTTGATCTAAGTAATAAACAAATCTCCTGTTCACAGCTTGATGTCGTCATAGAAACAAACTTATCAACCATACGAGTGTTAGAATCCGTTCAGAAGAAGTTAACACGGATGGCCCCTGAAGATGCGGCCAAGTTCAAGTTAGACAACTGTCTGGGAGGCACGTCTGAAGTTCTCCATAGAAAAGCTATTCAAAGGTGTGTAGACTACTTTAATGTTATCATCCTCATCATTATTATAAACACTGTCATGAGCTACGTTTTTAGGGCATTGTAAGTTTTACAGCCAGACAAAGGCTTGTGTCAGAATAATTATTATCATCAAATGCATTATTGAGAATTTTTGGCTAAAAACAAATGTAAATTATTTATCTAACGAAATTTCAATTTCTTTACCATAAATGTTTTTGTTTTGTTTTTGTATTTTTATATCTCCCCAACACAGATTTTGAAGGGGTATACTGCAATCAGCTTGTCTGTTGGTCCATTTCAATTTTATGACAATAACGTGCAGTTTTTATCTTAAAAATTATCCTAATGTGAACATGTGCACAAGCTCCTTTTGCTAAGATAAGATTAAAATTGCAGGAATTATTGTCCCTTGTAACTGTAGCTCTGAAGTTGATTAAAGAGAGATGACATCATTGAGCTTAATCCTAACAGATGCTCTTTAAATGCATTCTGGGTATAATGCCAGGAACAAGGTTCCTGGCACAGGGAGGTCAGAAACCATCAAAACGCTTGAGAACTTTGTCAACAAACATTTTAGCTAAATTCTTATGTGAATAAAATAATCCTTACATGAATTTCAACATTATACTCATTTTTCTAACTTTATCATTTTTTATTTACAGAATCTATGGTGACAAGGCACCTGATATTGTCGATGGACTGAAGAAAAATCCTGTTGTGGCAGTTCCATTAGTGCTCCGAAGGTCAGTATTCAACTCTTTCAAGGCCAGACCGTGTTCACATAGCTTAAGTGTTTCCTCATTTAAAAAAAAACAACATCAGGGGCTCCTGTGGCATAGTTGTATAGTTGTGCCATTCCTTTGACACTTAGGCTCTTACCATGATGGTTTAATTCCCATTTGGGGAGAAAGTCATTTATATTCATGTAGTAGTCAGAAGCATTGTAATAAGTTAACAAAAGTGGAAAAAAAAAATCTATGAGGCTGTGACTTTACCCACATAGAATAAGACATTTTATTTTTTAAACCTAATGTTAGAATCGTATCAACCTAAACAAATGAGGGTCGCCCGTGGCATAGTTGTAGAATCGCCGATTTGTAACTCCTCTGACTGCTTAGCCTCTCAACACGTGGGTTCGAATCCCATTCAGGCGAAGAACTTAATGTGAGGTCTTCCAGCTGACTTGCGGTCGGCTGGTGTTTCTACCCAGACGTGTGTCTGGGGTCTTTCTCCACCAAAAAGCTGGACGTTGCTATAATGATCATAAATGGTCATTGCAATGTATTTCAAAAACATACACAACACATCTAAACAAATGATTTCAATCGAAATGTGTAATGATAAGAAAAGCCAAGGTATAAAAAAAAGGAAATAAAAAAAAAAAGAAAAAAAGGTAGAGTACAACCTTATACAAAATAAAATAACACGCATAACTGGATACTGATTTCATACAGGAAATGGGCAGTGGAAAGGGATTAATAGAAGTTAACAGAATTTGTTTCCCAGTCAACAATTAAAAATATATTTAATTTAGAAATTTTTATATGCATAAATCTATAGATGCAATAAAATGTATGAAATTGTCAATACTGTCTGTTTTCATTCAAGGTTAAAAGCCAAAGAAGAAGAATGGCGGGAAGCACAGCGAAACTTTAACAGAATCTGGAGGGAACAAAATGAGAAATATTATCTCAAGTCCCTCGATCATCAGGGCATTAACTTCAAACAGAATGACGTCAAGGCAATACGCTCCAAGGCGCTGTTGAATGAGATCGAAACCATATATGACGAGGTGAGTGGGGAATCAAAAGTGAAAGCGATCGTATATCACAATCCAAGCACTAAAGAGAGCAAAAAAAACAATGTTCAAACAATTTAAGTTTACACTCCAAGGTAGGACGCCCATGGTCTGATGGTGGAGTCGCTGACTTGTAGCCTCTGAACGTGTGGGTTCAAGTCCTGGTTTGGGCATGGATTTAATGTGGGAAGGGCTTCCAGCAGATTTGTGGTGTGCCAGTGGTTCTGTACAGACAATTGTTTGCAGTCTTCCTCTATCCAAAATAGCTGGATGTTCTTATGTTAACACAAACTGTGTTGCTGTGATGAATTTAAAATTTAACCCTTGGGACAATGACACTTGTGTAAAGGTAAATATAAATATGAATGTTTGATTGTATGTGTGTGGAAAATTTATGCCGAAAATGTTCACATTAGTTTATTACCAAATTTGGTCAAAACTATATACATGGATGACCAGGTAGGTGTAAATTTTGCAAAGTGTACTGTTTATACTTGATGAACTGGGAGTTGTAAGGTCGTCTCAGATATTGGGGAAAACCCAGATATGATTAGGTATGAATTTAAATTGGTCATTGATGGCATAAGGTCACGTGAAAAAAATAAAAAATTAAGAAAAATGTAAAGCAATATTTCAGAGCACTAGCTTCCAAAATCTGGAGAATTTACAAGATCTTGTTTCAATATCGTGTCAGAACTATCCTCCACACAGCTATAATAGATGTACGTAAGTTTTGATTTATTCATGAAACACTTGCAGTTATGTATGTCATTTAAAAAAAATATATATTTAGTTTTTTGTAAAGATATAAAGTGGGGACCATGGTCAAGTGGTTAGTGACATTTCACACACTCCACAACCCCTTACTGCTTAGGTTCAAGTCGAGGTCAGGGCAAAAACTATTGAGGGCAGGTCTTCAAGCTAACCTGCAGTAAGCTGGAAGTTCTACATAGACACGCCGGACCATAGACCGAGTCCACCAAAAGCTCTGTCAGTCCTTTATATTTTATAAGTTAAATGGATCGAGGGTCTACCAGAAGTTTAAGCCACATCATTTTCTAAATTTTGAACTATTATGAAAATATATATACTAAAGTAACCTAAACAACACTTTACAGCCTTTTAATGAACCCAATCACTCATAACACCTTGGTTAGCTTACCCACATTCTGTGTCAAAATGCCAAAATCATACTGGTCCAGTATAATTTGGTCCAGTATTTATTTCCAGCTTGATCCGACTAAAGGTCCGGTGTTTTTAAATTTCTTTTGTGAAGACTGATATTATAAAATTTGGTTAAAACCTTATACATGGATGTAATTGGCTAAGTTTTGCCATTATGACCATAATTGTGTCGTTGCAATGTATCAAATAAAATAATAGCAATAAATCAACTATTGATCTATGTTCTGGCTTGTACTAACTGGTCTTCAAGCAGTTTGGTTTCGACATATTCAACAATATTCCTTTGCCAGAAAAGATCTGATGCCCTGTATCTTTTATATAGCCTGTAACACTACAAGAAGTCTTAAAATGTAAAACCGTCTCCAGACTACTGAAATAAAGTTGGTTGGATGATAAACCCAATAAACATACATAAAATGTAAACAAGGTATGTGAAGGTAAGAATTAGTATAAATTGTTGATAATTTATCTGAGTTAATTGGTAGATATAATATTATACATTCCAGAAATTATCGATAATGGGAAAAACCATTTATGATGATGTAAGTATAATTTCGAGGGAATGCTGTTTAATTGTGTTACCTTGATAGCATTATGTTTCATGGCAATGTTGAATGCATCGTCAGCAACCACAGTACTTTCCTCTGTTACACTCCATACATACCGTGGGAAATTTGACTAGCAAAATCTCGTTTTCATGAATATGCATGAGGGAGGGGAGACCAATCTTCTTCGCATCGCATTTTACAATGAAATACTCTTCTATCTTAATGACGTCATACTGGGATTTTCTTACTAAAAGTAGAAACCAACGCACATGTTTACTCATGGAGGTCGCCATTTTGAATGGTAAACCGAACCTAAGATATAAAATGTAATTTCATTGGCTAGTTATCCATGGTGATTTCCTTATGGAACCAATGAAACTGCCTCATTAATTATTCATGACTACGAGATTTTCCTAGCCAATTGTCCCACGGGTACATAACGCAGCATAGCGGAGTAATATAATGGGGGATAACCGACGATGTGTTGAATGAGATGGAAACAATGTAGGATGAGGCAAATACTGTCAAGCCTCGGTCCTCGCCGAGTATAAATTATTCCGGGCCAGGAAACGTCACTTGTTTATCTGCCCTTCTGACTATCACACAATTTAGAATAGTTTTACTCTTTTCCTTCTATAAAATAAGTGAAAGCTCAGAAAAGTTATTTTGATTCTGTGTTTTAAGCATTAAAATGAAGGTGGATATTTTTATGTTTGCTGGTCACACAAAAATCAAGTGTTTTTGTTTCATTTTTTTTTTTTTATGTTTCTTTAAAAATGTAGCAGTCAAATTTAAATTATGGCATAAGTATTTCGCCTTTTAAGCAAGACTTTAGCTAAATTAACACGGACAATGTCTTAATTCATGAAGTATGTTGAAAGCCTGCAAAAAGTTGAAATAATTGATTAATTATTTATTCAAACATTTTTTTAACTTTGTTACATTATTATTTTACTTGTCTGAATAAAATACTAAGGAGTATTTTCAGATGTAAAATCTTTTGTGTTTGTTCTTTTTTTTTTTGTTCTACCTGTTGTTGTTTTTTGTTCCTTTTTGTTTTTGCTGGTTCCTTTACCTCTTGTTTCGTAAACACGAGATGAGATCTGAGTACTTACATCACTTGTTGGATTTTGTGTGCTAAAATGGTGTCACCTGACAATGAAATGGCAATGTGAAATGTTCTGATTATCAGTGGTCAATCAACGATTGTGGTGTATATAATTTTATATGAAAATAATGTCTCCTGCAAAAAGTCTGTCTAGCTGTCTGTCTTGATGATGGATACATTAGCATCCTGTTGTGTTGCAGACCTACAGATAGGAGGAGGAAATGTTATTTTCTATTGCCATATATCCCATAATTCTCACCTAATGCCCTATATTGTGGGCTGTCATTAAAATCCTCATGTTAAGATGATTCCAATGAGTACCAGTGATATAGGGGTTGGACGAGAAACAAAGGAGTTAAGAGGTTTTGTATGTCCCATAATTCTCAACCAAACCCTATATTGTGGGTACTCATTGAAATTGTCTCACTGAGACAATTCTAATAACTACCAACTATAATGGGTTTGGAGAAGGATTATACTAGTAAGCAGGGGCAGTATATCCCATAATTCTCAACCAAACCTGATACTGTGGGTACTCATTGAAATTGTGTCACTGAGACAATTCTAATAATTACCTGGTATAATGGGTTTGGAGAGGGATTAAACGAGTTAGCAGGGGTCGTATACCCCTCATTTCTCAACCAAACCCTATATATAATTGTGGGTTCTCATTGAAATTGTCATAGATAGATAATTCTCATTCGTGCCAGGTGTACGCGGTTTGGAGAAGAATTAAAGAAGTAACAGGAGCTGTTTTCTCATTTAGGACTTTGGTGTTAGTACGATTAACACTGATAAATATGAAATTCCTTGGCACAGTTGAAATAGTTCCTAGAGATGTTTTTCTATCAAAACTAGAAGATTGCACGTACACGTAACAATGGGAATTTAACAAAACAACAAAAACACAACCACTGAACAGCTAATACATTCGCTTAATTGCAGAAGGACCAATCTTTGTCAGGTTGTATTTTTATTTTTAATTTTTTTCATCCACAGAAACAGGAGAACACTAACGAGGGAGGCGAGATGGATGTTTCAGGACCTCATTTGTCATACGTATATAAAGATCGGTCAATAATCGAGGATGCAGCAACACTCGTAATTCATCATATGAAAAGGCAAACAAGTGAGTATCATTGATATGGTAAACACAGTTTTTGGAAAAAACTTAGATTTGAGTCTGTATTAAAAAAAACTTGTGAATTTTGAAGAAAAGTCTTTAACTCATTGTACCCTAATGACGCATTAAAGCGGCACGAAAAACAGCCTCCTCATGCCGGGAGACGACTTATCGCGTCGCATTTTACCTGTGTCTGGCGCCGAGCGCCGCGTTAAGGCGGCCCTGAAAATGTCTCGGCTACTGCCGAACGCCGCGTTAATGCGTCCATCATATTTGCTGGTTAAAACTCATGTTTTCAATCACTTTCGAGTCTCGGCCAATCAAGTACATCACAGTATCGAAAATGCTAATGTCATCGTAATCTAAATCTATCGGCTTAAATCCTTTTTTGTTTTTTTCATTTATTGTATCGAGCAACAGAAAAATCGGCGACATTTTCTCTGATTGAAGTGATTCACATCTAATTTGAAACATTTCTCGGCTGAAATACGATCGTAAAAGCAGTTTTCAAATGATTAATTTATACTTCGATCTCAGCCAATCAGAAACCTTGTTATATAATATATTGGAATTTCATGTAACCCGGATGTAAACACAATGAATTAATTATGTCGAGACAAAGAAAAACGGCGATGTGTCTTACTGTTAGCTTTAACATTTCTACTTATACGCATATGTATCGGCGGATATGTGGAATTACCTACGTCAGATCCAATAATTATATGATAATTGCAGATATCAATAGATAAAAGACACAATCTAACTCTTGGAAATCGCCGAAGTTTTCTATCAAATATGAAGTTTAATAGTGTTATTTTCTCAAACTACCGGTAAATCGCAACTTTAAATCAAAGATGGCCGACTGTTTTAAAGTTACTCATTATATAAAATATTATATAATGCAGTGTTATTTACGTTATAAACATGAAAAAAAACTTGATGAGGTCAATATTCTTCACTTTAATAATTTGAACTGTGTTAATTTTGATATTGTCAATCTTACATGTTCTTCAGATTTCACTCTTTTCTGAAGTATTTCTTCTCATATCGTGTTAAAAATTACATGGTTGTGTAAAGCACTTTCTGTGCTTCAAGTATGTGAAAATATTCCTTTAGAGTACTTCCAAAATGACATGTTTATTGTGTTGTGTATACACCCACCCCCAATATCTTCCACTGACCGATAATCCACACCAGATGTGTCTCGGCATGAGGGGCAGATAAGACCCCCACCAGGTGTAGGGCATAACTGGAGAAATGCCTCTAGGGTACAACTGGTCAATTAGCTGTAGGGCACAATGAGTTAAAAACCCTTAAAAACTTACAAAAAGTCTTGAAAAGAAAATTGCAGTGTTATTTTGCAACTTTCCTCACAAATTATACTAATTGGCCATTGGTAACATAAGATTAGCAACATTTATCAGTCTAGTAAAGACATTTAAATAGTTATGGTCAAAATTATTCTCCTAAAATAGATTCCAGTGTTAAACATATTTAGACTGGACCTGAAACCGCAATCGGTAAAGCGTCGGCTACAGGTACAGGAGGACCTTGGGTCGATCCCGGGCCGCGACATATCAGTCCTTAAAAGTGATAGTGGTATAGCTCCCTTTCTAATGCTCAAGTAAATATAAAGGAAGTTCCACGACTGGTTGGCCCGGTGTCATGATAATGTGACTGGGTGCTGTATCATGCCAGGTGTTCATGGCATGCTATACATAGTGAAAGCAGTACTATATCTGCTTCAAGTGGACACCGTCTCCAGATAACTGAAATACTGTTGTTGAGCTGATAAACCCAATGAAAAAGTCATTGTTCAATGTTAACCATGAACAAAACAATGCCAATAAAATAGATTTGTATCTTCTAGAAACATGTTCTGTAGAACAAAATCTGATGGGTAATTTTCAAATGATTTCTGTACTAATGAGGTTTTTATTTGGGAGGGCTTTGCAGCTAACTGCACCACACCCATGTAAAACAGTTTTTTTTTTATATCACTGCCATGTTAATAAACAACACTTATAAATCTGATTAAATGTTTCTGTTTCAGGTATACATAAAGACGATAAACACAAAATAAAGGTTCTTCTCAAGCATTTTATTCCCGACCTGTTTTTCACACAGCGACAAGATCTCAGTGACGATGAAATGGACAGAGATGAAGGTACATTGTCATATTATTTAATTTTTGCGCGCTTATAGCCGAGGGTTAAGACTGGCCCGGTTGTAACTCTTCAACCCACAGCATGTTGGTGGTTCAAGTCCTGGTCTGGGGCGAGATTTTTCATGTGCACTAAAACAGAATGCTTTCATAATTTGAGTCCAAGACACGGTTCAAACATTTATTGAGGATTGCTTACAGCTGACCTGTGATGATCATATTTGTGTTGGATCTACATCATCTTTTAGTTTTTGGAACGACCTTTATAACTTGTGTTAATGGCATGCTTTTTCCTCTTTTCACATGCAAAGGGACTTTACTCTATTAAAAAACTTCATTTTTACCTCCCTTGTGGGTAGGTATTGTATATTAAGTTGATGCAAAAATAAGATTTTTCCACTTTTTAAACTTTTGAAAAACTCTTCAGACTAAAGCATGCACCAAAAATGGAATCTTAATGAATGAGATACGAAATTATTATAAAGGTTGAGCGCTTTAAAAAAATAATTAGCAAATTAAAAACTTAATTAAAAACTAAAATTTGTTATATTTCTTGTATGAAGTATATGAACATACCTGCCTTCAAATAAGATAAATAAATCATTTCTTTCATTTCGAAAATGTGGAAATGACAGCAAGAGTAACACTCAGTTTCAAGTGGACACTGTTAGAATAAACAGAGATTAGCCCAACAATGAATTGTCAGGGAGTTTGTTCTTTTGCAATATAACTGTAGCCAGTAAACGGCTATTTCCTCATCTGGAAAAAATTCCCCTCAGGCTGAAAATTACCCTTGGTCAAAAAAAAATTTCAACTATTATGGCTTGTTTGCTTAAATCGCATTTTTGTTCAAATCATCAATGTTTAGAACACACAGGATCCATTTCCGTTCCTGGAGAGTGTAAAAACAGCAGCCCGGTATTAACTTTGGTTCAATAGAATTTTCAGCCATTTTTCTGAATCCTAAACAAAACATTTGATTTTTCTCTTAAACTTGTTACAAAATGTGCATTTTTATATAACCAATTGACAATATTTATGATTGAATGACGATAACACTATCAAAGGTGTGATAGTTTAATCGCAGGAAGTAACAGCTGAACGGCCCTGTCCGGATCATTTCAAACTTTAAACTATCTTTCGCGCTTTTTATTCCCCTACTGCAAGGCCGGGTCTTTTCCCCCAAAAATCGAGAAAAAGCTCTGATTTTCTTTTTTTTTTATTACAGAGGAGATGGACACTGATGAAGGTGGGACTGAGAGAGATAAGCCAGAGGTGAAGAAGGAAAATGGTGAAGTCAGCAGCAACAGTAACAGCAGCGAGGGTCCAGTAACTAGGTCAGAGAGAGGGGAGATGACTCTACGAAGCAGCACGAAAGAATCGTCAGTGAAGACAGAGAAAATGGATACAGACGAAGGAGAGACAAAGACAAAATGTAAGACGGAGAAATCGGGTGATGATGGGACAGAAGAAGAGGAGCAGGAGTTGACTGATGTAAGCTGGGTTCTTTTAAAATCTATTTGTTTTTCTTCATATATCACACATTGCCAATTTGTCACAAACTATTTTTATTTAGGATTATTCAGAGGGACTCAAAAACCTCACATTTTACAGACAATGGTTCCTGCACTAACGGGAAAATTGGGAAAATTCGGGATTTTGAAAAATCTATTCCTGGTCGTAAAATGCAGTGATTTTTACGATATCTGTTCAAAGTTGGGGAAAACTCTGGAAAAGTATGAATCGATTTGTGTACTAAATCAGCAATTTGTTATCATAATAAGTAAATAAAACGGGGCCGTTTTGCCAACGTTTATTTGATCATATTTCATGATGTCTGCTGGATTTGTGCGAAGCCTTTTTAGTCGCGAAATTGGCATCAGTTTGTTGAGATTTAATGTAAATATGCTGTCAGTAAAAGATATGAACGTTAACTACAGCGATCTAGCCGTTCTTAAGTACACAACTCATTTGCAAAGCCTGACTTTAGAACCTGGAACATTTAGCCTTAAACCGCCTGGAAAAGGTTTAATTAATGTATGGATATCCTTGGCTGGAAAAACCAGAAATTTAAACCAAAAAAAACTTGAAAAAGTCTGGAATTTTTTGAAAAACCCTGTTATATATTGCAGCTCAAGATCTTCTTTGTAATCCTTCATTTCAGGATGATGTGTATTCTCTTTTCTTTGTGAACAACAATTGGTACCTGTTTTTCCGCCTTCACCAACTGTTGTGTGACAGACTCCACCTCATTTACCTCCACTCTCAGAAAGTTGCAGAAGAAGAGGCCCAGTGTCGAAAAGAACGAAAAGAATCGACCGCCATCGCTCTGCGGTTGCGGGCTCCGAGTAAGTTGGTTGCCAGCATATATTATAATTAAAATAAATATTGAAAAATCTTACAGGTGGTATCTGACAGTTTGGACCAAAGTATTTTTTTCTCAAATAATCAAACAAGTCATTGTTACCTGAAAAGATCTTGCAAAATGCTGCTCATTGATGCCCTAGGTCTGTGTGAACCCTGAGACATAAATCCCCATTCCTCATTGCAAACCGATTTTTCCTATCTGAGCCACGCTGCAATGAAAGCTATTTTTTAACTTGGAAAACCACGTGACAGCTCTCTTTTGAGATAACGTTATATCGTCATCTGGGTAGTCCGCTCTGATGTCAATGACCATTTTTAGCAGAGATCGCTGTCGTGCTTAATTATAGATTTGGAATGATTGAATTTTTAAGAGTTTTTTTATTGCGATTTTTACTGTCTAACAATGTCAAAGCCGTCTTACTTATACTAAATTATAAGTTTATACGGAAATTGTGACTAAAATCCCCAAAGCAATGGTAAGGTGTTGTTAAATGTATTTGATATGGACAAACTGTCGGATTCCACCTTCAGAATCGGAGTTTCTGAAGCTATTATATTTAAGACAAAATCTCTTAACATAAATTGACGCAATAGCTCAATTGGTAGAGCCTCGGCTTGCGGGTTGTGGGTTCAAACCCCTGCTGGGTCAAACCAAAGACTTTAAAGTTGGTAGTAGTCCCTCCTAACACTCAGGGCTAAGGTGACAGCATTATGACTGGCTCGTCGGTGTCAGTGTAATGGACTGGCCGGGTTCAGTCCCTGAGCACCTCATAAGTGCCCCTGTGCTATAATGATAGAAATGTCGCTGCACAGTATCGGCAAAAATGCTGTTTAATCCCAATCCCAACATATATTGAAGATTATTATTATTGTGTATGTGTGGTCGTGTTATTTCTCACTTTTCACAAAGATGTAGGGAATCATTAAAGAACATTTCATTTAAGGTAACAATAATTTATTTGTTTTTTTGTTTTGTTTTTGAGAGAAAACTTTGTCCAAAAGATTCATTTTGATTATGACATCAGAATTGTGGTAAAACATTTGTTGTCTTTGTTATAAGTATTACTTAATATATATTCCTTAAAATGCAAGAATTTGCAATAATTGTTATTCTGGTCAAGCAGAAATCATTTTATGCTTATATGCTCAAAGGGCAAAATAATATTAAAAATAAGAAGTATTATACATGACCAACAAAGCAAACATTCATTTAACTTACTTTCTTAAAAATCAAAAAGTGATATTAGTAATTTAGCTAATACATATGTGTGTGCATGCGTGTGTAATGTCTTGTTTTGTAAACAGAAAGTTTAATTCACAATTTTTGCGAATTATTATTACTTACATGTAATTTTATGTTAAGACTAATATACTTACGTAAATGTCTACATGTAAATAAATTAACTGACTGCTGATTGTGGCAAAAATGTCATATGTCATTTTACATAAATTATCACATATGCGGGTCATGTGCTCGTTTCTTCCCCTGATGCCAATGCCAAAAAGTTTAACAAAATATTATTTGTTAGTCCTAAGATTGAATGATTCTCCCCTGCTGCCAACAAATTGAAAAAATTTTTTTTTACAAATAGAAAATGTAAAAAGTTGTTTCAACCTGAACAGTAATGGTTTCCATGACAACAAGTCCTTGAGATTGTATGTTGTAAAATTAAATGAATCTCCACTGCTGCCAAATATTTAAAAAAATAAAAATTGTAAGATTGAATAAAATATAATCTTAACAAATCTCTTCTTCACAGGTGAAATTGAGCCAGATGAATACTTCCCCTATTTCCTCGATATGGTAAAGAATCTACTGGATGGGAACCTGGAAAGTTCAGCGTATGAAGACCAACTGCGAGAAATGTACGGCATCCAGGCTTACATTGCCTTTACGATGGACAAACTAGTCCAGAACATGGTCCGACAAGTAAGCTCATTTTTGTATTCTTTCCCAAGGAATAAGCATATGTATAGTTTCTACATTTTTGTCCATTTTTTTGTCCCTTCATCAGAATTTTGTTCATTAATAAAAAGAAGATTGATTCTCATCTCATTTTCTGTTTCTCGGTGCGGGGCGGGGGTGGTGGCCATGGCGTAGTGGTAGAGTCGCCGATTTGTAACTCTGACTGCTTAGCCTCTCACTGCGTAGTTTCGAGTCCCGTTGGGGGCGGAGGATTTTAATGTGATAAGGTTTTCCAGCTGACTTGGGGTCTTCCTCCACTGAAAAGCTGGACGTTGCTATAATGATCATAAATGGTCGCTGCTTTGTATTTGGAATAACAAAGCACACTGGACCCGGTAGCGTAATCGGTAGGTCGGAATTTTTTTAATCTTCAGTTGACGATTAATAAAAAATTTAATTGTTCTCTCATTTTCTGTTCCAAGCTTCAGCACATTGTGGCCGAAGACAACTGCGTCAGGGTGACAGAACTCTTCGGTGAGGAGAAAGGAAAGAAGGCCACAGGAGGGCGCTTAGCAACGATGCATCAGCGTAAACAAGCAGAACTGTCGTACCAAAAGAGAGCAGAGACAGTTTTATCAGAGGAGAACTGCTTCAAAATTATGATTGTAAGTAAATAGGTTTTTTTAACTGACCACGCAGTTGGTAGAGCATCTGCTGCAGGTACGGGAGGATCCGGGTTTGATTCCAGGTGTCAATATACTGAAGTCATAAAATGGTAGTTGTATAGCTCCTTTGCTAACGTTCAGGTAAATAATAAGGGTAGTTCCACAACTTTTTGGCCCTGTGTCAGGATAATGTGACTGGGTGTGGTATCATGCCAAGTGTTCACAGCATGCTATACACACTGAAGGCATCACAGCGTCTGCTTCAAGTGGACACCGTCTCCAGATAACTGAAATACTGTTGGCGGGACGATAAACCTAACAAACAATTAACAAATATTTTTTGACTGATTATTGAGTTTCAGAGTTAGGATCATTAAGTCAAGGAAGCGTAGAAGTTAAAAGGTATATCAAGTACATGGTATACTCTTCCTCAAATGTTAATATTGTTTAACTCAATTGACTGCTTAGCCTATTACCACATGGGTTCCAAGGACTTAATGTGGAAAGGTCTTCCAGCTGACTTGCGATACGCAGATGGCTCTACCCAGGCATGTATCTGGGGTCACCAAAAAGCTGGACGTTGCTATAATGATCATAAATGGTCGTTGCAATGTATTTCAAGAACAAAACAAAACATTATCTCAATTTTGTTTAAAATTTGTACAATGCAAGAGTTTATGCATATTTGTCAGAGATATTCAAATTTATATGAAATGTGCTATAATAAAATATCTTCTCTATTTTACTCACCAGTTCAAGAGGGAATGCCGCCTCACACTTGAGTTGTTAGACACGGACCACGAGCCAGCAGAAGACCCTGAGGCAGTCGAAAGATGGTCTGAGTACGTAGAGAAATATGTCAACAATGACGAAGCCGTCACAGACGATCTCAAGGACTTGTTGTCACGGAAACCATTCCTGCTCAGGTTGGAACAATTTTTAGATCTTATATTTAAGACTGTTATTTTAGTTGACTTTATTTGTTTATAAATTTAATGGATATTTTTTTTTGTCCAATAATAATATCAAATATTACATGAGTACTGGTTCTACCCAGGAAGTGGGAAGTCGAGTTGGATTAATATAAACTTGTTTCCCAATTAACTAAATAAATAGGTTTGACTGAACATTTTAAGATTTTTCTTTTATCTTATAAATATTTAAAATACTACAAGGTCTGCCTTGAACATACAAGATTTAACTTATTCCTATCTTTTGAAAAGAGGAATTCAACCTGAATGTGGTTCGTGCCAGAAACCACTGACAGTTAACTTAATTTTTTTACATTGTATTGACACAGACCATATTTGGTCTATGTATTTTAATGTCAATAACATGTGCGAACTATTTTAACCTGATAGATTTTTATATTTCTACTCACCTATTTAAAAATCTGTATGAACCCAGGGCCTCACATACCTGGAGCTGATGCTGTACCGATTGCGCTACTAGGTCTGGTATTTTTGTGGTTATTGACTAATTTAGATCTTCAAACTATGCTACCTCCTACGCTAAATATTTGTGGGGACAAAAAGAATTTCATACAAATCATCTGCGTAGAAGGTAGCATAGTTGGCCTGGTGTCAGGATAATGTGACTGGGTGTGGTATCGTGCCAGGTATTCATGGCATGCTATTCGCAGTGAAGACACCACTATATCTGCTTCAAGTGGACACCATCTCCAGATAACGGAAATACTGTTGCTGAGATGATAAACCCAACAAACAACCACCAAAAATCATTAAAGGCATTTGAAATAGGAATGTAGAGTTATCTTGATTCAAAGCGGGAGGTTTATGGCTTTGGGGTAGATAGTAGGAAAGGGCTGGGTCTATCTGGCTGAACTCATCCTCAGTCTGCAGAGATATCGCGGAAGGTTTGGGGTTAGAATCTGGCTGACCAATAAAAGTGCATTAAGTCTACGTGCGTAAAGTGTGGCTTATTATTTCACAACCTCGCCCCAATTATGTCTCGGTGTATAATAAGCAAATTACGTGTGGGATCAAACAGGAGGGAGGGACTCTACCAAAGGTCAATTCCAATGCCTGTAAATCTAAAGATAAAAGTTTTATCTTGGCACTGTATGACCTATCAAGTGTCCGTGTGCCATAAAACTAAAAATTACCAATGTTATACCTAAGTGTTGATTGTGTGTTTAATTTCTCTAGAAACGTTCGGCAATGGAGGCAGCGCAATAAGGACCAGAAAAACAAGACTGACGAACAAAAAGACGGCAGGAACAACGGAAGTGGCGATGCAAAGGAAACTCCGAAAAACTCAGAGAACGCAGACACCAAAGATTCCGATACTCCAGAGAAGTCTGACAACAATAATGAGAAGACGTCAGACAATGAGGGTGAGCCAGATGCAGACGATGATTCCCCAAAAGTTCCAGAAGACGTTGACATTATTGATAATACAGAGTGCAAATTCAACGTAAATTCATTCAAGTTGGTCTATGTGGTTAACAGTGAAAGTTACCTGTACAAAAGGATGGCATTACAGAGGGCCAAGGAGGTGAGTTTTCATCCTTTTTATATTCTTTTATCATTTACCCGTTGTCACATTGGACATGCCTGAATAATTCATTCATATCTTTTAAAAAGAGAAGTTCATCCTCAATGTGCTTCTTGCCAAGAACCACTGACGATTAACTATATTTTAATAAATTGTATTGACACAAACCATATTTAATCTTAGGTATTTTTATGTCGATAACATGTACAAATTATTTAGGACTGTGTCCGATTCAAAGCTTGTTTGCTTCCTGAACAAGATAAGCCTGATTGTGCTCAATTCACGTTAAGCTTTACTGTAATTGCGCCATGTGACCTATCAAGTGGCAGTGTTCCCTAATACCCCAAAATATCAAATATAATATAAATATATATATATATATTATTTTGATATGTTAAAAGTTGTGATTTTCATTTTACTATTTATTTTTTATCATTTCCTTTTTTTTATTTTAATATATTTAAACATAAGGAAGGGGAAGGAAACCGAGTGTGGCCACGTATAAAAAAAAAAAAGACAAAAGGAATAAAATTCCATAAAATCAGTATTTGGTGACAAATGATTTTATTTAAAAGAAATTTGATGAAAGACACATTTACAGTCTTGTTTGTGGTGGGGGGGTTGGGGGGGACATGTAAATCTAGACTACTTACAGTCTGTTGATAAACAGATTTTATATATGTTTATTTATTAAAGTATAAATACATATTTTTAGAATCAACTGACATTGTGTTTGGTTGAGTATGATCTTTTTTTTTGTTTGTTATGATTTTAATATAATTATGATTTATTATGATCTTTCTATATTTCAGTCCCATAAGAGAGTCTCTCTAAAGCTCCACAAGAAATTCACAGCCCTGGTTGAGAAATGGAAGAAAGGTAGCAACATTTTTCTGTGCATTTTTTGTTTCATTATGGGCCCAGTTTCTACTTTAAAAAATTTCAAAGCAGACAAATAGCAAAAGAATCAATACTTTTTATTTTCAATCAATATTGAAAGCCGGTGGCGGAGTGGTTGGAGTCGTCATAATTTTGCTCCTCACCGTGTAGGTTCAAGCCCAGTTTTGGATAACATTCAACAGGGAAGGTTATCCAGCAGACCTGTGGTGCGCCGATGGTTCTACCCATTCACATGTCTGTGGTCATCTTCCACCAAAAATTAGCTGGACGTCACCAATTATGATCATAATTGTGTCAATGCAGTATAAGGAAAAACAAAACCATCCACACAATATAGCTTTCTGTGTGACTATGCATCAGAACGAAGCTTGCTACTTTTGTTTGTTTTTGAAATACATTGCACCGATCATTTATGATCATTATAGCAACGTCCAGCTTTCTGGTGGAGGGAGACCCCAGACACATGTCTGGGTAGAACCACTGGCGCACCACAAGTCAGCTGGAAGACCTTCTCACATCAAGTCCTTTGCCCAGAACAGGACTCGAACACATGTAGTGAGAGGCTAAGCAGTCAGAGGAGTTACAAATCGGTGACTCTACCACTACGCCACGGGCTCCCTACTCATGCTACTTTTCCTGTCAATGTAATAGTAGAAAGAAAGATTATGTGAAAATTCTTCTTATTTTTGCAGCCAATGTTACCAAGGAAATGGAGAAACAGTGCTCTGATTGGCTGATGGGTGAGACTGGTGATAATAAACCGTGCGAGACCGAGAGACTTGACGTTCGGCACGAGGAGAAATCTCCATACTACACATTCAGTAAATACAAGGTGCACCTTCTGAGGGATATTGGTGATGATGAGGCCGAGTAATAGCAGCAGCAAGGACGGAACAGCATTTTCATCAGCAGTGGAGTTTAAGAGTTTTTGTGGTCAATATTGAAATGTTGAAGTAGTGGTTAGCAGAGGGCATAGGAAGCATTTTTCATCTGCAGCAGTGGAAAGTGTTCACAGGATGCTCCTTTCTTCAAATGAAATAATTGTAGAGAAGCAAATAATTGATAAGCGATTTTTATATATATATATATATTTATGTTCATCGATCCTTCTATAGTAACAGTGACTATAGAATTATTACCAGTGCTACACATTGACTAAAAAGTTCTGATTATTTATTTTAAAATAATAATTAGTGGTACAGAGAGCCAGGAAAGCTGATTATGTATATGTAGAAGATTGTTAGTGGAAGCATAAAGCAAGGGCTGCTGTCTCCAGAAATTTGTTAAAAAATATAATTTTTGTTAAACTTTTTGTTTGATTGTTAAAAGCATACAATTTTACGGGGGTTAAGGCAACAATGCAGCCCACTTTAGTCAGAAATGTACAAAATAGAACAGATTTTTATATAATTTTTACCAATTATTTCAATCAGCAGTTGGTTACTTAGAGAAAACCTACTTTCATTAGAGCAATTTTTAAAAAGCGTGACTTAAGCTGTAACTGTAAAAATGGCACCTTCGTATCATCGTCTGAAATGGTCCAGACGAGGCAAGTTGTCGCACATAAAATAACAGGGAAGTGACACATAAAGTAACATTACCATGTTTATCCTAGTCACAGTCATAGAAAACACTCTTATCCATATTAAGAGCACACTTTGGCATCACTTTATATGCACGTCTTAATTTAAAGGTGGTATCGGACAGTTTGGACCAAAAATATTTTCATTATACATCTTTGTAAACCATTGTTATGTAAACAGATCTAGCAAAATGATGTTTATTGATGTCCCACACCTGTCGAAAAAGTGAACCATAACCCCACAATCGTCATAACAAATATGTTTTTCCTATCTTAAGCCACGCGGCACAGTTAGCTATTTTTAAACTAAGAAAACCATGTGACCACTAATGTTTTAGTGCTTCCATGTCATCCGCTGTGACGTCGATGTCTGTTTTTAGCAGGAATCCCAATCGTTCTTATTTACTGATATTGTTAAATATATAAGATGTAGGCAAACTGTCCGATACCACCTTTAAGCTGTCTGAAACAACGTCATTAATCATATTTAAACTTTCATCAAGCATTATCAGTTAATCAAGTCGTCATGATCATCTGCGAGTGATGTGAACATGCCATTTGATAGTAGTTTGAACAAAGTTAGCTGCAGGGGATTTGTTGTATTTATTTTTCCCCCCCCGAGACATTTATTTGAAATATTACCGGAAGGAGCAGATAATCTCAGGTAATCATCAAAGAAATTAAAAACACTTTATCAATTATAGAAACTTACACAGCCAAGTGACAGAAATAAGTTCTCACTGATGCCATACACCATGGGATAACATTCAACTTCCCATTATTACCCTTCATCCAGAATGCTTACGCTCATAAGCCCTCCCTGAAACTTTCAGTTTTTGTCAGTAAAGATGGTTTCACTAGTACTAAATGCTGCTTAAAATTTTAGTCCCTGCCAGGACTTGACCACACAACGGAAGGCTGAGGAGATAAATCACCTACTTTAACTGCTTGACCACAGTCACGCCAATTCTAAAATCCATCTTGCTTCATAAAATCAAATTTTCCCCCACTTTTCGCTGCTTCAAGTCCACTTTTGACATGTGATTAGTTTAAACAGTCAAATCATGTCAAAAGATTATAAAAGCCAGTTTTTGCATGATGTGGTTTGTATGTTCCGCATCACACGTGAAGACACACAATGCAAAATGTGTCATTTTTATGCCTCCTACTGCCGAAATATGTGTCTCAATGTTCATTTTCTTTTGATTTTCTCTCATTTATTTCTCTCTATAATTCCATAATTTGTCTGAAGTGTAAATATGCCTTATTGGAGATCGGAAAACATGTAGTTATTGTAACAATGCAGAGTTGGTGTTCATGTTTTACCATGCTGCAATTTTCAAGAATTTACATTGATAGAAATATTGGTATACATATTTCAAAATACATTTTATTGCAATTAATTACAAAATGATAGTAGCTTTAAAGTTAACTTTTGGTGATTTTTTTATTGTTGATTATTTTTAATATAGAGACTTGGATGTAACAATTTCTTTTTTCTTTTCAATGTATGTATATAAGGAAAAAACTACATTTGTTTATATATAAAAGGAGATAGTTAAAAAATAAATGTAAGAAGATTGTTGTAGAAATTGGAGATAGTTTAAGTTTAAAATTAATGTAAACGGAATAGTCTCTTAAGACAGATTAAATGAGAACCAACATTATAGGATATATTGACACCTGCTTTTATCTTTGCACAGAACCTTGGGTACCTGGTACTCATTAGAATCGTCTTGATCAGACAAGTTCAATGAGTACCTACAATATAGTATTTGATTGAGAATTATAGGATATATTGAATCCTGCTAACTCCTTTATCTCTGCACAGAACCCTTTGTACCTGATACTCATTAGAATCGTCTCGATGAGACAATTTTAATGAGTACCTACAATATAGGGTGTGGTTAAGAATTATGGGATATATTAAATCCTGCCAACTCCTTCGTCTTCTCTAAACACTATATATGCCAAGTACGTACTAGAATCGTCTCAATGTGAATAATTATTAAATTTTCACAATAAGGGGAAATATATGGCTACAATTGTAAGTTATTTACCTCAGTTGTGTTTATATTTATATGCTTGTAATATCTTTATATAATTTTGGTAAAAAATGTAATAAACTTTTTTGATGGAATAATTAATGAATAGATAAAACACCTCAGATTCCTCTGTCTTTGTTAGAGTGTTAAGTAAGTAACTAAAAAATAAATAAAAAATAAACTTTTTCTTTGATGAACTACAGATAATTATTTGAACATATATTTTTAGGGACTAAATGATTGGTATATATATGCAAGGTTATACTAAATCTAAAACATATGTACAAATATTCACTGTTCATTTTTTTTTTCTATCCCATCTCTGTATATGCATCTATTCATTTAAACATTGGAGATTATTTATGCATTGGTTAAGTTAATTTTCATGCTCAAAATTTGCAGAATGTACATTCGGATATTTTTCTTTTTACAAATCAGTAAATTGTATAAATTTTCTAGTAACATTATAATAAATAGTATTATGCAATACAAAATTTACTACTTCATAAAAAGTATGGTTGTTCGATGTTATAATTTGTGGCCATGCCGCCTTAGATGTATATTGTTCCAAGACTTGAAGGTGGTATCTGACGTTTGGACCAAAATATTGTACCGGCCCCAATAGCCCAAGTCGTAGAGCATCGGCTTGCGGATCGGGAGGTCGCGGGTTCAAACCCCAGCCCGGTCAAACCAAAGACTTTGAAGTTGGTAGTAGTGGCTTCCCTCCCAACGCTCGGGGCTAAGGTTCAGCCCCGGGGCACCTAATAAGTGCCCCTGTGCTATAATGATAGAAATGTTGCTGCACAGTATCAGCAAAAATCCCAATCCCAAAATATTGTCATTAAAGATCATAATAAACCATTGTTGCCTGAACAGATCTCACAAAATGCTGTTTTTTTTATATCCTACACCTGTCTGAAAAGTGAACCATAATGTCACAATCTTCATTTCAAACAGGTATTTTCTATCTGAGCCACGCTGCGCAGTTAGCTTTTTTTAAACTAATGAAACCACGTGACCACTTATGGTTTAGCTTAACCATGTCATCTGTTGTGATGTCGATGTCTATTTTTAGCAGGAATCCCAATTGTTTTTTTTTTTACAGATTTGAAAAGAATGAATGTTTAAGAGGAGTAATGAGTTTTACTGCCCTAAAATTGACAAATTATTAAAATTACTGTTAAAAATCGCCAAAGCTTAGACAAAAGTATGATTTTTTTTTTTTCTGCAGAAATAATGTACAAATACCCCAAACAGAAGTCAGATATTGTCATATATATTGGATTAAGGCAAATTGTTGGATACCACCATGAAGTTCAGAATAGTGATTTTTGTTTTATGTTAAATAATATGACTTGATTTAAAAAAAATGTTATTGTTCTAAAGTAAAGATTTTAAAAAAATCACTAAATACAAGAATTCTGGTACATTTTAAGCATAAAATTCAAATTAATCAGTGCATTTAAGATGCCATTAAGAATAGTCTTGGAAATTTTTTTTTTTTTTCTCATTTTCTGTAAATGTTTTCCTTTCATCAGACCTAAACATCTGTATATTTATAATCTTTGTATGTATTTCATTTATTTTACCATTATGTACAAAAAAATCTCACAAGCCTCTTGTTGTCATGGCAACATTTATACAGTGTATTTAGAATAATATGGCTGCCTTGGCAACAATAAATAATCATTTTTGCAGTGTATAAAGTTTCTTGTGACATCATTAATTTAGTAATATACATTTACTATGTCAGCATGTGGTTGTTTTTCTTTCATACCAATTTATAACACACAAAAAATGATTAACAAGTCCTTATACAGGAAGGTAATACAGTTATTAATGAAAATAAGGGATGACAACGGATACAAAATTTGGTATATCCAGGTATCCGTTCAATGGATATTCGAATATTATACTTTGTTAGTTTAAACCTATTTATTTATAGTCGATTGGGAAACAAGTTCTTTTAACTTATATTAATCCCTCTCAACTGTCCACTTCCTGGGTAGAACCAGTACTCAGGTACTGAATACCTGGAGCAATGTGCTGTAAATAGTCTTGCTCAAGGACTAACATCACGTGGTCAATTTCAGGATTCGAACCCGGGACCCTCTGATCCGGAGTCCAACGTCTTAACCACTAGACCACGAACGCTCACTATTTGATAATAGTAGGACCTCACAAAATGTCGAAAAACATCGGACTGTTGACTGGAAGGAATAACTAATGCTTTGTTTAGAATTAATGTGAGGTCTTCCAGCTGACTTGCTGTGTGCGGGTGGTTCTACCTAGACATGTCTGTAGTCTTCCTCCACAAAAAAAGCTATAAATGGTCGCTGCAATATGTTTAAAAAAACATACACCTCATTGTCATCAAAGTTACAGCTACAAACAAAATAAATCACAAGATGGTGCATATGCCATCTAAGATTACAGCATATAGAATCAGCTGAATGTTAAAATGATTTGTTCCATCAGCTAATAATTGGTGGAGAAAGAGCCCAGATATAGCTTTGAGTAGAACCACTATCGTACCACAGGTCACCTGCACAGACATTCTCACATGAAAGTTCAGCAAAACCGGGCATTGTACTCGCACGAAAGTGCATGTCCATAGTTAATGTCATCTGTGCAGAAAATCTACCGAGAAATTGATTTAATGTAATGAAAAAAGACACAAATACAATCCTCAAGACTGGACCTAGTAGCACAATCGGTAGAGCATCAGCTTCAGCCCTGTGTTCAATACCGGGCCGGGACATACAAAAGTCGTTAAAAATGGTAGTGGTATAGCTCCCTTGCTAATGCTCAAGCAAATATAAGGGTAGTTTCATGACTGGTTGGCCCGATGTCAGGATAATGTGACTGGGTGAGGTATCATGCCAGGTGTTCATGGTATGCCAGACACAGTAAAGGCAGCGCGCTATCAGCTGTAAGTGGACACCATCTTCAGATAAGTGAAATACCGTTAATGGGATGATCAACCCAATAAACATACTTCAATGACAATAAATTCCATTATATAGACAGTTATCTTGGGAATGGTACCAGTTATTTATTTAAACAAGAAATTACAACAAAACACCTCGTTTTTTATTGCAACCATGGAAACATTTAAGACAAATGATACAATGTATGCGTAGTGGGTTCAGATCATTAATACTAGCAATATGCCATCTTAACACAAGAAGAAACAAAAACTTTCTATCTAAATTGGTTAGCCTCCAAAGAAAAAAGAGATTAATAGAAGTTCTTAACAAGAATAATTAAAATATTATCATATCAAAATATGTATAAAGGCAACACAATCAATTTATTCAAAACAAAATCTGGTTCTGTCAAGAACAACTATTAGTCGAAAATACATGCTGTCACCCGAGCTGCCATCTTTGTTTTGACGTCTGTCTCAAAAGTAGCCCCATTTAGTGAAATGGCCGAGGTGATCCGACTACCTACATACATCCAAGAGATGATTCATGAATTATCCAAGGTGTTCCGATTATATTATGTGCCGTGTAATGTAAAATCATTTTATGTTGTAGAAATTTCTTTTGAAAAATATTCAAATTGTAAATACATGAGTTCTAGAAGTATTAAATTTTTTCTCTAACAGATACCAGGAAAAATACATCGAGACTACCATAAATATCAATTTCTTCGATTTTTTTACCCTTTGACCTTTATCAAGAGAAATTTACATAAGCTTCACTCATTTTTCATGTCACAAGTCAGAGTCCACCTGTAGTGTCAGGTGTCCAACAAAAATCTGAATTTAAATATGACCTTTCATAAAGTGATTTTAAATAATTAGAGTGCGGTGCCCGTGGCCAGGTGGGTAGAGTCGCTGACTTGAAACTCCTCAGCCCCTCACAGCGTGGGTCCGAGTCCTGGGGAGAGAACTTTCATGTGGGGAAGTTCTACAGCTAACCTGCGGTGCACCGGTGGTTCTACCCAGATGTAAGTCTGGGGTCTTCCTCCACCAATAATTAGCTGGACGTCGCCAATGATCACAATTGTGTCGGTACAATGTATCGAAAAACAAAACAAATAAATAATTAGACATAAAAACGACAGAAGCAAAGAAATCAATAAAATATAAGTATATCAAACATTTAATATATTCAAGAAAAAAAAATCTTGAGTCCCCACTTAATGAGGTTACTTAAGAACACTATATCAATTATGTTGGATCCCTTAAAATAGCTAAAAATTTAATAAATTAAACATGAAAAAATTTATTACATACAATGTTATAAAAACATCACAGACAACCTGAGGCTAAATACTTAATGTAAACATAGATTTCTAAAAAGTTAATTGGAACTCTTCGGGTAATTCTGTCCTAGGGAGAATCATCCCTCGGATGTATCTGGTGCAATGATATTTACTGAAATCATGATCGTTTTGTTCACCGGAAGTCGGAAGAAGAATATGCCTAAAATGTAGTTCGCACAAAACATAAACAATGCCATCGTTTGACAGCTGTGTGTCTGCTGCGCTGGGTGAATTAAAATTGGATGATCTAAATTTGAAGCCACCACAAATTGAAGTTTTACAGGCATCTAACTGTAGTGAGCTTTCACCCGAACTGCCATCTTTGTTTTGACATCTGTCTCAAAAGTAGCTCCATTTAGTGAAATGGCCGAGGTGATCCGACTACCTACATACATCCGAGAGATGATTCGTGAATTATCCGAGGTGTTCCGATTGTATTTTAAGTATGTAAATAAGAACTAAAAATGTAATCCATCAATTAAATTATACCCTTAGCCAGTCCCTATGCATAAATCCCTACTATATCTATTGTCTGAAATAACTGCAATAACTCTACTAATTTTGATCTGATCGTGACAAAAAAAGCAATAGCACAGGTGCCCATGTACGATAATAGGAAAGATCATACATGCAAACTTTTTCTGAATCCAGAGTGGGAGATTTGTTATTTTCCTATAAACAAAGAAGGATGTTATCTGTTTCCAAGTACGGAGATTTCTGAAAATGTGTTAAACACCTATCATTTTCATATAACTTTGAACATTAAAAGTGGGAGTCTCCCTCCAAAAGTGAGAGAGTTCACACGTGTGAAGATTCATCTAAACTTAAAGGACAGACAACCGACTCCATTGTAAGTGCTGTGGGAAGTATATACAGTAAAACCTCTCTAAGAAGACCACCTGTGATTCTTTTTAAAGTGTCCTGCTTAGCCAGGTGGTCCTCTTCGAGAGTTCATATATAATACTATAACATATATTGAAATAACTGTCCCGGATAGCGGTTTTCCAAGGTTTTGGGGGCACTAAAAAAAGAGATCTGGAAAAAAAGAAAGATTCCCACGCTTTGTGGATGGTCCTTTAGCAATAGTTTTACTGAAGTAAGAAAGTAGACCTTACTTCATATATGAGCTTTATTTTAATTAACTCCTTATCATATATGTGAAAATAGATTTTGTAGATGTAAAAGTAAGAAAAAAAAATCAAATTCTTTAAATAGCGAGTCAAAGATCAGTAATCAACATTCCAACGAAAAATGTTAAATAAACAGGCTTAAATGTTTTGCCACATTATTTATTCTTTTTAGTTTTGTAAATTATACTAAAATGCCATTTTCTTTCATATTTAAATCATTTTTATTTTTTTATTATTTTGTTATTGTCTGCAACTTTGATATGTTTTTTTACTGCTTGCTGCATTGATATACTTGGAATACTTTGGATGTTTTCCTTGATATGGACAAGCCAGGAACTTTCCAAACAGTTGCGAACTCACTGTAGGAAGAGTATTCCTGAGACAACTCCGTTCTCAACAAACAAATTTACAAAACTGGTGACATTTACGTATAAATATCGTATAAATATAAAATACAATAAAACAAATTCATTTTTAATTATTAAAGCAAATATGTATGTTATAGCTAATTTTGGCAAACTTGTAAATAATCAGACATGATGGCAGAATTGTTTTGTTCTGTGGTAATGCTGCTGCTGTTGATGATGAGGTTAGTGATGATCGTGTGATGATTTTGTTGTTGATGATGGTGGTGGTTTAGGTGGTGGGGTTGATGATGGTGGTGGAGTTGTAGGGTTGATGATGAGGGTAGTGATTGTGATGATTTTGATGATGGTGGTGGTGGTTTAGGTGGTGGGGTTGATAATGGTGGTGGAATGGTAGGGTTGATGATGATGATGGTGATGATGATTGTGGTGATTTTGTTGATGATAGTGGTGACTGATGATGATAGAAATGGCAATTGTGTTGAGGCAATGATTTTAGTGGTAGTTATAATAATGCTGGTGAAGAAATTGTGCATAAAAAATAATACAAATAAAGACATAAATGCAAGTTGTGTAAATACAAAATAACTTTAATAAATATTTAATAAATATTGAAGATTCTGAATAAAAATCTATTGAGTTTGCTGCATTCAATATGCTGAAACAATAGCACTAATGAGGATATTTCAAGTCATACTCTTATCCCTTTTACTCAAGCATATGCCATTTTACCCTTATGCAAAACATCCTACATTACAACTCATTATCTTTGGTATAATTCGCACAACTATGTATATATCCGAAGAATGGTTTAGGCCAAGGATCTAAAAATGATATGCCTGAACATAGATTTTTCTGTACAATAAAATTTTTAAAATATGAAAGGTGGTATCCAAAAATCTTTGTAAAAAAAAAATCATTACAGGGCACTCCGCTTTTATATAATATGGACAGAACAGAGAAAGTTCTAAGTTAAAAAATGGGCAATAACTCTTCATAATTTAATTTTACCCTTGACATGGGTTCTACTTTTGATAGTGGACAATTATTCCACGTTTGAAGTGAATATCTGTAGCAGTTTGTAAAGAAATTGACCTTTACAACAAGGTTAACTACCGGGTAATTCTGATAACGATTCCGGCAAAAGCATCATGACAATACAAAAATTCCTGTGAAAAGTTGCTGGTTGGTGTCCTAGTTTTGTGTAAAAGTTCTTGTTTTATCACCAAAAATGTTATTTCTTTAGAATTCCTTTAGAATTCACTGATTTGCCTATATCAATTATATGTGACAATATCTTACCACTGCTTTGGGGAATTTTTTGGTCATAATTTCTAAATAAACATATAAATTACAAAAATTCCTGTTAAAAGTTGCTGCTTTGAGTCCCAGAAATGTGTAAAAGTTTTTTGTTTTATCACCAAAAATGTAATTTCTTTTACAATCCCTTCAATTGTATACACATCAAAGATAGCTATGATAAGTTTAAAAGGTGGTATCTGACAATTTGCATATACCAAATACATGTAGCAACATCTTGCCACTGCCTTTGGGAATTTTAGGTCATAATTTCTGCATAAAAGACGCTCATGAACACTACCAATACTGTCAGGTTTACTTAACTTTATACCAAATTATTTTGGATCCTTTAAAAGATCTCAAAATTTAATGTTACATAAACTACACTACCAGTATTGGTAGACAGTAAAAATCATGAAAAAAATCACTCTGTTAACTCTTTCAAAATCTATAAATAAGCACAATAGTGATCTCTGCTAAAAAAAGTATCAACATTAGAATGGATTACAATATAGTGATCTCAAAAGTAAGTTTTCACATGGTTTTCTTAGTTTAAAAATAGCTAACACTGCAGCGTGGCTCCGATTGGAAATGCCTGTTTGCAAAGATGAGTGGCGATTTGTTTTACTGTTCCAAACATTTAGGGCATCAATGAGCAGCATTTTGCAGGATCTTTTCGGGTAGCAATGACATTTTTGGCCATTTGGGCAAACAATTTTTTGTCCAAACTATTGGACACCACCAATAAGGAACAACAAGGTTTTTACTAGAGAAAGTTGCCTTCTGTCAGGCATATATAAGACCATTTCAATAAAACCTAGCTTATTTTCAATAGGTACTTTTCTTCTTTACCTTGTAGGTAATCTCATAATATGAGAGCAAGCCAATTAAAATCACATTAAGTAACCTCTGTTATCATGACTATTATCTATAAAAGTATATATCTCTGCAGTGTGGCTCAGACTGGAAATACCTAATTGCAAAGACGAGTGGGAATTTATGCTTTACTGTTCACACAGATCTAGGACATCAATGAACAGCATTTTCCAGGATCTTTTCGGATAACAATCCCTTATTTGAGGAAAAAAATATTTGTTTTAACTGTCTGATACTGATAACAGCAACTTAAAAGCAAAATTGGAGCCTACTGACCTGAAAAACTAATCCCAATCTTTTTTATTCCCACAGGGAACCTACTACTTCTTTCTATTAGCATAAGTCAATCCTAAAAGATTCTATTTTTAGTAACTGTGACCTTGACTTTGACAGACAAAGTGAAGGTCAATGTAACTTAATATAGACTTTACAAAACTGACCCAATTACAAAATCCTGACACTACGGGCCGGGGAACTTGATGATAAAACAATCTTTGGCCAAATTTGCAAGGAAATGCAGGAAAAGTTGCAAGGACATGATTTGATTTGCCAACATAATATGCAGATTTTTCCTTCTAAAAACCTGGTTAAAAAATAAATTAATCCTCGATACTTCAATGGTAAACATAATTCATAATGATTAATTGTTCAAAACATGACTTTGTATGCCAGATTTAATATCAGACTTTTAATGGAACTGGGTCCTGGTCTACACATTATGACTGCTGACTATTCACCAAGTGAAAACATTCTAAGAAGGAACCTTTCTCTGGTCCGTCATCACAGCCAGTCTCCATCTTAATTCTTTGATTTGACCCATCCCCGCAACTTCCTATCATATTTGTATTCTGCTTTTCCCTGTTTTCTATAGTAGATTGTGATAAACTGTCATTTAAACTTTGATCTGCACCAGACTCACTATTTCTCAGCTCCTTATTTAATGGGTCATTAGTCTGATCTACAACCACCATAGGTCTAGCATCACGGTACATTCCCTCTAAATTTCTCACTACTTTCTCATCTGCTGCACACGTCCGCAATCCATCATCTCCAGACTGCGACAAACCAATTTGACTGCTTCTTTGTTCCATATCTGAGATATCTTGACTGTGTTCCGGGTTAACCTGTGATTTTGCAAGTGATTCTTCCTGACTGGTTCCCGTGGAGTTACCTTCCAGTTTAGTTCTAAAACAACCTTCACTGGTTCCTGTTTCCACTTTTTCCTTATCACAATCCTGCAAACCAATTTCCTTTTTCACTCTGTTTGATTCTTTTCTTTTCCCTTCACCGGTTCCCATGCCACTCTCGTCTCCCCTCCCTTCTGGCTCTTTACCCAACATGCAACGTTTCTCATGACGCATTAAACTCGCCCGATACTGAAAAGTCTTCCCACAGGCACATTTCTCCGAATTTCTTCGAGTGCCGTGTGTAGAGGTGATATGATCTTGAAGAGTGACAATACTGTCACATTTCTTTCCGCATGATTCGCAGGTGTGCCTGTCATTGCCAAGATGGACTGACTCAATGTGAGATCGCAGGTCTTGGATGGTCAAACACATCTGCTGACAGTAGCTACAGATATGGGCATGATGGTCTGTGAGAGGAGTTGAAGTTTCAGGCGTGTCTGTGAAAGAGAGTTCGCTCCCTTGGGAGTCTTCAGTCTGTGATTCGAATCCCGCAGCAAAGTTTTCGTGTTCCTGATCCGAATGGTTGACAGAAATCTTTCGACTCTCTATCTCCATATTGGTGCTCTCGAGCTGAAATTAAAAAGTGAAATTATTATTATATCTTCAATTATTGTTTGTTTGTTGAGTTTATTGCTTCACATAACAATCTTTAAATTAGTTATCTGGAGATTTTTGTCTATTTGTATGTCTTATTTGGGGTTTTAATGACATATCAACACTTAATAGGTCACACAACATGAAATAAGTTCCAACGAAGCAGATATAGGGCTGTCATAGGTGACATGAAACTGAATAAGTCCAACTGAGGCAGATATAGTGCTGTCATAGGTCATGGGACACCAAATAAGTCCCAATGATGACATCGGTGATGATGGTGACAATGGTGATAATGATGACAATGGTGATAATGATGACAATGAAAAAATGACTGGTGATGATGATGGTGATAAAGACAAGGGTGATAAAGACAATGGTGATGATGATGGTGATAAAGACAATGGTGATAAAGATGACAATGGGGATAATGATGACAATGGTGATGATGATTGGATGATGTTGTTGCTCTGTCTAACACCAGTGATTATCGTGATGTTGATGCTGTTGCTCCTTCAAATGCTAATGGCAATGGTGATAATGATGATTGGATGATGTTGTTGCTCTGTCTGACGCTAGTGATTATCGTGATGTTGATGCTGTTGCTCCTTCAAATGCTAATGATTATAGTGATAATGGCAATGGTGATAATGATGATTGGATGATGTTGTTGCTCTGTCTAATGCTAGTGATTATCGTGATGATGATATTGTTGCTCCTTCAAATGCTAATGATTATGGTGATGATGGCAATGGTTGAACCTACCTTATGCACAGTTTTTTCATGCCTCATCAGGTTTGACCTATATTGTGACTTGTATTGACACAGCGTGCATGCATAATGGACAGACGGAGAACAGCCACCATCCAAGCTGAGATTGTGGATGCTTCTTTCATGCCGAGACACATTAGCCTTGAACTTGGATGTATAGCTACAGAAACAGCACTTGTGTTGGCCTTTGCTGGGACTGTCTGAAATATAAAAAATCGGAATGTTTGTTTGTTTTGTTTATTGGGTTTTTCGTCCCACCAACAGTATTTCAGTTATCTGGAGACGGTGTCCACTTGAAGCAGATATAGTGCTGTCTTCACTGTGTATAGCATGTCGTGAACACCTGGCATGATACCACACCCAGTCACATTATCCTGACACCGAGCCAACCAGTCGTGGAACTACCCTTATATTTGCATTGAGCATTAGCAAGGGAGCTAGCTATACCACTACCATTTTTAACGACTTTTGTATGTCGCGGCCCGGGATCGAACCTGGGGCCTCCCGTACCTGGAGCCAACGCTCTACCGATTACACTACCAGGTCCGGTAAAAATCGGAATGAATCAATGGATAATAATTAAACAATAATACATGGTGAAGCTGGGCCAAATGCTGATAATACAATACAATACAAATATTTTATTGCATCATAACATGTTTTATAGCAAAAGCAATATATTATACAAATTATTGTAACAAGATACAAAACATATGGATTTTCTGAAGAGCTGCATGGATACAACATTATTTAATCATTATCCTCTTAGATAACTTGCAAAATAAATATATTTAGTTAATATCATTGGCATGCTGACAAAATAATGGCCCTGAGGCCATTGTCTGGGCTAAGGCCAATTCAGTGAGCAGCCCAGCTCTATTATTTATCATTCATAATATATATTGTGTAATTTGGAAGCTACCTTTGCTGTCAGAAAACAATATTCTATATAAACCATTAACAAATAAGGCTCTAAGAAAAGAATTGCTGGCTAGAAAAAAAATGTGAAGGATTTTCTGTAAGCCATTTTGCTGAATTAAGACATTGTTATTAACTGTTATCATCAATTATATATACATCAGGGAACATGGTGCCATCTCAGCCTACAATCACAGCCATTTTGTTTCTATTTTTAGTAACACCACTTAAGGTTAGACGCCACTTAATAAGTTTGTTCTATGTTCTACAGTGAAACACAAAAAGTTGGAAAGAAATTGACCCAGTTATGATGGACCATCATAACCATATACAGGTGAAACGAGCTATTTATTGTCTATAAGAAAGACCTAGAAATAAGCCAACTTTTGCATGTTGCAAGAAGGTTCTGCTTCATAAAATACACATACTGCCGAATTGCCAGTCGGTAACCCTCAAATATCAATGAAATATGTACTTCCTGTAAAAGTAGATGAGTCTATTATTGTGCATAGGGGTTCAGGAATTTTGCTTTCTTTTAATTCTACATGGTTTCAGCTTCCTTTTGATTAAACCAAAAGATTAAGACTATCTTCAAAATAGGACATTTAATGCTAAACCATAGCAACAGATTGTTACTAAAGAGAAAAAGTCCACTGTCACAAATTCTACTTCCAGTCGGTAATTAGTGTAACCACCCCTTTACCAATGACTTATACACATAC
Organism: Sinonovacula constricta; assembly: GCA_007844125.1. Classification (NCBI taxonomy): domain Eukaryota; kingdom Metazoa; phylum Mollusca; class Bivalvia; order Cardiida; family Solecurtidae; genus Sinonovacula; species Sinonovacula constricta. The sequence goes on from CM017570.1 coordinate 40,655,493, forward strand.
AGTTTAAGTATTAGGCTACAACTTAGGCTATGTTTTTCTACAAGTGTAGCTGCATTCCGAACTTCTCAGCAATGACTGCCTCAACACTCCACTTATGTGGGTTCGAATCCTGGTCGGGGTGAAAACTTTCATGTGGGGAGGTTTTCCAGCTTACCCGCAGTACATTGGATGGTAGTTCTACCCTGATATAAGACTGGGGTCATCATTCACCAATAATTAGCTGGTCGTCACCAGTATGACCATAAATGGGTTGGTACAATGTAACAAAGAAACAAAAGGTCAACAGTCAGCGAGCCCAACCCCTTGGTCACAAGTGCCTCCTCTGAGCTCTTGTTGTTTTAAATCTTACAAGTATAATGGAATATTTTACCAGTTTCAGAGTCATTTGATACAGCCTTATTCGGTGTGGCATCTTTCATTTCTTGGTCAACTTTCTTTAGGGTCCCAAACCTCCTCCTCTTTGGCTCTGGTTGTTGACTGTTGCTAAGGAACAAAGATAACTCATGACTATAACATGGTTAGAATATAAATCTTCACAAATGAAGTTAAAAAATGGCCGCAATAGCTTAGGTGGTAGAGCGTCGGCTTGCAGATCGGGAGGTTGTGGGTTCAAACCCCAGCCGGGTCAAACCAAACACTTTAAAGTTGGTGGTAGTGGTTTCCCTCCTAACGCTCGGGGCTAAGGGGACTCGTCGGTGTCAGTATAATGGACCTGCCAGGTTCAGTCCCTGGGCACCTCATAAGTGCCCCTGTGCTATAATGATAGAAATGTTACTGCACAGTATCAGCAAAAATGCCGGCAAATCTCAAATCCCAAAGTTAAAAAATGCTCGACAATCATTGATATATGGAATCCAATTTTTTATTGGTATTACTGTAACATAATTTAGAACTCACTCAGAAGGGTCATTATCTGTGCCATTTGTAGATAGGGGACGTTTAATGGGTTTATTAGAACTGTTGACGATGACAGGAGTGTCGGAAATGTGTGTATCTTCTGAGACTTCTTTCTGTGGCGCCTGGACTTCATCCTGTATAGCTGAAGAGGTCAAGAGGTCAAACTTTTTTATATGGACATTAAAAGGTCGGATGAAGAAGTATCAAACTTTATGTATCTGGAAATTCAAATAAGAATATATGATAAAGTCCTATGAGCATTGCAACATATATCAAAATTTTAAAAGCCACAGAACATTGTTGTTCAGACACAAGCCAAATGTAAACGTAAGAACAAAACTGTGAAGAGTCATTTAACAAAAACAGCAACTGGGGTGCTTAAACAGGTTATACAGAGCTCTTACCTTGCACTTCATGAGGGGTTTCTCAAATGCAACATTATAAAGGAAATTGATCTATTTGAATAAAAAATGTCTAAGCGCTGATGTTTTCTTTGATAAGTTATAACAAATGTAGAGACTTCATTGTAAAATTATCTCCACATAGTATTGAGAAGAGAGAGAAGAACCACATGAGACTGTTGATTGAGAATGAATTTTAACCTTTTTAATCAAGAAAAAAAAAAAGACCAGCAAAGTGTAAATGATTGTAGCATCCTGTTGAAGATCAGCTGAAGAGACCAAAATTTCAAACTTCATTTGTCAAAATCAATTGGTTCTACGTGTCATATTCTAAACTATGGTCAAGGTGAATTAAATCGTCAGTGTCTCAATGGTTCTACCCAGACACTACTTTAAACTTTTCCTCCAATCTTCATAACTTAATGGCATCAGTGATCATCATTATAATGTTTGTTTATTGGGTTTATCATCCCACCAGCAGTATATCAGTTATCTGGAGACAGTGTCCACTTGAAGCAGATATAGTGCTGCATTCACTGTGTATAGTATGCTGTGAAGACTTGGCATAATTCCACACCCAGTCACATTATCCTGACACCGGGCCAACAAGTCATGGAACTAACCTTATATCTGCTTTAGCGTTATCAAGGGAGCTATACAACTGCCATTTTTAACGGTTTTGGTATGTAACGGCCCGGTATCAAACCCGTGGCCACCCCTACCTGGAGCCAACGCTCTACTGATAACGCTACCAGGTCAGATCCTCATTATGTTGTTGAGAACTATAGGATTGTAGTAACTCAACCCTTGCTATGCATAACTGTCTTGGACTTTTTTATGTATAATTTCCAGTACTTAACAACATCAGAGAGTCAACTGTGTACCTCAATGGTTATAGAACTGGCTTCTCACTCTGTCTTCCCGGGTTCAATTCCTGTTGAGATTTTTTTTTCCAACCTACCGTATCAGTCACTTGATATATAATTACTAACAAACTTGTTTGCAGTAAAGCCTATAGGCTTTAAAATCAAGTAACTTTGATGAAGATATTTGAATAAACAAAATTCAACTCACTCTGAATGCAGAAATTCTTGAAATTTTTTTGGTACTCTGACTTAACCTGAAAAAACTTTTTGCCAAGATGGGAACCAATAACTGGGTTGCCATGGTCATTTTCTGACAAACATGCTGTCAATAAGACACTCTCTTCTCCTGCATTAGATAGCTGATCAATCTGTAAAAATAAAATAAAAAAGATATAAAATTAATGCAGCCTTACAGGGCAATGAAAAATAAAACTAGGTTTCTGTTGTTGTTTGTATTTTTTCTTTAACTCATCTTAAGATGGTTGATTAAATGGAAGTTGGTTGAATAAATTATATTTTTAGCAATGTTTTGTTCTTCAAAGAAGTAAGTCATGTACAGTACTGGAAAAAGTATTGGAATTTGTTGCTGATGCCTCACATAGTCAACGTCTTTCACCCCCTTTTCAGACTGTCCACCCAACTTACCAAATGTTGTATCTGACTTCGGATGATGTCTTTTAGCATTGCCTTGTATGGATCTGAAGCATCCATTTTTCTAGATGCCGCTTGTTTGTTTTGTTACCCTTTTATAAAAGAAAAATTATACAAATTCATAACAGAAACTTGACAGATTTTTACTAGCACTGTTTAGTACACTCTTATGAAGGAAAAAAGAAATGATTGACTATTTAGTTAATACTGACTTAAGATAAAATTGCATATCTTGTTGCTGTATCTTAACAATAGTCTAGATATTTTTGTTTAATTTTGAAATATACATCATTGTGGACAATTATAGTCATACTAGCAACATCCAGCTATTTTGATGGAGGAAAACCCACGAAAGTTTTGCGGGTAGAACCACCGGCGCACTGCAGGTCAGCTGGCAGACTTTCCCACATTTAAGTCTCTATCCCCAAATGGGACTTGAACTCTCACGGTGAGAGGCTAAGCAGTCAGAGAACCAGTGGTTCTACAAAGGCAGGAGTTTGGGGTCTTCCTCCACCAATAATAAGCTGGATTTCACCAACATGACCACAACTGTGTCAGTGAGATGTAACAAAAAAACTTTCACTACGCAGGGATGTCACTAGAAATATTTTGAGCAATCTCAATTAACTTTTGAGGAGGCTAGGCTATGCGAGCGTCGAAGGCGAGAAGCGCTGCTAGGAGGTTCCGGAGGCATGTTCTTGACCGATTTTCTTTTTTTTTTCAAATTTGAGAAGGCCCTATTTTCATTTGAGGCGGACAAATCGGCTGCCAGCCGCCTCCTAATGACAACCCTGCTACGCCATGGGCCTATAGACTAGTTAAAGTAAATCTGGGAGGAGAAAAATCCTGTCCCTAATTGGGATCAAACACAGGACCTTCAGTCACTCAACCAAGGTGCTTAAGTGTTAACCCAACAGCAAGGCTGTTGTAAGTGAAGGAGAAAATACTCATTCAGTCATTGTCATTGTTCACATTACTATGCAAATGTCAAATAATCTAGACTAGTTTGTCAAACTACATTTCGTTGACTGAATAAACGCGATTTTAGTGTTTAATTGATTCCAAATAATAGATAGCATCAATATTTGTTACCCCACCCACCTTCAAGGCTTCAGTAAGTTAAATTAGGTAAATCCAGCCTCTCCATCAATTTTTTCAAAAGAAATTAGCCGGCAATAAAGAATTTTCTAAACTATATTTTAAGCTATTTGACTTTGTATGAATGAATGGAAATGGGCTTACACTGACGTTAAAATAACAGTTTACTTCACTGATACAATGACTAAATTACACAAAAACAATTAGTGATCAACCATCAATCACCCAGACGCTTGCCGCTGGCCCGTGACGTCACGCGAAAACTGCAACAAGGGGCGTTATATATCCGCCATTTTGTTTAGCTAAATTAGGGCAACAAAATATTGGACTTATATCGATGAAAAATCACCTCCATCAGAGGATTGATGACATTTTTTAATTCATAGATTATTTTTTATATCAGTTCACTATTTGGATCTGTCGTTAGTTTTGATCTGCGTTTTGCAGTTCTCCCAAACGTCATCTTTTTGCTGGTAACAGTTTCCCGGAAGAAGGCGAAAAATGGGAACTAAAGATGACGAATATGATTATTTGTTCAAAGGTAAGTTGACTCACAAGTCTTTTGTTAGATATTGCAAATATGGTATGACATTCTTCTAATTCAATTTGATTTCATCTGTGGTTTGGTGATTGAAAATATTGTTTATAGCTGAAAACCTCTGGGAGGGGTCATTTTGACAAGTGTCAAATCTTAACGAAGTGTCAAGAAAATTAAAATAAGTGCGTAGTGACAGTTGCATACTTTTACTGCTTGTAATTATGAAATCACGAAACTCATTTTACAGTCATTACACATTATATGTGACCAGAATCAGTTTGTGTATTTGCTATTTCTCACGGTTCATTATGACTGTTTTGTTTTGACAGCAAAAGTCTATAGTCACTTTAACATCAGTGTAGGTTTAATGACTTAACTCAAGTAAGACAGCAGAGCAGGGTGCTTTTTAAAACAATACCTCCAAGAAGAACTTAAACCAACTCTGACCAACAATGCCACAGGCTGTAGAATGCACAGTTTCTGTCAAAAGTTGTACCGATTCTCTGACAGTTATATTGTCACATTACCAAAATAGGTGGTAGAGCATCGGCTTGCTGATCGAGAGGTCTTGGGTTAAAACCCCGGCCAGGTCAAACCAAAGGGGACAGCATTACGCCTGACTTGTCGGTGTCAGTATAATGGACTGACCAGGTCGAGTCCCTGGGCACCTCATAAGTGCCCCTGTGCTATAATGATAGAAATGTCGCTGCAAAGTATCGATAAAAAAGCTGGCTAATCCCATCCCATCCCAATATTCCCTTTCTGAGAAATTTGTATGCAATTTTTCACTAGTTTTAAAATGTCTTCTGTTTAACAAGTAAGAGGTTGTTTATGTGCAAGACTTGCCAGATAAATGGCCCTGTAACTTTAGAATACATGTCAACTTCCATTACCAAAATAACCATTTCAACTCTAAGTCTGATCATCTCAATGATGCCCCACTATAACTCTTGTTGCTTACTGTTGAACCTGAGGAAGTGGTAAACATTTGGGCTACTTGAGGGTGACACTTGAGGGTTACTCTGTTGTACTTGAGCAGACAGTGGTGTACGCAGGAAATTGTTTATGCCTAAAATAAGTCTACATACTTAATGTACATATTTTGCAGCTGTTAATGGTATTTGTCCCCAAACTATATGTTGTGGGTAGTTATTTTAATTACACTAGAGATGTAATTACACTAGAGAAAGAATAATTAGCTTGATATGCTATCAGAGTGAAGGCAGGCCATTATTTGCTGCTAATTTAATGTTTACAAGCAGTTTCATTATCAGTTAGGTAATTTTGTTGATGTAAATCCAAACAACCACACCAACATGTTTATTTGGTCCAATAAAAAAACAGAACAGATTGTTCCAAGGCCTTTATTTTCATCAGCTAACTGGTACCAAGCCTTTTTTACTGTGGCATAATTTAGAGTTACTGCTTGCGAAGCATTTAAATTTTAAGCATGTTGTGTTGGTAGTCACTGTTACTATAAATAGATATGTCCTCATAACCAATTACTAACCTGACATGCTGTAAGTTTTGAGGTAGACAACTACAGAGTCCAAATCAGAAAACCAGGGCTCTCTTTTTTATTTTAAACTTTCTGTGAACCGGATATGACTCATTGATGAATGATTCAAGCGTTTGAAATGCCATATTAATATAAACTTAACAGTGAATGTCAGAAGTTTTACAATATTGTACAAGTTGCAAAAAGTTAACCACTTGCTAAGATGGAAATATGAAAAAAATTAACAATTTTTATTTTATTTTTTAATTTTTTAATATAATTGCATTAACACTGTTATGGGAGTATTTGGGAATGTCCAGCTAATTATTGGTGGAGAAAGATTCTGATATCAAGAACCACACTCTATAGCAGGTCAGCTTGAAGGCCTTCCCACTTTTTTTTTTTTACTCCAAATGGAGCTTGAAACCACACAGGGATGGGGTAACTAATAAAAGAAGTCTTTATGGGGAAGTAATGTAAGTATGCATAGGTTTAACAATGATATGAATGTAATTTATTCTGCCTTAAAGATTTTCCCTTACCTACAGCTGATTTGCATTTTAAATTTTCAATTACATCTCTTGCTCACAGTCATAGAAATTAGGATTGAAATTTACAAGCACGTCGGGCTTGTAAGAAAGCAATTTTCACTAGCCCAAGAATAAATTCACTAGTAATTAAAGTCTGTTTTAATTTACAAATAAATGCAGATGTAAATACAGATAAATATAGAAAAAAACACCATTTAAGTATCATTCGCAGACAACTTCAGGCTTTTTTTTCCCGGGTTTTGCACCAGAAACATGTTTCATTTTCTCTACAAGTTTTTTGCTGTCGGGCTAGCGCTAATTTCGACCACTGTGCTCTGTTCAGATAAGAGACAGGTGGCTTGTTAATTTTATGCTTTAATCTGATCATCTTCAATGCTACGTGTAAACTGAAACCTTTAATCCAGACTAGACAAACACAAGTGCAAGAGAATCGGTTTAAGGTTGCTCTGTGACATGCAAGCGTAAAAAAATGTCAGTGGTATAGCTTGCTTGTGCCTGACCGAAAATACGAAGGTATTTCCATGATGGTATTCAGAAATTGTTGCTGTGTGTCGTGTCATGATGTGATATGAGGGCAATCACAACATGTCCATAGCCACTTTCCAGTGCAATTAATAAAAGGTGACCCAGGTTGAATGGCGGTAAGAGTAGCCGACTTGCAACTTCTTAGCCCAATTCTTGGTCATAGCAACAACATCCATATGAGGCTTTCTGGCTGACCTGTGCACTGGTGGATTTTCCAAAACAGTTTCCTGGGATGTTCCTATACCAGTAGTAGCTGGACATCATCAATATGATCAAAAAATATTAGTGCAATGTTTCTATAAACACCAACAACAAACCCAAGTGCAATGTTTCTATAAACAACCAACAACAAACCCAAGTGCAATGTTTCTATAAACAACAAACCCAAGTGCAATGTTTCTATAAACAACCAACAACAAACCCAAGTGCAATGTTTCTATAAACAACCAACAACAAACCCAAGTGCAATGTTTCTATAAACAACAAACCCAAGTGCAATGTTTCTATAAACAACCATCAACAAACCTAAGTGCAATGTTTCTATAAACAGCCAACAACAAACCCAAGTGCAATGTTTCTATAAACAACCAACCCAAGTGCAGTGTTATAAATTTGAGTGCTTTGTTAACGTTGAACTAACATGTGTACATGTTATATCTTTATGGAAATAAAACACGGCCAGGAAATTAAGATACAATTGTCATGTTATTTTCTTCCCTCTTTGTTGTTTACCTGAAATGTTGAAAGGTAGGTGAAACATGTTCAGCTTATCTCTAGTCTCAACAATGCATCGTGCTTATATAAATAAATAGGGGCACCGATGGCTGAGCGGTTGGGAGTCACTGATTTGTAACTCCTCAGCCCCTCACTGCGTGGGTTCGAGTCCCAGTTAGGGCGAGAACTTTTATGTGGGGAGGTTTTTCAACTAACCCGAGGCACTTCGATAACGGGACGAATGCTTTACCGACTGAGCTAACCAGACCGCTACACAGTCTCTCCCTATCACCATGCTACATACACCCTGGACAAGTTGAAATTCGTCCACGAATTTCCACAGACCATATGCTCTACATACAACTCGTAAGCACTTCTCAAACACTTGTACTGTAATGACCGCGGGTCATTTACGTTTGGCGCCTTTTTAACAAAGTGAGAAAAATGTGCAGCTCGTTGGGGACTCTAACCTGAGACACTTCGCTTACAGGGCAAATGCTCTACTGACTGAGCTAACCGGACTGCTTACACAGTCTCTCCCGTTCACCCGGCTACACACACACATATATATATATATATATATATATATATATATATATATATACATATATATACATATATATATACATATATACATATATATTAAAGAAAAAAGAAAAGAAAATTGATAACATAATCTCCCTTTATCCATACACACACACCCTTAAAGTTTGCCTCATTGTTGTTGCTTTTCATTGGCAGTGTTTAAACAAACAAGTGACATTATCTGTACATCACCTGATCATATTGATCATGGGTGAGTCATAGTATTTTAAATGTCTTACCTGTACTGTAGGTTATCTTGCCCAGTTCGTATAACCCTCACAGGGAAAACCGACACACCTGAGCTTAACCCTTTCCACATTGTACGCCTTTACAAACCATTCACAATCATCAGCAGAATCTGCATGAATAAAGGTTTATATGTAGACTGATTCAGCCTTAAATATATTATTACAATTTGAACATACATTTATTAAAAGAAGAACAACAAAGTGAAGTGAATTTGCAAAATGATAGATGAACTATAAATGAAAGGGTTGCTAATAAATAGATAACATTATAGATAAAATACTGGCTCTTTGTCGTCTGTCATACCACATTTTTTTTTTGTTTATGATCCTTTCAAATTCTTATTTGTTAACAAGTAAAGTTCAACAAGATAACTTGATATGTTAATATAGACTCAACAGCTTATGGGAGCTGGCTGGTCTATATTTATACTAATTGCCTAAGTCAATCAAGATTTATGTAGTATTTAGTTGCTTATTGAGTAACTGTCAAGGCAATTTATTGTTTTAATTGTCGTTTCTTTCATCTTCATGATAATAGTGTTGCTCTAGAGCATCAATGATACTCTTTGATACTTGAAATTAAATTTTGAACTTGATTTGTTAAAAAAATTGTATGTAATGAGGTCTTCAACAAAACACGATGGACTGTAATCCGAGTCTACCAAAATCACTTGAGTCCATTAAATTTTATAAGTAAGCTGGATCACCAGATTTTTCAGCCACATCATTGTCAAAATTCGGAATTATTATGAAAATATTTATACTAAAATAAGCAGTGCATTACTGCCTTTTACTGAACCCATTAAATCTTAACACCTCAGTTAGCTTACCAACCTTTTGTGTCAAAATGCCCAAATCATAGTAGTTTGGTTAAATGTGGTCCGGTCCAGTAGAAATTGCCAGCTTGGGGGACCAAAGGTCCAGTGTTTTTAAATTTCTTTCTCAGCGCCGTATGACGGTGAGCCGTAAAAACAAAAAAACAAAACAACATAAATTTATTGCATGAAGACTTGTAATATGACCTATACATCATATTTTTCTTGCACCAAACTCACAAAGATTCGTATATGATTATATTTTACCACCAAGAAATTATAGCAGGGTACTTAAGTAATTATGTTGAATACATTTATTTATATCTGAAGTAATTTCAATTGCTGATCTTTTATTTTAAGCAATTGTTACTGACAACATGATTCAGGCATGTAAAGTTCTATATTTAAAAACAAATTAATAATATAAGATTAATTACACACTCATTGAAGATTTGAAATGATTGCAAAAGATCTATAAATAGCTATGACCTACCGTTCCTGTATTAGTGCAAGGGTTATACCTCTACTTGTATAAATACAGAATGATTTTGTCAACATTCAGTGAGTCGGTACACCATACCTAAGAAGAAATGTGTTTTATGAATGGTTGTGGAAATAAAAATCACACAAATATTTAAGACATTTTTACTTTGAAGTGCTTTAAAATATGATTTGATTTGTTTCTATCTAGAAATATTGTTTTAAAAGTTGATTGATTATTAGATGTATGATATTGAAACAATAGAAACTGTAGAGATAACCAGAAAACACAAATAGGACAGAAATTATTATTGGTATCATTGAATTTGGAACACTTTAGTGAGTGGCAATATTTAAGTGTGCATCGTTGGAAATAATTCACTTGTGAATTTTTAAAAGAAGTTAACATCTGAATAACCAAATAAAGCAGACTTATAGTACAGTTTCTGCTTATTGGATTCTGTAAAACTGCAAAGAAAAGCACAATCTAATTTGTTGGTGATTGTACAGGACAAGAGAGGTAACTCTGTTATACAAGAGAGATAACTCTGTTATGTACAATGGAGTCGTCTCCATACATTAGAAAGTGCAAACATAATACAATGGATAGTCACTATTGTGCAGATGAATATGCCTACATCATGAAAGGTAATTATACGATATACACTACCCACAGTTGTTGACACTTAATTGTCTCACACTGGCCGCAATAGCTCAAGTGGCTTGCTGATCAGGAGGTCGTGGGTTCAAACCCTGGCCGGTTCAAACCAAAGACTTTGAAGTTGGTAGTAGTGGCTTCCCTCCTAACGTTCCGGGCTAAGGGGACAGCATTACGCCTGACTCGTTGGTGTCCGTATAATAGACCGGCAAATCCCAATCTCTCTCTCTCATTGTCTCACCATTAATTATCATTGCTTGTTTAAGGGCCTTCATCCAGGTTTCTAGGTGTCACCCATGATCAAGCTGTAGTCGCCAAGTAGTAACCTTCCTGACTGCCGAGTCTCCATGTGTGGGTTCGAGTCAAAAGTCGGGATGAATAATCTAATGTGGGAAGGATTCCCAGCGGATCTGCAGTTTGCTAGTGGTTTTACCCAGTCTTTTGACAGGGGTCGTTCTCCACCAAAATTGCTGGATGTCGTTGCAGTCGGTACTCGTCGCGACTTCGGTAGTGTTGTCATTCTCGACCTTTTTACAAGGTCCCAACTTTTTTGGCTTCTTTATCAATATTACTTGAGGATTTATCTTTCTATATTTTACATGTCGACATTTACTGATACCCAGTTGCTATTTCACACCTTTTGTCAGCCATTCTTAACTCTAAGTTGTTTCACGGTTAGCTGAGGTGTGAATTGTCTAAATTGGATCGGCGACTACACAAGAAGTTTGTTCAATCAATCAATCCACTTTCGAATGCGCTGGCATGTTACTTGTTTGCGCAGCTCATGATTGTTTGGCGTGATTGAATTCACTCATACCTACCTTAAATGCGAGTGAATTATGCCACACGACCATTGCAACATGTATATAATGCCTGGTAGCTCAGATTGTTGCATTATCTCCATCATGGCTTCCGAATAATGAAAAGTTAAATGTCTCTTCCTTGTCTTATATTAACCCTATATAACATGAAAATATTACGAGTGTGTACATCTTACGGCAACACAAAATGGCGGATGGTCAGTTAGTAAAAATTTATCTGTCAAACTTTATTTGTGTAGAGCATTTCCTTCAGGTCTGATGAAAGTCGAAACAATAAGTACCAACTGTATAATGACCAACATTTTTTCATTGTTAATTATTTCGAAAACACAAAAATCCTCAATCTAGACTTGACACTTCCTCTATAGCTGATTTACATTTATTTTGACCGTATGCAAATATGATTAAATATCTACTTAGTACTAGGTAAAATGTGAAATTGAACAGTTGTAAGATTTTCTTGCTATCTGTAAGAAGTTTTTTGGGGGTGTCAAAATTTGAACTAGTGATAAAATCTACAGAGAAATGTTTTGCAAATGGGGCCAGATTATATACTAGGTATAGCAGTAGGAAAACACAAGAAGCACTTTCATCCCATTGTTATAAAACATACTGCATACGGAAGGTGATTCCAGCAAGTAAAGGATTAAGCATGGAGCATTCTAATCGTGTTTCTAGCAAGTAAAGCGTGTTTCTAGCAAGTAAAGCGTGTTTCTAGCAAATAAAGGGTTAAGAATGCAGCATCCTAATGGTGTTTCCAGCAAGAAAAGGGGTAATGTAAAGAATGTAGCATCCTCTCAAATCTAGTGTCAACAGTCAACTGTAAATGTTAGGGCTAGATATGGTGATAACATGATATGTGAGCCCATTGAGTCACTGCACTGGATTCTGACCAATGAGCGTCACCCTTTAGCCCTAAATAACCAAAGTATGTCTGATATGGTATTGCTGTATAGCACATAGTTCTCAAACAATTTTATGTGGGTATGTATTAAAATTGTCGCTGGAGCTAGATAACCCAGAGATAGAATACACATAAACGTGTAGGATTTTTCTTGGCTTTGACAAAAAGTCATTGGATGATTGGTTTAAGGTCAAAGTTCACCAGAAATCTTTGTCAGTCCAGGAAAATTAGTTCTGATTCAATTATTAGCTTCTTGGTTTGAAATGTATGGTATTGTTTTAATTTACTCACCTACTCGCCATAGTGATGGAAACTTGATTAGGGCAAATAGATGATTTGAGGAAATCTATGTATTTTTCATTGTTAGGTAAATTTATCATGACTGAATAAGGGGCGAGTAAAAAGTCTCTGGGAGCATTACTCAGGGCATGCATACAACTTTCTAGTGCCTTGTGTCTTCTTTAACAGGCTGTTGAGGGGTGCCCATGACAATTATGTCGGTGTGATGTAACAAGAAACAAAACAAACAAAACAGGCTGTAGAAAACATTATAAATGGCCGAGGTGGTAAAAAATGTAATATTAGCTGAACGGCTAGCAAGTCGACACTAATTAGGTATTATGTACAGTATAGGTGTGAGGTTTGAAGGAGAAATGAAGGACTAATCATAAAAAATACTCTGGTTATGTTGATAGCCAAAGTGGTAGATAGTGATACATGGAATTGTTATGCAAATTACTACCAAATTTTTTAGTGTACCTATGATAAATATGGGACATTTTTCATAGCAAAAATATTTCCCAATCATTCTAAAGTAAGAAGAGCTGAAGTCTCAGGACACGACACCTGCAAAGCATTTGAAGACGATTTTTTTAAAAATGTTCTGAATGCCTTAACTGCACTTCTTTGGGAGTAGGCATGATCACATTTTAAAAACTAAAAAAATGTGAATTGACTTGGGCTTAACAATTTTTTACTGAAATGACTTGAGTTTAAGAATTCTTTGCTTAATTGACTTGGGCTTAACAATTATTTATTTTGCTGAATTGACTTGAGCTAAAGATTTTTTTTGATAAGGAAAAAAAATGCTCTCCAGAGCATGAACTCAACTAACTCTTCTCTCATTGTGTGGGTTTGAGTCTCAGTCTGGGGGAAAAAAAATACATGTTAGGTTTTTCAACTGACTTGTATTGCTGCAACATTGGTTCTACTGGGACATTTGTCAGGGGTTTTCCTCCACCATTTAAAGCTATATATATATATATATATATAAAAGGGGTAAGAGATGGAGTTAACAGTGAATCTGTAGTTGATTAAAAACAATTCTTTTTCTATTTTCAGTTGTACTAATTGGAGACAGTGGTGTGGGAAAGTCCAATCTGTTATCACGATTCACACGAAATGAATTTAACCTGGAGAGTAAAAGTACCATAGGAGTGGAATTTGCAACAAGGTAAACTTTTTCTTACTTTTACTGCTGCTGATGATGATGATAATGATGATGAATTGTTTATCGGGGCCTATTCTATTCTAAGCAGGGAATAATGCCCTACAGTGCATCTTCATTTGTTACAGAAACATGTCTAGAAATGCATCGTTTACGTTTTCTCTTTTCTACCTCAAAATGTTAAAGTTTCAGTAACGGCAAAAATGGGAAGGCCTTGGCAAAGTGGTATAGCTGACCTGTTACTCCTCTGACTGCCTTGCCTCTAACTATGTAGGTTTTATTCCTGTTCAAAGCCGAGGACTTTCTTCGGGAAATTCTTCCCGCTGACATACGATGAGCTTGTGGTTCTTCCCGCTGACACAAAAAAAAAGGCTGGTTGTCGCTACAATGAACATAATTGGTCACTCTGATATATAAAAAAAAATCTATCATTCAGTGATTTTTTATGCCCTTGAAGGTGTAGAGTGGTTTTATATCTGTCTCGTTGTCCTTTTTCTATGTCTCAGCCACAACTGCCATGTTTGATAGTACTTCAAACTTCACCATCTTACAGGCATACACTTTAAGCTGAAATCGGACCTGGTAGCACAAATGTTAGAGGGTTGGCTCCAAGTACGGGAGGCCCTGGGTTCGATCCCGGGCCGCGTCATACCAAAGTTGTTAAAAATGGTAGTGGTATAGCTCTCTTGCTAACGCTCAAACAAAAATGAGGGTAGTTCCATGACTAGTTGGGCCAGTGTCAGAATAATGTGACTGGGTGTGGTATCATGCCAGGTGTTCATGGCATGCTATACACAGTGAATGCAGCACTATATCTGCTTCAAATGAACACCGTCTCCAGGTAACTGAAATAGAAGTTAAACATGCACATTTTCCCCCTTTTTTTAAATGAATGCCGCAAACTTTTCCCCTTCTTAAAGGCCCCAGGCCCAGTCCCCTTTTTCAGAAAAAAACAACAACCTGCCATCTTACAAACATACACTTGAACATGTGTCTTGCAAACCATTTAAATGTACTTCAAAACCGTTTTTTACAATTATTGCATCTTAAGGGTACATGTTAACTTCAGAAACAGGTACGTTGTTATAGCATGCTTGTTATAGCTATCCTTTGTTGTATTGATGTTTTGACTCAAAAATATGCTGGAAGTCGCTTTATTTTTATTAGTCTTCGGTTCATGGAATCAATTTTGTACTCATGAATTTGATGTGGCAGAACTTTTAGAGTCTTTTTTATTCTTTGAAAAACATTCAATAATTGATCAATTACACAATTAAATAGTCACTTCTATTAACTGTTTTCTCTGTTGTGTGTTTACAGAAGTATACAAGTTGACGGCAAGACGATAAAGGCACAGATCTGGGACACAGCCGGACAAGAAAGATACCGAGCAATAACAAGCGCGTATGTAGCTTCATGTATTTCCTCTTTTATTAAGGGACATTACTTAGTTTAGATGCTACCTTCTTACCTCCTTTTTGGGTTTGTATTTGATAGTGGTAAAATATACACTTTTCCACATTTTAACCTTTTGAGTATGCTCAAGACTGCAACATCATAAAAAATGTAAAATCATAATCTTAGTGATTGTGATAAGAATGAGTTTAAGTGCATGAGCAAATAAACAATAAAATAAGCAAATTAAAGATATTCACTTTAAGCGTATAAAAAATATTAACTTAAAGCGTATAAAAAATACGTACCCGCAAGGGAGATAACATATATTTCATCTCAAAAATGGGAAGTGATTGATTTCTAAGATTCAATTATAACTGATTTTAATTAAATAACTTTCCCTTTGAAAAAAAACACTCAAAAGGAGTCAGAGGTTATGAATCGTCAAGTCTTAACACAAAATTTATCAGAGAAATTATCAATTTGCAACAAACACTACAAGTGATGACAAAACTGTTACCATGGTTACAGACTTAAAACTAAGCAGTGACAAAAATTAACTGTTTCTATTGTTACAGGTATTACAGAGGAGCGGTTGGGGCATTACTAGTGTACGATATAGCCAAACATTTAACATATGAAAACGTCGAGCGATGGCTCAAAGAGTTGCGGGATCATGCAGATAACAACATTGTGATTATGCTTGTCGGTAACAAAAGTGATCTACGACACTTGCGAGCAGTACCAACAGACGAGGCAAAGGCATATTCAGGTAAACTAAACATTGTTTTTATGCCTGAAAAATGGAAGTTTAACTTGTCACATTGTCTGTCCGTGGGTCTGTCTGTGTCCCATTTGTGTGTCTGCCACAACATCCTTGTTATATTTACAGTACTTCGTTCAAACTTCATCTTGCCGGCATACACTTAATTAAAGGTGGGCTCATAAACATATAATTTTACAAGTGAAATTACTTCAGACTTCACCATCCTACAGTCAAACACTTAATTGGCTACATTGGTGAAATGGAAATTGTCTCCCTTGTTAGTTAACATCCGAGGTATTTCAAACAGCCTGTTCTTTTGTAGATATTGCAATTACAAACGGTGAAATTTCTTACTTTTGCATAAACATAAGCTTAAAATTAATTTAGATACTTAGAGATATGTTACTTAAAAAAGAAAATAGAAATGTTTATTGATGATGGTTAACCTGGGTATCACAAGAAAGGCTGAAAAGTCAACATACACTCCATAGAACACAAGCATTAAACAAATGAAAGGACCTACTTGCATTTAGGGATTATTCAGGGGAGACTATTCACTAACATCTCTCATTTAAAGTGGGCTTATAGCATTTAATTTACAAATGTAATCCTCAAGTTCAAGGTCATATGTAGCCAGACCTTTTAGTGCAATCAGTAGAATGTCAGCTTCAGGAACGTTTGTGATTCTGTCCAAACATTTGTCTGTGGTCATAATAAGTGCTCTGCTTTTATAAGTCATTCTTTCCTAATCTATCAGTAACCATGACTCCAGGTACGGGAGGCCCCGGGTTTGATCCTGGGCCGTGACATACCAAAGTTGTTAAAAATGGTAGTGGTATAGCTCCCTTGCTAACACTCAGGCAAATATAAGGGTAGTTCCATGACTGGTGTCAGGATAATGTGATTGGGTGTGGGTATCATGCCAGGTGTTCACGGCATTCTATACACAGTGAAGGCAGCACTATATCTGCTTCAAGTGGACACCGTCTCCAGATAACTGAAATATTGTTAGTGAGACGATAAACCCCATTACCAGATCAAGCTCATATTTAAGGCCATTCTTTAACGATATTTTAAGATTAAAATTAGCTTATGATTTTCAAAAAACTTGTTTATTAAATGTTTGGATTGTCGGTGGGCAGTTGTTATCACAATATGGTTTATTAAAAAATACAAAAATATTTAATTAGCTAAATTATAATGGTGTTATAATTAAAACTAATAATAAATAGAAACAAAAGTAACCTTGCATTAATGCATATTCCATTTTACACCTTTGCAATTATCATTCTTGTTACCAGAGGAACTGCTCAACTAAGGAGTTTTTGTTTTATTGTGGTTTTTATGGTGGGGGGTTGTTTTTTAGGTGTTTTGTGGCCTGGTTTAGCCTAGTGTCATGTTAATGATGAACATACATTGTTAGAAAACAACAACGTAAAATGATATAAACATCAACAAAGTTTTATGAATTTTCGCAATCTTGTACACATTTATTAAAGGGATAATAGAATGATGTGGGTGTTTTCCCATTTATGTTTCACAACTTTAAAAAGAACATTTCAAAAAGATACATTGATCATTGAACTAAACCATAAATTGGCACAGACCAAAAGAGCAGACCAAAGTCAATAGATAAGTTATAATGATCAAACTTGAATTGGTCCTGATTATCAAAGTAAACCTAGCTATAATGATAAGATAGCTATGATTGGTATTTCAAGTCTGAATTCCTTTCTTCTGTGCTTCTTTCAACCTATCAAGTGTGTGACTGTGTTGTTAGCCTGGGGGTGTCTCATTAATTATCCCAATTACACACATCTGTCATTGCTCTTGTCAATCAAAAGTGTAAAAGGTCAAGGTGACCTAGCTGTTAAATGTATGCTGCAAGCAGCAGTTACCTCCCCTGACAGTTTGATACAACCCTCGTCCACTGCAATAGCTACATGTACTGGGCTAGAATCATGCTGACTTTTATTTAGTCATTTCATCTATTTAACCCAGTACATTCTGACTCTTTACCTGAAACAGGGCTCCCAGCATCAGGAGGTAAACCCGTCTATACAAATAAGCCAAATGTAACTGAGGGTTGTGCTGTATTATAACATATAACATTGTTAGGTTTATAATAATTGTCTGAATCACAATTGTTATTATTATTATCTTTATTATTATTATTTTATATATTAATATGTCTGCCAAAACGGTATATTAGCGAAATGGAAATTGATCGCTCTTGTTAAATAATATCCTATTTATTCCAGATAGTAGGTAGGTCCTTTTTGTTGGAATTCTTGAAGTTTATCGCCTTATTTTTTTGCAGATGGTGCAAGTAAAAACAGTGAAATGCCTTACTTTTGCATAAATTTAAGCTTTAAATCCCACTGAAATACTTATTGAGATACATTATTGAAACAAGAAAATGGAGGTGTTTGTTGATGGTCAACCTAGGTATCACAAGAAAATCCTAAAATTCAAAATACACTTGAAATAGTACAAGCATAAAAAACGAGCAATCAAAATAAAAGGACCTACTTGCATTTGGAAATTCAGGGGAAACTATCCACTAATATCTCATTGTTCACCATAAATATATATATTTTTAATGAAAAATAATTTTTATGTCTGAATATATAAAAAACATTAAAAAAAAACTATTAAAAATCTAGTAAATGAGGGTAAGAAAAATAGGAATACAAAAATAGTTTTGCACAAAAGGATGAAATAACTTGAAATGCCAGAATTTTACCAAAAGTGAAAAGCATTAAATAAAAAATTAATGTTTTCTCTTTTTCAGAAAAAAATAACTTGTCATTTATAGAAACTTCTGCGTTAGATTCGACGAATGTGGAAACAGCCTTCCAAAATATTTTAACAGGTAAGATTCATATGCATGCCTTGATCTATAAATTTTATTCCATTGCATGTATAGTGTAGCCCAGCTAGCTTATCACAGCATGGATTTTAGTCCCAGGCTTGAGGAGAAAACTGTATAGTTTTTCTGCTTAGACAAATTCAGTATAGTAGTGATACACTGAATCTTTATTGGACTGGTGGCGCACCTGTGGCATAGTGGTAAAGCCGCCGAGTTGTAACTTCTGACTACTTAGCCTCCCAATGCGTGGGTTCGAGTCCCATTTGTGGCAAAGGTCCTTATGTGGGAAGGTCTTCCAGCTGACCTGCATTCCATAAGTGGTTCTTGTCATACATTTCTCTGGACCGGACCTGGTAGCGCAATCGGTAGAGCGAATGCTCCAGGTACGGGAGACCCCGGGTTCGATCCTGGGGCGCGACATACCAAAGTCATTAAAAATGGTAGTATAGCTCCCTTGCTAACGATTAAGCAAATATAAGGGTAGTTCCACGACTGGTTGGCCCGGTGTCAGGATAATGTGACTGGGTGTAGTATCATGCCAGGTGTTCACAGCATGCTATACACAGTGAAGTCAGCACTATATCTGCTTCAAGTGGACACCGTCTCCAGATAACTGAAATGCTGTTGGTGGGACGATAAACCTAATAAACAAACATTTCTCTGGGGTCAAAAACAAAAACAGCTCGACTCCTAAGCCCCTCACTGCATGGGTTCAAGTCCTAGTCAGAGTGAGAACTTCCATGTAGGAAGGTTTTCCATCTAACCTGCAGTTCGGCAGTAGTTCAACCCTGACAGGTCTCTGGTCTTCCTCCACCAATAATTAGCTGGACATTCCCAATATGACCGTTATTGAGTGTGCAATTTTATCACAAACAATGCTCATTAATTTAATTCTTTTTTCTCTGCAGAAATTTACAAGATTGTATCACAGAAGCAGATTCGAGACAACCCCGATGATAATGACTCGCCCAGCAACAATGTTCAAACCATCACTGTGGCTCCCACTGACCCCAACATGTCGAACAAGAAGAGCTGCTGTAATGTCTGAGATACGTGGAAAGCGTCAAAATGAATCTAGGAGCGATAAAAAAAAAAAAGACTACATTTATACATAACAAAAGATAGTCAAAACATTTCTTCATACAATGAATGAGCCTCGTTGCATTGAGACACCACGACAATTTTATCCAAAAATGTTGTGGTTTTTCTTCTCTCTTTTTTTTTTTCAAAGTTAATAGTTAATTTATTTCATTTTTTTTAAAGGCTTGGGTTAGCTCATTTGTGATGAAGAATTAAGTTGGGGGGGGATGTAACCTTGGGGGTAAAGTGTGAAATGGAAGTATGTGATGGGAAAAAAATACAAAGAAATATAAGTTAATATGTTTATCAAGAGCCTAATTGATGGGCAAAGATGACTATTTCAGTGGGATGAGAATAGTGGGCTGGTTATGAAACTGGTCACTTTAATGTTATTATTTTGTTTAGACAATGATGTCATTAAATAAATGTGCAACACATCCAATATAAAAAGTATTTTGTAAAATTGTTAACTTTCTGCTACTCGTGCACTAAATGACTCATTTTACTTATATATATGTTTGAAAGCATATTCTTTTTTTCTCCAAACTTTTTAGTTTCTATGAATTAGTGTAAAGTTGGTTCAAAGGGGTAAAAATTAGACAACCCTCTGGTCAGTTTTGTAAAAAAAAATCTTTTTTTTTTCTTTGCTCAGTTATATATATATTTTTTTTAACTTCTCAGATGCTTAAGAATGGTATAAAAAATAATTTTATTTTTGGGTTCTTTGGTGCAGTGAAGTGTATCATTATTGTTATAATTATTTTTATTGACGATTTTTTGGTAGTCTTTTTATACAAATAAGAAATTTCCATAATTTTCTTTTAATGTTTTTCCTAGATGTGGCATGGAATTTAAACCATTGTTAGTTCAATCTTTGAAAAATGGTAAAAAAAAGTTTATGTTGGTCAAACAAATAATCATAAGTTAATTACGATAATTAATGTTTTGTAGAGGTTTAAAAAGCAGAGACCTTATAAAAGATTGAGATGGGATTTTGTAATAAGCTCATTTTGAGTAGAAAAATCAAGATAATTTTTGCCATTTTTGTAATGGGGGGTGGGGGAGGGGCATAGATCAAATAAAAGTTTAAACATTTCCAACTGCAAAATACATACTTTTCTTTATGTGATGTGTGTAATTTAAGAAAAGTCTTGTGTGGGCTTTTTTGTGTGTGTTTGAGAGATGTATTACATTGGTGTGAGGTTCTATTTTATTTTGATTTTTTCGAACAGATAAAACTGTATAGAGACCTACTAGAGAAAGAGTTGATAAACAATGGTCAGATTTGAATTCGCAAGAAGTCTCGGACTTGAGGTTTAAAGCAGTGAAAATGATTGAACCTCAACAAACTCAAGTTATGTGCTTGATTCCATGGGGTAATTATTCAGAAAGCTTTGTGCACATTTAAAAATGCTTATCAGTATATGTCTATGTGGTCAAAACCTCCATTAATTGGACTTTTTTTATTCATACTATTTAATTTCATAATAACATTAAAAACATGTTTTGTCCCAAGCTTGCATTGTACCTGTTGATAATTATTGCCTTCTTTCTTCCTTTTTTTTTGGTCAATGTTACTACAACGTCTGTTTCCTTTTGTCATAATGCTTTTGCTCATTCGAGATTGTGAGATATTTTATTGTTTAGTGAAATTGGGGCCATAATAAACAACACATTTTGTTGATCTAAACAGACTTTTAAAGAAAAGGGTTTGGGTTTGAAATACAAATTGAAACAAATTTGCAAAATCTTTGCAGAAGCCATGTTTATTGTTGATGTTTTTTTACTAAATAAAATTAAGAAACTAAAAAATTTTAAAAATTCGGCAAAAAACGTCCTGTTGAACACAGTTATGATGTTGATGTAATTTACTTCAGTTTCTCTTCAGTCCAAATTTTTCAATTTAGAATTTACTTCAATTAAACTTCAATTTAATTAACTGTTCAGTGTTTTGAGATCCCATAAAGGATTAGTCAATAATAGTGATACGATTTTTTTTTGTATATTTTTACTCCCCCAGATAAGAAGTACATTGTGACTGTGTTGGGAGTCCTGTTCCTTTGTCACGTATACGAGATTAAAGGGCTCAAGATTATAAAACTTCGAGATAGAGTCTGTGACAAATCTAGAGCATGCCATTGGTCAGTTTTCAAATTTTATTTGAATCCAACCAATAGAATATTATCTCCACCTATAACTCACAAGCTTTAGAATTTATGTTATATCTTGGTTACAGTTGGTCTTATTTTCATGAAATAATAACCAAGTCAATGCTTATCGAAGGGACGTCATGGCTGGCTTGATCTGACATGAGTTAAGGTTCTTGGATTAATCTGCGGTTGCTGCATCTGGGGGTATGCACCATTTTTTATTAAAAAAAATTGTTTCTAAATGTTAACATTTTGCAAACATTTTATCTCGAAATCAACAGTACATATGTATACAATTATTACGTTATTATGTATATTAAGAATGCATATGAAATGCTTATGGCATTTACATTTTGTTCATGGCAACATTTTGTGTACATTTATGAATCAAACATCATTTTTTAAGATTTGCATTGACAAATGTAGGGCTCAGAAAGGAAAATTAATTTTTCAAAAATTGTAGATGCATAAATGAATTAATTAAGATTTGATTAACTTCACCTTCCAGCAAATGGTATTTGACAAGCCAGGGAGCTTTTAAATTGCACTTACTAAGTACCAATAATATAAGATTTGATTGAGGAATTAGGGATTTACAAAATCATGCTTACTTTTTTATTTCTCCTCCAAACGCATTATACCTGGTACTCATTTGAGTCATCGCAATTGAGACAAAATGAATAAATACTAGCAATGATATAGTATGCAAGAGAAATACGGATATACCGAATTCTTTATCCATTATATCTCGTCCAAAACTTATATACTTGGTACTGATTAGGTTCATTCAACAAGATGATAACAAGATCGAAGGTACGGATTTTGGTATGGAATTATGGGATTTATAACGATGTGAAATTAAGACTCGTTCGCTATTCCTGGAGCCTTGTGGAAGAAAGTTTTTCGATCTTTTTTTTTTTAAGTTTTTTTTATTAATTTGTGGAAAAATCTTCATTTCTGCGTCAAACTTTTGAGAAATGCATGGAAAAAGGAGACAACTGCAAATCTTGTTAATATACTATTGTATGAGAGAAATTTTAACATTGTGTATTTGCTTAATATTTGTATGACAACTCGGATCAATAGATTGCATGATGGGGGAAATTTGGAAATAGATGAACTTGCTAATGAATAACTGTGTCAAAAGTTTGTTGATATTTATATATATGTATATGAAAGTGTAAAAATAAACATGTATAATGATGATCGTCTCAAATTGTATTTTCTTTCCAATTTGAATATTTAAACTTGTTTAGTAATACATTGATAATAAAGTGAATACTGCTAATTAAAGTAAGAAAAAAAATGTAAATCAAGTTAGCATTAAACAAAAAAAATGTAAAGATTGCTAATAAGTTAGAAATAATGTAAATCAAGTTAGTGTTAAAGAAAAAATAAATTGATAATATGGTTAATACTGCTAATAAAAGTTGGAAACAATGTAATTTATATATTACATAAATATTTATGCTGGTAAACTTACTTTGACAGATCTTCCGTCTGATGTTCAATCCACTAGTGGTTCTACCCAGACATATTTGTTGTATTCCTTCGCCGATAATTAGTAAACATCGCCAATTAGATCATACTTGTGTCTGTACAATATAACAAAAGAAACCCAATGTACCAAGATGTGTGTGAATTAAGATGTTGTTGGAGGAAGACGCCAAACCAATGTCTAGGTAGAACCACCGGCACACCACAGGTCAGCTGGAAAACCTTCCCACGTTAAGTCCTTCGCCCTGAGCCCACACAGTGAGGCTAAGCGGTCAGGAGTTAAAAGTTGGCGACTACCAATACACCCCCGCCTGCTGTTTTATTCTCTACACAATTAACATAGTGCTGGCCAATCTAGGACCCACTTTATTGGAAGGTACATAGAGGATAAGATATGAGTGTTCATTAGATACGGTACTGAAAATATTAAACGATTAAGATAAAATGATACAAAATGAGGCTCTGCAAAATGCTGTTTATTGATGTCCTGCACATGACTGTAAAGTCAACCATTACTCCTCAATCGTCATTACAAACATGCATTTCCTATCTGAGCTGCAGTTACCCCTGTTTAAACTAAGCAAATTGTGTGACAACTTATGTTTTAGCTCATTCACATGTGAAGTCGAAGCAGCAGGAACCCCAATCATTATTTATAGATTTGAATGTTATAAAGATTTAAAATTGTCACATATACTAGATCTAGGTAAACTGTCAAATACCACCTGTAAATAATAAACTTTATGCCAGGAAGAAAATAAATGACAACATTCTTTTACACATTTTAAAACATTTATTTACAACTGATGTCATTTTAAATATAAACATGACACATGTTTACAGACTTTTGTTTTCACCTAAATTCATAAAAAGTAACCTGCTGAAAAACTATTTAAAACAACAAAATCCTTAATACAATAAAGCTATTTCACACTAATTGGGTTGTCAACACAAAACAAAAATAATCATAAGAAACTCTACAACAGACTATGGATCTTGCATATTAGTAATCCAACTTCCTTTTCCCAAAATATTCTGGCGTTTGGAAGTAACCAGTTTTGAAGTGTGAAGACAGTTCATGGTGCATCTATTCATCAATTGCAGACACAAGGAAAACTAACAGGTACTTGCCCTTAGACTGGCTATTCTCAACAATCAATGTTTAGGAAGATCTTTCTATTGAATCAAATTAGTAACATTCCTATTCCTAGGTTATATTTGTTTTTTAAATACATGGCAGCAAGACAGTAATCATTAAAACAATGTTCAGCTATTTTTTGGTGGAGGCAGACCTGGGCTAATTGCTTGAATAGAACCAATTATTTTCAGGACTGCTTGAAGACATTCCTTTATTTAATACTTCACCCAAACCCACACAGTATTAGGCTAAGCAGTCAGAGGAGATACATTCAGCAACTATTGGTCAGGCACAGGTGCCCCCCTCCCTCTGTTGAAAGTTTGATATTCAAGAACCACATTTTTAAAAAAAAATCTTGTCAGGACAGACTAATGTATCAATTTATTACCTTGAACTTAACTATATCTGGCTATTTACGTATCCTGTTACCTACATTCAAAGTACTGCTATTGAATCGACAGACAACCAATGGGGAAATAGCTCATCTTGCTTCTACTTATTGCTTAAACCTGGTAATGAATACTATGCCGGTTTGGTAAACACATTACTTCAGCAATGTTGTGTTGACATAGCCTTATTTTTTGCCATTTTCTTTCAATAATTATTTTGCGATTTTTATAAACATGCAACTTGCAGAAATTACATGTCAGGGGGGAATAATAAAGTATACCTTTACAAAAAGAAGAGAAAAAAAGAAAAAAATACACACATTTTTTGTATACACACTTAGCACATTAATGTAATTAAAAATCTACATCCATGTCTTTTATTAGATTACTGAGATAAGTTGCAAATATGTGTAAATGGTTATGAATAATTACAAATGTCTTGGTGTGCATCTATTGTAAGGTTTAATTACAGGAAAACGAGTAAATATCAATTGTGTAGCAATAAATTAATGGTCAACTAAACCCTTTGTAGGGAAAAAAACTAAACCATTTGTAGGGAAAAAAACTAAACCATTTGTAGGGAAAAAAACTAAACCATTTGTAGGGAAAAACAAAGCTTAGGGTCACAAAATACATAAAAGGATCAATTTGACTTGAGATAGGGGGAGGACGGTCAATATAATTTCTAAAAAAAAAAAAAAAAAAAAAAAAAAAAAAAGAAAGATTTTTTTTCTCTTAATGAAAATATGATCAGTTGAAAGAGTCCATAATTTATCGGAAGATCTTGGGATATATTCTGGTACCATTTCCCCAACAAGAATACAAATCCCTGACATGTTGACAAATGATACCAAAAATTTCCATCGACTGTTCCGGCAAATTAAGATAATTTCAGCTGGTCAGTGGTGATAAGTCTAACAGGAACCGAGGTTATTTCTTTATAGTTTTTCCATATAAATTATACTGACCAATAGAAAAAAATGAAGACAATTGTTTGACATTTACAAAGATGCTGAAAAAAGAGAAAATAAAATGCAACGATACCCTATATTGTATAAAATGCTTGTAAGTTTTTTCGATTAATTTCCTTGTGAAAATCATTCATCGGTATATTGAAGCTATAATCCTTTCTTGATGATGACAATGATAACGAACAACTGAGATCATAGATTTCATTATAATAAAGGAAACAAGTACTGCTGTTGCCTTTTCTTTTCATAGTTCTAAATTTACCACAAACATGCCTTAAGAGGTCACCGTCAAGAGAAGCAACTTATAAAAGAGTCATGAACATGTATTATTTTTAAACCTAAACACAATGATACAAGTTTAAAAAGTGCCGAAAGTATGTGTGCCGAAAGCGCTTCGCAAACTCAAGACTTCTCTTGACTGGAGCCCCAAGTTAAGTTTGAATTCAAAACACATCTAAAGCAAAATTTAAAAAATCCACGAATTCAAGTTTTTCTATATATATAATGAAAAGTTTGTGTTTTTTTCTTGTAAAATTACTTACAATTGTGGCATTCCATTGAGCTTCAGCTATTTTCCCAAAAAGTCATTTTAACTTAAATACAAAAAGTTTCTTAACAACGTATTTGAATTGTAATAACAATATTTCTTTAAATATCGGATGGAATCAAACATTACGAGAAAATAGGAAACCTTATTTACACATGGGAAGGCTGATGGAAAGTAATGAGACATAAATGAGCTATAAAATGAGATTATTGGGCATATCAGGTGTTTTTTCTGTGAAAAAAAAATATGACAAGCCTTAAACAAATTTATCCTGGACTCAAAGCTCCAGATAAGAGTGAGGGGTTCAGCTCTTGCCAACTCCTTTTTTTCTCTCCTCCAAAACCTGGTACTCATTAAAATCGACACAATGAGAAAATTTCAATGAGTAGCCACAATGAAGGGTTTGGTTGAGAATTAATGGGATATACAGCGCCTGCAAACTACTTTATTTCTCCTCCAAACCCCATAAACCTGGTACTCATTAGAATCGCCTCTATGAGACAATTTCAATGAGTACCAACAATATAGGGTTTGGTTGAGAATTATGGGATATATCGTAACACAAATTGAAATTTACTCTTATCTGGAGCTCTGGGATGGACAGATTTCTCAAAAGGATTGTTCATTGTCATGAATACTGATACAACATTAATGAAAATGTTTTCGGTCTGTTTGTTTTTTTTTGGAAAACTTTAACTTAGAATATTACAAATGCTTACACTAACAGTAATGAGTTCTAACAAGATGCTTTCCAAATAAGACATATTTTTTTTTTTTAAATTCTACTGGAGATTAGATTTTTATAAGTTGTATTTTACTTGCAAAGGCACAAGTTAAAAAAAAGTGAACTTACCAACAGAAAGAAATGTATATACAAACTTATAAAATAGTAAATACAACAAATGAAAAGATTTAAAATGAAATATCTTTTAGTTTGTTTTGTTGTTAAAAAATATTTTTCTTGATTACGCCAAAGTGAAGTTTTGAAGAGAAAAAAAAACATTTTTATGTTATTTGTGAATTCTTGAATATTTCATTAAAAATCAAGACACCTCTTAACAAACTATAACAACTGGGACAGCTCAGTCATTTCTTAAGCTAAGATATCCGATGCATAAATAACTACTAAATACTAAATGTAGATTGTATCTTCCTGAAGATATACCTAAACATTTATTAAGTGTTTCTTAATAAGCTGTAAGTATTCTTGTCAAACATTGCAATGGCAAAACAGCATAAAAAGTAAATTTAGAATTTTAGTGCAACTTTTTCTTTTTGTGCGTGTGTGGAGAATAACAATACAATACAGCTGGCAATCTTTGCCATTACTTGACTGTTTCTTGTTCACGTAACATTAATGCCATTGGACACTCAAGACATATACTGGCATAGGGTTGCAACAGACGTCAAACTATTATTTAATCCCTACTGTTTATAGATACATAGCACAGATGTTATTAAGATCAAATTGGCCATGTTCAGCAATGAAACATTAATGAATAGTCTCCCCTGAATCCTTAAATGTAGGTGCCCTTGCATTTGGATTGCTCGGTTTTTATGCTTGTGTATGCTGACTTTTTTAAATTTGAAATCTCTACATGTATGTAAATGGATTTTAAGCTGGTATTTTTGCAAGTAAGAAATTTCACTGATTGTTATTGCATAATCTACAAAAAAACAGGCAATAAAGTCTAAGAATTCCAACTTAAAGGACCTCCCTTCTGTTTGGACTACCTTAGATATTATCTTACAAGGGAGACAATTACTGAATTAAAGAACACCCTTGAAGAACATCTAGGTAGAAACTAGACCTGATGGAGTCAAACCATAGTAAAAAAAAGTAAAAAAAAAGTTATAAATTATGTTTTAAATATTCTTTAATATTTATGCATCAGTTATCATTAACCTTAATATAAGCATAATAATAATAATAATTGATATAACAATAGTAAAAATGTCTTCTAACTTGAATGTGACAGTCTCCCATCAAGAAGGTCACTATGCCCATTCACTGCCAGACTTTTCCAACACTGGCTTATTCTTACACTTCTTAAATTTGTATAGGTGCACAGATGCCATGTTAACACACTTATGTAAGATGATTTGTGATTGGAGGATTCCGAATGGTTTATATGAATATGCATGATAAATTGTCCAATGAGATGAGGTTTAACATTTTCACGATTCCTCCTCGTCTTCATGTTTCCTCTTGGTACCTCGTGTGTCGTCGTCATCATCTGCAATATTAAGAAATAAATGTTGCATCGATTGATTTTTTTTGTTTACATTGGATATTTTATTTTCTGTTTGTTTTGAACATGGATGACAAAAGATATCAATTAGGGCTTGCACTCGATCTTTAGTATTTAATATCTTAATGTCATGGCATACAGTCCAAGTTTACAACTTGGACCAGCTCATAATTTATAAACACCTGTTGGAACAGGTGTAAGTTTATAATATCCATTGCATTTTTTTCCTAAGTTTAAGACACCACTTGCATTTTCTTCCAAGTTTAAAACACCATCTTGACTCAGTTTAAGTTTTATGGATTTGAGATTTGACAGTATTTTTGCCAAATTGTCCAGCAACATTCCATTTTACTGACACCGACATGTCGGGCGTAATGCTGTCCCGAGTGTTAGGAGGGAAGCCACTACTACCATCTTTAAAGTCTTTGGCTTGACCCGGCCGGGCGTTGAAGCCGCAACCTCCCGCTCTGCAAGCCAACGCTCTACCACCTGAGCTATTGCAAGCGGGTAGTCTTCACACCACTTAGACCCAGTCAAAGTTGAAAATACCACTTAGAGCCAGTCAAAGTTGACTTGGACCCGGTCTAGGTTTTAACCCAAACAGATTTAAAATGGCACCTGGACTTCAGCCAAAGTTTGAAACCAGTCAAAATAAATTTAAAGAAATCCAAACTGACACCTACCTCCCTCCTCCTCCTCTTCTTCCTCTTCGACCTCCTCCTCATCATCATCACCCTCACCCTCAAAGTCCTCATCATCTTCTTCATCCTGAAAATGAAAGACAGTTTGCTTTTTCGTACACCAGCATTTACTACAATTATTTATATACATATATATTTCAAAAAAAGATTTCAGTTGTTTGTTGGGTTTATCGTCCCACCAACAGACATTCAGTTATCTGGAGATGGTGTCCACTTGAAACAGATATAATGCTGACTTCGCTGTGTATAGCAGGCCGTGAACACCTGGCACGATACCACACCTTGTCGCATTATCCTGACACCAGGCCAACCAGCCAACTACCCTTTTATTCACTTAAGCATTAACAAAGGAGCTATACCACCACCATTTTTTACGGTAGTATGTCGCGGCCCAGGTTCGAATTTGGAGCCAATACTCTACCATCATCCGTCACATTCAGAAAGCATCTTAGTCAATTTTTCCAACTTAAACTAGGAAATTTCTTAGAATTATTGGCTGAAGATACACGAAATTAACTTAGATTTTATTAATAAATACATTAATTCTTAGAAAATGTCTTTTTTCAAATTTAAAGATTTTTTGAGTTTAAGTCTGAAAAATTAACAAAGATGCTTTCTGAGTGAGTCAGAAGATGCATATCCACTAAAGCAAAAACAGTTTGAAGTACTTTCGACTATTTTTCTGGGGCAAAAACTGATCAAGAGCTCTTTTATGAAAGTGGGAATATCATTATAATGCTATATACGGATGGCTCTCATATATACACAAATATACCAGAAAATAAGATGGTTAACTCACTTCTATGTCTTGTCCCTGCAAAATTTTCAAATTTGATTCCTCTCCATCTTCCTCTTCCTCCTCTTCATCTTCAACATCTTCCTCGTCTTCAACCTCCTCATCATCATCATCATCATCGTCTTCATCATCTAGGTCACCATCTTCATCACCTGAGGGTACATAAATGTTGTCGTTTTCAACAAATAAAGAACTGATCGATTTCAAAATATTTACTCCTTACAAGTTCAACCATTACACGTCCCACAAGATTTTATCCAGCTTATCAGGCTCACAAAGCGCCAAAATTGACCGACATTAAATGGCTCATTAACATCCCCATCGCCCACCCACGCGCCAAGATAACTTTCTATGATACTTTTCTTTTAAGGGATCATTCCTAGGAAATTCCCACCAAATGGTGGCCTCTGACATAAAACATGAGCTTCCTGAGCAATGTTTAACTGACATAAAACACAAGCTTCCTGAGCAATGTTTAACTGACATAAAACAACGAGCTTCCTGAGCAATGTTTAACTGACATAAAACACGAGCTTCCTGAGCAATGTTTAACTGACATAAAACACGAGCTTCCTGAGCAATGTTTAACTGACATAAAACACGAGCTTCCTAAGCAATGTTTAACTGACATAAAACAAGAGCTTCCTGAGCAATGTTTGACATAAAACATAAGCTTCCTGAGCAATGTTTAACTGACATAAAACAAGCTTCATGGGCAATGTTTAACTAACATAAAACATAAGCTTAACTTACAAAGCCTGATAGTATGATGTACCCGCCAGTGGTAGAGTCAAAGATCTATAACTTTGAGACCCCACCATGGCAAATGACTTAATGTGAAATCTTTCGGTGATGTGGCGACAACTACTATTTGTAGTAAAAATATAATGCAGTCTTTACAGTGCTTGACGGCAAAACTTTCAACCTGAACCAAAACTCTGGTTAATGGAGCAACTCTTCTTTATCACAAAACAGTTCTTAGTCGTAGAACAGATACGTTCCACTAAGAGGAGTACACCGGCTTACTCCTTTATTTCTCTTTCAAACCTTTTATACCTGGTGCTCATAGAATGGTTTTAACCAGCAAAATAGGGTTAAGATGATAATTATGGGTTCCTGCTTACTCCTTTATTTCTCCAAATCCTGTATACCTGGTACTCATTAGAATCGTCTCAGTGAGACAATTTCAATAAGTACCCACACTATAGGGTTTGATTGAGAATTATGGGATATTTCTTAATACAAAATCAGATTTACTCCTCTTATGATGGGAACAGGAACAGTCAAGCTAAGAAATAAACCTACCATCTTCATCTTCTAAACCATCTTCATTATCGTCATTTTCCTCATCATAATCTTCTGCATTATCTGAAAGAAAATGGGAAAAAAATGTTTGAATGCCATTCCATGTTATGAAATGATATTGTATGTAATGAAACAAACTTTCGAGAATGAAAAAAAAAAAAAAATTTAATACAAGATACAACTTTACCTAGTCATCCATTTAAAAGTAGAAAACCTTTGTCGTTCCTTTTTCTTGTAAATATTCCATTTGATAACTGATTTTTATTAAATAGGAAAACAAAATGGTACAATATTAAACGTTCGAAGTAAATCCGTCACATAGACAAAGTTTGGTTGGAGCTTATAAAAAGAAACAAAACAAAAACAAACTAGTTTATTTACCCTCATCATCGTCGTCCTCGGCTTCCTGGTCATCTTTGTCATAACCATCAAGGTATTTCAGGTTGGGTAACAACTCAAACACCTTCTCTCGATAATCGTCTGCATTGGTTACCTCACAGTTAAACAGATCTAGGCTCTTCAGGTTCGGAAGATCTTTCTGTAACAGTGTTTTTAACAGTAAGGATTATGTTCGGTTTGTTTTTGAAATATATTGCAGTGACCATTGTATTATCATTACAGCAACACCCAGCTTTGGTGGTGGAAAACCCCAGACATGTCTGGGCAGAACCACCGGCGCACCACAAGTCAACTGAAAGACCTTCTCACATCCAGTCATTTTCCCCAAACGAGACTTGAGAAGCTAAGCAGTCAGAGGAGTTACATCCATAGTAAATATGTCAAAATTTCTTACAAATACTTTGTTTACATATATTTGTAGAGCCTTCAGCCATTTCATGAATTTGCTAAGAAATATTTAAGAGATTTTTAATTCTATCAGCTTGTTGTTTTCGCTTTCGAAAAAGGGACTGGGTGGAGGGGCCTTTGAAAATATTTATATTATGCGGTCGTTGAAATTGTGTAGATTTGCTATCAAAGACAAAATAAATTGCTTCGTATATCAATTTATGAATGTAACATTGCTGTTTACATTATCCCTTGCATGACAGCGTGTATAGCTGTTAATGAGAAAAAAAATGATGTCAAATGGTAATTTATTCATTCATCAACTAACTTTTTCTTGTTTTCGTGTCACTAAGCAACATTTTGGCATATCACGACTGAAATAACTGAAACTACGATATAGGAAATCTACACAACATTATTACAAGACTGAAAAATCGTTTTACTGTCTTGGTGATTAAAAGGAAAGATGTTGGGTGGAGGGGCCTTTGAGAATATTTATATTATGCGGTCGTTGACAAATGGTAAAAATTGTCTTGGACAAATGGTAGTGAAAAATGTTTTGGTTCAGTACATTTTGCTAGCTAGGTCGCAACTGGAGAGCCGAAAGGTTATATGAATTCAATTTTTTTATAAAAAAGAACATTTTTTGGCTGTTGTTTTCTACCTGCTGGAAATTATTACAATTATATCAAAAAGTAAAAAATGGAACAAGGTAAGGTAGGGACAAAAAAGCTGACTTACCAGAGCCTCTAGTGGCTCGAAATCCTTGATTTTGTTCCCACTAAGACTGAGCTGTGATAAGTTTGAACAGCCTGCCAAGTTGTTCAAGCCTGTGGATATTCTGTTGTCACTCAACTCCAACTGGTTGAAAATAAAATTGTACATTAATTAAACAAATTTAAATAAATAAAAAGCCATCAATATATTTAAAGATAAAGAAAAATCAACACCTCAATCAGTGAATGCCTCTAGATGGCAACAGTTAAGACAACAAAGGACAATAACTTAGTTAACAAGAAGCCGAGCACAATGTGCTAACATTATGCCATCTGGCCTTGGTACTGATCGATAAATTCAACCAACAACCTGAATATCATTAGTCTACAAACTGACTTGAGAGAATGCAATTAAATTTTAACACTACATATACTTCATATATGGTAGCATAATAAAACATCAGACTAATTTAGCCTCGAACAAGCCACTTAACACTTTCAAATAGTAACAAATATAGCATGGAAATTTGCAATTAGGGTGAAAGAGAAGAGGTCCCAGACAATTGCAGCATTTCAGATAAGAGTAAAACTGAAACTGTGTCTACATATTCCATCATTCTCATCTCAACCCTGCACTCATTAAAATTGTCTGATCAAGATGATTCTAACGAGTACCACATTCCAAGGTTTTAGATGCGAAATATAGGAATTAGCTGAGGGTTCTCTTATCCGTGGCTATGTAACAGGATACAAGCATCGAGGCACCTGTTGGCAAGACGGCTTCACATAACTGATTGATTCTAAATATTGAATTGGTTTTCTTTTTCTAGCTTAATATGGTTCTCAGCAAAATAGTTATAACGTTTTATTTTGATTAATGGAGCAATTAACAGATTTCTGGGAAGATGTACATGTTTTTCGTATCACCAACAGTATCTCAGTTATCTGGAGATTATGTCCAGTCAAAGCAGATATGGTGCTGCCTTTACTGTGTATAGCATGCCATTAACACCTGGCATGATAACACAACCATTCATGTTATCCTTGGACCGGACCAAAAAGTCATGGAACTACCTTCATACTTGCTTGAGTGTTAGCAAGGAAGCCATGCCACTACCATTTTAATGACTTTGGTATGTTGAGGCCCAGAATCTAACGCCAGGATCGAACCCAGGACCTTCCATACCGGGAGCAGACGCTCTACTCTCTGGGAAGAACCATCTGCACACCCATTAACAGTTTTTTACAGGGAACTTTGCAGCAGTGGGGTGAGAAGTTTTGTGAGTTAAACACAGCAACTTCTTACTAAACAATAGTCCCTTGTATACTCACCTTCCTGAGATTTGGCAGTTTTGGGAATCCTTTTAGCGTCGTAAGGCCAACGTTGATGATGCTGAGCGATTCAAGATCTGTGTATTTGTCTGACAAGCCCTCAATTTGCTGGGATCTGCAGTTGTCCAAGTTCAACTCTGTGATCTAACAAATAATCAAAGTAAATATAAAAAGTGTGTTGTTTTTTCACAAAAAAACACAACAGATTATTGTCATAGAGCTTTTAATGCTAAAAAGCATAAATAACAACTGTGGTCCATTCCTATGTTAGACATGGACTTATAAAAGTCAATTTAATGGCCGCTATTCCTTGCTGGTAAAATTATACTTCCTCAATCAACCCTTACAGGAAAAATAATTCCAATTTGAAAAATTCAGGTCTTTCACTATGACTTCAGACAGTTGGACATAGCCATGTTTTAATTTAAAAGCGGCAAGCACTGCAGACGAACTTTGTAAGGTCAGCTGCATTATTATGAAGTATTGTCGTGAATCAGTAACAATATATAATGCAGTGCATATAAAAATAGATCCGAGCCAACAAGGAGTCGTCTCACATCTCTGTGTGAAGTTTTGGACCCATTTAATGTTTACTGAATCAAGAACAAAAAATTACATTTTGAATATGGTGTATGTCAACTTTATAGCAGCCTATACATGAGAAGTAATAATCAACAATATTTTTCAGACTACATTGTTTGGTCTTACACTGAAAAATGTCCCAATTTCAATAATGCCATGTCTTTTTATTCATGGGGACATTGCTGTAACTTTAACCTAACTATCAGAAATGATACTATTTACCTAAAAATGGGCCTTCAGTTATTATATCAAATGATTCCCCTTTTTTCATTCAATACACCCATTACGTATCACACATTATACCACTATTTCACAAAACATTATTGAAAAGTATCAGACACCAGTTTTCGTTTAAAACCAACACTTACAAAACTAGTCCAACACAAATGATAGTAAGCTCACCAGAGACTCGCTAACTATTATTTTCCCAGATTTTTAAAAAAAAATATTTATATTTAATGTCACCTCCTGTCGGATCCGTATTATTCGACAGACTCTGAATCTGGTTTCATTTTGACAGTAAAGAGTATTAGGAAGGAGCACCTGGTGTGACGTATAATATTTAAATATTCATGAGCTTGATAACACATATTGCAACCAAGCTATATTACGCGCATTAAAATAGTTCCCAATCGACTAAAAAAAGTATACATATTTTACTCTAAAAACAAATTTACACGAGTTCTCTTCTAATTTTTATTGACGTTTCAATGCAATTCCTAAAAAAATACCAAGAAAACGGATTCCGAGAGGTCTAACTGCGCATTAAAACAATATATTCATACGCGTTTGTGATCGCGAGAATGCTGTGTTCTTCAATCAAAAAGATATCGTGTCATGCGCCATAACGGACCGCACGCCTAAGCTCGAGATAATTTTTCACTTAAATTACGTTATAAGGCGGCTAACTTCACTAACGATTAGTGGTAAGTTGTAGTGTAAGCTATAATTTATCATGTGCAATGGAGAAAACTTCCAATCGCGTTAAGAGTTTGCTTAAAATGAAGTTAAATTCACCGATGTCATGCTTTGTTGATTCCGCTCTGAAAACCAACATGGCGGACAAAGACGCATTTACAACGTGCAAAGAACGCTACAAAGTCGATAATTCAAATTTTCATTTCAAAGTCAACAGATTGGTCAAACTAAACGTACTTATTCGGTGGTTGAGGCTTATTTTAAATTAAATAACTATACATTCTGGTGTTTGCATAAGCCGATGATTAGAAAAACGCCGCTGAAATGGTCAAAATGCCGAAACCTAACCGAAAGTAGGTCACATGACGTAAAAGCATGCTTCGCTTTTATCACACTTGTTCGAAAAACAAGACTTACCGAACGAAAATACATTACTCAACATGAACATACAATTGATAGTTGGTGTTTTGTGCATGCATATGCCGTTAATAACATACATAAGTTGAGAAATACGATAAAACTTGATAAAAATCCAACATGGCGGCCGAAGGACCCATTCAAACAGTAGATTCGGACAACGGCGTGCGGTCTGTGGTATATTGTGGCATATACGGATTGTGACATGTCAGTCTACATAGAGGAACACCTAGGAACAGTGCCTATGTGATGCATGTGTGAAAATACATGAAGATATCAAAGAAAACAACACAAGTGTGCATCGGTCTAACCCACAAAATGGCGACAATGTACATGCAGTCAACAGCTGAACAACACACTAAAGACAAGAAATTGTGTAGATTTGCTATCAAAGACAAAATAAATTGCTTCGTATATCGAAGTTATGAACGTAACATTGCTGTTTACATGTTTATATCCCTTGCATGACAGCGTGTAAAGCTGTTAATGAGAAAAAAAATGATGTCAAATGATAATTTATTCATTCATCAACTAACTTTTTCTTGTTTTCGTGTCACTTAGCAACATTTTGGCATATCACGACTGAAATAACTTAAACTACGATATAGGAAATCTACACAACATTATTACAAGACTGAAAAATCGTTTTACTTTCTTGGTGATTAAAAGGAAAGATGTTTTGCTTCCTCTGAAGCAAATGTCATTGTCTTGTGTACAAAGTCAAAATGAGATGAAGCCCCTTTATATAACCCCACTGTTGATCAAGAATAAAGAACCAGTAGAACGACAAATAATTTCAACACAACCCAAGCAATTGTTTTGAGTCCAAACGTCCCAAAAGCCCACAACCATGCCCCGGTAGTGCTAATTTCAAGATGGACATTGCCACAGATTGGGGTCGAAAAATCCAATGAGAAAATTTTCTCTAAACGGTGTCATAAAAAACAGAAACTTCGAACAAATTTAGCAAACATACCTCATTTTCTTGTCTTCCTCTCCGCTCCAGATCGATCCTCTTTGCCATCTCCATCTTGAAACTCTGTTTCGGGGAAAATTGTTCCAAACAAAACTTGGGTCACCTAGCCTCCTTGTTTTCAATGTAGACAAGCTCAAGTAATCGGCTCTGCGCGCGGGCTGATCGCTCGGATTGAGGCCAGCCAATCAGCGACGAGTGCCCACGTGAAGCGCCTCATCCATATTCATGCAGAGTGACCTCGGCCAGCCAATCGATGTGCGCGGATAGTGTGACGTCATTAGCGCGGGTACTTGCAAACACGAATGTAAACACGGAAAAGCACGTGGTTTTGTTTATGAATGAAACGTCCGAAGACGTATAGTAAACCGAAATTGATCGAAAAATGCAACTTGAAAATTGTTCTTTAAATTTTACTGATTGTTATGATAGAGAAATATAAAAATATATATATTATGATTTGTTATTTTTCACTCGCTCCATACTTTCCGCTTTATATTCATGCATATCCTTTTCGGAATTCTTGTCTCTCTTTTTAAAGTTATCTATTTTTCTGTATTTTTTGTCATTTTTCTCTTTATCCTCCAGCTCAAAACTACCACTGTCTATGCGTTTAACGTATGCAAAACATTTATATAATGGCCATATTCCTTTGCCGCTTCTCTCTGTTTGGCTCTTTATCCCCTATTCACCGCTATCCCTCTCACTCTCTCTCCCTCACTCTCTCTCTCTCTCTCCCTCTCTCTCTCTCACCTTTCTTTCTCCCTTAGTCTCTGTTAAACACCATTTTAATAAAAAAAAAACATCCTGTTGATAAATCTTTGAGTTGTTCAACTAATATTAAAGTCTGAAAAAAGTAAAAGGTGGTGATGGTGGTAATGATAATGGATGATGATGATAGTTGTATTTTTTATGAATATAATTATATGGAAGGAAGAAAAAAATGCCTTTTCACATTTAATCACCTCGTCAATAGTTGTGTTGGCGTCGAGGTCATCAAGTGCCTCAATTGTTTTATTGTATTTATTTTTTAAAGATTGACCTCCCCCTCTATTTTCATTTACAAATTGTATCATACAACAACAAAAAAGAGTCAACATAATTTTCACCATCATCATCACCACAACCATTATCTACTCTTCTTTATCATCATCATCATAATCGTCTCGGTCATCATTGTTGACACTATCCTCGGCATCATCGTGCTAGATTTTTTCTCATTATAATCGCCATAAACAGCCACTACAACACTTGTATCATTGCTATCGTTGACGTCTCATAATAGTTGCCATCATAATCACCCCTAGAATCATCAAAACCATCATCATTATCACTATCATCAAAAGCCATCATCATTATCTCCACCGTCATCAAAACCATCATCATTATCACCACCATCATCAAAACCATCATCATTATCACCACCATCATCAAAACCATCATCATTATCACCACCATCATCATTATCACCACCGTCATCAAAACCATCATCATTATCACCACCATCATCAAAACCATCATCATTATCAACACCATCATCAACACCATCATCATCACTACCACCATCATCAAAACCATCATCATTATCACCACCATCATCAAAACCATCATCATTATCACCACCATCATCATTATCACCACCACCATCAAAACCATCATCATTATCACCACCATCATCAAAACCATCATCATCAACAACACCATCATCATTATCACCACCATCATCATTATCACCACCACCATCAAAACCATCATCATTATCACCACCATCATCAAAACCATCATCATCAACAACACCATCATCATTATCACCACCATCATCAAAACCATCATCATTATCACCACCATCATCAAAACCATCATCATTATCACCACCATCATCATTATCACCACCATCATCAAAACCATCATCATTATCACCACCATCATCATTATCACCACCGTCATCAAAACCATCATCATTATCACCACCATCATCAAAACCATCATCATTATCACCACCATCATCAAAACCATCATCATTATCACCACCATCATCAAAACCATCATCATCACCACCACCATAATCAAAATCATCATCATCACTACCACCATCATCAAAACCATCATCATTATCACCACCATCATCAAAACCATCATCATCACCACCAACACCATCATTATCAACACCACCATCATCACAACCACCATCATCACTACCACCATCATCATCACCACTACTGTCACCACCACCATAATCATCACCACCACTATCATCATCATCATCACCACCATCATCACCACTACTGCCACCACCACCATCATCATCACCACCACCATCATCACCACCATCATCATCACCATTATCATCACCACCATCATCATCACCACTACCATCATCATCACCACCATCACCACCATCATCATCACCACTACCATCATCACCACCACCATCATCACTATCATCATCACCACCACCATCATCACCACACGATCATCACCACTACCACCATAATCATCATTACTGACATCATAATAGTCGTCATCGTCATAATTAACACCTACATTATCATCATCATGGCGACCATCACCACCATCATCATCACCAGCGTTGTCATTTTTACGCCAGCAGTAACATATAAAGAAAAAATAACCAAAAAAATAACCAATCGTTCCATTGCAAATGCAATTTCATATTTTCACGTTGAAGCCACTCTAGATGATTTGACGATAAACAACTTTTTTTAGAAAACAATCAGAACAGACAAAAACAAAACTCGGACAAAATAATAGTCTCTAAAATTAACACCATTTGTTTTGTTACCGGAAGTAGGCGATAATATCGCATAAAAGATGACAAATGTGAAAAGAACTTACCTTGTAATTTTGTTTTAACTTACTAAAAATAAATCGTTACTTATGTTTTTCTCTATGCGGGATTGTATGCATTTTTCCTTAACGGATTATCAAAACTGGAATAGACAGGTGTTGTTTAAAACTTTGCACTTAACCGAAAAAAGTCCTTAAAGGCATCTCAAAAGCCTTATATAAGTGACCCCCCCCCCCCCCCCCCCCCCCCATTTATTGCCCGACCCAGCATGTGAGGGCATCTGTTTTCTGATAAGCCAGGCTGCCACAGTCTGTAACGATGTGTCTGTCACACAGGTATTGTTCAAGATCCAAGTGTATGTATGCTATATTTGGGGGTTGAACATATTCATTCACAGTTTGTAAAGGAAACAGTTGTGAATAT
This sequence comes from Sinonovacula constricta, assembly GCA_007844125.1. Taxonomy (NCBI): domain Eukaryota; kingdom Metazoa; phylum Mollusca; class Bivalvia; order Cardiida; family Solecurtidae; genus Sinonovacula; species Sinonovacula constricta. The sequence continues at coordinate 40,696,005 of CM017570.1, forward strand.
ACCAATTACGCAATCCAATATATATATATATATATATATATATATATATATATATATATATATATATATATATATATATATATATATATATATAAATCTTTATTTGTTTTCTTTCTTACTTTGTTGGTTGATTTTGTTATTTCTTATACATTTTGTTATTTCTTTCATTCTTTTAGTTCTCATATATATTTAAAGTTATATTTTATTTTGATTTGTAAAATGTAACGAAACGTTTCTAACAAAAGCAATTTAAAAAGTCATTCATTGTCAGAATAATGTCCTTCAGAGTCATTTTGAATACTAAAACTTGTATCTCTCATGTATTTTCAAAATTAAATATTTAGCTATGAAATAAATACATAATCTTGCAGTTACAAAATTGAAACCTAGTAATTAATGCAATAAAGAATTTGTAAGGGATCATATAGTTAACAACCCACATTATCACTAACAATAATGTTTGTGGGTTTGTGTAAAACTAGCCTACTGTCTCACATCCATACTAGCAGGTAATTTAGTTTTGCATTAACCCATCAGAGGTATTACTGTGACAGTTTAGTACTATGTTGGCTAAAGACTCCCTGCAGTGATGACCAGCAATTAGCAGGTCTGGTCATAGCATGTGGGGGCCTGGCTCAGTGGGATACCGCATTCCTTTCGAGATGCCTTTAAGACTTAACTGAAAAATGTACATAATGTTGATTTTTTGTTTGTTTGTTGTTGTTTTTTTGTTGTTTTTATTGTTGTTGTTTTTTTAACTACATGCAAGACAAAATTAATATCATTATAGTTATATCATTATATACGTTCAGCTATTTGGCGGAAGAAGACCCCAGACTCCAGTCTGTGTAGAAACACCGGCGCACCGCAAGTCAGCCGGAAGACCTTCCTACATTAAGTCTTTTGCTCCGATCGGGACTCGAACCCACGAGGTGAGAGGCTTAGCAGTCCAAGTAAATTGTACATCAATCTGATAGGAACGCTTTCAGAACGGTACCATTTATCTCCCTTGTGTCCATATCCTCAATTTTTACTCTCATGTGATCTTACGTTAATGCATCCGGAACCCCTCGGGTAATTCCGTCCTCGAGACAATCCAATCGGAACTCCTCGGGTAATTCCGTCCTTGGGACAATCATCCCTCGTGTGTATCTAGTGCAATAATACTGCTTAATGAAATCACGATCGTTTTGTTCGCCGGAAGTCGGAAAAAGAATATGCCTAAAATGTAGTTCGCACAAAATATAAACAATACCAACGTTTTGACAGCTGCGTGTCTGCTGCGCTGGGTAAATTAAGATTGGATGATTTAAAGTTGAAGCCACTACAAATTGAAGTTTCACAGGCATCGTACTGTATGACCTATCATCCGAGCTGCCATCTTTGTTTTGACGTTTGTCACAAAAGCAGTTCCATTTAGGGAAATGGCCTAGCTGATCTGACTACCTACATACATCCGAGAGATGATTCGCGAATTATCCGAGGTGTTCCGATTGACGTTTATGTTGTTTTCTAATGTTTGCAATTGTTAAAGGTGGTATCCGACAGTTTGGACCAAAACTATTTTCATTCTACATCTTAGTAAACCATTGCAAACATGTATTTCCTATCTGAGCCACGCTGCACAACTGCACAGTTAGCTATTTTTACACCAAGAAAACCATGTGACCATTATTATTTTAGTTCATTCACGTCATCCGCTGTGGCGTCGATGTATATTTTTAGCAGGAATTTCAAATTTTCTTATTTACTGATATTGTTACATATATCAGATGTAGGCAAACTGTTGGATGCCGACTTCAAGGTAAAGCCATGCTACAGAAAATATACAGAACTTGAAAATTAACACAATTGATGTGTTGTATACTTTAAACACTTCAAACAACATAAAGTCCTCTTCCATATAGCAATCCAAAGACTTTTTCTAAAATATACATTATATATAGAACTTTTATTTGAATAAATATATATATACATTTCCAAGGATATAAAGATATATACAGGTATATGCATATGTAATAAATAGTGAAAATATGCGTGTTTTTTTAAAGAAAATACTGAAAATGTACAAGATATATTGTAGCCATACAATCGGAGTACAAAACAAGCATTCTAAAATATTAAAAACTTAAATAAATAAAAAAAAAATGAACAGAAAAAACAAGCACTTAAAATGAACGAAACAACATACCAACTTAACACATTATAAACACTGTTTATGAGCCTTGTTTTTTTATTAAAAAGTCTTTTGTTGTTGTTTTTAAAGCATTAAAAATGAACAAAAAAACAATCAAGCATTTAAAAGGCGAAAACAATGCGATCGCGTATACCATAATCAAGAAAACGTGCATTTAAAAAACAAAAACAACATCAATTAAATCGCTTTGGCCAGATTGGCATTTTAAATGTTTGCCCCAAAAAGCAAAACTTAGTAAATCCACAAGAAATGATGGATAGGATAGTACTTGTGATCACTGTAATACATGCAAACACGTACACCGTTCTTACAAAAATGTCGTATGGTCTTCAGGCTGGGAGAATAAAAAATAACGTCAAAACGCTTTTCAAATCAATTACATGCACATTTTTACAATTTGTACTTTAGCACCCTGGAAGAAGCCAGAAACTATATGGGCTTAAATATCTACATACGCCAGACTCAAACATTTCATCTTTTCGATAATGATGTTACAAACAACAACAAAACAACAAAAAGTAGCGCGGTTCTTGTGGTTCTTTGAGTCATGTATTCATGCGCTAAAGTGTGACTAAGCCGCTTTTAATCCATATGTGTGTCCAACAAATGCAATTTTCCAGAATAATATGCAACAAACGAACAAATTATGCATTAGTAGAAGTAAGTAGTTCTTTAGCGAACAGTTTCTCATTAAGATTTATGCTTACTTTTCATACCGTTTCGAAAATGATACCCCATAGCTATCGCCAGCAAAATTCACAGTGTTAACAAACGAGAATAAGATACTTTAATTAATCGATATACATGTATATATCATAATGTCAACACAGCTGCACAGAAGATTTCTAACATGGCTGTATATGATGGATTGCTTGGCATTTCTTATACTAGTACCAACTCGTACTCATACTTTAATAGTTAAACGGTAGTGTCGGCTGCTTATTTCCAACAACAGCTAAAATTTGACAATCCCGGAAAGTAATATGGCTTTAAACAACAATAAAAAGGATCGCACTGAAAACTTCGGAGACTTATTAACACATTGGTTTCATATTAATCATATTCTCTGCGCATGTCAATGGTAGCACCAAGCCACGATGAAGGAGCTGGCAGACGTCTTTTAGCGGGTCAATGCACGCGCTGAACGGTAGCAGGAATATGTAGAACCAGGCCAGAAAAAAGGCGACAGGCCAGCCGATGAACCAAATACACAGGAACCACAGGACGCCCCAGAAAAACCCTGCACCGCCTTGGCCACTTCCGGTACCCGCGCCGTCACCACTTCCGCTTCCGGTTCCCATGGTGCCTTTATACTAGATAACAGGAAACGAAAAGTAAATGATCAGATTTTATCGCAAGGAAAAAAAATCCTATTTATAAGAACAGAAAACGCAAACATTTTCAATTAACGCCTGATTTACTTCTATCCATATGTACATAAGCCTTTTCGCGCCAAGTTTTCAATTACATGCAGTTACAACCTTTGCTGCAAAGTTCGTAAGTTAATTATTTCATGATATTATATCTTTTAAGCTTATTTTAAAAAGAGAAAATTTATTAAAGCAGAAACACGAATGTCAACATTTATATTTTATCTGATCGCCATCGTCTGTCATTTACTTTAACTCGTATCACTTTGCTGAAAGTCATAAATATTTATAAATATTTATGAGGATTGGATAACCATGGGGATCATGCCAGCAACCATACCACCTTAAACCCACAGTTTGGGGATCATGCCAGCGACCATACCACCTGTAACCCACAGTTTGGGTATCATGCCAGCAACCATACCACCTTTAACCCACAGTTTGGGGATCATGCCAGCAACCATACCACCTTTAACCCAGTTTGGGGATCATGTCAGCAACCATACCACCTTTAACCCACAGTTTGGGGATCATGCCAGCAACCATACCACCTGTAACCCACAGCTTGGGGATCATGTCATCAACCATACCACCTGTAACCCACAGTTTGGGGATCATGCCAGCAACCATACCACCTTTAACCCACAGCTTGGGGATCTTGCCAGCAACCATACCACCTTTAACCCACAGTTTGGGGATCATGCCAGCAACCATACCACCTGTAACCCACAGCTTGGGGATCATGTTAGCAACGTTACCACCTGTAACCCACAGTTTGGGGATCATGCCAGCAACCATATCACCTTTAACCCACAGCTTGGGGATCATGCCAGCAACCATACTACCTTTAACCCACAGTTTGGGGATCATGTCATCAACCATACCACCTGTAACCCACAGCTTGGGGATCATGCCAGCAACCATACCACCTGTAACCCACAGTTTGGGGATCATGCCAGCAACCATACCACCTTTAACCCACAGCTTGGGGATCATGCCAGCAACCATACCACCTTTAACCCACAGTTTGGGGATCATGTCATCAACCATACCACCTGTAACCCACAGTTTGGGGATCATGCCAGCAACCATACCACCTGTAACCCACAGTTTGGGGATCATGCCAGCAACCATACCACCTGTAACCCACAGTTTGGGGATCATGCCAGCAACCATACCACCTGTAACCCACAGTTTGGGGATCATGTCAGCAACCATACCACCTGTAACCCACAGTTTGGGGATCATGTCATCAACCATACCACCTGTAACCCACAGTTTGGGGATCATGTCAGCAACCATACCACCTGTAACCCACAGTTTGGGAATCATGTCATCAACCATACCACCTGTAACCCACAGTTTGGGGATCATGCCAGCAATTATACGACCTTTAACCCACAGTTTGGGGATCATGCCAACAACCATACCACCTGTAACCCACAGTTTGGGGATCATGCCAGCAACCATTCCACCTTTAATCCACAGTTTGGGGATCATGCCAGCAACCATACCACAGGTAACCCTCAGCTTGGGGATCATGCCAACAACCATACCATAGGTAACCCACAGCTTGGGGATCATGCCAGCAACCATACCAGCTTTAACCCACAGTTTATGGATCATGCCAGCAACCATTCCACCTTTAACCCACAGTTTGGGGATCATGCCAGCAACCATACCACAGGTAACCCACAGCTTGGGGATCATGCCAACAACCATACCACAGGTAACCCACAGCTTGGGGATCATGCCAGCAACCATACGACCTTTAACCCACAGTTTGGGGATCATGTCAGCAACCATTCCACCTTTAACCCACAGTTTGGGGATCATGCCAGCAACCATACCACCTGTAACCCACAGCTTGGGGATCATGCCAACAACCATACCACAGGTAACCCACAGCTTGGGGATCATGCCAGCAACCATACGACCTTTAACCCACAGTTTGGGGATCATGCCAGCAACCATACCACCTGTAACCCACAGCTTGGGAATCATGCTAGCATCCTTACCACCTTTAACCCACAGTTTGGGAATCATGTCATCAACCATACCACCTTTAACCCACAGCTTGGGGATCATGCCAGCAACCATACCACCTGTAACCCACAGCTTGGGAATCATGCTAGCATCCTTACCACCTTTAACCCACAGTTTGGGAATCATGTCATCAACCATACCACCTGTAACCCACAGCTTGGGGATCATGCCAGCAACTATACCACCTTTAACCCACAGTTTGGGGAACATGTCATCAACCATACTACCTGTAACCCACAGCTTGGGGATCATGCCAGCAACCATACTACCTGTAACCCACAGTTTGGGGATCATGACAGCAACCATACCACCTGTAAACCCACAGCTTGGGGATCATGCCAGCAACCATACCACCTTTAACCCACAGTTTGAGGAACATGTCAGCAACCATACCACCTGTAAACCACAGCTTGGGGATCATGCCAGCAACCATACAACCTTTAACCCACAGTTTGGGGATCATGCCAGCAACCATACCACCTTTAACCCACAGTTTGGGGATCATGCCAGCAACCATACCACCTTTAACCCACAGTTTGGGGAACATGTCAGCAACCATACCACCTTTAACCCACAGTTTGGGGATCATGTCAGCAACCATACCACCTTTAACCCACAGTTTGGGGATCATGCCAGCAACCATACCACCTTTAACCCACAGTTTGGGGATCATGTCAGCAACCATACCACCTTTAACCCACAGTTTGGGAATCATGCCAGCAACCATACCACCTTTAACCCACAGTTTGGGGATCATGCCAGCAATCATATCACCTATAACCCACAGTTTGGGGATCATACCAGCAACCATACCACCTTTAACCCACAGTTTGGGGATCATGTCAGCAACCATACCACCTTTAACCCACAGTTTGGGGATCATGTCAGCAACCATACCACCTTTTACCCACAGTTTTGGGATCATGCCAGCAACATACCACCTTTAACCTACTGTTTGTGGAACTTGCCAGCAACCATACCACCTGTAAACCCACAGTTTGGGGAACATGCAACCACTCATATCAAGATCCGACGTTCTTACATTCTGTACTAGCATGGTTCGCTTAACTGGGACTGGATGAGTAACCATCTACGGCGCCAGGGATGGATCCAGGCATGGGGGATGCACCTCCCCCCACCCCCACCACTAACCAGGTTAAACAGTAGAGTTGTGAAAACACATACATGTACGCTTAAAAATACTAAGCGTTTAACAAAATTGTGTCTGTTGACTGCGTATATCGGAAATAGCGTCCTGTATTACTGTGTATATACATCTAGTATTTACTGCGATAAAGTTGAATGGATCTTGATTCATATCCCCATTCTCCCAGGCAAACCAGAATTTTCTGGATCCGCCCCTGTATGGCGCATTTCAGTAAGATAGATAATACAGTATCTGATATGCCATGAGTGATAACAATTGTCATACAAACAGTTAATGGGTCGGTTCACCCTAGATAAGCATGGAGATGAAGTTGAACTCCATTTTCTAAGTTGTATCATCACAGTAGTGTTAATTAAATAATAACCCAAAATGTCAAACTTAACGTCATTTAATGTGTCAATTTATTTATCATATTATTCTGATTCGGTTACTTCTGTACAACAACAGCAACAACAATAACAACAAAACAAAAAATCCCGTCCGAATTTTACATTATTTAAATAAAACTCATGTTACAGAAACGTAACAGTCACAATCTTGTTAATGGCCATAATTGCTTTTATAATGCAAAACAAACAAACAACAACAACAACAACGACGACATAAATAAAATAATAAGTTTTTCTTAATTAACTACGTTTACACGTGTTTAATTATTTTACAATCTCGATATAAAATAATCTATAGCGACAATAGTTGACAAACCAATTAATTATTATGATGAATGATACAATTTTGAGATAAGTATTATATTCCATTTACTCTTTTAACTGGGTCCATAGTATATAGCACAAATCTTCACAAAATATCTTTTGTTTAAAAAAATATGCCTTCTTAATCTGATATTCTGTACAAAAACCGCTGTAAATAATTGTATGTACATTGCGATAATGGGCCTCTTTTGACACGCACATAGTTTTAAAATTATTGTTTTGTTTTTTTGGTACATAATATCAGTTTATGTTTACAATTCTAACATTTCTACATATGTAAATTGATTATTAAATAATAATAATAAACTTTATTTAATAATATTTCAGTTTTAGTCAGTAAATTAATAGCAAGAAGTTATAATTAGTCAACCCCTTTTTGTTCACTACCCAAATTATAACCTTAATTTATAACCCAACAGTAATATTTGAACATTAGGAGTGAGTAAAGTGAATAAATTAAATCGAAAACAATCAACATCAATTACTTATTTGGTGTACTTAATTAAGACATGATTAACCAATAGTTTTCAAGATTGATAAATAACACAAACATAGGCCTACGTACCTGTGGAAAAGATTCGTACGAAGAAATTCCGAAATGAGGTGAATCTGTTCACGTGTATAGAGTTACTTCAACTTCACAGTGACGTCACCAGATATCGTATCTCGCCGAAGAATCCCGAGGATTATCGAGTTGTCACGAATGCGTTAAAGGTTTGGGTGTCCAGTCAAATGATGGAGAGGTACTTCACATCGGGTTAGTATGCTATCTTTTCTACGAAGACTACCGAAGTGACACGAAGGTCACTAGTTTGTTCCAGTAACATGCGCCAGTTAACCAACATGGATTATGCTGAAATTAAAATAGTTTTATAATAAACTTAATCTGTCTCATTTTTGATGATTAGGTCTAGATACATGTGTGTCGAAGTGCAAGTATGTCATTTCTGTATGATTAGTGATAACAAGAAAACAATGAGCAATTAAAGTTACACCAAATCCAGAACACGCATACACAGAGGAGTCTGATGGTCTTAAAACTAGCGAATAAACAGAAGGCACTGAAGGGGGTTTTGATGAAATAACCCGAGAAGTTCCAATTAAATGTAAGATGGCGAAATTATTTGAAGTATTCTAATTCATTGGAAGGTGACGGAGTAAAACGAGAAGTTCCACTTACAGTGGAGCTGACGGAATAAGCACAGAAAATCCAACTACATGTTATGTAGCATGACGGAATAACCAGAGGAGTTTCAATGAAATGTAGGATGACGGAATAACCAGGGGAGTTCTAATTAAATGTAGGATGACGGAATAACCAGGGGAGTTCTAATTAAATGTAGGATGACGGAATAACCAGAGGTGTTTCAATGAAATGTAGGATGACGGAATAACCAGGGGAGTTCTAATTAAATGTTGTATGACGGAATAACCAGAGGAGTTTCAATTAAATGTAGGATGACGGAATAACCAGGGGAGTTCCAATGAAATGTAGGATGACGGAATAACCAGGGGAGTTCAAATTAAATGTTGTATGACGGAATAACCAGGGGAGTTCTAATTAAATGTAATATGACGGAATAACCAGAGGTGTTTCAATTAAATGTAGGATGACGAAATAACCAGAGGAGTTCTAATTAAATGTTGTATGACGGAATAACCAGGGGAGTTCTAATTAAATGTAGTATGACGGAATAACCAGAGGTGTTTCAATTAAATGTAGGATGACGGAATAACCAGAGGTGTTTCAATTAAATGTAGTATGACGGAATAACCAGGGGAGTTCCAATAAAATGTAGTACGACGGAATAACCAGGGGAGTTCCAATGAAATGTAGTATGACGGAATAACCAGGGGAGTTCCAATAAAATGTAGTATGACAGAATAATCAGAGGTGTTTCAATTAAATGTAGGATGACGGAATAACCAGTGGTGTTCCAATTAAATGTAGGATGACGGAATAACCAGAGCTGTTCTAATAAAATGTAGCATGACGGAATAACCAGGGGAGTTCTAATTAAAAGGTAGGATGACGGAATAACCAGAGGTGTTTCATTTAAATGTAGTATGACGGAATAACCAGAGGAGTTCTAATTAAATGTAGTATGACGGAATAACCAGGGGAGTTCTAATTAAATGTAGGATGACGGAATAACCAGAGGTGTTTCAATTAAATGTAGTATGACGGAATAACCAGGGGAGTTCTAATTAAATGTAGGATGACGGAATAACCAGAGGAGTTCTAATTAAATGTAGGATGACGGAATAACCAGAGGTGTTTCAATTAAATGTAGTATGACGGAATAACCAGAGGTGTTTCAATTAAATGTAGTATAACGGAATAACTAGAGGTGTTTCAATTAAATGTAGGATGACGGAATAACCAGAGGTGTTTCAATTAAATGTAGTATGACGGAATAACCAGGGGAGTTCTAATTAAATGTAGTATGGCGGAATAACAAGAGGTGTTCTAATTAAATGTAGTATGACGGAATAACCAGAGGTGTTTCAATTAAATGTAGTATGACGGAATAGCCAGGGGAGTTCTAATTAAATGTGGTATGAGGGAATAGCCAGGGGAGTTCTAATTAAATGTAGGATGACGGAATAACCAGGGGAGTTCTTATTAAATGTAGTATGACGGAATAACCAGGGGAGTTCCAATTAAATGTAGGATGACGGAATTATAGGATAAGTTTAACTTTGGCACTGGAGCTATACCACTACCATTTTAAACCATAGTTGCTTTAACAGCTGGTATGATATCACACCTAGTCATTTTATCCTGACATTAGCCCAACGACTGTGACGAGTCGTGTTACAGTTGCTTTAAGCAGCAGTTAACAACATGCTATACACAGTGAAAACAGCGCTATTTCTGTTGTATATCATGAATTGTTTGTACGCCTTACACTGGCAGAAAGGAATATATGTATATATACCTCATAAACGATGTCAGCTGACTGAAGAAGAAAATACAGAGTAGCAAGTAATATTTAATAAAGATGTATATTGTATACACTCACACATATATCATAAATATTTACATTATATGTATGACTGGACGGATAGTGACGTAATAAATTAAAAACATTCGAAATGCGGATCTTGATCTTTTGTGTCACGTGCCTACGCTAAACTGTGACTAAGCCACTTTAAATGTAGTATCCGACAATTTGCATATATCAAATGCATGATACATGATTTTTCCCACACCATTATGGGGGGGGGGGGGGGGAATTTAGGCATACTTTCTGCATAAACCCATACTTTAGTCTAAGTACAGACGGCTACTACATATAGTGTTACACAGTACAGATCGCGAAAAAGAAAACAACACACACACAAAATCCAACCCACCCTAATTTTGTTCATTTCTTTCAAATCTATTACTAATCACTGCTAAAAATGAATACTGAAGTCAGAACGGACTACCCGGATGTCTATATAACGTGATCTCAAAAGTAAGTTGTCACGTGTTTTTTGTTGTTGTTTTTTTGTTTGTTTGTTGTTGTTGTTTTTTTTTGTTTTTTTTAAAGAGCCATCTTTGCAGCGTGGCTCAGATAGGCTCAGAACGGACTACCCGGAAGTTTATATAACGTGATCTCAAAAGTAAGTTGTCACGTGTTTTTTTTTATTTTTAAAAAGAGCCATCTCTGCAGCGTGGCTCAGATAGGAAATACCTGTTTGCAATGATGAGTTGAGATTTAGGATTCACTTCTCACACAGATAAAGGACATCAATGAATAGCATGTTGTATAACGTACTTCTTCAGGGAACAGCGTCTTTTTCTTATTTAAGAAAAAAAAATATTTGGTTCAAACTGCGGGATACAGCCTTTAATGTTACAACAGGAATAATATGCAGGTAATTAATTGTGATGTTTTATTTTAACTTCCATCTAGTAATGCAGACAACACGCAGAATCACGTGACTCTATGAATAAATTTATATATCCACATGTTAATCCATGTAAATAGTCTGTTTAATGGTACTATTTTAGTGAATATGGCCCTTGGAAAAAAGGAGCATGGAAATATAAAAAAATAAACTTACCTGTTTTTTGAACACACAGTTTGCCAGCAATTATTTCCCGGAAGTTTATTGTTTTTCTCCTGTAAATGTATATGACCAAGTCGTATGATCAACAAAGCTTGCTGTGGTGGTCGTGTTGAAGTATATATCGCCCTCCATGTGGACACACGATAGCCTTTTGTGTGTAGCATATATACTATTTTGAAGAGATATGAGGGGCAACAATATTGCTTTTATGTTAGCTATGCTAAAGGTGGTGTTCGTCTGTATGGATCGAATTTTTGATTTTCAAACAACGAAATAAATTGTTGTTACCTGAAAAGGTCCCGAGAAATGCTGTTGATTAAGTCCCCTTCATCTATGTAAAAAGTAAAGCATAACACCCCTTCCATAATCACAAATATGTATTTCCTATTACTTACTTTTGATACATTAGGCTATATCATCGCACTGACGTCGATGACGTCTATTTTTAGCAGAAATCCATGTCGTGCTTATTTTTAGATTTGGAAATAACGAAAATGTAAGTGATTAAATAAATCACTTAACTGCTTAACAAGCGTGTCAAAATCATCTTTACTTACATTTGTAGACAAAGGTATGGGTTTGTGAAAATACATGCCGTTGAATATTGTTACATTTAGTTGATAAAGACAAACTGTCGGATTCTATCTTTAATGTGTGACAGCCGACGGGTGGACAAGCTGGATGCAGGCCTGCGTGCAGTGAGCGGTCGGCCAAGCCAACGGGCGGTCGGTCAATCGGTCCGTCAGTCAGGCAGGCGGTAGTGTGCGAGCAGGTAGTCGGTCAATCGGTGGGTAAGGTGGGTGGTCGTTTGTTCTGGCGGTCATTTTATTGGTCAGTGATGCAGACACGCGGGTGGCGAGCGTTCGGTTGGTCAATTGGTCGGTCAATCTCTCGCTAAGTCTGGCGCGTGTGCGTTCGGAGGGTCGGTCAATTAGGCGCTCATGCGGGCGGGTGGACGGCCGTGCGGTCACTCAATCATTCGGTCAGGCAGGCACGCGGACGGCGGTTGGTTAGGTCGGTCAGTCGGGCAGGCAGGCAGGCAGGCAGACAGGAAGGCAGGCGGGCGGGCAGGCAGGCAGGTAGGCAGGCAGTTATCATCATCATCATTATCATAATAATAATAATGATAATAATAATAATAATAATCATCATCATCATCGTCATCATCATCATCATCATCATCATCATCATCATCAATCGTCATCATCAGTAACAGCAGATACAGCAGCAGCAGAACAAGAAGAAGCAGCACCATCATTAATAACAACAACTACAACATCTCACACAAAATAATTTTAGGAAAAGACACCCTATCTTGATAAAAAAACAACAACAATGAAACATACTATCCCTTTAATACATGCCACAGTGTCACGTGAGCACGTGTTTCTGAGTCATTTGCTGTCAATTAACATTACACACGGACAAAGTCTTCCACTTGTAGTCACAATTAGTGACGTATTGTCCCAATCCACTTATATCACAGATGACTATATATGTGAATGAACAATTAAAATACACTTACATATCTAATTAAGAGCGCTGTTTAAAGCAGCTCTGTCAGGTTTGAGCAAAAACTGGTATGTTTGTTTAGGTTTTTACATTAACTTTCTATTGTAGTGTACCGAAAATCATAACGTCATGGTAACTTTTACATACAATGGACAAATTACTCGGATATCATAGAAACACTTACATTAAAATCAATCAAACTTTTGCGTACAATGGACAAATTACTCGGATTTGATTTCATAAAAAAATATTTATATTCAAATCAAACTTTTGCGTACAATGGACATATTACTCGGATATGATTTAATAAAAAATATTTATATTAAAAAAAAACTTTTGCGTACAATGGACAAATTACTCGGATTTGATTTCATAAAAAAATATTTATATTCAAATCAAACTTTTGCGTACAATGGACATATTACTCGGATATGATTTAATAAAAAATATTTATATTAAAATAAAACTTTTGCATACAATGGACAAATTACTCGGATTTGATTTCATAGAAATATTTACATTAAAATCAAACTTTTGCATACAATGGACAAATTACTTGGATATGATATCATAGAAATATTAACATTAAAATCATTTTAACTTTTGCGTACAATGGACAAATTACTTGGATATGATTTCAAAGAAATATTTACGGTACATTAAAATCATTTTAACTTTTGCGTACAATGGCAAATTACTTGGATATGATATCAGAGAAATATTTACATTAAAATCAGTTTACATTTTGCGTACAATGGACAAATTACTTGGATATGATTTCAAAGAAATATTACCATTAAAATCATTTTAACTTTTGCGTACAATGGACAAATTACTTGGATATGATATCAGAGAAATATTTACATTAAAATCATTTTAACTTTTGCGTACAATGGACAAATTTCTTGGATATGATTTCAAAGAAATATTAACATTAAAATCATTTTAACTTTTGCGTACAATGGACAAATTACTTGGATATGATATCATAGAAATATTAACATTAAAATCATTTTAACTTTTACATACAATGGACAAATGATCAGATATCATAGAAATATTTACATTAAAACCAATGCAACTTTTGCATTCAATGGACAAATGATCAGATATCATAGAAATATTTACATTAAAACCAATGCAACTTTTGCATTCAATGGACAAATGATCAGATATCATAGAAATATTTACATTAAAACCAATGCAACTTTAGCATTCAATGGACAAATGATCAGATATCATAGAAAGAGATCATTTCATATCATTTAATAATTAAGCGTGATTAACCACTAAGAGTATTCATAACCTACAATGGAAGATTTTTAAAGGTTAATTGTTGCTATGGTAATTTAAAAGTTAAATGCTTTGTATCATTGTGTCGAAAACTTATTCATTGGAAGTAGGTCATTTATTGCATGTCATGTTTGTATGTAATAAATTGGTGTAATCTTTTCTTAGCGATTATTTTCCTTGCTCAATGTATTGATTTGGTTTCTATTTGCATAAAATTGACAGAGTACTCGGAGAAGACTTCCTAGAAAGAGCGCAGTTAAAGAAAATTACTCGGACAAGTCTTTATATAAAAAGTACAGTAAAGTAATGGTTATTGTTGCGTACCAAGAACAAAATACTTAGACAAAACTTAATAAATTACAGTAAATTCATGTTAACTTTTGCGTAAAATGTACAAAAAAACTAGGATCAGACTTCATAGAATAAAAAACACATCGTGACTAACCTTGAACTGATAATTTGACTTCTATTTTAAGAACACACTTGAAAGGCTAAAAAATTCTTTCAGGGGCGGATCCAGATTTTTTTTGGGGGGGGGGGGGGTGGGGGGTGGGGGTGGTGTGGGGGTGGGGTATGAATTAAGATCTATTCAACTTTATCACAGTAAATGCTGAATATACATACACAACTTCGACCTAAGCAGTCAACAGACAAAATTTACTGAAAAGCTAAGTATTTTTAAGCTTAAATGTATATGTTTTTCACAACCTGGTTGGTGGTGGTGGTGGGTGGGTGCAATTCCCCTCCCCCCGTATCCCGGATCCACCCCTAATGCTTGCCGCAACCATACAGAAAGAGAGGCAGACATGTGTTTATTTGAATAACACACGTATTGATATATATCATAATTATCTGTCGAAAAATATACAGTATATATAAAGGCTATATAGCTTTATATAACGAATTTCTTGGTAAACTTACAAATATGGTCTTAGGGAAATAACTATTACAATATTTATTCCAGATATGGCAGAGTTCTCTCCCTTCATTTACCTTGATTAAAAGAAAAAGAAAAAAAAGAAAGAAAAAAGATGTGAGTTTGCTTCCAGGCATCGCTATTCTTTCGTTCCTTACTAAGCACTTTATACTAGAATTGAATATTTTTTCACAGTTTTTACAAGTTCACCAATTCTGAAATGATTTTAACAGATACCGTTTATTATGTGATTGCTATATCAAATTACCTTTAAAGGTAATTCGGACCTTTCCGCTGATTTCACAAATTTCTCTTATTTCCGGGTTTGGGTTTGGTTTTGGTTGGATAAGCTAGACGAGAAGGTAAGTGTCTAATTGACTAAATTATTAGAGATCGTGTTGTGCATGTTACGTTAAGTTAGACTGATGATGTAGAATATGACCATAAAATTAACTTATAGTACAATTTTGAACCAACCGCCCTTTGAGGGGAAAAATAGTAAAAATATAGGAAATGTTCATCATAGCGAAACAGATGAAGTGGTCAGGGGAGGTAATAGACTTGACTTGTTTATTGAAAAAAAAAGTTGATTGACATCGGTATTTTTTGTAAGATCGAATTTTCTAGACTACCTTATGTTATTTTGTTTAATTTTTTTTTAATTGGTTATTAGTTGAGATTAAGTCTGATTTCAGAAAGTACAATCAGCATTTAATAATTTTATTAAGCAATGTTGCAGCTGAATCCCATATTACTCAATTTGTGGGTAGTAAAGTAACATACATGTATATGAATGTTAATTAGTAGCCTTTTATTTTTCTGGTGTTTCATTCAATGTGTCCGTTACGCAGCTAGCTCGACTCATAAGGACTGGGAACCAGTCTGATAGGCGAGAACCTCTTTGCCTACGGCATTTTGTACCCAAAAATTTGGAAACCAGCACTGTTATTTAGAACTGCTTTAGTAAGAAAAACCATGCAACAACACTGGTCATTAGGAATTTGGTATGTTTTCTTAAAACAGGCAGTGCGAACAACAGGATTTAATTGCTTTTAAATAACCAAATAGTTGTTGTGATTGCTGAGGCTCGATCATTTGAATGGTTCTACAAATTTTGGTGTTTGCTCCTAGTGGTCTGAAGGTATTTTCTTTTTTATGGACCCAATTGCAACCCCTTTTTTCGGACATTTGAATAGGTGCAACAAATGCTAGGATTGGTAATGTTGATCTTGCATTTTTAGGCAAAAAACTAGGCTTATTATCCAAGGGGAATATATAAGGTTAAACAACCCAGTAATGGTAAATCACTATCTTGACTCTAAGCTTCTTAAATCGATGAGACTGATTTTAAATTTGTACCAGAGCTGGGCTTTGTTATTATCATCATCATTGAGAAAGCCAAAAACCAGTTAACAAAATGGCCAAACTAACCCTAGTTGATACGGTTCACGAAGATGAGAGCATTTAAGAAATACTGGTTCCTGGCTTTCTTGTTGTGGATCATACAATTGGAATGCCTCAGATAATTCACGAATCATCTCTCGAATGTACGAGGGGAAAACCCCGCGAAAATAAACATGTCAGTTCATATGACATCATCAAAACAACAAAGATAAATTATTTATTATCTCTACTGACAATTCAGTAACAATTGTATATCTAACGTGATATGAACAGTTAAATTGATAAATGAAAGTCTATAGGATGAAATAATGCTTTACACTACACTTATCTACATTTTTGAAGAAATTTTTTAATGCGTATTTTCTTCCGGTGAACAAAACCATCATAATTCTGTCAGTATCATTGCATTAGATGCATTCGAGGACGGAATTTTCTGAGGAGTTCCGATTGGATGATAATATTGAAGCAGCAACAGTTTGTAAAGGGTTGATCCAAGAGAAAGAGTCATGTTTGATCAGAGTATCATCGGAAGCTGTTGGTTAAACACTTAATACATGCGATGCATGTAATAATAAGATTTGGATCAAGATGTCTCGATCCTGATCAGCAAGCAATTGCAAAATTGTCCTGCACCTATTATCCAATCGGATGGCTTGTACTATGTAGCTTTTAGCTTTCCTTCCAAATTGACATCATCAATGTAAAGAGAATTACAGTTTCCAGATACTTAGCGACCTGCACACGCATGAGTAGCAGAAATGTAAGCGGTGTTTTGATTGGCTGATATCTATTCAAATTTATCTCTCAGTACGGCGATATGGTAGATAAATATCCTATGGTGTATGAAACGTATTCAGTAGCCATGGGCTCAGATGATGAATTGTATATAATACGATTATTTTCATTGTATAATTAAAGATCTCACTCAAGTCATAATCTACAAATAAACCTTTTGTTGCAAAGATTCTACCCAGGATAAGAATGAAAATTGTGTATATTTTGTAAAGGCATAAAACGGCCAATACATGAACAAAAGAGAAAAAGTGTTAAACTTTAAACTGTATGCCAGATACAGCTTCTATTTGCTTCCTAGACACTGTTCTTCATGTAGTTTTCATATCTTATGAAATATTTAAGTTAGTTACTGTTACTTAATGTTAAAAGGTAAGGTTTTGAATGAAGCTTCTTTCAACAAAATTGTTGAGTTTTATATATGAAGTCACGCTAACCCAATAATATATATAATATGGCTGGACTACCATAAAATAACTTGTTAGTAGTTTCCTGGGGTGGTATTTATATCAAGATGCCAAATAAACAATGCCAGGTCACAGTGCACTCAATGTACATGTACTGTGTATTGCAATTTTTGCCCGTACGTTTGACAATTTCAATTTTTTCCGGGCGACCAGATAAAAATTCTACTCACCCAGTTGGCATCAAGAAAATTTAAGAACTTGTCGGTGTATAAATGTATGTATATATGAACTTCAGAAATGTAGTATAAGTTAGGTTTGTGCTTTCCTCTCATTTTCAAACCCAGCATCCTGCCATTTGATTATCTTTATATTTCTTTTATTTGTTTAATACAAAAATGAAATAATATGAAACTAGATAAGATTTAAACAAAAATAAATTATTATTTTTTGTGTGAATATTATGAACTGTAAAAAAATGTCGACAAACTGACAAACAGGACCTTTTAGTCTGAATTAACGAGGATTCTTATTGCTGGCTTTCGATTCGTCATGGTCACCAGTGATATTAGATATCTAGAGATATTCACATTCACATGCTGTGTTGATTAGTCATGTGTGTCACATGAAGTGAAGTTATATAGCTTAAATTACAGGGTTTTTCTTCCTTATGTAAGTAAAACTGAACAAAGAGATCTTCCTCACTAAGATTATTTCTCTCAGCAAGAAAAAAAAATCCTTAACTTTTTATATTAACTCATGGCCTGCTATGGAAGGCTTAGGCAAATAGTGTAGATCCAGATCAGCCAGTTCCCTGTGGATGTACACTAATTGCTGCTCAGTCTCTGTTTATAACCCTGACATGTAACATATATATTTCCCTGCTGGGAGCTTTTTGATCAGGATCTACACTATTTGTTGCTCAGTCACTGTTTGTAAGTATATCAACCCTGACATGTAACATATATATATCCCTGCTGGGAGCTTTTTGATCAGGATCTACACTATTTGTTGCTCACTCTCTGTTTGTAAGTATATCAACCCTGACATGTAACATATATAATATTAAATAAAATTCAAATAAGTACCAGATTTATAGGGTTTGGAGAAGAAATTAAGAATTTAGCATGATTCAATATATCCCATTATTCTCAACCAAACCCTATATTGTGGGTACTCAATTGAATTGTCTTGTTGAGACGATTCTAATAAGTACCAGTTATATGGGGTTTGGAGGAGAAATAAAGGAGTCAGCACAAGAAAATTCTTCTTGCTGGTGAAAAATCTATCTAGTATCTACCTAGAGTAATAACTGTGTGGGTATGCCTGCTATGAGCTTGATAAATAATTGGAGGCTTATCAGTGTGTAGGAGTGCAGTTGGATTCAGTTGATGTGTTTTGCAGAGTCCTGTAAGAGGAGAAGTGAATAAGTGTTGCTGGATTGGGGGGAAGGGAGGCTGAGGGAAGTTGTGTTTTGTCCTGATCTGCTGAAAGAATGGCAATCAATGTGTTGATCTCTGATCTATAATGAACTTTGCAATTTTATGTATATTGTCTGTCAATATTGGTTTCAGTTGCTTTTATTTTTATTTAGGGGATACTAGAATTGGGACGTCCATAGGTCTGGCCATTTGTCTCCCTGTCTATCCATTGATAAAATTTTGATATCATCATTGTTTCCATCTACATTTTTTAATTTTACAGATGTTGTCCTTTCTGGTATCATTATTTTTATGAACATTATCAGTAGCAAGTAGCAAGTAGCACAGTTACCATGATCAGCAGCAGCACTATCATCATCACTTTTAACCTCATAATCAACATCACAGTCATCATCATTATCATCATCATCAAATTTATAATCTTTGACAGTGGCCAAAGGTAGAGCTCCAAGTACAGCCAACCAAGGTTAACATTCAGGCATGTGTTCACAGGAAGCTTCCACAGTGAAGGCAGCATTATTATCAATGGCAGGTGCTTCAAGGGACACAACTTGCTGGTTGGACATTAATCCAAACAAACACCACTTCCTCTGTCTGCAGCAACATCTTTAGCACCATTATCATCACCATGGCGAATCTTCTCCTCAACATAATCATCATCATAATCCTCCTTCTCTGTCTCCTCATCATGACTACCACCATAACCATGTTCATCATCACCACATCACCACCACCACCATCACCATTACCAATATCATCATCGTCACCATAACCATCACCAACATTGATTCCATCATCAGCACAGCCATCATCAGCATAACTAAAATCATCACTACCATCATCATCAGCACCACAACTATCACCACAACCACCATCATCACTACTACCATCATCCCCACCACCATCATCACCATCACCATCATCACTATCATCACCACCACCACCACAACCACCATCATCACAACCATCATTACCACCATCATCACCATCACCACCACCATCATCACCACCACTATCATCACCATCACCACCACCATCATCACCACTACCATCATCACCACCACCATCACCACCACCACCACCATCATCATAACCATCATTACCACCACTATCATCACCATAATCACCACCATCATCACCACCACTTTCATCACCACCACCACCACCATCATCACAACCATCATTACCACCACCATTATCCCCATCATCATCACCACCATAATTTCCACCACCATCATTACCACCACTATCATCACCACCACCACCACCATCATCACCACCACTATCATTACCACCACCACTACCATCATAATCAAGAAAGGACCGGCTGACAACGTCCATGTAGACACCATCTGTCGAGTAGATTGACCTTTTGTCTGTATCCCTGAACTCACTGGTACATCCTGAATACTTTCTTGAAGTGTTCATTTCCTTATCTCTATTAACCATATTGTCAATATTGACCAAGGAAGACAAAAATTTACGACCCGCTTCTGTTAGCCCTTAGCCAGCTTAGAACAAGGTGAACATGCTTTGGCTCAAATAGTGTAGACCCAGACCTGACACCCTGCCCCCAATACACATTTATGTGTCCCTATTTATAATTTATAATTTTGTTTGAAGATTTGGATCACACACCTCCCAGCTTTATATTACGCAGGGCTTTTTTTTTTTGTTTCTTTAGTAGGAGCTGCTTACAGGCTCCTTTCCCTCAGAAAATGTCTCTAAAATCATGCAGTTTTCCCCCAAAAGTAACTTTACATCAGGTTTTTTCCTTCCCCTATAAGTAAGAAATCATTCTATTTTCCCTAAAATTATAGGGCATGGGTCCCTTCCCCTTGGCAGTGGAAAAAACACATTGATACACTTAAGTGTCCTTGCTTATATTATAGTTCTTTACTTTTTTTTTTAACCAGACTTGGAAACGCAAGCGGTAGTGTATCAGCTTCAGGTATGGTAGGCCCAGGGTTCGATCCCAGGCGATCCCAGGCCCCACCATACAAGAGTCATTAATAATGGTAGGGGTATAGCTTCCTTGCTATTTTACAAGTAAATATAAGGGTAGTTCCACAACTTGTTGGCCTGATGTGACCTGGTGTGGTATCATGCCAGATGTTTACTGCATGCTATATATTCAGTGAAGGCAGCACTATATCTGCTTCAAGAGGTCTCAGGACTGTTGGTGGGACGAAACACCCAATACACAAAACAGACTAACTTTTGTTTTGTTTAGCACATATCAAACAGAATTAATATTTCAAAAAGTGTAGATTTGGATCAACCAACTCCTGACTTTTTGCCTACACTGGTAAGTCTATCAGTGAAGATAAGACCTGTTTGCTGGTGAGTGGAACTTTCTTACAATGTGACTAGAGGACATTTGCTAATGTAATCAGTGGTGCGGAAATCCCATGCCCGACTTGCCTGACAAGGGAAATTTCATTGTCGGACAACTGAATGTTTCATCTTAGTTGTCCGTGGACAAGTTAATATTTGTTGTATAATAATTTTCATATCAAGAATTTTTTAGAAGTTAATTTCTAACAAAACCATAAAACATATTAGGGATTAACATTAGGAATGTCCGGCTGAAATGTGGCTTAATATATATTTTATAAATTATCAAAATATATCCAAGTTGTTTTCCTGTATATGCTATGCATAGTGAAAAGGGTGCATGTTCTATCAAAAATTCAATAAATATTAATAAATATCTGGACAAGCGGAATTTCATGACGGACAAGCTTTTAAAAGCCTTTTTAAAGCCAACTTGACCGTGGACAAGTACTTAAAAAATATGGATTTCCATACGCCAGGCAATCAGCCTATATACTACCACACACACACAATGCACTCATTATACCTTTCAAATAAGCACAGATATGTTTTGTTATGGGAAAGTTACAGTTGTATCTAATAATTTCCTTCTACAAAAACTTAACGCTGAATCTGTTACATATAAACACCTACTTCTTCTTTGTTGTAACTCACTTGTATCTACATTTAAAGGTGGTATTCAACAAGCTGGGCCAATTTTTCTTTTCTCAAATAACAAAAATAAGTTATTGTTTCAAGAAAAAGCCGTTCTAAAATGCTGTACATTGATGCCCTAGATCTGTGTGAACAGTGAAGCATAAATCCCTTCTTGTCATTGCAAACTGGAATTTCCTGTCCAAGCCATGCTGCATAGTTAAGCTATTTTAAGAAAATCATGTCACCAGGCGGTCTCTGTGGCCGAGCGGTTAGAGTCGCTGACATAACTCCTCGGCCCCTCATTGCGTGGGTTCGAGTCCGAGTCTGGGCGAGGACTTTCATGTTCGGCTGTTTTCCAGTTAACCCACTGTGCGCCTGTGGTTCTACCCAGACATTCGGTAAGTGTGAGGTCTTCCTCCATCAATAATTAGCTGACTTATAATCAGATTGAGTGTGTGGATTGTTACCAGCAATCTCTCTGTGATAGCTGTGTGTGGATCTAGATCAACCATGTCCTTATGAGAGCTATGTGTGGATCTAGATAAGCCATGTCCCTGTGAGAGCTGTGTGTGGATCTAGATCAACCATGTCCTTATGTGATAGCTGTGTGTGGATCTATATCAACCATCTCCCTGTGAGAGCTGTCTGTGAATCTAGATCAACCATCAGCCTGTGAGAGCTGTCTGATCTGGACCTTTGCTGTTTAATTTGTAAATCTCAAGCATTATGTATTTCTATGTGTGCACATACATTTTGAGAAAAAACAAACAAAGACAAAAACTTTCATTTTTCTAGATAGCAATTCAGCAAGGATTACTAAAAATAAAGCATAGTTTATGAATAAATGCAGCTTGTTATGGAGTTGCTCTGTCACAACCACATTGTCAACTAAAATATTCATAGACAGGAAATATGGTCCATAGAGAGTAATTGAACAAGCAGTCAAGTGAGTGGACTTTTATATGTTAGGTCAAGTATAGTCAACTTAAATACATTTGAGGTTAATTGGCATTTTTGACACTATCCAGAGCTGCAGATAAGATAAGTTAATCTGTGTTTCCATATATCCAATAATTCTAAACTAAACCCTATATTGTTGGTACTCATTAGAATTGTCCTATTTATACGATTCTGATGAGGATCAGGTATGCAGGGTTTAGAGACGGAATAAAGGAGTTTGTAGGAGCTGTGCCCCTTTTGAATGTGCCCCAAGAACCATCAGCCTAATTAGGGTTACCATACATATCCCATAATTCTCACTAAACTCAATATTGGTGGTACTCATTGAAATTGTCTCATTGAGACGATTCTAATGAGTACCAGATATAAAGGGTTTGGAGGAGAAATAAAGAATTTAGCAGGAGCTGTATATCCCATAATTCTCAACCAAACCCTATATTGTGGGTACTCGTTAGAAATGTCTTGTCAAGACTGTTCTAATGAGTACCAGGATTAAAGGGTTTGGAGGAAAAGTAAACAAGAAAGGATTTAGAAGGAGCTCTTTATCCCATAATTCTCAGCCAAATCCTATGTTGATATTAAACAAGGAAGTTCAGAGGAGGTCTACCCCTTTTAACTGGGGCTTTGACTATTGAGTTTGTTTGCTGACCACTTTATGTGATTGTTTTTGTAGTGTTTGCTTCTCTTTGTTTTATAACTCTGGCTTGAATGGTAAACAACCATTTCTTATTCTAGGTAAAAATAATTACATAACTTGATTTAAGGGCTTACAATTTCCTAATTTTTTTGTGTTATTTTTGTATAAAATTGTTACCAAATTTTTAGGGGTAGGGGTAAGCAATTACTCTGCATTTTATGGTGAAATTTTAAAATATTTCATTTTCTATCCAGAATGCCACAAATTTCCTCCCAAAAGGAAGCTTCCTGATAACATAAAGACCATGTTTCTATTTTAAAACTCATTTTGACAAGTTTATCTTGGGGGTATCCTTTTTTTCCCCCCCAAAAAAGCGCATTAATTGAATTATTCGGATTTAGCATTAAAAATAATCCTGAATCATTAAATTCTGTTACCAAATTTCTGAAATAATTTGTAAATAAGTCATGGATGAATATTTTGAGGAAAACTTGATTTTTGGGAAGGATTTCAGGAAATACGCTCATTTTGATAAGCTAAAATCTTAATTCTAATCTTGGTTGTATCAGTAGATTGAAATAGTTTTATCGTTGAGTTTATGTTATACCCTTAATCTTGTACATTCATGAAAATTGGGCAAATTTGATTCAAAACTTCCAGCTGAGAACCTTTACCTGCAGATTTCTGTATGCAATAAATGTCATGAAAGAATTCATTTTGTAATCGATGTGAACACATGGGAAATTTCTAAGTTAAGGTTGTATGAAGATTGTATTTTCATCATCAAAATATAAGGAAATAATGTTTTTTTTTTGTATATATTGTATGACATACATTATGGCTGTTTGTTTATAGTTTTTAATATTATTTCAAATGAGGCAATATAGAAAATATTCATACATTTTGTTTTAAAACCGTTTAGCACTGCCCAATCATAAAATTGTTTAAAAGTTATTGGTTGAACCTCAAAATGTTCCAATCACTTACGAAGTGTTCCTATGACTTGCATGTATTTACGTGCAAATTTCTGACAATGAAGATGCAACGTCGAAATTATTTCCCTTCTAAATAATATCATGCCAGGTGTTCTGGTATTCTAGTGAAGGCAGCACTGAACATTCTCCCAAAAATTAAACATTAAACCAGACTAAAATAAACACTGCCAGTTCTCTTAACTCTAGAAAACTTCTGAGCTAGAATGGGTAAAGCATAGGCATATAGCTTCAGATGGTATCTGCCAGGTCACTATTTGCTGCTGGGTAATCGGAACTCCTTGGGTTGTTCCCTCCTCGGACCTGGTAGCGCAATCGGTAGAGCACCGGCTCTAAGTACGGGAGGCACTGGGTTTGATCCCTAGGTTTGATCCCTGGCCACCACATACCAAATTCGTAAAAAATGGTAGTGGTATAGCTATCTTACTAAGGCTCAAGCAGATATAAGGGTAGTTCCACGATTGGTTGGCCCAGTGTCAGGATAAAGTGACTGGGTGTGGTATTATGCCAGGTGTTCATGGCGGGTTATACATAGTAAAGTCAACACTATTTCTGCCTCAAGAGGCAGTTAACAGAAATACTGTTGGTGGGAAGATAAACACAATAAACAAACATTCCATCCTCAGGACCATCATCCCTCGGATGTATCTGGTGCAATGATACTTTCAGAAATCATGATCGTTTTGTTTGCCGGAAGTTGGAAGAAGAATATGCCTAAAATGTAGTTCGAACAAAACATTAACAATGGTATTGTTTGACAGCTGTGTGTCTGCTGCGCTGGGTGAATTAAAATTTGATGATTTAAATTTAAAGCCGCCACAATTGAAGATTTACAGGCATCATACTGTAGTGAGCTGTCATCGGAGCTGCCATCTTTGTTTTGATGTGTCACAAAAGTAGTCCCATTTAGTGAAATGGCCGAGGTGATTCAACTACCTACATACATCAGAGAGATGATTCGTGAATTATCCAAGGTGTTTTGATTGAGTTATGTATGTGCCAATGAGACATTAATGAGTAGTCTACCCGGAATAGTCCCTACAATCATGTAGGTTCTTTCATAGTTTTACTCGGTTTTTATGCTTGTGCTCTTTGGAGTGTATGTTGACTTTTCTGCCTTTGTAGTGATATATCCATGCTAACTATCATCAACAAACACTTTTCTTTTTTCAATAACAAATCTCTACAAGTATTTAATTGAATTTTAAGCTTATATTTATGCAAAAGTAAGACATTTTGCTGCTTGTTACTGCAATATCTACTAAAGAACAGGTGATTATGTCCAAGAATTCCAGCTAAAAGGACTACCTACTGTTTGGTATGCCTCGGATATTATCTATCAAGGGAGACAATTTCCATTCCACCAAGCGGAAATGTATAACCCATTAACATGAACCAGAGCTAAGTTTATTTACCAATGCCGAAGGCTTGAATTCTGGTCTTTTAACTATAACTCCAGAATATATTTTCTAATACATGGTTGACTTGAGCACTTCTTACTTAAGAATGGTTGGTGAATATGGACCTTGGTCAAGATCTTAACTACATATTGCTCCATGTAGCTGAATCCTGAGTGCTGGTTCTACCCAGGAAGTGGACAGTCAAGAGGGATTAATATAAATTTTTCAACTTGTTTCTCTTCTTTCTTGTTACAAACAACTAATTTATTAAACTAAGCTTACTTCCTCCTCATGCGGTTACATGTGTTTCTGATATATTTTTATCCATTAATTCTTATATTCAAATTATTTGGAATCCCAAGATGCACTTGGGAGATATTTATACTTTTATTGGTGAGTCTTTTAGATATTTATTTATAGGTTGGATGACTGCATGAGCTATTTTTAGAAACATACTTTATATCTTGGCACATGTGTAGACATTTAGCCCACAGTGAGGTATGGTTATCAGGCTAGTCCAGTCAGTGCATTACATTGTGTGGAATGTATATAATGTTAATGTTCCTGTCATCAACATACAAACTTAACTTCTGACTACAGCAGACATCGCGAAAACCGTCGGTCCGACGGTCCTGACCGGTAAATTTTGACTCGGTCCGACTAAATTTGTGATGGGGTCGGTCCGTCTGACCGACAGTTTTCACGGCCAGATGTAAACAATAATGAAGATTTAATCTTTATCAATTATTAAACACCGCTTAAAAATCGCGTTTTTATCAATGATATTGTCAAATAACCATTTTTTTACGAATCCGATGTCATTTCCGGTAATGTAGGTGTCGGAATGCGTACCGCACCCAATCGTATCTACTCGGCGATCTCCGGCAAGCTTCGGAGATAATGCCCCGTATGTAATTGTATGAATACACCAGTTGGTGATTTGCCCCGGCAAATAACTTCTCATTGCATTATGTAAACAAAGATGGCTGACTTTTCAAAGTGCATGCAGTACGCTTTAGATATAATGGAGATTCAATACTCCTTGAAAGAAGAGCAGATTGCTTCGTTGAATAATATTTCTAACTTAGTTGATACTGTATGTATATTACCGACTGGATTTGGTAAAAGAGTAATATACCAATTATTACCCTGCATGCACTCGGATCACGCTTCGGTGTCGAAGCTTGCCGGAGATCGCCGAGTAGGTACGATTGCCATTTTGGAAGTAGTTCGTCAATATGGCGGCGACCGCATTATATCCGAGGCGTTGCGTCAACACACGGTCAAAATGACCTGTGTGAATGCACTCGGTGCATTGTGGGTAAAGTAGTTCTAACATGGCTGTTATGAATACGGAAGTGGTTGCTAAAATGAACAAAGCAAGTACGAAGAGGTATACAACAGATCATTTTGGCATTTCTTTATACCTTCTAATAGTTAAAATATGTTTCATGCAAACATTTTGAACTAAATTTTGTAAACGGTCCAGACTTTAACGTAGTGACGTCACACGCTATGTATAGAATGGACCTATTACTGTTTAACGAAAGCGAAAGGTGCAAAACTAGATCATCGTATTTTTTTCCATTTATCTATAAATATCAAGACTTTAAAAGTTTCTGGAATAGAATAAGGCCTTAGAATATGGTTGTTTAGTTATTTATCTTAATTCAATGAATATTATAATCGAACGTATTTCTAACGCGGAACTATTTTTTATGTAGGCACAAATCTCAAATTTTGGGTGAGTTACGAGTCGTAGTATAGAGATGACTTTAACGTAGTGACGTCACACGCTATGTATAGAAAGATATCCGAGGTGATTACGTAAAGGAAGGAATTACCCGAGGAGTTCCGAGTGGTACCGCACCATCAAACACCATGCAGCATTTGCCTCCCTTTGCAATACATTACCAAATAATGTTTACTACTGTGTATATATCACGCGATGTTTTGAAACGCTCAAATGATAAACGTTTGTCATGAACATTGGAATGTTTTAAATGATAGTTCCAAACAATATTCTTATCCTTTGGAACATGTTATTCGATTCTATTACGAAACCGGTACCGGTTCGGTCCGACAAATACAAATTGCCAACAAGTCTACCAATCAGAATTTGCATAACAAATAAGTGCGAGTGATAAAAAATGGCTACCCTCAAGTTTTATTCCGGGGCAAAACCTGGCAATAAATGATAAACTTTGAAAGTTTGTTAATGTTTACCCGAGAGTGAACTGTTTAGTTGAATAAGAAATTAAGCTGGTTTAATTATTTTGTCAAATAAAGCTCTTTGAACTGTTATTTGTGTTCAAGTTTAACTGGTTAATATCTCAATACATTTTTATTTCTTATAAATGTAAAATTAGCAACAAAGGCTTTGAAAAAGCTAGTTTTCGAACAAAAATTGTCGGACCGGCAATTTTTCTTTCGGACCGGCAAAATATCAGAGGCTGCCGGTCCGAATGACTGACACTTTTTCTGAACTTTCGCGATGTCTGCTACAGGATTATGTTTATGTTGCCATCATCAAGTGTTAGACTGGATTAAATGCTGATCACTTGGATTATTTTTTGTGTGGTCTAATTTGAGTATGTAAAATTGTTTTCTAAATGTTTTTATTTTTACCCTCTACTTTCTAAATGCTTTTATCCTTACCCTCTACTTTAAGATGCTTATATTCTTACCCAGTGCTTTCTAAATACTTATATTCTTACCCAGTGCTTTCTAAATACTTATATTCTTACCCAGTGCTTTTTAAATACTTATATCCTTACCCTCTACTTTCTAAATGCTTATATTCTTACCCTCTACTTTCTAAATACTTATATTCTTACCCAGTGCTTTCTAAATACTTATATTCTTACCCAGTGCTTTCTAAATGCTTATATTATTACCCTCTACTTTCTAAATACTTATATCCTTACCCTCTACTTTCTAAATACTTATATTCTTACCCTCTACTTTCTAAATACTTATATTCTTACCCAGTGCTTTCTAAATACTTATATTCTTACCCAGTGCTTTCTAAATGCTTATATTCTTACACTCTGCTTTCTAAATACTTATATTCTTACCCAGTGCTTTCTAAATACTTATATTCTTACCCTCTACTTTCTAAATGCTTATATTCTTACCCTCTACTTTCTTAATACTTATATTCTTACCCTCTACTTTCTTAATACTTATATTCTTACCCTCTACTTTCTAAATACTTATATCCTTACCCTCTACTTTCTAAATACTTATATTCTTACCCAGTGCTTTCTAAATACTTATATTCTTACCCAGTGCTTTTTAAATACTTATATCCTTACCCTCTACTTTCTAAATGCTTATATTCTTACCCTCTACTTTCTAAATACTTATATTCTTACCCAGTGCTTTCTAAATACTTATATTCTTACCCAGTGCTTTCTAAATGCTTATATTATTACCCTCTACTTTCTAAATACTTATATCCTTACCCTCTACTTTCTAAATACTTATATTCTTACCCTCTACTTTCTAAATACTTATATTCTTACCCAGTGCTTTCTAAATACTTATATTCTTACCCAGTGCTTTCTAAATGCTTATATTCTTACACTCTGCTTTCTAAATACTTATATTCTTACCCAGTGCTTTCTAAATACTTATATTCTTACCCTCTACTTTCTAAATGCTTATATTCTTACCCTCTACTTTCTTAATACTTATATTCTTACCCTCTACTTTCTTAATACTTATATTCTTACCCTCTACTTTCTAAATACTTATATTCTTACCCTCTACTTTCTAAATGCTTGTATTCTTACCCTCTACTTTCTAAATACTTATATTCTTACCCTCTACTCTCTAAATGCTTATATTCTTACACTCTGCTTTCTAAATACTTATATTCTTACCCTCTACTTTCTAAATACTTATATTCTTACCTTCTACTTTCTTAATACTTATATTCTTACCCTCTACTTTCTTAATACTTATATTCTTACCCTCTACTTTCTAAATGCTTATATTCTTACCCTCTACTTTCTAAATACTTATATTCTTACCCTCTACTTTCTTAATACTTATATTCTTACCCTCTACTTTCTAAATACTTATATTCTTACCCTCTACTCTCTAAATGCTTATATTCTTACACTCTGCTTTCTAAATGCTTATATTCTTACCCTCTACTTTCTAAATACTTATATTCTTACCCTCTACTCTCTAAATACTTATATTCTTACCCTCTACTTTCTAAATACTTATATTCTTACCCTCTACTCTCTAAATACTTATATTCTTACCCTCTACTTTCTAAATACTTATATTCTTACCCTCTACTCTCTAAATACTTATATTCTTACCCTCTACTTTCTAAATACTTATATTCTTACCCTCTACTCTCTAAATACTTATATTCTTACCCTCTACTTTCTAAATACTTATATTCTTACCCTCTACTTTCTAAATACTTATATTCTTACCCTCTACTCTCTAAATACTTATATTCTTACCCTCTACTCTCTAAATACTTATATTCTTACCCTCTACTTTCTAAATACTTATATTCTTACCCTCTACTCTCTAAATACTTATATTCTTACCCTCTATTCTCTAAATACTTATATTCTTACCCTCTACTCTCTAAATACTTATATTCTTACCCTCTACTTTCTAAATACTTATATTCTTACCCTCTACTCTCTAAATACTTATATTCTTACCCTCTACTCTCTGAATACTTATATTCTTACCCTCTACTCTCTTAATACTTATATTCTTACCCTCTACTTTCTAAATACTTATATTCTTACCCTCTACTCTCTAAATACTTATATTCTTACCCTCTACTTTCTAAATACTTATATTCTTACCCTCTACTTTCTAAATACTTATATTCTTACCCTCTACTCTCTAAATACTTATATTCTTACCCTCTACTCTCTAAATACTTATATTCTTACCCTCTACTTTCTAAATACTTATATTCTTACCCTCTACTTTCTTAATACTTATATTCTTACCCTCTACTTTCTAAATACTTATATTCTTACCCTCTACTTTCTAAATGCTTATATTCTTACCCTCTACTTTCTAAATACTTATATTCTTACCCTCTACTCTCTAAATGCTTATATTCTTACACTCTGCTTTCTAAATACTTATATTCTTACCCTCTACTTTATAAATACTTATATCCTTACCCTCTACTTTCTAAATGCTTATATTCTTACCCTCTACTTTCTAAATACTTATAATCTTACCCTCTACTCTCTAAATGCTTATATTCTTACACTCTGCTTTCTAAATACTTATATTCTTACCCTCTACTTTCTAAATGCTTATATTCTTACCCTCTACTTTCTAAATGCTTATATTCTTACCCTCTACTTTCTAAATACTTATATTCTTACCCTCTACTTTCTAAATGCTTATATTCTTACCCTCTACTTTCTAAATACTTATATTCTTACCCTCTACTTTCTAAATGCTTATATTCTTACTCTCTAGTTTCTAAATACTTATATTCTTACCCTCTACTTTCTAAATGCTTATATTCTTACCCTCTACTTTCTAAATGCTTATATTCTTACTCTCTAGTTTCTAAATGCATTATTTTCTTACTCTCTACTTTCTAAATGCATTATGTTTTTACCGCCTGCTTTCTAAATACTTATAGTCTTGCCTCTGACTTGCTAGAAACACCATTAAGGCAGGGTATGTTTTATGTAAATCGGGTGAATGTGGGTGGTTTCAGCAGGAAAGTGTTTTCTTTGTAATCATCATAAGATGGATTATTAAATATTTTCAGTACCTAATGAATATTAATTTATATATTTAAATGTAGTAGGCTATCACTGCTTTAGAATATTAGTCAAAACAAATTCCCAAAGCACCTATTGATCTGGGCATGATATCATGATATCATGTTACATGTCCATAGAAGTCAGTCACAGTGAACTACACAAATACTGTGCCAATTTGTCTTTTAAGACCTTCTTAGCTTCTTAAGTTCCCAGCACCCCCCCCCCCCCCCCCCCCATGCTATAAGATTACAGCTAAAACACATAATTTGTGTATTATACAGAAGGTATGTCATTGGGAAGAGGTTGTAGAAACAATCAGTCACTAGATGCACATGTGGTTAGATGCACATGGTTCTAGAAATGCACATGGGGCTAGAGATGCACATGGGGCTAGAGATGCACATGGGGCTAGAGATGCACATAGGGCTAGATGCACATGGGGCTAGAGATGCACATGGGGCTAGAGCACATGGGGCTAGATGCACATGGTTCTTGATATGTACATGGGGCTAGAGATGCACACGGGGACTAGGTGCACATGGGGCTAGAGATGCACATGGGGCTAGAGATGCACATAGGGCTAGATGTACATGGGGCTAGAGATGCACATGGGGCTAGATGTACATGGGGCTAGATGCACATGGTTCTTGATATGCACATGGGGCTAGATGCATAGGGGGCTAGATGCACATGGGGTTAGATGCACATGGGGCTAGATACACATGGGGCTAGATGCATAGGGGGCTAGATGCACATGGGGTTAGATGCACATGGGGCTAGATGCACATGGGGCTAGATATGCACATGGGGCTAGATGCACATGGGGCTCGATGCACATGGGGCTAAATGCACATGGGGCTAGATGCACATGGAGCTAGATGCACATGGGGCTAGATATGCACATGGGGCTAGATGCACATGTGGCTAGATGCACATGGGGCTAGATACACATGGGGCTAGATGCTCATGGGGCTAGATGCACATGGGGCTAGATGGACATGGGGCTAGAGGTGCACATGGAGCTAGAGGTGCACATGGGGCTAGTGGGGCTAGAGGTGCACATGGGGCTAGATGCACATGGAGCTAGATGCACATGGGGGTTACATGCACATGGGGCTAGAGGTGCACATGGAGCTAGAGATGCACATGGGGCTAGAGGTGCACATGGGGCTAGATGCACATGGGGCTACTGCACTGCCACTGGCCAGCAAGACTGTCATCCAAACCCCTTTCCTGAATCCTGAGGCTATTACCATCCCCACTACAATACTGTAACCCATTAACCTCCCACTGTTAACTTAGATAAGGCCACAGTTTTCAGAGCCTTTAAGTAATTGATTTGACTAGTAATGTTTTCAAAGAATTAACAGGTTGTTAACTGGGCTCCCATGGCTGAATGGTTATAGCCTTGCATTGCCTCACCTTCTCGCGTGGGATCAAGTCCCGATCAAGGGAGAACTTCCATGTTGGGAGATCTTTCAGCAGACCTGCGATGCATCTGTGACTCTACCCAAACATTTGTCTCTGGTCATAATAACTGTTCTGCTTTTATTGTTCATTCTTTCCTAATCTTTCAATAAGCATGACTACCAGGTACAGATTCGATCCAGGGCTGTGACATACCAAAGTTGTTAAAAAATGGGAGTAGTATAGCTCCCTTGCTAATGTTCAGGCAAATATAAGCTTAATTCTACGACTGGTTGGCCCGGTGTCAGGATAATGTGACTGGGTGTGGTATCATGCCAGGTGTTCATGGCATTCTATACACAGTGAAGGCAGCACTATATCTGCTTTAAGTGGACACCTTTTCCAGATAACTGAAATACTGTTGATGAAACGATAAACCCAATCAATAAACAAACAATAATCACGAAGGGGATTTCTGCTAAACACAGGTATTGATGTCAGAATGAATTTCTGGTTGATGTAACATGATCATGAAAAGCAAGTAGTCATGTGGTTTTCTTAAGTATAGCTCACCATGCAGTGTGGTTCATAGAGGATAAACATGTTTGTAATGATGAGTGAGTGTTATGTTTCACTTTGCACATAAATGAAGGACATGCAAAAACAGCATTTCGTGGGGGTCTTTACAGGTAACATTAATTTATTTGGTTTGTTATGAATAGAAATTGTCATATACCACTTTTAAACACCCCTCCCTTACCCCCCCCCCATCCCCCCCTCCACCCCCCATCCCCCAAACTCAACTAACAACAAAAGCAACAAAGCTTAGCAATGGTGATATTCAATTGTCTCTTTTTTTACGGGGGGGCCCGTGGCCAAGTGGTCAGAGCCACTGACTTGTAACTCCTCAGCCCTTTCACCGTGTGGGTTCGAGTCCTGGTCAGGGAGAGAAATTTCATGTTTTCCACCTAACCTGCAATGTGCCGGTGTTTCAACCCAGTCTGGGGGTATTCCTCCACCAATAATTAGCTTGACGTATAGATGAGTAATATGACCATAATTGTGCCGGTGTGATGTAACAAAATTACTAACTAACTAACTAAATCTCTTCTTTTAGATATAAGATAGAACCTAAGGTATCCCTAATAATAAATTAGATTCTTAGCAGTTTATGCTGTTTCCTTTTGAGATAGTGCCATCACATAAAGACCGGCCGCAAAAGCTCAATTGGTAGAGCGTCGGCTTGCAGATCAGGAGGTGGCAGGTTCAATCCCTGGCAGGGCTAAACCAAAGACTTTAAAGTTGGTAGTAGTGGCTTCCCTCCTAATTCTTGGGACTAAGTATATAATGATATAATGATAGAATTGTCGTTGCACAGTATCGTCAGAAATGCCGGCAAATCCCCATCACTCAAAGTGAACTTTATTATTTTTGCATAAATATGAGTACTAAATCACTCAGAATATTGTTATATACACCAGTATATGGACCTGCATGCTGATGTTTATCAGAGTGTAGAGTTACCGGCTTGTAACTCCTCAGCCCCTCACCGCATGGGTTCGAGTCCTGGTCACAGAACGGGGGCGGGGGTTGGGTGGTGGTGCTGATGTTTATCTGAATAGATGTACCACAGTCTTAGCAAAAACAACTACATAACCCTCCATAGGGTACAAGCATAAAATCCAAGTATCCATAATAAATAGACCTATTTTCATTTATGGAGTATTAATGGGAGACAATTCATTTATAAATGTTAATTGGCGAATAATTATCTGAGCAGAAATGTCATGTTACTCTCCAAAGTGTACAAGCAGAAAAAACAGAGTAATCCAAATAAAAGGACTTATTAACATTTAGAGAGTATTAAAGGGAGACTACTCACTAATAATCCCTTACTCTTATGAAGCTCGATAGATCACAAATCTCTTGCTAAGCAAATCATTAAAACCATGAATTATTTATACTCAACCTAACAACAGTGTCAACCCATGACTGGTTTTAAGTTTCTTAAACAGATGAAAAATTTATAAAAAAAATAAATTGATCATCACAAACTTATAATGTGCTCAGTCTTATCAAAACTTGGTTTGTATGTATATGCCCTAGGGACAAGTGATCAAAACTGTTTTCATGGTGTTTGCCATCGTTAAATTATAGGTTTACAGGCTTCCCTTTATCAACCATGGCCAGATTGGTATTGTTATTGAATTTCAACTCTTCAACTACTCTGTGCACAGGTCAGAGGTTCGAGCTTCTGTCAGAGCCCACCTATAGTGTGTCAGTGGTTCTACACAGACCTTTGTCAGCAGGTCTTGTTGCACCAACAATAGTTTACTAGACATCGTTCTAATGCCCATACTTGTGTTTAATTATGCTGTATTAAAAAAAACCCAACAACATATATGACAGCTTTTAGTACAACATATACATTAGCTTTTAGTACAACAACATATACAACAATTTTTAGTACAACAACATATACAACAGTTTTTAGTAGAACAACATATACTACAGTTTTTAGTACAACAACATATACAGTAGTGTTTAGTACAACAACATATACAACAGTTTTTAGTAGAACAGCATATACAACAGTTTTTAGTACAACATATTCAACAGTTTATAGAACAACATATGCAACAGTTTTTAGTACAACAACATAGTCAACAGTAATTAGTACAAGAACATATTCAACAGTTTTTAGTACAACAACATATTCAACAGTTTTTAGTACAACAAATTCAACAGTTTTTAGTACAACAACATATACAACAGTTTTTAATACAACAACATATTCAACAGTTTTCAGTACATGACTTTTAAACGTGTTTTTGCTCCAAAGCAAATGGCTTAAATATTGCATTTGTGAGAATCATGCAGCGTGTGTAAACCAGAGGTTAAAGGTCAAAAGTAACATTATCAGCCATGATATCACCATTCCCCCCCCCCACTTGCTCTGTTCATCACAAACTGCAACAGTCCTGTTTGTTTTTGATTGTTTTCATCAAGCCAGTTTTCAGTATTCACAACCCAGTTTTCTGTATTTACAACCCAGTTTTCTGTTTTCCCAGTTTTCTGTTTTCATCAACCAAGTTTTCTGTTTTCATCAAACCAGTTTTCTGTTTTCATCGGCCCAGTTTTCTGTTTTCCCAGTTTTCTGTTTTCATCAACCAAGTTTTCTGTTTTCATCAAACCAGTTTTCTGTTTTCATCGGCCCAGTTTTATGTTTTCATCGACCCAGTTTTCTGTTTTCATCGACCCAGTTTTCTTTTTTCATCAACCCAGTTTTCTGTTTTCATCGACCCAGTTTTCTGGTTTCATCGACCCAGTTTTCTGTTTTCATTGACCCAGTTTTTTGTTTTTATCGACCCCAGTTTTCTGTTTTCATCGACCCAGTTTTCTGTAAAATCTTACTTTTTTCTTTTTTACAACAAACGTTAGTAAACCATTTTGTTAAGGTCCTTACCTTAGAAACCATCAAAGATTTTCACTTCACACTTGAAATACTTGCTCAACAGCAGAAGCCTTTTTCAGGGGCAGATAACCCTATAATTAATTTTGCCGCATTTATGTCCCCTTTCGGCTTAGGAGTTTTGGTGTTTGTTATGGTTTTGTTAAAAAGTCCAATCCTGAAATACAAAATCTGTCCCAAGATACTTGAAAAACTTGTCCCCTATCAAAAACTTAACTTCCTAATTCTGTAAACAATCCCACAGTTTGATTGAAATCTTTACTTGAAAATATCTTCCCACTCAATGCTGAACATTAACCCCACTTACAAAGTACATTGGAAAACCCCCACTTTACCACACATGGACTTATCTACGCTCATTAACTACGTCAACACCTTGAACCTGTTAAATCACAATAAAATGATCAAGACATGCAAAAAATGCATGAGTATTTGTAACTCCCATGTGACATTATATACAACTATCTTTGGGACTACCGGATAAGCTCCCTTGCTAACGCTCAAGCAAATGTAAGGGTAGTTCCATGACTGGTTGGCCAGGTGTCAGGATAATGTGACCTGTTGTGGTATCATATCAGGTGTTCATGGCATGCTTTACACGGTAAGCACTGGACCTAGTAGAACAATCGGTAGAGTGTTGGCTCCAGGTACGGGAGGCCCAGGGATCAATCCCGGGCCTCAACAACCAAAACATACCAAAGTCGTTAAAAAATGGAAGTGGTATAGCACCCTTGCTAACTCTCAAACAAATATAAGGGTAGTTCCAAGACTGGTTGGCTCGGTGTCAGGATAATGTGACTGGGTGTGGTATCATGCCAGGTGTTCACGGCATGCTATACACAGTGAAGGCACCACTATAACTGCTTCAAGTGGACACCATCTCCAGATAACTGAAATACTGTTTATGAGACGATAAACCCAATCAATCAATCAATCAATATTTGTAGGATATGTAATAAACAATTAAATGTATAAACAATTAACCCCCCACCCCTCCTCCTGCCCCCTTTATGATACACATAATATGATAATCAAGATAACATAACATATGAACAATCTACCCCCCTACTGTAAACTTACAAACAATAAAATTATCAAACCATGAACAAAATGCATGTACGGCTTTTGTCTAGTGCTTACTATCATTATCAATCACTTCCGCCCTACTTTTCTTTCCACTTTACACAATGAATCACCAGAACGTGGAACAAATGCAATTGTCTTATACTTTTTTATAATTTTTTGATCTACTTGTATAAAGTTTGAAGATTTAGACCTATGACCATGACATGGGGAATTAAGCACTCACAAAAAATGTTTGGGAATGTTTTTTAAGAAAGATTTTTTTATAAAGAATATAAAATAAATGTTAAAATTTCTTTAGATTTGAAGCAAATAAACTTTTTTAGCTATGACTATAACATTGGTTGTAAATAAATCCTGGATTAAGGATGATAAAGATTAAAAATGGTATAGGCCAGTGTGCATCTAATATATATAACAACATCTTACCCATGTTCTTGGGAATTCGTTCATAATTTCTTATAATCTTATGGTTTAGTGTAAGTAAAGGCTATTTATAACATTATCTCTATTGTTAGACTGTAAAAATCCTTAAAAAGTTTGCTTTAAATGTGTAAAAATATATAAATAATCACAAGTTGAATTAGGCTAAAAATAGATATTGAGTCAGGGTTTATTCTGAGCGCCCATGGCCATGGCATAGCCCCTTACTGCATGGGTACAAGTCCCGTTCGTGGCAAAGAACTTAATGTTGGAAGGTCATCTAGCTGACCTTCGGTGCACCACTGGTTCTACCCAGACATGTGTCTGGGGATCTTCCTCCACCAAAACAGCTGGACGTTGCTATAATGATCATAATTGGTCACTCCGACCAAACTACAGTGTTTAACACTATCTTTTAAATGTAATTGAAAGATTAATCAACACATTCTTTTTCCTCTAGATATCAGGTTATCTCTTGTTTTCTGTATTACTCTAGGAACAAACAAACCTTTTTCATGCAACAATGGTTCATTTTTTGTATTGTTTAGTTACATTGTACTGACTCACTTGTAATAAAATAGAGGTGTTATGCTATGTTGGTGTAGAGAGACCCCCGACAAATGTCTGGGTAGAACCAGATGGGAAGGGACTCCCATGGCCGAGCGGTTAGAGTAACGACTTGTAACTTCTCAGCCCCTCACTGCGTGAGTTCAAGTCCCGGCCGCAGGGGTGGTAAGGGCTGGGGGTGCTAGCAGGGTGAGAGTGGAAGGGTGGGGAGAACTTTCATGTGGGTAGGTTTTCCAGCTAACCTGCAGTGCGCCAGTGGTTCTACCCAGACATAAGTCTGGGATCTTCCTCCAACAACAACTAGCTGGACGTCTTCAATATGATTGTGTCGGTGAGATGTAACAAAATATCCAAAATAACCAAGAACCAGCTGTGTTATGTGGGTCAGCTGGGAAACCGTCTCACAAGTCTCTCCCCCCCTAACTGTGACTCTTACTCACCCCATTTAGTAAGAATATCTGTGGTTTCTCTGCATTACTCATGGAAACAAACAAAATTACAAAACATTGGTACAAAATATACTTAGTTTCTGCTTATCTCAACATGAAAAGGTTGTGAAATAGAGTCTAAGCAGCAAGTAATGAAGATCAAACAGCTCAAATGTAAAGATTTTGCTCATGAGAACAGGCAATTGTCAACTCTAAGCAGCATATTATTCGCAATCAAAGATGAAGGTTATCAAACATATACGGTGTAACCTCGCTAAAGGACCACTCCTCTAAGTGGGACACTTTTAAAAAGACCCCAGATGTCCCTGTTAGCAAGGTTTTACTGTGGATAGACAATTTCCAGTATAAACAAATAGTGTAGATCCTGATCAGACAACTCCCAGTAGAGCACAGGCTGATCTAGATCTACACTTTTTATCCTTGCCTAATCAATATGTTATTAGCAGGCTGAAAGCAAAAAAAGAAAAAAAAAAGAAGACTGTTTGCAAAAGTGTGGTATCTCCATTATAAATCTCTTCTAGATAGCTGAAACTTGACTCTGTGCAGCCCCGGTATTTAATTTATTCATGTACAACATTCAGCTGTCATTTGAAAACAAAAGACAAGGGAAATTGTTCAGCCCCCCCCACCACCACATACAGACAGCATAATATCACCTGCACAGGTGGTTTTGGTTGTCTCGGTTACATTTAAATATGTCAGAGTGACACATTGGTGGAAATAAAGGAGATACCATTTCTCAAGGGGAACCAATCTGAACCAGCAACAATATATCCTATAATTCTCAACCAAACCCTTTATTGTGGGCATTCATTAAAATTGTCTCACTGAGACGATTCTAATGAGTACCAGGTATAAAGGGTTTGGAAGAGAAATAATGGATTTAGCAGAAGCTCTATATCCTATAATTCTCAACTCTGGACGGAAACCTGGAAAGAAACACTTTCATTTCACATTAGGGTTGCATTATTTGACATTTTTTCTTTCTAATTTTTTTTTTCTATTTCTTTACACATGACCATTACAACATCATCTAATACATAGACCAATGGCTCCAGGCATGGGAGGCCACAGGTAAAATACATGGGCTATGACATTAATAAAAGTCATCAAAAAATGCTGTTAGTAAGTGCTTAAGGCTCAAGCAAGTATAAGGATAGTTCCTTGGTACAGGAGGCCCCGGGTTCGATCCTGGTCCACGACATACCGAAGTTGTTAAAAATGGTAAAACCCAAAATACATATTTCACAAGGCCATATTCAAATTTGCCAAGCTCAACTCCTCTTCTGACCAGAATTATCTCCCTAAGTTAAAGTCACTTTCTCCCTGTACCGGACCTGGTAGTGGAATCGGTAGAGCATCGGCGTCAGGTATGGGAGGCCCTGGGTTCGATCCCGGGCCACGACATACCTAAGTCGTTAAAAATGGTAGTGGTTTAGCTCCCTTTCAAACACTCAAGCAAATATAAGGGTAGTTCCACAACTGGTTGGCCCGGTGTCAGGATAATGTGACTGGTAGCGGTATCATGGCAGGTGTTCAAGCTGAAGGCTTGATATCTTAGTGAAGACAACACAAACCTATCATGTCAACACCACATCTCCTTCAAGTTACAACTGTTTCCTGGATCACTGAAATATTGTTGATGTCGAAGCTAACAAATAATGATGTAACTGAATCTGTACATGATTCAATTATAGAATATACACTAACCCTTTACTTACTAGAAACACCATGAGGGTTGGGTATGTTTTATGTTAACTTAACCCTTTCCTTACTGGAAACACTATTAGGGCATGGTATGTTTCATGTAAACCCTTTACTTACTAGAAACACCATGAGGGTTGGGTATGTTTTATGTTAACTTAACCCTTTCCTTACTGGAAACACTATTAGGGCATGGTATGTTTCATGTAAACCCTTTACTTACTGGAAACACCATGAGGGTGGGGTATGTTTCATGTAAACCCTTTACTTACTGGAAACATTAGGGTGGGGTATGTTTCATGTAAACCCTTTACTTACTGGAAACACCATGAGGGTGGGGTATGTTTCATGTAAACCCTTTACTTACTGGAAACATTAGGGTGGGGTATGTTTCATGTAAACCCTTGACTTACTGGAAACACCATGAGGGTGGGGTATGTTTCATGTAAACCCTTTACTTACTGGAAACATTAGGGTGGGGTATGTTTCATGTAAACCCTTTACTTACTGGAAACACCATGAGGGTGGGGTATGTTTCATGTAAACCCTTTACTTACTGGAAACATTAGGGTGGGGTATGTTTTATGTTAAACCTTTTCTTACTGGAAACACCATGAGGGTGGGGTATGTTTCATGTAAACCCTTTACTTACTGGAAACATTAGGGTGGGGTATGTTTTATGTTAAACCTTTTCTTACTGGAAACACCATGAGGGTGGGGTATGTTTCATGTAAACCCTTTACTTACTGGAAACATTAGGGTGGGGTATGTTTTATGTTAAACCTTTTCTTACTGGAAACACCATGAGGGTGGGGTATGTTTCATGTAAACCCTTTACTTACTGGAAACATTAGGGTGGGGTATGTTTTATGTTAAACCTTTTCTTACTGGAAACACCATGAGGGTGGGGTATGTTTCATGTAAACCCTTTACTTACTGGAAACATTAGGGTGGGGTATGTTTTATGTTAAACCTTTTCTTACTGGAAACACCATGAGGGTGGGGTATGTTTCATGTAAACCCTTTACTTACTGGAAACATTAGGGTGGGGTATGTTTTATGTTAAACCTTTTCTTACTGGAAACACCATGAGGGTGGGGTATGTTTCATGTAAACCCTTTACTTACTGGAAACATTAGGGTGGGGTATGTTTTATGTTAAATCTTTTCTTACTGGAAACACCATGAGGGTGGGGTATGTTTCATGTAAACCCTTTACTTACTGGAAACATTAGGGTGGGGTATGTTTTATGTTAACCCTTTACTTACTGGAAACATTAGGGTGGGGTATGTTTTATGTTAACCCTTTACTTACTGGAAACATTAGGGTGGGGTATGTTTCATGTAAACCCTTTACTTACTGGAAACATTAGGGTGGGGTATGTTTTATGTTAAACCTTTTCTTACTGGAAACACCATGAGGGTGGGGTATGTTTCATGTAAACCCTTTACTTACTGGAAACATTAGGGTGGGGTATGTTTTATGTTAAACCTTTTCTTACTGGAAACACCATGAGGGTGGGGTATGTTTCATGTAAACCCTTTACTTACTGGAAACATTAGGGTGGGGTATGTTTTATGTTAAACCTTTTCTTACTGGAAACACCATGAGGGTGGGGTATGTTTCATGTAAACCCTTTACTTACTGGAAACATTAGGGTGGGGTATGTTTTATGTTAAACCTTTTCTTACTGGAAACACCATGAGGGTGGGGTATGTTTCATGTAAACCCTTTACTTACTGGAAACATTAGGGTGGGGTATGTTTTATGTTAACCCTTTACTTACTGGAAACATTAGGGTGGGGTATGTTTTATGTTAACCCTTTACTTACTGGAAACATTAGGGTGGGGTATGTTTTATGTTAAACCTTTACTTACTGGAAACATTAGGGTGGGGTATGTTTCATGTTAACCCTTTACTTACTGGAAACATTAGGGTGGGGTATGTTTTATGTTAACCCTTTACTTACTGGAAACATTAGGGTGGGGTATGTTTTATGTTAAACCTTTACTTACTGGAAACATTAGGGTGGGGTATGTTTTATGTTAAACCTTTTCTTACTGGAAACACCATGAGGGTGGGGTATGTTTTATGTTAACCCTTTACTTACTGGAAACATTAGGGTGGGGTATGTTTTATGTTAACCCTTTACTTACTGGAAACATTAGGGTGGGGTATGTTTCATGTAAACCCTTTACTTACTGGAAACATTAGGGTGGGGTATGTTTTATGTTAAACCTTTTCTTACTGGAAACACCATGAGGGTGGGGTATGTTTTATGTTAACCCTTTACTTACTGGAAACATTAGGGTGGGGTATGTTTTATGTTAACCCTTTACTTACTGGAAACATTAGGGTGGGGTATGTTTTATGTTAAACCTTTTCTTACTGGAAACACCATGAGGGTGGGGTATGTTTTATGTTAACCCTTTACTTACTGGAAACATTAGGGTGGGGTATGTTTTATGTTAACCCTTTACTTTGCTGGAAACACCATTATGGTGGGGTATGTTTTATGTTAACCCTTTACTTTGCTGGAAACACCATTAGGGTTGGGTATGTTTTATGTTAACCCTTTACTTTGCTGGAAACACAATTATAGTGGGGTATGTTTTATGTTAACCCTTTACTTGCTGGAAACACCATTATAGTGGGGTATGTTTTATGTTAACCCTTTACTTTGCCGGAAACACCATTATGGTGGGGTATGTTTTATGTTTACCCTTTACTTTGCTGGAAACACCATTATGGTGGGGTATGTTTTATGTTAACCCTTTACTTGCCGGAAACACCAT
Source organism: Sinonovacula constricta (assembly GCA_007844125.1). Taxonomy (NCBI): domain Eukaryota; kingdom Metazoa; phylum Mollusca; class Bivalvia; order Cardiida; family Solecurtidae; genus Sinonovacula; species Sinonovacula constricta. The sequence continues at coordinate 40,739,967 of CM017570.1, forward strand.
TATGGTGGGGTATGTTTTATGTTAACCCTTTACTTTGCTGGAAACACCATTATGGTGGGGTATGTTTTATGTTAACCCTTTACTTGCTGGAAACACCATTATGGTGGGGTATGTTTTATGTTAACCCTTTACTTTGCTGGAAACACCATTATGGTGGGGTATGTTTTATGTTAACCCTTTACTTTGCTGGAAACACCGTTATGGTGGGGTATGTTTTATGTTAACCCTTTACTTTGCTGGAAACACCATTATGGTGGGGTATGTTTTATGTTAACCCTTTACTTTGCTGGAAACACCATTATGGTGGGGTATGTTTTATGTTAACCCTTTACTTTGCTGGAAACACCATTATGGTGGGGTATGTTTTATGTTAACTCTTTACTTTGCTGGAAACACCATTATGGTGGGGTATGTTTTATGTTAACCCTTTACTTTGCTGGAAACACCATTATGGTGGGGTATGTTTTATGTTAACCCTTTACTTTGCTGGAAACACCATTATGGTGGGGTATGTTTTATGTTAACCCTTTACTTTGCTGGAAACACCATTATGGTGGGGTATGTTTTATGTTAACCCTTTACTTGCTGGAAACACCATTATGGTGGGGTATGTTTTATGTTAACCCTTTACTTTGCTGGAAACACCATTATGGTGGGGTATGTTTTATATTAACCCTTTACTTTGCTGGAAACACCATTATGGTGGGGTATGTTTTATGTTAACCCTTTACTTTGCTGGAAACACCATTATGGTGGGGTATGTTTTATATTAACCCTTTACTTTGCTGGAAACACCATTATGGTTGGGTATGTTTTATGTTAACCCTTTACTTTGCTGGAAACACCATTATGGTTGGGTATGTTTTATGTTAACCCTTTACTTCCTGGAAACACCATTAGGGCGGGGTATGTTTTATGTTAACCCTTTACTGTGCTGGAAACACCATTATGGGGGGGGGGGTATGTTTTATGAAAACCCTTAAATTGCATGAAACACCATTATGGTGGGGTATCTTTTATGAAAACCCTTTAATTGCCTGAAACACCATTATGGTGGGGTATGTTTTATGAAAACCCTTTAATTGCTTGAAACACCATTTGGATTGGGTATAAATATCATTTACTTTGCTTGAAACACCATTTGGGTTGGGTATAAATATAATTTACTTGCTTGAAACACCATTTGGGTTGGGTATAAATATCATTTACTTGCTTGAAACACCATTAGGTTGTGGTATATTTTATGTAAATATGATGTATGGTGTTTCCAGCTAGTAAAGGGCTATTATTGTTACACATGTTATAAGCATAATAGAGCATAATTGTACAATCATATCATTTGTACGGCTGGTTGTTAAAGGTAGTGCTAGTTCTGTTTTCTGTTAAAGATATGTTGATGCTTTTTTATTGTTAAACCACACCAAGACCGGACCTGGTTGTGCAATCGATAGAGCATCAGCTCCAGGTATGGGAGGCCCCCGGTTCGATCCCAGGCTGCGACATACCAAAGTCATAAAAAATGATAGTGGTATAGTTGCTAATGCATGAGTATTTGTAAACCCCCATGTGACATTATATACAACTATTTTTGGGACTACTGGCTTAGCTCCCTTGCTAATGCTCAAGCAAATATAAGGGTAGTTCCACAACAGGTTGACCTAGTGTCAGGATATTGTGACTGGGTGTAGTATCATACAAATTGAAGGCAGCACTATATCTGCTTCAAGTGGACTCCATCTTCAGATAACTGAAATACTGTTGATGGGACGATAAACCCAATAAACAAACAATAAACAAGGACATGCAGGTTTCATCCTTTGTGCTTCAGAAATCCAGCTGTCCCACAACTCAGGATGTTGTCGCAAGTGACAAAACCCCAAACCCATCAAACCAAAACCTACAACTTGATCCTATAAAATGTATCCACAAAAATAGACGAAAATATAAAGCATCAAAATAAAATATAAAAGATGTAAAAATATAAAATGAACAAGTATACTGTGTAAAAATATATCAAATAAGTTTCAAAACAAAAGTCGATCGTAATGAAAACTCTAGTATGTCCTACCTTTAACTAATGCAGTGTGTAGGCAATTAGTCACACAAGTACATTTCTTAATGACTCAGGATGTTTGTGCACATGTCCCCACCTCCCTTACCCTCCCCTACATACTCTCAACCTGCTAATCAATAACTGCTCAATTAACACCTTGGCATATAGTGTAGATCCTAGATCAGACAGCTCCCTGCTCCTAACTCCCTGTCTGATCAGGATCAGACAGCTCCCTGCTCCCAACTCCCTGTCAGGGTCAGACAGCTCCCTGCTCCCAACTTCCCTGTATGATCAGGATCAGACAGTTCCCTGCTCCCAACTCCCTGTCTGATCAGGATCGAAAGCTCCCTGCTCCCAACTCACTGTCTGATCAGGTGTCTGATCAGGATCAGTCAGCTCCCAGCTCCCAACTCCCCTGTCAAGATCAGACAGTTCCCTGCTCCCAACACGCTGTCTGATCAGGATCTACACACTCTGCTGCTTTGCCCCTAGCAGTATATCTTGTTAGTTTTTACCTGAGCATCAAGTTGTAGGAAAATAATCAAGAAATGTTTAAAGGTTGTCAATACACAGGATAAGGGAGAATTAATATGCGGAAAAAGCATAAATAACTCGTTCCCCATATGCTTAATATGCCTCCAGTATACACACAATAATCATCCTTGAAGCTATTGATTATTCATAATTAGTTTATGATGAAATGACTTAAATATTCTCTTTAAATATTCTCTTATCTTCAATCTAGCTGCGGTTTTTCTCTTTGCCCATATCAGATATATTAATAAGCTGAAAAACAACAACTTCATATGCTATATCTTCTCCTCTTGGAATAATCATTGATATTTCATCATGTTTTATGTTACTTATTATAAGTTCACCATTCCCTCTTTTTTTTCTATATAAAGGGACTTTACTCTAACCATTAAAAGAACTACATTTTTACCTCCCTTGTGGGAAGTACTTGATATATAGTTACTGCAGAAAACTTAAGATTTTTTTAACTTTTGAAAAACAACGAGTGAAGCATGTACATAAAATGTTATCTTATAGAGATAAGAATTGATTTTAAAGGTTGAGATTTTTTTTTTATAAATAAAAAGGAAATTAAAAATAAAATTTATGTTATTTCTAATACAAAGTATGTGACAATACCTCCCCACAAGGGAGATAACTCAACATTTTGTTTCCTTTTGAAGATAGGGAATATTAATCCTTTAATCCTTCTCATTTTCTTTCCTGTTTCTATAGACATGCTCAATTAAATGAAAATAATAAAGAACTTTCTTTCCCTACATATTCTTCCCCACCCGCACAAATGCCATAATCATTAAGCCATCGCCGGGCTTTAGATTATACACTTTTATTGTAATTATTTCTCATTATATGGCATTCATCTTTTTTTTCCTTTAATTAACCTTTCCATGTTTTTTTATCTTTCGCTTCATCAGACAAATTGCAGCACTACTTCATGAAATAATTGAGTATAGATTGGTCATTGTGTTTCTTTTATCTCCTAGTATATATTGTTCCCCCCATCATCCAACAAATGCCATTATCAAAAAATTATCACCATATTATAGATTACTATTGTTGAAAGTTGCTGATGGACTTCAAACTGTAGATCAGAGTTTTCTTTTTGTAGCTGGGTTGAACATATTGGAATAAATCATTACAAATTGGGTGGCAGGAAGAATACAGATTTTTTTTTTTGACATTTTTTTTTCTGGACTTTTTAAAAAAAATCAAATTTGATTCTAAATTATGTTTTTCAATGGTATTTGGTATAGAAGTACCTTACAGAAGAGATTCTTTAACTTTTGTTTCCATTGTTGTTTTGTTTGTTGTTTTGCTGTTGTTTTTTGCTCTTTTTTCTTATTTAGTTGTTTTGTTGATTTGTTTGTTGTTGGTGTGTTGGTTAATTGCCTGTTGGTGGGAAGTTGTATATATCTTGTTCATCCACCATCCAACAAATGCCATTTTCATAAAATTATCATCATTTTATAGATGATTCATCATTTGTACATGCCTAGCCGATACTTGTGTGCCACTAGAAAAAATACTGCACAGTCCCTTTTATACATATATATAATTAACATATTAACACACACCCCCATATTTCATTAACATATTAAGACACACCCCCCAAACTTAAAGGTGGTATCTGATAGTTTAGACCTAAGTTATCTTTCACAACCTACCCAGTAAACAATTGTTACCTGAAAAGATCCAGTGCAAAGCTGTTTATTGATGTCATACATCTACGTGAAAAGTGAAACACCCCACGCGTCATTACAAATATGTGTTTACTATCTGAGCCATGCTGCATAGTTAGCTATTTTGAAACTAAAAAAACATTTGTGACCTCTGACTTTTAAGATCACATGATGTCATCATATGGGCAATTTGCTCTGACGTCAGTATCTGTTTTTGGCATAAGTCACCATCATGCTTGTTTATTGATTCTGAAAGAATGGACATTTAGAGCAATGAATTTAATGAAATGTACTGCCTAACAATTAAGGAAGGGTTCAAAATTGTCTTTACTCAGACTGAAATAAGAGTTTATAAAGTACTTAGACTAAATTTACAGTTTATGAAGTATTTAGACTAAATTTAGAGTTTATGAAGTATTTAGACTAAATTAAGAGTTTATGAAGTACTTGGACTAAATTAAGAATTTATAAAATACATAGACTAAATAAAGAGTTTATGAAGTATTTAGACTAAATTAAGAGTTTATGTTTATGAAGTATTTAGACTAAATTAAGAGTTTATGAAGTACATAGACTAAATTAAGAGTTTATGAAGTACATAGACTAAATTAAGAGTTTATGAAGTACAGAGACTAAATAAAGAGTTTATGAAGTACTTGGCCTAAGTGAAGAGTTTATGAAGTATTTAGACTAAATTAAGAGTTTATAAAGTATGTAGACTAAATTAAGAGTTTATGAAGTATGTAGACTGAATTAAGAATCTATGAAGTACATAGACTAAATAAAGAGTTAATGAAGTACGTAGACTAAATTAAAAGTTTATGAAGAAATAATGCTCAAATCCCCCAGAACAAGTATAAGACATTGTTACATATATATTTGATGTAGGCAATCTGTTGGACACCACCAGTCAACCAATTAACCAGTACATGATTACTAACAGGTGTTCTTTTAGTGCTAATTAATATGTGTCCTTGTGTTGTTATTGCAGCGATCAGTGTATTACGCATATATCTGTCAGTGGGTCCATGAATGTCAAACGATGATGATACATTCTGACATCAATATTTACTGTTGATCTGTTGATTTAATTAGCAAATAGCGTAACCCTTGACATTCTGTATTAAAGTTGTTATACAACAGTCTGCCTATATCAAATGCATGTAAAAATATCTTATACCTGTTGTGCAGAATTTTGCTTTAGCTTCAGCATACACTCATTCCTTAGTCTGAAAAGAAGATTTTTGGTATTACTTGAATTGTTAGACAGAAGGGGGCCCGTGGCATAGTGGTAGAGTCACCAATTTGTAATTCCTCTGACTACTTAGCCTACCACCGTATGGGTTCGAATCCCTTTCGAGGTTAAGGACTTAATGTGAGATGGTCTTTCATCTGACCTGCCGTGCACTAGTGGTTCTTCTCAGACATATGTCTGGGGTTTTCCTCCACCAAAATAGCTGGTCATCGCTATAATGATCCTAATTGGTCTCTGCGATGTATTTCCAAAAAAAGAAGAAGAAAAAAGAAATTGTTAGAAGTACAGATTGTGAAATAAATGGTTCTAAATGTTTATTCGTCCAATCTAAAAATAATCATGATGTGAATTTCTGCTAAAGAAAGATATCAACATAGGTGTGGATGATATGACATGAACTTAAAAGTAAATGGTTTTCTTAGTTTAAAAATAGCTAACTGTGCTGCATGGCTCAGGTAGGTAAAAATAGCTTACTGTGCAGCATGGCTCAGGTAGGATATATATGTAGTGTTGGGTGTTATGCTTCTCATCTTTACATAGAGGTACATGTAGGACATTAGAAACAGAAATACTGTTGGTCCGACAATAAACCCAATAACAAACAAACAAACAAGACTGGAATCCACTCAGTGAGAAGTCGGTTACAGTTCCCTGCAGACAAATGTGTGTATTACTTGTACATAAGTTGTGCTAAACTCTATATAATCAAGTGACCAGAGGTTTTTATTTAAATCCATCATTCAATAAAGTTTACCAAAATTTTGCTTTTCTGAAAAAAAGGTTGAAAAATGCAAATTCTACCGTGGCCAAGTTATTTTAACCCTGTTGAGCATGTATATGCTATTTTACACCTTTGTAAAAGCGTTCACAACTGTCAGTTTATCTTCATTGAAACTGCACAATAAAGGGTTTATTTGTAGACTGGTTGAGTCCAGGATATAGAATTTTATGTTTAACATAATTGGAGTCCCAAAATACTTTAAACTGTAACAAAAGTCGATGAAATTAAATGGATTTTCAAAATTAAATGATGATGTTTTGCTTTTCTGAGAAAAAGTTAAAAAAATGCTGCCAGCTATGGGTTGCTTTGAAACTGATCTGAAATGCAGACATTAACCCTTTCACTGTTAGGCACTAAATTTCTAATAGGTACCGGTACTGCCAGGAACCATGACTCTCCAAACTTTCGAGTATACCATCCGATGAATCACTATCTAACATACAAAGAACATCTTCTGTCGAATGTATTTTACATTTTCTGGACAATTTTTTTTTAATTTTCTTTTTTTTAAATTTTTTTTTTTTTTGTTTTTTTTACCGCTACTCAACTCAACTCAAACTAAACTCAACTTTATTTAAATACCACTTGCGACATCGCCGTCTGCCATTTTAAAGAAAACAAAAATTGCGCATGGAAAATACCACCACCTTTGCTTCGAAATTTCAACACAGAACATATCAGTGATGTATTTTCTAATTTTAGCCACTTATCTGCATAACTAAATATCATTGGTCGAATATGTATAAAATGTGTGACGTCAATCTAGTCCTTGGTTATTTAACATATTCGGGAATTCCCGAAATGGCTTTACCCATCTTAAGGGCAGTATACATAACATTTTGTGCAGACGGGTCAACATGTTTTGATAGCAGTGAAAGATTTAATAAAAATTAAAGATCACTTCAAAGGAAAGTGAACAAACTGCAGCAGTTGTACTTTCTAAGACTTCCATCATGCCTTTGATTTTCACCAAAAGGTCTTACATAATTGCCAATTAGTAATCAATAATTGGTAAAATGTCTATGCAGCAAATAATAAATGATAAAATCTAAGCCAATTAGACCTCACAATCAGGACTTCTAAAGGAAAGCTGGTTTATAAAGTCACTGTAGATAGCAAAATAACCAGTAGACATTGGGGACAAGTGTGAACATATTAAAGATGCTGTCATACAAGTTAAAAAATGCTGTCAGACAAGTTAGAGTGCTGTCAGACAAATAAAAAATGTTGTCAGACAAATTACAGGTCCTGTCAGACAAATTACAGGTGCTGTCAGACAAATTAAAAATGGTGTCAGACATATTACAGGTGCTGTCAGACAAATAAAAAAAAATGCTGTCAGACAAATAAAAAATGTTGTCAAATGAATAAATGCTGTCAGACAAATTACAGGTGCTGTCAGACAATTACAGGTGCTGTCAGACAAATTAAAAATGGTGTCAGACAAATTACAGGTGCTGTCAGACAAATAAAAAATGCTGTCAGACAAATTACAGGTGCTGTCAGACAAATAAAAATGCTGTCAGACAAATAAAAACTGTCGTCAGATAAGTTAGAGTGCTGTCAGACTTGTAGAAAAAAAGTTATTTCCATTGTTTTAATGATTTTTTTCCATCTTTTATTAACTATAAAGATTGTTTCAGACTTAGTACACCAGTGGTCCTACCCAGATGTTTGTCTGGGTTTTCCTTCACCAATATAGCTGGATAGCAATAAAGTGATCATAATTTTTGTCACTGCAATGTTTTCAAAAAAAAAAAAGAAAAATAAAAAAATTACCTAAGTTTTATAAAATTTATGCTCAGCTGGTTAATATTTAAATTGTGGATCGGGAGGTTGCGGGTTCAAACCCCAATCGGGTCAGACCATAGACTTTAAAATTGGTAGTAGTGGCTTCCCTCCTGATGCTCGGGCCTAAGGGGACAGGAGTACGCCTGACTCGTCGGTGTCAGTATAATGGACCAGCCGAGTTCAGTCCCTGGGCACGTCATAAGTGCCCCTGTGCTGTAATGATAGAAATGTCGCTTCACAGTATTGGCAAAAATGCGGGCAAAATCCAAAAATCCAATCCATTTAAACTGCTGATGCTCCAGAACAGGGCTATCTCTTGGATTATTGGATGCCTGCTGTGCCTAACCCAGAATATCTTCAAGACTGTTAAGCCTGATTCAGCTAATTTTGTTCTGCTGTTTGGATCTGGAAAATATAACAAGATAAACATTCGCCTGAAGAAGTTGAACTTGTTCTCTTTAAAGGAATAAAGGTATAAATGGTTCTAATGGATGTGTAGCAGTAAAAGCAATGAAATAATGAAAAAAAGGAAGTTCACCCAATCCCCTCCCTCCCCACAATCAAAATTTGCAGTGGTTCGGATGGGTTGGGGTGGTATAAATGGTTCTAAGAGATGTGTAGCAGTAATCAATGATCAAGTAACGTGATCTCAAAACTTTGAGGTTTTCTTAGTTTAAAAATAGCTTACTAATAAAATTTGTTATCACATAACCTACTGCGCGAGCGTGAGGTTACACTCATGCGTTATTTTTGGTAACTCTCTAGTTAGTTATCGTAGTTAGATGTCAGTGTTGTAGTGTGGCGTCATTAAGTATGTGTAGCGTATATGCCATTTCCTGATCACTTTGTTGTCGCCGTTTTATGCATTTTGTTGGACAATTTCATTTTAATTAATAAATAGATAACATTTTAGTCATGTTATGAATGAGTATGTTTCCTTTGTGTGGAAAATATTAAACTCGTTGTCTGAAACGATACAGAGCCTCGTTTCGTATCGTTTCATTCAACTCGTTTAATATTTTCAGTACCTAATGACCACTCATATCAGATCCTCAATGTAATAACAAGTAGGATGTTATCATTTTTTTACTTTTCACATGGTAATGTTGCACCAAAAAAAAGTATTTTGTGAGACCTTTTCAGGTAACAATAATTTATTTAAGCGCATGAGAGAAAAAAGTGTTCCAAAACTGTCAGATACCACCTTAAACCAGTACTATCACTTATTGAGGTGCAGAAGTTTGATCAAAAGCAACCGTTAAGGTAGAGCAAATGTAATGCCAATCGGAACACCTCGGATAATTCACGAATCATCTCTCGAATGTATGTAGGTAGTCGGATCACCTCGGTCACTTATCTAAATGGGACTTCTTTTGAGACAGACGTCAAAACAAAGATGGCAGCTCGGGTGACAGCTCACTACAGGACGATGCCAGTAAAACTTTTATTTGTGGTGGCTTCAAATTTAAATCATCCTACTTTAATTTACACAGCGCAGCAGACATGCAGCAGTGTTCTCCGGAAAATAAAAAGTAGCAGGTTATTTTTTTTAAAGTAGCAGGCGATGTTTTCGGGGTGGGGTGGGGGGTCCCCTCCTGCTAGGGGGGGGGGGGGGCGGGGGCCTCCCCCGATTTTTTTTTTGTTTTAACGGTGCAGAATGGTGCATTTTAAAGCTATTATGTTGTCTTTTAAAAGCTATATTTTTATACAAAACATAAACCATTGTTCAAAATTTATCACTTTTATTAAATGACAGTTTAAAAATTAGAGTCTTTTACAAATAACATCAGAAACCAAAGTTCGCAGTTACAACCTGGTCAACTCATGTAACTATAACTCTGAAATCTATAACATCATACTGAAAAGTAAGATGATGGTTGGAGATTAAATAGGTTTTATAACCCTGATTTGATTGTAAAATACTGCAAGTTTTTAAGCAACTTTTGAAATAAAAGTGATATATTTCGGGATCTACACTAGGGTCTACATCTCTGCTCCAAGTATATGTTTCTTCAATTATACAGTATCATTCTTTACTTTAAAAAATCATCAAATTAATTTGTTTTCTTAAAAGTGGGGACAGAGTTAAGTTACTTATTTTCCGGAAAAGATCGATTTCAAATTTTCAGTATTGCTGGATGGGTGGGGTATGGCCGGCATAGATATGATGGCTATTTTTATAAAATATAATTTCATTGAAGTAAAACTGAAAATCACCTGCATGCAATCATTCAATATCAAAGTGTACATATTACCTTTCGTCCAAAAATCTGACATTTTTCTCTGATTTGTTTGATTTTCATTTTTTATTTTCCTTTTTGGTGGCATTTCAGAGATTTATATACGTATATATTTTTCGAAGAATGCAGACGAAACACCTATTTATAGCTTACTGTACATGCATTTTTCACGGATACACACGACTATGTCATTACAAGTTTGGCGGAAAATGTCGAAGAAAGACGATTGCTCAGTTTATGAATTTCGGCATCGTTTGGAAACCGTACGTACTGTCTGCATCCGACCTGCGCGAACGGATGCGCAGTAAAACAACAACATCCGGGAAGTGTTTTGTCGATACTTTTATTGATGTATTTTCGGTTTCTGTTTATGCGAAACCGTTTTTTTTTTCGGTGAAAATTATTATTATTACTTTTTTTTTTTGAGAAAGTAGCCGGCGCTCATTTCTTAAGTATCAGGCGATACCGCCGGCCGCCGGTGCTTCTGGAGAACACTGCATGCAGCTGTCACACGATGACATGGTTTATGTTTTGTGCGAACTACATTTTAGGCATATTCTTCTTCCGACTTCCGGCGAACAAAACAATCGTGATTTCATTAAGTATTATTGCACCAGATACATCCAAGGGATGATTGTCCCGAGGACAGAATTACCCGAGGAGTTCCGATTGATGTAATGCTGCACCTCCAATTGAATAGTATCAAAATTAGGGTTGAAATGCTTCAAAACTGGGGGTTGAGGGTTCGAATCCCGGTATGGGCAGGAATGATCAAACTTTTTTTTCTTTCTACTTTTTCACTTTGACAATTATTTCTGCATCACTTTACCAGATTAATAAGAAAGCATGCAAAAATTTTTATTTAATTTTTGTAAATAAATTTTAATTGTATGATTTGTGCTAAATTTGATTTAAAATTCATTACCTTCTTAAAAATCAAAACCATGTAGTGAAATTAATTTTTTATTTTGCAGCATCTTCCAAAATAAATTATAGAACATTTTGGGCAAGTCTTCCATCATGAGTTTGGCGCTTTTTGCAATAAAGTACTGTAAACAGAAAAAATGGGAAAATCAGTCTTAAATGTGTTGGGTTTGTAAACATTTAATTACATATTTGGGTTAGTTTAAGTCAACACTATCAAATAACATGTTTGGTTGGTTTATCTAATGCTATATCTTGTTTCCAAATGATACTCAATAGCAAAACACTTCTCCAAAAGAGGATATAACATAATATTTGGAGTTTTCCTATTTTTAAAGAAATAGCCACTTTAAATACCAATATAAGAAGTGGAAAATATCCATAAATTCAAAACTGGATGGAGAATTTTCTTAAAATTTGACATACACGACTAAATTAAAGTATACAACTTATCCGTTGTCTTAATTTTCAAATTTTGTATGTTTCTATTACATTTGCTTTACCTGAAGGGCACCATGTATGTGTGCATTGAAATAGGCAGCAATGTTTGTGTTGTCTAAAACGTAATATTATCAAAACTTTATTTTTATTTTTTTAACCTATTTCCAGCTTTATTGTTAAGATAAAACAACAGGAAAATTAAAAAAAAAGAAAAAAAAAAGAAGAAAAATCTTGTTTCAGTCTAGTTTGGCTTTTATTCAGATGTATTTGGGTATGTGATGGTTACACTAAATATCGACTGGAAGTAGAATGTGTGACATGGACTTTTTCTCAACAGTCTGTTGCTATGTTTTGGCATTAAATTTGCTATTTTGAAGGTAATCTGAACCTTTTGGTATCAAAAGGAAGCTGAAACTATGTAGAATTAAAAGAAAGCAGAAGTCTTGAACCCCTTTGCACAATAATGGACTGATCCACTTTTACATGAAGTACATATTTCATTGAAATTTGGCGGTTAACGACTGGCAATTTGGCGATATGCACAGTCTATGAAGCTGAACCTTCTTACAAGTTGCAAAAGTTGCCTTATTTCTGGGTCTTTCTGATAGACAATAAATAGCTTGTTTCATCTATATATGGTTATGGGGGTCCATCATAACTTGGTCATGGTGCAATTTGTTTCCATCTTTTCGCGATTCACTATAGGATATAGAACAAACTTATTTTAGTGGCGTCTAACCTATAACAGTACCTTTAACACTGAAGACCTGCTACAAAGGGAAGTAACTTGTACATGCTGACAGAAGTTCCTGTGTGAGCTAATTAGTTTTGATGATTGACAGGTTCTTTCAATTAGCCATCTGTTTGTTGACCTAATTACCCTGACATTGATGTTTTTCCTCATGTAGATGGGTACATGTAGGTGTGCTGGAAGATTGTAGGAGAAGAAATGTTAGATGGCAGTAGCACCTGTTACATGGGGATGAATGAATTATAGAGATAAGGTCTGGCCAGTTTTGATAAACATCACTACTGATAAACATAATTTATCAAAAAAAAATAATTACTGATAAACATAATGTATTAAAAACACCATTACTGATAAACGTTCATTGAAAAACACCATTACTAATAAGCATAATTTATTGAAGAACAACAACAACAACATTCCTGATAAACATAATGTAATAAAAAAAACACCATTACTAATAAGCATCTTTATTTAAGAAGAACAACAACATTACTGATAAACATAATTTACAGAAAAATGTCATTACTGATATACATAACTTTTGATGAACATTATTATTGATAAACATAATTACTGATAAACATTATATTAAAATATGATTTTTTGTATTTACTATTTAAATCTTACTGCATCACACAGGAAGCTTCTGACGTAACAATTTTAAGACAATTTCTGTCGCCATGGCAACAAAAAGTAGCTCTACATATTCCCATATTAGGCTATGAAATGAAAGGTAGAGTAACAGTTGAAATCCCATAGCAGTACACAATCTTCAATTGTTTATATTAATATTTCTAGTCTGCCTAAACTAGATGCAAATGCATAAAGAAAGCAATCACCAAAGCACACATTTGTTAAACTTTGAGTTAGAAATTTTGGTACATGCAGGTTAAAATTATGTTCACAACTTATATTGAATCATATTATCAAAACAAACAAAATGACAAAAAATATTATGACCCTCAGTCTATAAAAAATCCCCAGCCACAACACCAAATGAAAAACAACAACAATAAACAAGAACCCTGACAAGAAGCTCAAACATTTGCCCCCCACTGTTGGAATCCCAGGGTACACTACTTTATACATCCCCACAACCTACCGCATTTGTTTATAGCAACATACCTACAGAGTTGATTTAGTCTTTGTTTAGAATCGTATTAAAATTACAAAGTTTATGAACTGAAATATTGCTAGAAACATGACAGCAAGTAATGCAGATCCTGATCAGGATGTTCCCAGCTGATGCTGCCACATCTGCATTTACATTATAACTGTTTATTTCATGTTCAGCAGTTAGCCGAGTAAATTTATTAGCATCCTATGATAAGTGTACTTTGAAACCAGAACTTCAGATAAGTGGAGTAAATGTGATTCGGTGTTCCCATATATCCTTTTAACCAAACTCTATAGTGTGAGTACTCATTAGCTTTGTTGTGTCGAGAAAGTTTAAATGAGTACCATTATAAAGGGTTTGGAGGAGAAATAAAGGAGTTACCATGATTCAGTAAGTCCCAAATTTCTCACCCAAACCCTATACTGTAGGTACTCAAATGAATTATCTCATTGAGACGTTTCTAATGAGTACCAGGTCTAAAGGGTTTGGAGAAGAAATAAAGGAGTTATTTAGCATGATTTAATATATATCCCAAATTTCTCAACCAAACCCTATACTGTATGTACTCAAATGAATTGTCATGTTGAGACAATGCTAATGAGTACCAGGTGTAAAGGTTTTGGAGAAAAAAATAAAGGATAAAGCATGAAAAATAATTAACACCATTTACTTTTTAGAATGATCAATGTAACTTAGCTGGTGAAACCCTACCAGGTTACTTATAATATTGTTTTCTTCATCTTATTTTATAGAGGAGCTGAGGCTAGATCCAACACTGATAACACCTAAGGGGTTCTCTCTGGCCTTACGCTGCCATGATGTTACCATAGTTACCAGGGATCCTGTTGTCATAACAACCACAGTACAAATAGACCACAACTAGGGGTTGCTTAACGAGTTCAAAGGAGCAAAAAAAAAAGATAGGGGCTGTTCAAGAAGATATGTGATTTGTGCCCTGACAGTGGTGGAGAAATTAAGATAACAGTCAGAGGTAAGTGATTTATTTTTGCTCCAATTTATTTTGGTCAGACTTTTTGGTTTCCAGAGAAAAATAAGAAGAATGTAGCTGGAACTGTCTGGTCTGGATGTATGCTTGTTTGCTCAAAATCTGATAAATTAGTGCTCTGAGAAAGCAGGAAATGATTTAGAATACAAGTGTATATTGTTTCAAGTCAGCAGATTCTTGAAACCCAGACTGTAACATACCAATATCGTTGGCTATAGGTATGGGAGACCCTTGGTTAGAGCAAAGTTGTGACAAAATGGTAGTGGTAACTTAGCTCATGCCCATGGAAATATAACAGGGTTCATACAGCCATCCCATGCCAAAATTCAAGCACTTTTTAAGCATGTTATCCCATTTTTTTAAGCACGTTTTTTTTTTCCCCGACGCCATTTTGTTAATAACAAAGGGGCGCAACTCCGACGTATTCGTACCCAAACTAGTTCGAACCGCTTGAAATTCGTCCCCTTACTTTTACGTTTCGCAAACAATTTAT
Organism: Sinonovacula constricta; assembly: GCA_007844125.1. Lineage (NCBI taxonomy): Eukaryota > Metazoa > Mollusca > Bivalvia > Cardiida > Solecurtidae > Sinonovacula > Sinonovacula constricta. The sequence continues at coordinate 40,755,032 of CM017570.1, forward strand.
ATATTTTGATATTAAATTCGATTGTCTGTTTAAAACTTTCGACATTTTACCATGATCTAAGTCATTTATTCATTTTTAAGCACGTTTTTTAGAGAAAATTAAGCACTTTTTAAGCACTTTTTAAGAGAGTAATTTAAATCAAGGACTTTTTTTTCCGTTTTTAAGCACTTTTTAAGAAAGGGGCTCAAATTTAAGCACTTTCACATAAGACTGTGCGAACCCTGTATAAGGGTAATTCCGTATCTGGTCAACCTGGTGTCAAGATAACATGGGTGTCGTATCATGCATCTCACAGTGAATGCAGCCGTATATATCTTCTTCAAGTGGACACCATCTTTAGATGACTAAAGCTGGTTTGTGAGACAATATATGTCCAAGCAAACAACTTACCAGTATGTGAACTGGCATAACCAATGGATGTTGAAAAAAACACCATTCCATCAATATGTAACAGGCATAAGGTAACTTTTAATCCAGATCTATATATATATGTGTACTTATAATACATAGAGCGTCGGCTCCAGGTACGGGAGGCCCCGGGTTCGATTCCGGGCCGCGACATACCAAAGTCGTTAAAAATGGTAGTGGTATAGCTCCCTTGCTAACGCTCAAGCAAATATAAGGGCAGTTCCACGACTGGTTGACCCGGTGTCAGGATAATGTGACTGGGTGTGGTATCATGCCAGGTGTTCACGGCATGCTATACACAATGAAGGCAGCACTATATCTGCTTCAAGTGGACACCGTCTCCAGATAACTGAAATACTGTTGGTGGGACGATAAACCCAATAAACAAAAACAATATATTACGTAATTGTAATTTAATTTATCAATAATGGTTGAACACTGTTACTACTTAAATAAATAAATTTTATCTGCAAAATTCTATCTCAAAAGTTATAATTGTGGAAAAAAATCATATTTCTACTACAGTAATGTACCAAATACTTATCCAAGGGAGGTAACACATATGAAACTTGAATATCAGCTCTTTATAAATGAAAAGAGGAATGTAAATACACTTACATAAGTATTATCTGGTTTCAACGATACATATACCTGATTCATCTTTATCTTTGACTTTATTTTTACTTTTACTCTAGACATAAATGCCAACATCTCCTCCTTTCATCTGTAAAATATGATGACAGCAACTGCTTTATTACACTATTACTGTCCATCATGTGTGAGCCTAAAATAAAAGCATTTTAGCATTCAACATTTTTCCTTAATTCTAACATTAAACATAAACTTAAGCAGGAGGCCCAGGGTTTGATCCTGGCCCGAAACAATATAAAATTGTTAAAAATGGTGGTGGTAAAGCTCCCTTGTCAATGCTCAAGCAAATACTTGGGAAGTTCCATGACTGGTTGGCCCGGTGTCAGGATAATGCGACTGGGTGTGGTATCATGCCAGGTGTTCACGGCAGTGAAGGCAGCACTATATCTGCTTCAAATTGACACCATCTCCAGATAACTGAAATACTGTTGATGGGACGATAAACCCAATAAACATAAACAAACTGACATATTTAAAGCTTAAAGCAAAGTTTTGCTTTCACATTTCCTAGGTATCAAACCTCTGTATGCTGGATCCTTTAGTTCTCTTACACAAAAGGATTATCTGATCTTTGTAGCTTTTTACTTGGTCAAATGTGACTTACCTTGTCTCTAAATATAGTTATAAACTATTTTAAGACTGGTCTATTCATAGAAACCCCAAAATTTCTATATAAGATTTTAACAATGTTTTGTGCTGTTCAGTTAACAATGTAGCTTTTTAACTTTGTTTACTTTTGATACATTTCAGAAAAAAAAATCAACAGATCAGCAGAGTGAATCAAACCAGGTACAGAAAACAAAAAAACAAACAACCGGAAACAGAAGCCAAATTATTATTCCTGAGACTATATTAGACAGAAAGGGATTTCAAAACACAAATACATATTTAGAATTTGTTGTGTTAATAGCAAGAACTGGCAGTTAGTGAATAACAGAGGTTAGAAAGTGGTGAGGTTTGAAAAAACTGAAGTATTGCGACACACTGATCTTTTAACGTGTTGTTTTATGTGAAAGAACTTGCTTCAATCAAGAATTGTTTAGTGCTGTAGTCCATGGATTAACTGTGTATGTGGATTATGTGTATTGTTTGTGCACTGAGAACCCTTTTTACTTACCATAAGTGCTGTGATTTTTAAAAGTCAAAGAAAGCTAGCTGTGAGATAATTGATAATAAAATCGGATGGATTTATGTTATAAACATTCTAAAGTGCCTTAAACTCACCAAGAACTTAAAGAATCTCATTTGAAGTGAGAAAGTGCTGGCCAATTTCCATTTAATTTATTTGTTATAAGTTGACACTGGTAACTTTATCATTCCATCTAAATTTTAAACTTACCCTTTTTAACCGTTGCTGTGATATGTTTTGAGAAGTTTCCACATTCCTTCACCAAAAAAAAACTATCTACAATACCTGTCTCACGTGTGACTTCCCTAGTAGATAAATATAGTAACAAACTATTTAAAGACTGATCTATTTATAGAAACACAAATATTTCTATTTATAGATTGCAACTATTTTTGTGCTGTTAAGTTATTTATAGTAACAATGGCAATGGGAACTCTGGTGTGTTTTGGATGTTGCTACGAGGACCAACCTCAACCAGTAAGTGTTATTTTTTTGTTTCTTTTGTTTTTTTGTATAATTATGTATACAGTTATGTTTATATAATGATTGTATGTGATTATTTAACCAAACAAAAATAGAAATTCAGCATGAGCTATTCACATGTAAGGTCTGCGGTCAAATGTTCAGTATTGATGTAATTTGAAATGTTTAATTATATCAAAGAAAAAACAGGCAGTAATGAGACGTTTTTAAAGTCCTATTTCTGAAAGTAGGAAACTTAAAAATAAAATGTTTAGAACAGATTGCACACTTTTCGGTCACTCTTGACACTTTCTGACCATTGTTTTCTTGGTCTACCACGTCCGCTGCAGCTGGGAATTGGTAGGCTAGTGACAGTGTTGATATAGGAAGTGACAAGCAGTGACAATTATTTTATTATTATTAGTTACTAGAGTAACCGCTTAGACCAATCTCTAGGAAGACCCACCTGAGGCCCAGATGTCAACGGGTGAACACAAACAATTTTTGCACTATTGACACTTGCGTCATTCTCTTCGAACTGAATAATATCAGCATTATGATAAGCTAAGAATCATTTTATGGCGCAACAATGGCTTTTTAATGGATTGAGCAATGTCTCTTGTTTTAGTTACAATGTGTCAAATGAGAGACATAAGTGGGTAGTCTCCCTTTATTAATCTCTTAATCAACGTAGGTCCTTTTATTTGGATTACTCGATTTTTATACTTGTTCTCTTCAGAGTGTATATTGACTTATGTTTGCATTGTGATATTAAGATCAACAGTCATAGATAAAAAAAACTTAAATTTCTTGTTTAAATTACATATCTTGGTAAGTATTTAAATGAATTCAGATTATATCCTTATGCAAAAATAAGAAATTGCTCTGTTTGTAATGAAATCTCCAGAAGACCATGTAACACTATCTTCGGCCAATTTTGGGGAATTTAGGAATTGTTTCTACATAAATACATACTTAAAATTAAATTGATTTTAGACACTATCTTAATTGTCTGACAGTACAAATGGTGCAAGTTTGCTGTAAATGCTTATTTTTCTCTATTAAAAAAGCACAGTGGAGCGCCCATTGCATAGTGGTAGAGTCGCCTATTTGTAACTCCTCTGACTGCTTAGCCTCTCACAGCATGGGTTCGAGTCCCGTTCGGGGCGAAGGTCTTAATGTTAGAAGGTCTTCCAGCAGACTTGTGGTGTGCCGGTGGTTCTACACAGACATGTGCCTGGGGTCATCATCTACCAAAAAAGCTGGACATGGCTATAATGATCATAAATGGTCGCTGCAATGTATTTCAAAAACACAAAAAAGCACAAAAAAACAACAAAAAAGCACAACAAGGATTTATTCTAAAAATAGATCATGACATCTGATTGGATTTCCCTGGTAATGATGTTACATTATCTCAAAAACAAGTAGTCACATGGTTTTCTTAGTTTTAGCGAACTGTGCAGCCTGGCTCGGATAGAAAATACATGTTTATAATTCAAAGTTTATTAGCAACTCGACATATACATGTCTTTGGCCATTTACAATAAATACTAAATATGGCTAAGACGTCATAAAGTCAATGTGCGAACAAAATTAACAAACGTGGATATATAACATGAACAATGTAAAAACAGTTTCTACCAATAATATACATAAATATTGATTGACCGACAGTTATATAACTCCTATGGCATTACTTCGGATAACATTTGCCTCCAAGATGTAATTCGATAAGGTAATACATATTTTTGGATTTGACATGATTGCAATAGATTTTTGGACATTAGGAAAACTTCTAATTGCTGGGAAATACTTATTTCTAATGCACGAGTTAGATGGGACAACACATAATAAAATGATACTCCGTTTCTATCGAGTTCATAATACAAACTGTGCAGTATAATGATGCTTCAGTCTTCACATAAAATAAAGGACATCACAAACAGCATTTTGCAGGATCTTTAAAGGTTACAATTCATTTGATTGTTTGAGGATGAAAATTGGTCCAAAACTTTCAGATACCGCTGAAGGAAAAGATTAAGAACGAAATATTCCTCTTATTACCGACTATGTTTGTGGGTCTTTTTTCAGAAAAGACGACGGCGGATAGATCGCAGTATGATAGGAGAACCTATGAACTTCAGACACACGGCGCATGTCGGATCTGGCGATGTTTCAACAAGTAGTTCTGGCGTAAGTTTGTCCGCTCCCATTTTTTCTTTCCAAAATGAAATAGGTTTTACTCAAGCCAATATAAAGGTAGTCAGGATAATATGACTGGGTGTGTGTATCTTGCAAGGTGTTCATGGCATGCTATACACAGTATAGGTAGTGCTTTATTTGCTTAAAGTGAACACAATATCTGGATATCTAAAAATGTATTGCAAGGGAAAAATATATTAAGTACCATCACATTTACCTCCCTTGAAGAAAAAAAAAATGCATATTTTGAAAATAAAACTGATACAAGTCTCATTATAAATAAATAACTATTTTATGAACATGACAGAATTATATATATATATATATATATATATACACAAGTTTTATATGGGGGACTGTTATAGTATTATTTTTATGTAGGCAGAATATGGGGGGGACGGTTGTATTATTTTATGTAGGCAGAATATGGGGGACGGTTGTAGTATTATTTTATGTAGGCAGAATATGGGGGGATGTGTAGTATTAGTTGTTATGAAGGCAGAATATAGGGGGACGGTTGTAGTATTATTTTCATGTAGGCAGAATATGGGGGGACGGTTGTAGTATTATTTTCATGTAGGCAGAATATGGGGGGACGGTTGTAGTATTATTTTCATGTAGGCAGAATATGGGGGGACGGTTGTAGTATTATTTTCATGTAGGCAGAATATGGGGGGGACGGTTGTAGTATTATTTCTTATGAAGGCAGAATATGGGGGGACGGTTGTAGTATTATTTTTATGTAGGTAGAATATGGGGGGACAGTTGTATTATTTGTTATGACGGCAGGATATGGGGGACGGTTGTAGCATTATTTCTTATGTAGGCAGAATATGGGGGGACGGTTGTAGTATTATTTCTTATGAAGGCAGAATATGGGGGGACGGTTGTCGTATTAGTTGTTATGAAGGCAGAATATGGGGGGACGGTTGTAGTATTATTTCTTATGAAGGCAGAATATGGGGGGACGGTTGTCGTATTAGTTGTTATGAAGGCAGAATATGGGGGGACGGTTGTAGTATTAGTTGTTATGTAGGCAGAATATGGGGGGACGGTTGTAGTATTATTTCTTATGAAGGCAGAATATGGGGGGACGGTTGTCGTATTAGTTGTTATGAAGGCAGAATATGGGGGGACGGTTGTAGTATTAGTTGTTATGAAGGCAGAATATGGGGGGACGGTTGTAGTATTAGTTGTTATGAAGGCAGAATATGGGGGGACGGTTGTAGTATTAGTTGTTATGAAGGCAGAATATGGGGGGACGGTTGTAGTATTAGTTGTTATGAAGGCAGAATATGGGGGGACAGTTGTATTATTTGTTATGAAGGCAGAATATGGGGGGACGGTTGTAGTATTAGTTGTTATGAAGGCAGAATATGGGGGGACGGTTGTAGTATTAGTTGTTATGAAGGCAGAATATAGGGGGACGGTTGTAGTATTAGTTGTTATGTATGCAGAATATGGGGAGATGGTTGTTATTATTATTTTTATATTGTTTTCTTCCTTCAAAGAAAATATTTCTAGGGCGGTTTAATAGTTTGGTAAGTTACAATATATATCACAACCAGACCAAGCAACTTTGGGCTATTGGTACAGCTGTTAGACCCTAGAATTCCCAGGTTCAACATCCAGACCAACCTTGAAGCCAATCAAATCCCAGGAAGTTTCAAATCACATTTTTACCAGTTTGTAACAAAATCTTAATTGCCCTGAAGTTTTCTTCAGCAAATTAGCCTTTTTCAAGATCGTAAATTTGTTTCTATAAAAATATGGAAAATTCTTCCAGGTTATTGGCCAAAAGTTTCATATTCAGTCGATTTGTTAAACAAGAATAACCTCTGACTGTTTAGCCTCTTACTGTATGGGTTCGTTTATTTATTGTAGCCAGATCTTCAAGCTGAACTGCGATGTGCCGGTGGTTCTACTCAGACATTTGTTTGGGGGGTCTTCCTTCATAATTGGTCACTGCGATGTATTTAAAAAAACAACAAAACATTGAACATGAGCAAGAAATTTTTTATATTCAGAATACATGTATGTTATAAATACATGTATATTTTTTGTTTCAGCTCTCTGATATTCAAGGACAGATGTCCTCCAAAGGGGAGACTGAACACTGTCTCAGTTCGGTAGCCATACACCTTAATGTTATAGACCTTCCTGCACGGAAAAACTCTTAGGTAATATAGTTTGTCATACTTGTTTTAGCACTGCAGGCAAGGGGAGTCAATACGATATTGTTTTAAAATATATCAATAATTCTTTACTAAATATATTTTATCTATATATACTGGACCTGGTAGCACAATCGGTAGAGCATCGGCTCCAGGTACGGGAGGCCCCGGGTTTGATCCCTGGCCATGACATAAACAAAAGTCATTAAAAATGGTAGTGGTATAGCTCCCTTGCTAATGCTGAAGCGAATATAAGGGTAGTTCTATGACTGGTTGGCCCGATGTCAGGATAATGTTACTGGGTGTGGAATCATGCCAGGTGTTCCTAGCACTGTATTTGCTTCAAGTGAACACTGTCTCCAGATAACTGAAATATTGTTGGTGGGGCGATAAACCCAATAAACATTTATTTAAATATCATTCTTTACCGTAGACGTATTAGCTAGACGTCACCAATATGATCATAATAGTATTGGTGTGATAGAACAAAAAATCACAAATTAAAACCCGGGCCATGTAGCAAAGTCATAGAAGATGGCAGTGGTACAGGGCCCAGCAATTCCAGTTATTCAAAAACCATGGGAGACTGTTTACATAAAATAAGTGCTAGTATAAAACACAATGGCAGTTGATTCGTCCACATTACACACAAAAAAAATGTGCGTTTTGTTTGTTATATTGTTTTTGAGCACTTAAGGTAGACGTGAACTGAAACTGTCAAAATAACAATAGGAGGAAAAAAAAGCTACAAACTATATAAAAGTGATGTTGGCTCGGGTCAGGATAATGTGACTGGGTGTGGTATCCTGCCAGGAGTTTACGGCATGCTATATACAGTGAAGCTTAAAGCACTCTTCTTCAAGTGGAAATTGACTCCAAATAGTGACATCTGTCATGTTTCCGTAACGCCACCCTACTTCCATTTCGATATCACAAGCGAAATTTCTATCCCGTTAAAAATAACGACCAATAGTTTAAGCGCACTTGCGTGTTTTGGATGTAATTGTCATTAACATTGTATTATTTGAAGCGCTTGGTTGTTACTTTATTGGGTTAGACCACCAAAATTTTGTGTTGGACCCCTCATAGACCCTCCATCCACTGGACCAGTAAAATAAACAAGCATTTGATAGTATTGCTGGCAATACAGTTGTCCCCTACCGGTCCCTCAAAAAATTCTTTAATTATCATACACTCCTGTTTATTGCCATTTATAATTAATTTCCATCAATGTAGCTCAAACATTTATTTTAGTAATCACAGGATTCAGATTTTTTGTTGGACAAATGGACAGACAGACAGGGCAAATCTATAGTCTCCTTCCACCCAAACAGTAGTTGGGGTTGACGTAATTTTTTTTTAATTCACCTGGCCTAAATAATTGTTATCTTATCCTGACATTTATTTTTGGCCTTTATTTAAGGTATGACAACCTTAATGCAGTATCATTTAAGGTAAGTGCACCTGAATGCGCTATCCAAAACTTCACGATTTTGCTGCAAGGTCATGCTGTGACCTTGACCTTCAAGGTAGCGACCCAAATCTTGTTAGCGACACGTCATCTCAATATGGTGATCATTTCTGTGAAATAGTTGTAAAATCTGACTTCAAATAACAAATTTATGGGACAACACGATTTTGCTGCAAGGTCATGCTGTGACCTTGACCTTCACGGTAGCGACCCAAATCTTGCTCACGACACGTCATCTCAATATGGTGATCATTTCTGTGAAATAGTTTTAAAATCTGACTTCAAATAACGAAGTTATGGGCCTGACACGATTTTGCTTCAAGGTCATGCTGTGACCTTGACCTTCATGGTAGCGACCCAAATGTTGCACGTGCATATTGTACACATTGCTACCTATTAACATACCAAGTTTCATGCGCCTAGCTTTAATAGTTTTTAAGTTAACAAAGGATCCAGATTTTTTAGCAGACAGATAGACAGACGGACGGAGGGTAAATTAGTCCCCTCCGGTGTAAACACCGGTAGGGGACTAAAAAGGAAGGTAAATCCTTAGTGATGGCCAATCGTTCGCACCATGTAGCTCTTGTTTTGTACCGATTTCTTTGTTTCAGGGGAGATAATTATGTTTTAACAAAGAAACAACTAAATAATAGCTGATAAATGTTTTTGTAGAGGTTTGTAGTAATTGTTTTACTTGTATCTTGTTTCATATTATATTTCCTTTCCCTCTCTCTTTCAGTTTTTTAAGGACAATTTAAAATGGACAATTATGAACTTTTTAAGGACCACTTAAAATGGACAACTATGAACAAAAACAATCTTGGTGACACATCCAAAACAGAGGCTTCTTTTGGCTTGGATATGTCTAACATAAGGGGAGGTAACTCCAATCTACTGCAGAAATTGCCATAAAGAGGAGAGTGTGGGTCTAATTCATTTCCAGATTATTTGTGTGTATGTTATTGTCATCATTCAGTCTATGTTTCACTTGAAGAAGCCTACAAAAACAACCAGAAATGTACAAAATGTTTAATCAGTGAAATAAATAATTGTAAAAGGTATGAGAACACCTTCATGTTCAGGAATGTTGGGAACCAAGTAAGTTTATCTTCAAAATTGAAATAATCACGTGACCAAGTGTAATTCTTGATGCAATAAGCTTTTTTTATGCTTTGTTAAAGTGTAAAGTAGAAAGAAGAATGTGAAATAAAGATGAATAATCTGTAATTAAAATTTATAAGAATAAACTTATAGTAGCTGCAACAACAGCAGGAGCAACAACAATATCAGCAGCAACAACATAAATAGTAACATCACAGACAACAGACAACATCAGCTTTGAAAATGAACATCTCAGTAGAAGCAACAGCAAAATTGGTAGCATCAACACATAGGATGATGGCAGCAGTATCAGTGTCATCACCATCATCTACAGCAGCAGTCATATCTTCAGCAGCAACATACTCAAGAACATATTTTGTGTTAACCTGGAAATTGTTGGGTTTTGCAAGTGAAGATAGTTTGTGAATATTTATTTCCTATATATCTTAAATTTGACAAGAGATAGGAACATTGAACAAGAGAATTTTTTCAGTAAATTAACCTCAAACTGCAGATGCTCATGTATCCTTCTGTTGTTATGTCAGTTCAAAAGCAATCATGTACAACGATGTATAATTTATTTTTATAAATGGTTTATTTCCACCTTCGGTTTTCAATTTAACGGGGAAAAAAAAGGACAATGAAAATACATGTAATGAGAGATAAATGAATAGTCTCCCCTGAATAATAATTAAATGCAAGTAGGTCATTTTACTTGTTTTACTCGGTTTTTATGCTTGTGCTCTTTGGAGTGTATGTTGACTTTTCTGCCTTTCTTATGATACCCAGGTTAACCATCGTCAATAAACATGTCCATTTTATTTTTTAAATAACATATTTCTATAAGTATTCAAATAAATTTTAAGCTTATATTTATGCAAAAGTATGAAATTCAAGGGCCTACCTACTGTTTGGAATACCTCGGATATTAACTAACAAGGGAGACAATTTCCATTTCACCAATGTACCCCATTGTCTTAATATTGTTCAAGTCATTTCAAAAGGGTAAACTGGTAAACACATGACGTGTTACTGTCTCAATAAAATTTCACCAGCTATATAACATCTATTAATATGAAGGGATTTTTTTTTTGTCCATTCATAATCATTTTATTGCTTAAATTATTATTGCAGGTGTTTTCCTTTCTAATTCTAGATTGAAAACCATTATTAATAAATTTTTAAATTGAGAACAATGCAGCTGTTATTGCAGACTGCAAGTTTTCTGTTTTTTCATCAATTTGCACTAAAAAATAATATATCACACATACTATAGCACCAACAAATAAGCAGAAAATCCTTTAAGGTGGTATCCGACAGTTTACCTACATCCAGTATCATAAAACCTTACCACTGCTTTGGGGAATTTGGGCATAATTTATGCATAAACTCATACCTGAATATAATTTAAGACGTTTTTGAACACTGCCTGTTAAATTTCACATGTAAAAGCGTTACGACAGTACAAATCGCGATAAATCTAAAAGTTAAATCATTCCAAATCTGTAAATAAGCACAAAAGCAATCTCTGCTAAAAATAGCTACAGACGTCAGAGCGGATTACTCGGATGATGATATAACGTAAACTCAAGTGAGTTGTCATGTGGTTTTCTTGGCTAAAAATAGCTATCTCAGCATCGAGGCAGCTGTTATTGCAGACTGCAAGTTTTCTGTTTTTTCGTCAATTTGCACTAAAAAATAATATTTCACACATACTATAGCACCAACAAATAAGCAGAAAATCCTTTACGGTGGTATCAGACATTTTGCCTACATTATATTTACGTAATAACACCTAACCAGTGCTTTGGGGAATAATTTAAGTGTTAACTCATACCTTAATATGCCTTTTGTGTTAGAAAGTACAAATTGTGATACAAACACTCTAATGTTTGCTCATTCCAAATCTGTAAATAAGCACGAAAGCGATCTCTGCTAAAAAACCTCACTGACGTCAGAGCGGAATACTTGGATGACGATATAACGTAATCTCAAGTGATTTGTCGGATCAGGGGATCGCGGGTTCGAACTCCCAGCCTGGGCTGGTCTTTCCTCCCTCTCTCTCAAAGCACAGACAAGACATAAGTATGACCTAGCCCCTGACTATAACTCTCTACTAAGGGAAATTAGACAGGTAGATAAGGAGCTTTCATCTTCTTCTTACTCAGCGAAAAATATTGTAGTCCAAACTGTCGGATACCACCTTTAAATGTAGGCCTTTTTATTGTTTATTTTGTCACTTTTTGTAATGGTAGTTTGCAAAGTGTCCATATATAACAATCTTTTTACTTTTCTTATGTTTTATACTAGATTTACAATGAAAATTGATTTTTCTCATATTTAAGCTACATCTTTAGTCGTTTTCATTTGTTGACTTTTTTAGAAACTATTTTATTGTTTGTTGTTTTTTCAGCAGTTCAATTCTGTAACATATTTCACCTAAAAGCTTGACGTACAGAATTAATTCCTAAGAAATTTCTCAACCATTGCTTTAGAATGCTATTTTCAAGAGCTTTTGCTGTTCTTTTCTTTTCTAAGGATTCATTGCTTGACTTAAATAAACCATAAAAAATTATGTTTAAAATTTTTACTGAAAGATTTTTTTATTGCATTTTACAACAAAAAAACCCCTCAATTTATTCCTTTCCTTATAAATAAGATTTGCTTTGGCAATAATTTTGTTTAAAATGTTATGTTGACTAAAAAGGAGCATTTTGCTGAAGGAAATACTTGACATAGGAAGTAAAAACCATGACCGACAGACCCTAAGCTTCACACATTTCTTGCCGTAATCCCCATTCACCCCATTTTACATATTTTCCTGATGGTGCTTTCAGCATTTAGAGACTTACAGGTGGTATCCCACAGTTTTGAAAAAAAAAAATTTCGATAAAAAAATCTTTTCCTCTATCAACCGAAGTAATTATTGCTACCTAAACAGATCCTGCAAAATACAGTTCATTGATAAAACATATTTCCTTTCTGAACCATGCTGCACAGTTAGCTATTTTTTAAAGTAAAAAAACAACAACAGCACATGACCACTTATACTTGAGATCACGTTTTATCATCAGGCTGGTCATCGTTATCTATTTTTAGCAGACGTTCCAATAGTGCTTATTAATAGATTCGAAAACAATAAATGTTTTCAGTGTATTTTTGCGAAGTGTACTGTCAAAAGGGTGGCATTCGACACGTCGGACCAAAATTTTTTTTCATTAAACCCCAAATTCATACCAGCCTGCACATCCATGATATCACAACACCATTCTACACAACATCAGCGAAATTCCCCGTATGCAGCAGTGCTATTGATGTGAAATTATTGACGGTGCAAAGACCTTGCCAGAATTTAATGTAAATAAATAGTTAGGGAAAACGCACATCTACCACAAATATCAAAACTTGGATATGAGACATGCAAGACTGACTAGACGGCCAACTATTGTTACCTAAACAGAACTTGCAATATGCTGTTTACTGATGTCCTGCACCTGTCTGAAAAGTGAATCATAACGTCACAATTTTCATTTCAAACATGTATTTCCTATCTGAGCCACGCTGCACAGTTTGCTATTTTTAAACTAAGAAAACCATGTGACCACTTGTGTTTTAGCTCACCCACCTCATCGTCTGTAATGTGGTGTCTGTTTTTAGCAGGAATCTCAATCGTTTTGATTTATAGATTTGAAAAGAATGACCAGTTTAGTGTTAATTAACAAGTTTTACTGACCAAAAATTGAGAAACTGCTGAAAACCATCAAAGCATAGACTAAAGTAGAATCCCTTTAATACAGAAATTATGCACAAATACCCCAAACAGAGGTCAGATATTGTTACATGCATACGATATATGCAAACTTTCAGATACCACCTTCAAAATTGAGACAGTGTTAAATTTGTCTTTGTTTAGACTAAAGTATGATTTCTGCAGAAATTATGCAAGTACTGCAAAAAGGGGTCAGATAGTTACAGGTATTTCATATCGGCAAACTGTCAGATACCACCTTCAAAATTGAGACAGTGTTAAATTTGTCTTTGTTTAGACTAAAGTATGATTTCTGCAGAAATTATGCAAGTACTGCAAAGGGTTCAGATAGTTACAGGTATTTCATATCAGCAAACTGTTAGATACCACCTATATGCAGTCCCTTTATTAGAGAAAACAAATTGGTTTGTTAAGGTGCAGTGTTCCATTTTTCTTAAAGAAGCCCCTTATGTTGTGGTCACTCTTGATTGTGTGACATTGCTGAGTAGTCTCCCCTTAATACTCTCAAAATGCAAGTAGGTCCTTTGATATGGATTACTTTGGTTTTTATCATTGTACTCTTTGGAGGGTATGATGACTTTAGATATTGTAATGCTCAGGTTAACAGTCATTGAGACATTTATATTCTGGTTTATAGAACATATCCTTTTGATCAGATTAACAGGCATCAACATGTTCATATTCTGTTTTTCCCCCCAAAGTTCTTTAATGGCTATTCAGCTCAAATTTATGCAAAAGATAGAAATTTCACTATTTTATAATGATGTCAGAAAAGAAATCAGCGATTAAGTCCAAGGATTCCAACTAAAAGGAACTTCTTGCTATTTGGAGGCACTTTGATCTTATCTGACAAGGGAGACAATTTTAATGTTAAGGGAGACAATTTAAATATTAAGGGAGACAATTTTAATGTTAAGGGAGACAATTTTAATGTCAAGGCATTTTTTTTTTTTTGCGTATCAGTACTGTGTGTCAAGAAAAATGAGAGATTAATCATAACAAAACCCCAACATATTTGTGAACTTAGTTAAACTGTTATAGAATATTACAGGAAAGGCATAAATTCAATATAACAATGAAAAAAAAGTGATAAAAAATGCTGAAGAAAAGACACTATAAACACTAATAGAAAAAATATCTCAAAATCTATTTTTTTTAGTATTTATTTCATTGCCTTTTCATTTGCCATATTTCCTTTATTGTCCACCATATAGCATCACTATAATTATATCATTTTTATTTCATTGTTTGAAAATTCTTAATTTCATTGTTGTTGTTTTTTGCCTTGTTTGTAAACTGATCTTGTTTTTCAAGTCATTTGATTTTGTTCCTTGTCAGATATGGTTTTTATGTTATTGCTTTTTTCATAAGGATATTTAGTTACATTTTTATTCCATAACTAAATTTGCTTCCTGTTGTATGAAAATTTATATGTTTGTTAGAAGGCATTGCCTCATTTATTTTTATCTGGCCGCAAAGGATTTTTTTATACCCAGAAATTCTAAGTCACTGAGAAAAAGCAGAGTTATTGTGGTATTTATTACCATAATTCATAGTTCAAGTTTTACTAATTTTAAGGTATCAAGATATTTTGTTACTTACAATTAGGTAAGTAGGTTTAGACTTGGAGTGTATCGTTTTTGTATTTAATGGTCATGTCATAAAATCCAAGGAAGACCTCAGACAAGTCTGGGTAGACTCATGGCGCACTGCAGATCAGCCCAAGACGTCCCTACATGAAAGTTGGACTCAAACCCACACGGTAAGGGGCTGAGGAGTAATAAGCCGGCAGCCCGAACCACTCGGCCACGTACGCACGCCCTCCCTACCCAAGTCAAGATTGAACTCCATTTTTTGAGTTTTTCACAGAATTTGTGCATGCGACCTGACTTACACATTTACAAAAACTAGTATAAATCACATTTTGTCAGCATATACTTTTCTTTCTCCCAAAATATCATGCTTTAAGTTTTATTGCAGTGAAGAGAAATTTTTAGGTACCAAGCTTAAGGTTATGAAAAGGGACATAGTAAGATTACATGTATATCTTCTGTTTCAATTCCTATTTAATTATTGCATTAGTATTGTTTTTAAAATGTAATTTAATTTGAATAAATAGGTTTAAAGCATGTTTAGAACAATCATAGTTTTATTTAGTTCAGTTGTTGCTTAAATATTTGCCTTATGTCATCATTAATGTAAAACTATCATATATTTTTAGAGTTTAAAAGGTTTATTAAAGAGACAAGTAGTTCAGGAATTAAATTTGAAATCGAAGGCTCTTCAATTGTAAGTTATATTTTTAAGACACTAATATTAAACTTCTATATTTCATGGTTGGAGATTTGCTTTGTTATTTTTTGTGTTTTATACGACAAATACCGGTATGTTGATTTACTTTTGGGAGATGTAGTACTTGTTTTGTTTTTATATTGAATTTCAACTTTTTGGGGGTTATTATTCTATTTCATAATATATAACATAATTGTTGAATTTTTAAATTTAAAACATTTTTTTTTTCAAAATGTATATGCTCATATTTCATTGTTTATTGTTAACTTCTGTCCATTTATTGTTATATCAATTATAAGAAATAGAGTGATGAAAAGATATCAGGAGGAAGAAAGAGGGAAAAAGGAAGACATAGGGAGAGATGGGGATAGAGAAAAAGCAGAATTGAGAGGGAGATGGATTAAAATAGAGCAGAACAGAGAGAGGGATAGAACGTAACTGAGAGAGAAAGAGGGATAAAGTAAGACTGAGAGAGGGGAGATGGAGATAAGAGATAGAAATAGGAAGTGAGAGATGGAAGAAGACAGTGCAAGAGAAAAAGCTATAAAGTAAAAGTAAATGAGAGAAGAAAATGAAAAAAGAGATTGATTAATCTACTGTCCATAAAAGATTTTTTACTAAAATATAAGTTTCTGTGTGTCCATTTACTGTTGGGGTGGTGTGAGATAGGGGAGATAGTGAGTTTCCTGGATATTGTGTGCACCCTCAAGTTTAAGATTGGGGGAAAAAAAGTAAAAAACAAACTGCAAAGTATATACAAGTTGGTATGTTTGTTGAAATGGAAAAAATATACAGGAATATGAATTTTTTCGAAAAAATAATAATAGAAGAGATGCACATTAAATGAGTTGGATGGATATCAATCAAGCAGAGCAGTTAAAAGTGGAAGATAGCAAGGTTAAAAAAAGAGATGACAAATAAAAGGAGGTAGAGAGAAGTATATAGGTGAAACATGGAGAGAGAGTAAAAAAGAGTAATTGAAGGGAACTATTCCTTTAGATGAAGGGCGAAAGAGAAGAAGGATGAGAGATTGGCTTTTAGAATTTTTAGATTGTTCAGGGGAGAATAGATTAAGCTTTTGTGAATGTTCATGAGAGTGTCCATGTTACAAGAGTTTAGACTGGTGTACTGTTTTATCATTTATATATTTTTTAAAATTCAAAATCAGACTGGTTCTGAAAAATGAAAAAAAATACAGTCTGGATGGTGATGTTTAAACAATGAGACAGTAGACCAGTCTAACTTTCTTGTCCCTTATTTATGTGATATGTTGACTGGTTTTCATATCTATTTTTCATAAAATTGGTGTTCACAATAAAATATACCGAGTACCATTCTAAAATAATGTGTCTTGTTTTTTTTTTAAAATCTGCCCCAAATAATATGGTTAATTATTATAGAACTTTATTATTATAGGACTGTTTGTGACTTTTTGAGGGAGTAATAATGGTATAAATAACAACATCACAATTCATAATTATTATTGTATTGTTTTTTTTGTTGTTGTTTTTAAATTTCCCTGCTAGATGATGAGACTTAAAATTCCCTGTTTTTATTTAGATTTTATTGCAACTAAAGCCAAATTTCTTGGAGAGATTGTTGCATCAAATATTGGTACGATGTGACCATGGAAACCATTTTCTTGCAGCCAGAGCAGTCTGTCGTTGGTGATCAAGGATTCTAACACTGGTTGAAGTAGAAATTGTAGGGCCTGAGGAAAAATAAAGAGAGAAAAAAAAAATCAAATTGAAATACATAAATAAAGCAGTCAATGATAAATATTTTTTACCATTTTTTCATGCAAATGCCAGGGGCATGTAACTCCTCTGACCGTTTGAATCTTACCGCATGGGTTTAAGTCCCCGGTTAGGGCGAAGTACTCAAACTGGGAAGGCCTTCCCAGTAGCCTTCCTAGTGGGTAGGTACTTATTAAAAATTATTGATTATTTCTTATATAAATATGAAAGTGCCTTTCCACAAGGAAGACAACTTATGTACAAGTTTCATTTAGAAAATTGGGAATTAACTCTATATTTGCCCATGTATACCTGAGTTCTGGTTTATCTTAGCAAGTAATTAATTTTTTCAATCAACAATAAAAAAGGTGTAGACTTGAAACAAACAAAAACAACTATTGGGGCATTACACTTACTGTAAGAGGTTCAATAAGGGGGAATAATTCTTGATACTGGATGTATAACTGGCGCATCTTGTCTGAGAAGGACTGATCAGCATCTGACACTGGAAACAAAAAAAGGGGAATAACTCTATATACTGGATGTATAACTGGTGCCATCTGACACTGGAAACAAAATAAGGGGGAATAACTCTTGATACCAGATGTATAACCAGTGCATCTTGTCTGAGAAGGACTGATCAACATCTGCCACTGGAAACAAAATAAGGGGAATAATTCTTGATACTGGATGTATAACTGGCGCATCTTGTCTGAGAAGGACTGATCAACATCTGCCACTGGAAACAAAATAAGGGGGAATAATTCTTGATACTGGATGTATAACTGGTGCATCTTGTCTGAGAAGGACTGATCAACATCTGACACTGGAAACAAAAAAGGGGGAATAACTCTTAATACTGGATGTATAACTTGCCATCTGACACTTGAAACAAAATAAGGGGGAATAACTCTTGATACCAGATATATAACAGGTGCATCTTGTCTGAGGACTGATCAGCATCTGCCACTGGAAACAAAATAAGGGTGAATAACTCTTGATACTGGATGTATAACTCATGCATCTTGTCTGAGAAGGACTGATCAGCATCTGACACTGGAAACAAAATAAGGGTGAATAACTCTTGATACTGGATGTATAACTCATGCATCTTGTCTGAGAAGGACTGATCAGCATCTGCCACTGGAAACAAAATAAGGGTGAATAACTCTTGATACTGGATGTATAACTCATGCATCTTGTCTGAGAAGGACTGATCAGCATCTGCCACTGGAAACAAAATAAGGGTGAATAACTCTTGATACTGGATGTATAACTCATGCATATTGTCTGAGAAGGACTGATCAGCATCTGACACTGGAAACAAAATAAGGGTGAATAACTCTTGATACTGGATGTATAACTCATGCATCTTGTCTGAGAAGGACTGATCAGCATCTGCCACTGGAAACAATATAAGGGTGAATAACTCTTGATACTGGATGTATAACTCATGCATCTTGTCTGAGAAGGACTGATCAGCATCTGACACTGGAAACAAAATAAGGGTGAATAACTCTTGATACTGGATGTACAACTCATGCATCTTGTCTGAGAAGGACTGATCAGCATCTGACACTGGAAACAAAATAAGAATTATATTTTGTATTTTGGGTATTACGGCACACCGACACTTGATAGGTTATACGGCGCCGAATATGTTGAAGTTAAATAACAAATGAATATAATCAGGTTAAAACTAAACGTGAGTAGAAATAAAAATCTATCAGTTAAACAATGTGAATTATAAGTGACAAAATAAGGGGGAATAACTCTTGATACTAAATGTATAACTGGTGCATCTTGTCTGAGAAGGACTGATCAACATCTGACACTGGAACCAAACAATAAGAATGTTAAACCTGTGCTGTGTTAACTCTTGACAAAGATATGAAGCCTATATTAACGAATGAGAGACAACTCATATTATTTTAATAGATCTACTCTTACGGTTTATTCTATGCTTTTACAACCACAAGCAAAAAACTTAACTATGAGAAACACCGGTCTTATTAAAGAATTTATTTGCAGTTCATACCATTTTTACAAATTTCAAGTTGAACAAGAGCACTGCAAGGCAGAGCAAAATACGCCTGTCAATAGGGTAATTTGAACTGCTGTGCATTGTTTTGCAATGCAGTATGACAAAGTTTTGGACAACACTGGGTTATTGCAAGAAAAATTGAAATTAAAGTAGAATAATATAAAAAAAATCTTAAATCTGCCAAACTGCTGTGCATTGTTGTGCAATGCACTCTGGCATGATTGTCGAATGCAATCTGGTAATTGATTTTTTTTTAAAGGGGAATACCATCAAATCTGCAAAAATTATCTTACGAGTAATGGCATTTTTGCAGAAAGGGGCATTACTCAAAAATAAGAAGAGGAGAGTGATGGTTCTTGTGCAATGCACACTGTTTGAAAAACATTTATCCACCTATGAAGTCAATAGCTTTGATAATGTAGGAGTATGGTTCAGACAAACATGAAGTACAAAAATTGAACTAAGGATAATACCTCCAAAATCATGAAGTGTACAGTGACGGTTCTTATCCACTGCACTCAGTCCAAATGAGATCTATGTAGTTTTTATGAAGTATCAAATCAATAGCTTTGATAACATAGGAGTTATGCTCCGGACATGAAAATTAAACAAAGGGACATAACACCAAAATCATGAAGTACAGAGTTATGGTTCCTGTGCATTTCACTATGTCTTAATTAGACCTATCCATGTATCAAGTAAATAGCTTTGATAATGAAGAAGTTATGCTCTGGACAAGAAAATTAAACAAAGGGCAATAACTCCAACATCATGACTTGCAGAAAGACAATTCTCGAGCATTGCACTTCGTCTCAATTGAGATCTATCCACCAATGAAGTTTCAATTCAATCGTTTTAATAGTGTTGGAGTTATGCTCCAGACAAACACCAGGATGCGCCACCCCGCCCGCATGTATGCCTGCCCGCACATATGCTCGCCCGCCTGATTGCATTCGGTGATCTGATAATAAGTCCCTTCTTTTACAGGAGTATAAAAAGCTACATGTAAATCTTGACTAGATTGTTACAGAAAACACTTTTAAAGATGGTATCTGACAGTTTGTCTATAATACTTGTAACAAAACCTTACCTTTGTTCTGAAGAATTTGTGTAAATAAAGGCTGTTTATTAACATTATCTCAATTATAAAGATATTACAAATCAAGAAATATAGCGCTTTAAATGTGCATTTTTTTTCCTTCTAATTCTATAAACAATCATAATGAGACTTACTGCTAAAACTAGCTGTTGAAGTCAGAGCTGATTACCTGACAGATCATGTACTTTGTTCTGGAAACTAGGGCACCATGTGGTTCTCCTAGTTCACAATAGCTAACTGGGCATTGTGGGTGGGATTGCAAATACGATTTTTATAGACAAGTGAGATTTTCTGCTTTACTTTTCACATGGATATAGGGCACCAATAAACTGTATTTCGCAGAATCTTTTCAGGTAACAATAATTTATTTAGTAGCATGAGAGAATAAAATGGTCCAGACCTTTTAATGACCCATACTTCTTATACATCAAATGCTAAACAATGAAGGATTAAATATACTCAAGATATAACACTAACTTACCAAAATTTAAACTTTTATTTGCATTTTTAGCAAACAGAAAACTTATTAATGACATGTAAAAATAGTTTATAATAATAATCTAGGGGCAGTGACTTACAAATTTCTTAATATCTAAGTATACACTTTGCTATACCTAATAAACTTAACTGATCCTTATTTTCTTTTAATTAAGCAGTGTGTTATACAAATATAAAACAAAATTATATTAAAATTAAGATGTAAGTGCAGAAATACTCAGCCTTTAGATTCAATGTTGAAAATGTCTTTCTGCAAGGGCCTTTATCAGGCTCTATTATCACAACAATGGAATACCTTACAACCTATCTTCATGATTTTCACCTGATATGATGCTACACAGTCACATACTGACACAAGACCAAACAGTCCAATTACTACAATACACTCAACTTCTATGGCCATGCAGTCCAAAAGAAATTAGATGCCTGGTTGTGTACTAAAGTTTAAATGGACAGA
Organism: Sinonovacula constricta; assembly: GCA_007844125.1. Lineage (NCBI taxonomy): Eukaryota > Metazoa > Mollusca > Bivalvia > Cardiida > Solecurtidae > Sinonovacula > Sinonovacula constricta. Next base: position 40,776,528 of record CM017570.1, read on the forward strand.
CAAAACAAAAGGGAGGTAAGAAAGTAGTATTTGAATAGTTAAATTAATGTCCCTTTATAAATAAAAAAAATAAAATAAAAAAATAATTAGACAAAATTATAAGTGACGAAACCACTGAGACGAGACCTCGCACATAAAATTGAAAACCCAACAGTTACCACATTGGAGTGCCCAGTCAACTCACCTTTATCACAGATTTCTATATGTTGCTGGACACTGTGAATATATGTTTCAAAACTAGCATGGTCATTTGCACTGGCCAGTCGTCTGCTGTTTCTTTTCAGAGTTACAGCCCCTGTTGTTGAAGAAACAAAATATTAGTAATGAGCGAGGCATAAAGAACATGTGTTACAAAGGAGCTCAATTAAATGTTTCAATGCATAATATCAATTGATATTTTTAGACGCCTCCTTAAAAAATGTCAATAACTAGAATAATTAGATTTAATGACTTTCCTTTTTTATTCAGTAGTTAGTGAGTGAGATGTGAATTGACATCGTTCCCTACTATGACAACGTTTGTTGTACCTAAACTCCCCTACCATGAACTTCAGTTTTTCTGTATCATGAATTTCAAAGCTTTATTTAACAAAACAGCTGGTTTATTGGTTATGTCATAAAGCGAAACCAACATCAGTGCCCATTGAATTATAAAATATTTAACTAGTTGGAAGAAATGATACGAAACCTGGCAGAGCCTCCTTTCATCATATTTTTTTAATATCTTATTTCATTTATTAGGTTTATCATTCCACCAACAGTATTTCAGTTATCAGGAGACGGTATCCACTCGAAGCACATATTGTGCTGCCTTCACTGTGTATAGCATGCTGTGAACACCTAGTCACATTTTTCTAACACCGGACCAACCAGTCAAGGAACTACCCTTATATTTGCTTGAGTGTTAGCAAGGGAGCTATACCACTACCATTTTTAACGACTATGGTATGTCGCGGCCCGTGATCGAACCTGGGGCCTCCCGTACCTGGAGCTGACTCTGTAAAGATTGCGCTGTTCTCAATTTACAATGAAAATTCATGTCAGATCCGCTATATGGACTATGGTGAAACCACATGTGCAGATTTGTATGATTCATCTATGAAGAAATTTTGGAATAAGAAAGCTTAGGAAGGAGTCCCAAACATTTGCTATGGAACAATTACAAATCGCAATAACTATGGAACAATTGATGAAATCTAGGTAATTTTACTGTTGTGTACAGCCATACATCAATAAAAACCAACAATCATCCAAGAAAGTATTTAGAAATCTCAATAAAGACAGATGGACAATGTGTTGCTTCTCATAATACTAATTCCTCAGGCATATAAAAGACTGGTTTGAGAAGATTTGGGATGAATGGATGAGCCTCCATCAACATGGGTTGATGTTCCTCTCTTTCAGCTGTCCTGAGACAAGCCAGTGGTTCTACCAAGTTATAAATTATACCTCAATCAAATATAGACGTCAAGATATGAACATGTGTTGGCAAGATGTAACAAAATGACCCAAACCAAACCTAACCTTGATTTATCAGCACTTCCAAAAGACCCCTATAAGCCACATGTTTTGTATGAAGGTCATGGTCTTCTTCAGTCTGCAGTAGCCAGCGACCCCTGGTGGGAAAAAGAAAAAAAATGCATTTTTTAATTTAACTACAAAATATTCTTTAGCCTAGCTCCAGTGTAGTGGAACGTGAAGATTTAAGTGGTGTTACTGGGGCCAGTGTACTGTTTATTAAATATAATGATTATCATTAATTATCAATTTGAGGGATGCGATATGCCAGCATTTTTGCCGATACTGTGCAGCGACATTTCTATCATTTTAGCACAGGGGCATTTATAAGGTGCCGTGGTACTGAACCCGGCCGGTCCATTATACTGACACCGACGAGTCAGGCGTACTCCTATCCTCTTAGTCCCAAGCGTTAGGAGGGAAACCGCTTCTACCAACTTAAAAGTCTTTGGTTTGACCCGGCCCGGGTTCGAACCCGCGACCTCCCGATCCGCAAGCCGACGCTCTACAACCAGAGCTGTTGCGGCCGGTCCTATGGTATATTGCTTCATTATATCATTATATATCATTTGTTGAGGTCATCTTTCATCAGTACATATATCTATAGTATATTGCATTATTAAATCAGTATTTTATATTTTATCATTTGTTGAGGTCTGACATTTCCTGCATCGGTGGTTCTAGTAAGACATATGTTTGGGGTTATCTTTGACCAGTTATAGCTTGCCATCTCTATAATGAATGTTTTAATATCGCTGCATTTCCAAAGTAAAAAAGATAACCTTAAATGTGATGCTGCAAACAGTACCTGTATACAATTAAAAAATCAAGATGAAAAAATGCCATGTTGCTTTTCGAATTGTTGTTAATTGGCCGTCTTTTCCCAATTGCAGCAGACGCCAAATGGTAATAATATATTAGTGATAGAGATACAACCCATTATGGAAGCATTCTTAGGAAGTAACATTTTAAGTATACAAATATACTTAATACCTGGTCTCCTGTGCAGCCAGTCTCATGCTGTAAGTGTTCGGGAACCAGTCTGGATAATGTAGTCTGGTTCTCTCCATTGACTGCTGGACTGCTTCACTCATTGGGAAATTATCATGACAACCAGTCTTCTCTAATAAATATACAAATATTTGAATAAGTCCATGGCCAGTCACTTTGAGTCGCCATCAGAAAAAAAACTTAAATGCTTTTATGCAGAGCAATTGTAGTAGTGCTCGAACTGAATATTTTTTTTACCATTCATACATCATACGTGCCCCCAAGCAAACTTAGACAAGACAAACATCAACTTGTCACAAAGAACACTTTTATAATGTTCTATGACTCTCAGTTGTTTATGATATTTATTTTATTATTTTATTGTACCTGTAACAAAAAAACTGTAAAAACAAAATAATTTTTTTCTTTTATTTAAAACAAGTTGAAATAACCTTTGAATAACACAGACTCAGGAATCCTATACATATATATATATCTATAGATAGTTTCCATGTGATGTCATTGACACTGATAAGACAGTTTAAGGTAGCCATCTTTGTGGGCGGAAGCTAATGCAGGCTGAAATCGGGAAATATGTGCTGTATTAAACTCAACACTGTGTTTTTATTTTTCAGTCTATTTTAGTGAATTTTATATCAAATTTAACAGCTTTTATAAAGTATTTTAAATATCAAAACTATATTTTGATAGTTTAAAAGGTTAAAGAAATACAACCGAAAATGATACACTGTTCATTTTGTTTTAAGTATAAGCAAATAGTTTTATTTATTTATGTGTATTTATTCTGTGTGCATTTATCAATTGTAAAAATATTGTAATCTAAAAATATGAATTTCAAGAGCTTTCCAATGGTGTATACCTTTTAATTTTCAGACCACAAATGAAGAAATTACAAGAAAATAAAATTTACCCTTCTATACAATTCAAATGAAAATCCCTTGAAGTTACCATCAAAGATGGCTGCGAGATAAGGGATTTTCACTGATGTGGAAACTATCTATAGAGGATGTGTGCTGCTTAAGTTCATGAAAGATTTAATTTGTAATGTTAATACATAACCACTGGACAATTAATTAAATCCACAAAAGTAAAATAAATAAACACATAATCATCAATGAATGAATAATTACTATAATAATTATTTAGTTATTTCAGCTTACCATCAAATTTCATTCTGTGGTAACAGCAGCTAATGCAACAAAGGGAGGTAATCCAGTCAAGGTCCTTGAACATGTGTAGCATTGTTGGAGTTAAGTCCCCACAACAGTGTAAACCAATCATGCAGAGAGATGGCGCTGCTGTTGTTTTTGAAGACATGTTATCATCGTTAACATCTCCATTATCACAAGTATTTGAAAAATTAACTGTTCTGTTTTCATTTTTTGTAAATTTTTTATCCAATCTGACTTCATGCAAACCTGTATTCAAAGGTTCCCAAGATTCTGTTTTGTTTATTGAGAAGTTACTAGAGTTGTCTTCCCTGTTTGAATCTTGTGTGATAGAGGTACAATCTTTTACAAATTGGCCTGTGGTAACATCACTTTTCATTAAATTCACGGGTGAATACTCCTTTCCATACTTATAAGCACAACATTTTCTGATCACATTTTGTGAAAACATTAGCTGAGCTTCCTCGTTACCATGGATATTTACTTTTTCGATTTGTTTTTCAAATGTTTGATGAGGTGATAAGTTGAATTGCTCCTCATCTGAAAGGTCTTCTCTGGTGCTAGAATCATATTTAGTCTCTTGAGAAAGATTACTTCCAAAACTTGCTGATGCTGATACTATTTTTGTTCTTGAAAATAGTGATGAATCTGATGATACTGTTGTTGATGGTATTTTATTACACATTGTTTTTGCTGCTGATGTTTTTGTAGCTAAAGATGAAATTTTTGCTGATTTGTTGTGCATTTTTCTATTTCTAAAATTTTCATTTTCGCTGCAAGAACCAGTCTGCTGACATATACAGTTTGAAGCACCCTCTTGTGGTAAAGTGGAGAACCAGTCTAAACAAAGGGCAGATAACTCACTTCTTGATTGTGTTGTTTGCTGAATTTCACACGTGATGTTGCTTAAGTGGGGACACTTGACTGAAACAGACAAAAAACATTTTCTTTCCAACTTAACATTAAATCCAGGTACAAGAGGCCACTTGTACGATCCCCAGCAGTGACATACTAAAGTCATTAAAATGGTAGTCATATAGCTCCCTTGCTAATTCTCAAGGCTTGAGACTCAAGCAAGTATAAGGGTAATTTTATGACTGTAAGGCCTGGTGTCAGAATAATGCAACCTGTTGTGGTATCATGCCAGATGAGTAGCCAATACTATATTTGCTGCAAGTGGACACCATCTCCAAATAACTGAAATACTGTTGGTGGGACAATGAACACAACAAGCATAACATAATGTTATTATCATTAAAAGGTGTCTTACAGCCTATTTGTTTTTTATATACATATATACTTTGGTCTTTTTTATATCATTTGTAGGTTGTAGTGTGGGGAACATTTACATTTACCACAATTATGCACAAAGTGAATCAATTATCACCAAAAGATTTTGTATACCATTTTGTTTCCTAAAAGGTGAAATCTAATACATGTTATTACATGGGTATAGTTAAAATATAGCTTGATGTTGGCATTAACAGAATTATTGTTAATGCCAATGGCTGAGTGGTTAGACTCCCAATCTTAAACCTTCTAAACCTGTTGTAAAGTTGGTTTGAATCTCAGTTGGGTAATGCTGTGAAGTGGTCTTCCAGTTGACCTGTGATGGTGTATCAGCGGTCCCGCAACACTCACCCAGAGATTAAGGTCTACTTTGATAAATAATGGCTTGATGTTACAGACCATAATACTACCTAAGTTTTCACACATTAACCTTCTGCGCCATTATTTAATTAGATTGTGCATTGGCTTATAGGTGTGTTCCATCTGTGTATATTGGTCTTGGCTTATAGCAGTGGTCCATCTGTATATATTGGTCTTGGCTTATGGGAGTGGTCCATCTGTGTATATTGGTCTTGGCTTATAGGAATGTTCAATCTGTGTATATTGGTCTTGGCTTATAGGTGTGTTCCATCTGTGTATATTGGTCTTGGCTTATAGCAGTGTTCCATCTGTGTATATTGGTCTTGGCTTATAGGTGTGTTCCATCTGTGTATATTGGTCTTGGCTTATAGGAGTAGTCCATCTGTGTATATTGGTCTTGGCTTATAGGAATGTTCCATCTGTGTATCTTGGTCTTGGCTTATAGCAGTGTTCCATCTGTGTATATTGGTCTTGGCTTATAGGAGTGTTCCATCTGTGTATATTGGTCTTGGCTTATAGCAGTGTTCCATCTGTGTATAATGGTCTTGGCTTATAGCAGTGTTCCATCTGTGTATAATGGTCTTGGCTTATAGCAGTGTTCCATCTGTGTATAATGGTCTTGGCTTATAGCAGTGTTCCATCTGTGTATAATGGTCTTGGCTTATAGCAGTGGTCCATCTGTGTATATTGGTCTTGGCTTATAGGAGTGGTCCATCTGTGTGTAATGGTCTTGGCTTATAGGAGTGTTCCATCTGTGTATATTGGTCTTGGCTTATAGGTGTGGTCCATCTGTGTATAATGGTCTTGGCTTATAGGTGTGTTCCATCTGTGTATATTGGTCTTGGCTTATAGGTGTGTTCCATCTGTGTATATTGGTCTTGGCTTATAGGAGTGTTCCATCTGTGTATATTGGTCTTGGCTTATAGGTGTGTTCCATCTGTGTATATTGGTCTTGGCTTATAGGTGTGTTCCATCTGTGTATATTGGTCTTGGCTTATAGGTGTGTTCCATCTGTGTATATTGGTCTTGGCTTATAGGAGTGTTCCATCTGTGTATATTGGTCTTGGCTTATAGGTGTGGTCCATCTGTGTATAATGGTCTTGGCTTATAGGTGTGTTCCATCTGTGTATATTGGTCTTGGCTTATAGGTGTGTTCCATCTGTGTATATTGGTCTTGGCTTATAGGAGTGTTCCATCTGTGTATATTGGTCTTGGCTTATAGCAGTGTTCCATCTGTGTATATTGGTCTTGGCTTATAGAAGTGTTCCATCTGTGTATATTGGTCTTGGCTTATAGCAGTGTTCCATCTGTGTATATTGGTCTTGGCTTATAGAAGTGTATCATCTATGTATATTTGTCTTGGCTTATAGCAGTGTTCCATCTGTGTATATTGGTCTTGGCTTATAGCAGTGTTCCATCTATGTATATTGGCCTTGGCTTATAGGAGTGTTCCATCTGTGTATATTGGTCTTGGCTTATAGCAGTGTTCCATCCTGTGTATATTGGTCTTGGCTTATAGGAGTGTTCCATCTGTGTATATTGGTCTTGGCTTATAGCAGTGTTCCATCTGTGTATATTGGTCTTGGCTTATAGGTGTGTTCCATCTGTGTATATTGGTCTTGGCTTATAGGAGTGTTCCATCTGTGTATATTGGTCTTGGCTTATAGCAGTGTTCCATCTGTGTATATTGGTCTTGGCTTATAGGTGTGTTCCATCTGTGTATATTGGTCTTGGCTTATAGGTGTGTTCCATCTGTGTATATTGGTCTTGGCTTATAGGAGTGTTCCATCTGTGTATATTGGTCTTGGCTTATAGCAGTGTTCCATCTGTGTATATTGGTCTTGGCTTATAGGTGTGGTCCATCTGTGTATATTGGTCTTGGCTTATAGGTGTGTTCCATCTGTGTATATTGGTCTTGGCTTATAGGTGTGTTCCATCTGTGTATAATGGTCTTGGCTTATAGGTGTGTTCCATCTGTGTATATTGGTCTTGGCTTATAGGTGTGTTCCATCTGTGTATATTGGTCTTGGCTTATAGGTGTGTTCCATCTGTGTATAATGGTCTTGGCTTATAGGTGTGTTCCATCTGTGTATATTGGTCTTGGCTTATAGCAGTGTTCCATCTGTGTATATTGGTCTTGGCTTATAGCAGTGTTCCATCTGTGTATAATGGTCTTGGCTTATAGCAGTGTTCCATCTGTGTATAATGGTCTTGGCTTATAGCAGTGTTCCATCTGTGTATAATGGTCTTGGCTTATAGCAGTGTTCCATCTGTGTATAATGGTCTTGGCTTATAGCAGTGTTCCATCTGTGTATAATGGTCTTGGCTTATAGCAGTGTTCCATCTGTGTATAATGGTCTTGGCTTATAGCAGTGTTCCATCTGTGTATAATGGTCTTGGCTTATAGCAGTGTTCCATCTGTGTATAATGGTCTTGGCTTATAGCAGTGTTCCATCTGTGTATAATGGTCTTGGCTTATAGCAGTGTTCCATCTGTGTATAATGGTCTTGGCTTATAGCAGTGTTCCATCTGTGTATAATGGTCTTGGCTTATAGCAGTGTTCCATCTGTGTATAATGGTCTTGGCTTATAGCAGTGGTCCATCTGTGTATATTGGTCTTGGCTTATAGGAGTGTTCCATCTGTGTATATTGGTCTTGGCTTATAGCAGTGTTCCATCTGTGTATATTGGTCTTGGCTTATAGCAGTGTTCCATCTGTGTATAATGGTCTTGGCTTATAGCAGTGTTCCATCTGTGTATATTGGTCTTGGCTTATAGCAGTGTTCCATCTGTGTATAATGGTCTTGGCTTATAGCAGTGTTCCATCTGTGTATATTGGTCTTGGCTTATAGGAGTGTTCCATCTGTGTATATTGGTCTTGGCTTATTGAAGTGTTCCATCTGTGTATAATGGTCTTGGCTTATAGCAGTGTTCCATCTGTGTATATAGGTCTTGGCTTATAGCAGTGTTCCATCTGTGTATATAGGTCTTGGCTTATAGCAGTGTTCCATCTGTGTATATTGGTCTTGGCTTATAGGAGTGTTCCATCTGTGTATAATGGTCTTGGCTTATAGGAGTGGTCCATCTGTGTATATTGGTCTTGGCTTATAGGAGTGTTCCATCTGTGTATATTGGTCTTGGCTTATAGGTGTGTTCCATCTGTGTATATTGGTCTTGGCTTATAGGAGTGTTCCATCTGTGTATATTGGTCTTGGCTTATAGGAGTGTTCCATCTGTGTATAATGGTCTTGGCTTATAGGAGTGGTCCATCTGTGTATATTGGTCTTGGCTTATAGGAGTGTTCCATCTGTGTATATTGGTCTTGGCTTATAGGTGTGTTCCATCTGTGTATATTGGTCTTGGCTTATAGCAGTGTTCCATCTGTGTATATTGGTCTTGGCTTATAGGTGTGTTCCATCTGTGTATATTGGTCTTGGCTTATAGGAGTAGTCCATCTGTGTATATTGGTCTTGGCTTATAGGAATGTTCCATCTGTGTATCTTGGTCTTGGCTTATAGCAGTGTTCCATCTGTGTATATTGGTCTTGGCTTATAGGAGTGTTCCATCTGTGTATATTGGTCTTGGCTTATAGCAGTGTTCCATCTGTGTATAATGGTCTTGGCTTATAGCAGTGTTCCATCTGTGTATAATGGTCTTGGCTTATAGCAGTGTTCCATCTGTGTATAATGGTCTTGGCTTATAGCAGTGTTCCATCTGTGTATAATGGTCTTGGCTTATAGCAGTGGTCCATCTGTGTATATTGGTCTTGGCTTATAGGAGTGGTCCATCTGTGTGTAATGGTCTTGGCTTATAGGAGTGTTCCATCTGTGTATATTGGTCTTGGCTTATAGGTGTGGTCCATCTGTGTATAATGGTCTTGGCTTATAGGTGTGTTCCATCTGTGTATATTGGTCTTGGCTTATAGGTGTGTTCCATCTGTGTATATTGGTCTTGGCTTATAGGAGTGTTCCATCTGTGTATATTGGTCTTGGCTTATAGGTGTGTTCCATCTGTGTATATTGGTCTTGGCTTATAGGTGTGTTCCATCTGTGTATATTGGTCTTGGCTTATAGGTGTGTTCCATCTGTGTATATTGGTCTTGGCTTATAGGAGTGTTCCATCTGTGTATATTGGTCTTGGCTTATAGGTGTGGTCCATCTGTGTATAATGGTCTTGGCTTATAGGTGTGTTCCATCTGTGTATATTGGTCTTGGCTTATAGGTGTGTTCCATCTGTGTATATTGGTCTTGGCTTATAGGAGTGTTCCATCTGTGTATATTGGTCTTGGCTTATAGCAGTGTTCCATCTGTGTATATTGGTCTTGGCTTATAGAAGTGTTCCATCTGTGTATATTGGTCTTGGCTTATAGCAGTGTTCCATCTGTGTATATTGGTCTTGGCTTATAGAAGTGTATCATCTATGTATATTGGTCTTGGCTTATAGCAGTGTTCCATCTGTGTATATTGGTCTTGGCTTATAGCAGTGTTCCATCTATGTATATTGGCCTTGGCTTATAGGAGTGTTCCATCTGTGTATATTGGTCTTGGCTTATAGCAGTGTTCCATCCTGTGTATATTGGTCTTGGCTTATAGGAGTGTTCCATCTGTGTATATTGGTCTTGGCTTATAGCAGTGTTCCATCTGTGTATATTGGTCTTGGCTTATAGGTGTGTTCCATCTGTGTATATTGGTCTTGGCTTATAGGAGTGTTCCATCTGTGTATATTGGTCTTGGCTTATAGCAGTGTTCCATCTGTGTATATTGGTCTTGGCTTATAGGTGTGTTCCATCTGTGTATATTGGTCTTGGCTTATAGGTGTGTTCCATCTGTGTATATTGGTCTTGGCTTATAGGAGTGTTCCATCTGTGTATATTGGTCTTGGCTTATAGCAGTGTTCCATCTGTGTATATTGGTCTTGGCTTATAGGTGTGTTCCATCTGTGTATATTGGTCTTGGCTTATAGGTGTGTTCCATCTGTGTATATTGGTCTTGGCTTATAGGTGTGTTCCATCTGTGTATAATGGTCTTGGCTTATAGGTGTGTTCCATCTGTGTATATTGGTCTTGGCTTATAGGTGTGTTCCATCTGTGTATATTGGTCTTGGCTTATAGGTGTGTTCCATCTGTGTATAATGGTCTTGGCTTATAGGTGTGTTCCATCTGTGTATATTGGTCTTGGCTTATAGCAGTGTTCCATCTGTGTATAATGGTCTTGGCTTATAGCAGTGTTCCATCTGTGTATAATGGTCTTGGCTTATAGCAGTGTTCCATCTGTGTATAATGGTCTTGGCTTATAGCAGTGTTCCATCTGTGTATAATGGTCTTGGCTTATAGCAGTGTTCCATCTGTGTATATTGGTCTTGGCTTATAGCAGTGTTCCATCTGTGTATAATGGTCTTGGCTTATAGCAGTGTTCCATCTGTGTATAATGGTCTTGGCTTATAGCAGTGTTCCATCTGTGTATAATGGTCTTGGCTTATAGCAGTGTTCCATCTGTGTATAATGGTCTTGGCTTATAGCAGTGTTCCATCTGTGTATAATGGTCTTGGCTTATAGCAGTGTTCCATCTGTGTATAATGGTCTTGGCTTATAGCAGTGTTCCATCTGTGTATAATGGTCTTGGCTTATAGCAGTGGTCCATCTGTGTATATTGGTCTTGGCTTATAGGAGTGTTCCATCTGTGTATATTGGTCTTGGCTTATAGCAGTGTTCCATCTGTGTATATTGGTCTTGGCTTATAGCAGTGTTCCATTTGTGTATAATGGTCTTGGCTTATAGCAGTGTTCCATCTGTGTATATTGGTCTTGGCTTATAGCAGTGTTCCATCTGTGTATAATGGTCTTGGCTTATAGCAGTGTTCCATCTGTGTATATTGGTCTTGGCTTATAGGAGTGTTCCATCTGTGTATATTGGTCTTGGCTTATTGAAGTGTTCCATCTGTGTATAATGGTCTTGGCTTATAGCAGTGTTCCATCTGTGTATATAGGTCTTGGCTTATAGCAGTGTTCCATCTGTGTATATAGGTCTTGGCTTATAGCAGTGTTCCATCTGTGTATATTGGTCTTGGCTTATAGGAGTGTTCCATCTGTGTATAATGGTCTTGGCTTATAGGAGTGGTCCATCTGTGTATATTGGTCTTGGCTTATAGGAGTGTTCCATCTGTGTATATTGGTCTTGGCTTATAGGTGTGTTCCATCTGTGTATATTGGCCTTGGCTTATAGGAGTGTTCCATCTGTGTATATTGGTCTTGGCTTATAGGAGTGTTCCATCTGTGTATAATGGTCTTGGCTTATAGGAGTGGTCCATCTGTGTATATTGGTCTTGGCTTATAGGAGTGTTCCATCTGTGTATATTGGTCTTGGCTTATAGGTGTGTTCCATCTGTGTATATTGGTCTTGGCTTATAGGAGTGTTCCATCTGTGTATAATGGTCTTGGCTTATAGGAGTGGTCCATCTGTGTATATTGGTCTTGGCTTATAGGAGTGTTCCATCTGTGTATATTGGTCTTGGCTTATAGGTGTGTTCCATCTGTGTATATTGGTCTTGGCTTATAGGAGTGTTCCATCTGTGTATATTGGTCTTGGCTTATAGGTGTGTTCCATCTGTGTATATTGGTCTTGGCTTATAGGTGTGTTCCATCTGTGTATATTGGTCTTGGCTTATAGGAGTGTTCCATCTGTGTATATTGGTCTTGGCTTATAGCAGTGTTCCATCTGTGTATATTGGTCTTGGCTTATAGAAGTGTATCATCTATGTATATTGGTCTTGGCTTATAGCAGTGTTCCATCTGTGTATATTGGTCTTGGCTTATAGCAGTGTTCCATCTATGTATATTGGCCTTGGCTTATAGGAGTGTTCCATCTGTGTATATTGGTCTTGGCTTATAGCAGTGTTCCATCCTGTGTATATTGGTCTTGGCTTATAGGAGTGTTCCATCTGTGTATATTGGTCTTGGCTTATAGCAGTGTTCCATCTGTGTATATTGGTCTTGGCTTATAGGTGTGTTCCATCTGTGTATATTGGTCTTGGCTTATAGGAGTGTTCCATCTGTGTATATTGGTCTTGGCTTATAGCAGTGTTCCATCTGTGTATATTGGTCTTGGCTTATAGGTGTGTTCCATCTGTGTATATTGGTCTTGGCTTATAGGTGTGTTCCATCTGTGTATATTGGTCTTGGCTTATAGGAGTGTTCCATCTGTGTATATTGGTCTTGGCTTATAGCAGTGTTCCATCTGTGTATATTGGTCTTGGCTTATAGGTGTGTTCCATCTGTGTATATTGGTCTTGGCTTATAGGTGTGTTCCATCTGTGTATATTGGTCTTGGCTTATAGGTGTGTTCCATCTGTGTATAATGGTCTTGGCTTATAGGTGTGTTCCATCTGTGTATATTGGTCTTGGCTTATAGGTGTGTTCCATCTGTGTATATTGGTCTTGGCTTATAGGTGTGTTCCATCTGTGTATAATGGTCTTGGCTTATAGGTGTGTTCCATCTGTGTATATTGGTCTTGGCTTATAGCAGTGTTCCATCTGTGTATAATGGTCTTGGCTTATAGCAGTGTTCCATCTGTGTATAATGGTCTTGGCTTATAGCAGTGTTCCATCTGTGTATAATGGTCTTGGCTTATAGCAGTGTTCCATCTGTGTATAATGGTCTTGGCTTATAGCAGTGTTCCATCTGTGTATATTGGTCTTGGCTTATAGCAGTGTTCCATCTGTGTATAATGGTCTTGGCTTATAGCAGTGTTCCATCTGTGTATAATGGTCTTGGCTTATAGCAGTGTTCCATCTGTGTATAATGGTCTTGGCTTATAGCAGTGTTCCATCTGTGTATAATGGTCTTGGCTTATAGCAGTGTTCCATCTGTGTATAATGGTCTTGGCTTATAGCAGTGTTCCATCTGTGTATAATGGTCTTGGCTTATAGCAGTGTTCCATCTGTGTATAATGGTCTTGGCTTATAGCAGTGGTCCATCTGTGTATATTGGTCTTGGCTTATAGGAGTGTTCCATCTGTGTATATTGGTCTTGGCTTATAGCAGTGTTCCATCTGTGTATATTGGTCTTGGCTTATAGCAGTGTTCCATTTGTGTATAATGGTCTTGGCTTATAGCAGTGTTCCATCTGTGTATATTGGTCTTGGCTTATAGCAGTGTTCCATCTGTGTATAATGGTCTTGGCTTATAGCAGTGTTCCATCTGTGTATATTGGTCTTGGCTTATAGGAGTGTTCCATCTGTGTATATTGGTCTTGGCTTATTGAAGTGTTCCATCTGTGTATAATGGTCTTGGCTTATAGCAGTGTTCCATCTGTGTATATAGGTCTTGGCTTATAGCAGTGTTCCATCTGTGTATATAGGTCTTGGCTTATAGCAGTGTTCCATCTGTGTATATTGGTCTTGGCTTATAGGAGTGTTCCATCTGTGTATAATGGTCTTGGCTTATAGGAGTGGTCCATCTGTGTATATTGGTCTTGGCTTATAGGAGTGTTCCATCTGTGTATATTGGTCTTGGCTTATAGGTGTGTTCCATCTGTGTATATTGGCCTTGGCTTATAGGAGTGTTCCATCTGTGTATATTGGTCTTGGCTTATAGGAGTGTTCCATCTGTGTATAATGGTCTTGGCTTATAGGAGTGTTCCATCTGTGTATATTGGTCTTGGCTTATAGGAGTGTTCCATCTGTGTATATTGGTCTTGGCTTATAGGTGTGTTCCATCTGTGTATATTGGTCTTGGCTTATAGGAGTGTTCCATCTGTGTATAATGGTCTTGGCTTATAGGAGTGGTCCATCTGTGTATATTGGTCTTGGCTTATAGGAGTGTTCCATCTGTGTATATTGGTCTTGGCTTATAGGTGTGTTCCATCTGTGTATATTGGTCTTGGCTTATAGGAGTGTTCCATCTGTGTATATTGGTCTTGGCTTATAGGTGTGTTCCATCTGTGTATATTGGTCTTGGCTTATAGGTGTGTTCCATCTGTGTATATTGGTCTTGGCTTATAGGAGTGTTCCATCTGTGTATATTGGTCTTGGCTTATAGGAGTGTTCCATCTGTGTATATTGGTCTTGGCTTATAGGAGTGTTCCATCTGTGTATATTGGTCTTGGCTTACAGCAGTGTTCCATCTGTGTATATTGGTCTTGGCTTAAATATGTGTTCCATCTGTGTATATTGGTCTTGGCTTAAAGATGTGTTCCATCTGTGTATATTGGTCTTGGCTTAAAGATGTGTTCCATCTGTGTATATTGGTCTTGGCTTAAAGATGTGTTCCATCTGTGTATAATGGTCTTGGCTTAAAGATGTGTTCCATCTGTGTATATTGGTCTTGGCTTAAAGATGTGTTCCATCTGTGTATATTGGTCTTGGCTTATAGGAGTGTTCCATCTGTGTATATTGGTCTTGGCTTACAGCAGTGTTCCATCTGTGTATATTGGTCTTGGCTTAAATATGTGTTCCATCTGTGTATATTGGTCTTGGCTTAAAGATGTGTTCCATCTGTGTATATTGGTCTTGGCTTAAAGATGTGTTCCATCTGTGTATATTGGTCTTGGCTTAAAGATGTGTTCCATCTGTGTATATTGGTCTTGGCTTAAAGATGTGTTCCATCTGTGTATAATGGTCTTGGCCAGTTTTAATTTTTTCCAGATTAGTTTCCCTTAGAATGAAAATGATTAAACTTCCATTGCATTCTAAAACATGTTTTTCAAGGATAATTTACCGGTGTTTGTCCGTCTGCCTGCCCCGACTGTGTGACCTTGTTTTCCCTCCAATCCCAGAATGCTCAATCTAAAATTGCTGTGGAGCACCTGTCCTAGATATCCCTAAAATGAGCAAAGACTATCATTACCATTTAATTATCATTAATTTATATGTGAACATAAAATAAAGCTCTTATTCTTTAACCATATATTTGAGTATATGAAAGTGACACAAATAGTCATTATAGTTTTTTGTTTTTGAGATTCATCACAGTGACCAATTATGATCATTATAGCAATGTCCAGCTATTTTGGTGGAGGAAGACCCCCAGACACATGTCTGGGTAGAACCACCAGCGCACCGCAGGTCAGCTGGAAGACCTTCCCACCTTAAGTCCTTCTACCTGAACGGGACTTGAACCCACACGGTTGGAGGCTAAGCAGTCAGAGAAGTTACAAATCAGTGACTCTACAACTACACCATGGGCGCCCCCTGTCATTATAGCCATGCCCAGCTTATTTGGTACAGAAAGACCCTGAGCCAAATGTGCGAGTAGAACCACCGGCGCAATGCAGGTCAGCTGGAGAACATCACCACATTTATTCCTGTTCCGGGACTTGAACACACATTAATGTGACTCATCATCCTGTAATGTGAAGGGGAGGGGAGGCGCCTGTGTCCATGCAGTTAGAGTCGCTGACTTGTAACTTCTCAGCCCCTCATTGCTTGGGTTTGAGTCCCGGTTGGGGCGAGAACCTTCATGTGGGGACATTGTCTAACTAACCTGTGGTGCAACATGGGTGGTTCTGCCCAGGCATACATCTGGTGTTTTCTCCACCAATAATTAGCTGGACGTCGCTTATATGACCACAATCGTATTGGTGCAATGTAACAAAAAAAAACACTAAACAAACAATGATTCTGTAATGACAAATTTAACATTGTTCACCACATCTATTATGAATTGAGGGATTGTTTGTTTTGCTTTTTGTTACACATTACTAACACAATCACGATCATATTGGCAATGTCCAGCAAATAATTGGAGGAGGAAGAACCCAACTTTATTTATTTATTTATTTGGGTTTTATGGCACACCTACACTTAACAGACCCAACTCACAGTAAAACCAATTGGGGCATTGCAAATTAACATGAAAACCTCCATACACACATGTTCTTGCTCTGACCAGGACTTGAGCCCATTAGCTGAAATCCCAATCATGCATATTTATAGATTTATAAAGAATGGATGTTTAGAACAATTTATCTCATGATTTGTAGTGAGGTAGTGTTATAGCTTTTACTTGACCCTTTCCTACATGTTTACGCCATTCACAATATTCCATTTTATGCCATTATAAACCATTCAATAATTAGCAAAATCTTCATGACTAAGGGTTTATGGGTAACTGGCTCAACCTTAAATCTATCATTATAAGTTGGACATATATTTATTAAAATCCTTTAATACTGGCTCAACCTTAAATCTATCATTACAAGTTTGACATATATTTATTAAAATCCTTTAATCTCGTTAGGGGCTAAAGAGTAACAAGTGGGTTACTCTAAACGCTGAGCCATGAGCGACTACATTTAAGGGGATGAAAAAAAGACTCGCTAATTACATGTAGATGGCGATAAGTATCCACAAAAATATCATTCCCACAACACTTGAAATATGAAACATACCTGTTACATAAGAAAATTTTGCCAAAAACATTCCCCCCCCCCACTAAACTTAGTGATTGTTTAAATGTGTTATACATTAAAAAATATATAAAAATATATATTTCTAATAGATTTTTTGCATGAAATAACAATTTCTTTTGTATTTTAATAAAAATAATAGTTCTGAATGTAGATAAAGACTCTATAATGTGTTTGTCCCATATGGAAATAATTCTTGGAGAACTGGTGAAAAAAGGTATATACGTTTTTCAACATAAATGACTTAATAATGGAAATGACGCAAAAGAATCCATTAAACTGCATGGACTCTAGTACAACAGGATAACTTGCCAGTCCCGACCCAACATCCACGACTGCATGATTTCCTGCCATTTTGGTCACATGATTCACGATCGATGTCATGTGACAGATCTCATGAAGCTTCTTTGGAGACATTCCACGTCTGATGTTGCTGTTGATGCATTCTGGATCTAGGGAGACAACTCCATCAAATTGGTGAAGATTTCCCTCCCTTTGAAGAGAGTACCGAATGCACTTCTGCACAAAATTCTTCAATGAATCTGGCCAGGTATCCTAGAAAAAAATAAATAATGCATATAATAGATTGAGGTGTAAGGTTAATACAAGTTATATGTAAAAAGGGCCAAATTTATCATTTTTTTCCAATTCAATGTTCAAATTAATATAAGTTACACATGAACAGTCAAAAATAATAACACATGTCAAAAATGAAAAGACCAAATTAAAAATGTTGTAAATTACAAGGCTAAAATTAATAAAAGCTTTAAATAAACACCTTTTTAATAATTGTTAAAATTCAAAGGCTTACATGTCAACTTTTTTGTGGCCAAAGCGGGCGATTTTCACTTGCAAAGTGGGATATTTATCATTTTCATTTAAACAAAGAAGTTTCTGAAAATGTGTAAAACACTCCTTATTTTGAACCTTAAAAGTGGAAGTCTCCCTCAGAAAATGGGAAAGGTCACATGTATGCAAATGTCTAACTAATAGAATAACAAATGAAATAACCCAACAATGTGCAGGTAAATATTAATTTCTTTCGGTAAAAAAATGCACATAAAATGACTATATTTTATATAAGGAAAGTAAAGTTAATCAAGTAAGGTAAGTACAGTAAGATAAAGCTGAATTTATGAACACGTGTATTAATAGGGATTATTCTAGCACAGAATGGAATGGCGCTCCACCCTGCCCTTTTGCCCCTAAAACAGCCCCGGTTTGCCCTTTTTAAGACTGCCCGTTTACTTTTTAGTTGAAATGTGATCAATAAATCAATCTCATTCACTGCTAGATTCGGCACTTTTATCCGGATGTGACACGCTTACGCAAATTTATAGTATATTGCAACTACAGTGCGAGGCGAGAAATGAACTGGAGTGTTGAAGAAAACTTAAAAGCTTTAAATTATGAGCATTTATCCTTTATGTTGAATTCTTTCTAATGATATATTGGAAAAAGCTGTATGCTGATATTAATTTTTGCACAAACCGACTACTTTTAAAGATTATTGCATCTTGTATCATTTTAAATTGCTTTAATTAGTATAAAACATGCAACAAATTGTTTATATATTTATTTTTTTGGACATTTTCCAAGCACATCTATTTGTTTATTGGATTTATTGTCCCACCAACGGGATTTCAGTTATCTTGAGACAGGGTGTTCACATGAACCAGATATAGTGTTGCCTTCACTGTGTTTATTGGGTTAATCGTCCCACCAATAGGATTTCAGTTATCTGGAGATGGTGTTCACATGACGCAAATATAGTATTGCCTTCACTGTAAAGCATGCCATGAACTCTGGTATGGTACCACATCTTGTCACATTATCCTGACATCTGGCCGACCAGTTGTGAAACTACCCATAAACATGCTTGAGCATCAACAAGAAAGCTAGACCACTACCATTTTAATCAACTTTGGTTTATTGGGCCCGGGATCGAATCTGGGGCCTCCATTTCTGAAAAACATCCTTACCTTTGTTTTGCCAAGAGGCAAATCTCTTAGATCATTCAATGATATGGAACAGAAGGCTTCTTTCCACTGAAAACAGAAACAATTATTTTATCATTTTTTTAAATATATCACAGCGACTTATTATGGTCATTATATCAACGATCAGCTATTTAGTGGAAGAAGACCCCTGACAAATATCAGGGTAGAACCACCAGTCCACTGCAGGTCAGCTGGAAGACCTAGAATATTTATATTAGACCATGAGTGAAATAAAATCAGTTAAGATAAAAAATATCAAAATATGTAAGTATATATTATGTATGAAATGAAGTTTAGTTATGAAACAAAATATAAAAATAATAATATATGACCTTGAATGAAATAAAATGATGCTATATTATAAACTTTTTTTTTTAGTCATGAATTAAGCCAAAAATTAAAATAAAACATTGTTGTGATTAAAAACGACAGGGAAACACTCACACCATCTGGAAACTTTGCCAGGATACCTTCGCAGAAAATCTTGGTGAGTTTAAAGTTGTACAACCAATGATATTCGGCTAAGAAATCTAAAACTTCATCCATCGTGCCTAAAAATATCAACAATTATTATAAATAATGTTAATATTTATACAACTGAGGATATTTTACGAAACTTAAATGGTTATAAATCAGCTTATAATCAGAAAAACAATTGAAAAAACAATCACCCATTGTATTTAGATAAATTATTGATTTTTGTAATATAACCTCTGGTTTTTCATGGATAAGCATTAAGTTACTATTTTATCAAATTACGTAAAAGCATACAGAAGACTGAAATATTTTTTTTCTTGTTACTTGCAACGACACATTCATATTGAGGATGGTGATTCTACACCAGTCTTCGGTCCTAATTCACCAATAATAAGCTAGACGTCGTCAGTATGACCATAATTGCGTCTGTACATTGTAACAAATAAACAAGCATAACCAACATAGCAACCAAAACAACCCATTTGATAAAGTTAACAAGCATTAAGTCCTGTACACAAAAATAATGGCAGCATGGTCTTTCTGCATACAACCACAAACAAGAAAAATACAATGCTATTTTTGAAAGGTGGCTGGTAAATTCGAAACCATGCAGTTGTATAATTGGCCAAATTGGGTCCGACTGAATATCGAAAGACACTCATTTGCGGAAAGATACCGAAAGAGACTTTGACTAGCTAGTCATGCCATAACCCATCTCAAATTAATTATGTATAGCGCCATCGTGTGGTTTATGATAACAGGTACCTCTGGTTAGTTTGTCAATGCATGTGTGTTAAAGCAAACCGCTGGTCAGCCATATAAAACAGCGTGGGAATATTGGTGTTGAGTGGAACGTGTTTAGTTTACTTTCTCTTTGAAATGTAAAATTTAATACTAAGCCCCGTTTTAAAAAGTAACGTTTAAGGCCATTTAACTATAAAATAATAATAAGAACATTACTTTCAAGTAAATGATTTACCTAAATACCTGACGTCATTCGTTCTTAATTTTAATTTCTTTAATAACTCGTACAACTTTTTTGTTAGTGTTAGTGTCAGCCATCTTGCTTTTACGGACTTCAATTTTTCGTACTTCTTTCCTGCGCTAATTTGTTGTTTATGTGTTTGTTTTCATCAGCATAAATCAACGTCAGACCAGAGAGGACGAATTTTAATACTCTCATACTTTTCATATAACCTCATTGTCTTAAGAATTTAAATCGCTCAACGAGGTAAAATATCTATTTATGTACACGTGTTTTAGGACTGCCAAGGGAACTAACTAATTTTATGTGGATTTAACTGTTAGTAAGGAGTTTTTTCTCTTGGACTCAAAAGTGCTGTTTATCAACTTTCTTAGGTTATATATTTTCTTAAAAGGTTTAAAATGGAATGTCTTTGATTCAGTTGTCCCAATATTGTAATGTAAATGTTATTTATCATTAAACTACTTCATGCCTTTATGATAATTTGCTTTATTTATTTGTATATGCAAGATTGTGCTGTGCTGTTGCTGTTGCTAATAAATATACATTTAATCAAAATAGATTCGGATCTACTAACTGTGTTTATTAACATGTATTTATTGATTATTGTTTTAAGGTTACGATTTTAACATATTTTATGTCTAATTGATTGGAAATAATTTTTTTCATCCAATTATTAGTTTCCTTGTAAAATCTTAGTCCTGGTAGAACCAGTACACTGGTACCTGCATTTGATATACATGAAGGTTTTCGTTAAGATTTATTCTAAGAGGCCAAAAGATGACTGAAGGAGCCTGATATTTTGAGCACGTTTGCGGGCTACATAAGCCACTCTGGTAAGGCATCAGTTTTTTCTTAAAACACCATGGACAATTCTGGAAAAGATTACTTGGAAATGGACCAGACAGACAAAGCAAGGTTATTTATTTGGACAATTTATTATCCAGATTTGGGTGGATACTCAGAGGCAGCTAGTATATTTTGTCGGCTTTAAAGACATAGCACTAGACACATATTTGTAAGTACCTGTATATATTAAAATACAAATTAAGGCAAGAACTAACATGCAGATTCCTAAATCCTTTCTCCACAGGGCTTTTTTTCCTTCTTTAGTAGGAGCCGTTTACAGGCGCCTTCCCCTCAGATTTTTTTTTAATCATGCAGTTTTCCCCCAAAATTAACTTTACATCAGGGTCTTTCATTCCCCTTCAAGGAAGGAATCACGCTATTTACCCCAAATTATAGGGCATGGGGCCCTTCCACTGGAAGTGAAAAAACAAACAAAAACGTCTTGCTCAAAACCCTAGCAACTGATAGCCATATTTACGTACACCCGAAAATTTTTCATGGCATTTGAACAGAGTGAAAAAATAAAGTTTATCATATTTACACAACAGCTCATTACGCAGTCCACACAGAGACATAATATTAATTGTCATTTCTGCAAGGATCAGGTAAATATACTGCCAGGTGACAACAATAATGACGATGATGCGTTATGATAAAGGAGTTCAATAATCAAATCTTAGCATCGAGTAACACATCGGATATCAAAATGTGCATTGAACTAGTATATATATCATAAATGGTAGTTATATAAGTGTAAAATACACGTTTAAACAAGCATACAAACCCATACTTTGTAACTAAGCTAAATGAATAACAACTGTTATATTTTATCTATACCAGAGTTCTTTGTACTGTTTGTCTGGGTTCTATTTCTTTTAATACAAACTATGTGTAGTTTTGGTGGCGAGTTAATGTCAGCATTAATTTCCATGTCATTTGTATCTTCCGGTTTGCCCCGGTATTAGAAAAGTGTACAAAAGTAACCTTTGTCTACAAAACGTGAATTACAACTGAGACTTTAATGCCATGGTATAACATTATTAACTGAACACGAAGTACCATTTCAGTGTTTTATTGCATTCATTTGTATGCATATATGCATACATCACATATATTAAGAATAAATCTTTTATGAATAGAAATATTTGAGATTATATAATACGCCAGAATATAAATTAATGTACGCCTTCCCGTATTATAAAATGCTGCGCAAAGTTCAGCAATATTATACGGTTTCTGTAAACATGTCGATAAAACT
Organism: Sinonovacula constricta; assembly: GCA_007844125.1. Lineage (NCBI taxonomy): Eukaryota > Metazoa > Mollusca > Bivalvia > Cardiida > Solecurtidae > Sinonovacula > Sinonovacula constricta. The sequence goes on from CM017570.1 coordinate 40,798,844, forward strand.
TAAACTCACCATTGATTTATGTTTACCAGAAGCATAAGAAATTAAACAACTATAAAAGTGAATGCTTTCAATGTTTTACATTCATTTACTTCCAATTCCATTGTGCGCATAGTTGCTGAAAATTATGAAAAAGTAAACCTGCATGATCTTGCAAGCAACAGCTTTATCCATATTTACTTCATTGAAGTTTATACACAAGCGAACCTAAGTGACACTAAATCATCCCCTGCATGACTGGAAACGAGATAAGGTGTTACAATGTACCTGAGTCAGGCTGAGTGTAGTTTGTAAAGCCACGACCTGGAAACTGGTTCGTGCATCATGCCAAGTTAAACTCTTATTTTAAATATTTTCAAAATTCAGTCGAGTTGAAATTTTTTCAACGCAATCTTAAACTGAATGTTTCAAATTAAATCATTTACGACGATTTATACATTCTAGCAAAACTACAGAACATTGTTCCACATAACCTCCAAAAAGGTGATATTTCGGCAGAAATACTATTGTTTTTATTGATTTAAAAAGGGTGGTAAATAAATAGTTATGATTTCGACCAGTCACAGTCAGAAACGTTGTAACATCGAGTCCAACTTATTCACTGTATGTTAACTAAATAATTCAATACGGTGATTTGCAAACTGCATTGAACGAAAATAATCAGTGATAATTGTTCGAGATCACATCGTAAAAAGCATAAATATCCGCAGATGCATGCTCTAAGCACTGGCAGATCCAACAAAATTCGACGACTGTAGAATAATTATTGATTACAAGATTTTGATGATGAGGTCGTTATGTGGCAACGCAACACACCAAGTTTATCAATATGCAGGTTTATAAATATGACGTGAAAAAGAGTGTATATAATGATAAAGAAACTATATTAATCCTTCATGCATGCTTCACATTCTCGGGCATCTTTTGATTTATCATGTTTATAATGTTAACAAGGAACATCTTGAATAAAATTATTTTGATTAAAATAATGTCACGACTGATTTAAAACTGTCACCGTTATGTATCTGTATATGCATATTTGTTGTCTGCTTGTTTTTTTTACTCAGTGTATCAATACGCATTCTACGATTTATTAAACGAATATAAATGTTTTAACTGATTTTCTACATTACAGAGCCTCACATGTTGTATTGGTGGAAGATAATATGAACACATACTGAGCATTATATTTAGTAAGCATGGTTAAAACTTACAAAGTCAAAATAATTGGTCTTCGGAATTAACAATGCACTTGATTTTATATGTTATTTAAACAAAGACTTATGTTGAGGTCATTTATATAAGTCTAATGTGACACATTCCGATGTAAGTATCACATTTGCCGTGTCCGCAAAAATTATTTCTTCACCGAAACTTAAGTCTTTACTCGTAATATCACATATTGTATAAAATAAAAGAGTTTTGATAGGTATAGTGTGATAATTACTTCGTCATTTGCTTTTTTTGCAATACTACCTCTTACGACAGTTCAATGTGTTACTTTAACTTGAAATATTATATGAATCTATACGTCTTCAAAGTTAATAAAAGCAATTTTCTTAATTTCCTAAAGACATTAAGTAGAAATAAATATACACAAGTAGTTCTCATTTCAAATTAATGAAAAAATTCATTCAATACAATTGTATTATCATCAGGTGAAACATAACATTGCTAAAGCTTATTGACATAGCACTCTTTTACAGAAAATCAAATAAATATGTTGCAATAACTTTATATGTTTAAAACAACTGAAACAAAACAGTGAGAAAACATGGATAATACAACAAAGAATCTAATTAATTATCATACGTATAAAATATTTTATGCTGAAAATCAGTTCCTCAAATATATTTGACATTCACATGCAAGCTAATGTTATCAAAACAATGTTGAAATATTGCAAATATAATTTAAATCATATGCAAAAAAATACATTTAAATGAAAAAGTATTCCCATGTAGTGGACTTACCGTAGTCTGAAAATTTAGACAAATGACTGTTAAAGCATGCATTGCATACATGAAATAAAAATAAGGCAATTGAGGCAAAACTGACCCCAGGACTTAAAACATGTACAATTTATGCACCAACTTGTTGTCAATAATGAAAATTGTTACTTCGCAACTTTGGATAATATTATCTCTTCAAGTAATCAATGCATGTTAACACACATTTGATTAAAGTATTAATTAACTGCAATGTTTGAGCTTAAGTTGTTAAAAAGCGGAAGAAGATAGGGATGATGATGATGAAGGTAATTACTTTAATATTGTGAGGATGAGGTGTCGTAGTAAAGACAACTTTGTGCTCCTGCATTACTGATGGTGTGTTAGTACAAAGCTGTTTGAACTTTGTTCGAGCTGACCCCTATAACACCAGCAGGGTATAAGTTAGTTATCGTATGATGACATGTGATGACGTTAGTTCCAACCCTGGACCTTTATCTGATATATAAAATGTGTTATCGGTGTCAAACGACGAGGTGATGATTGTCAGGGTACAACTCTCAAGCTTGTATCAGCGTTATGAACTACAATTTAAGATAGAAACTGATAGGACTTAAGTGGTTCACACCGTCAAGATATGATACTGGTACGTGAAATGTGTGTATTCAGAACAACACCATGAGACTTAGTTCACAATCGCCTTTATATAATACTCTTTAAATTTATTTGATTTTTTGTTAAAATCGTTATTTAGTTCACGAGATTAGAAGAAAACTGTACTTTTTAATTAACATTTATTTCACTACATCAGTCAGAACATATTAAATTTAGATTCTGTACTCTGAAAGTGATGGGAGATAAACTTTACGCCGGAGCAATCAATCACAGGAATTACGTCACTTGCATAGCTATGCGTAGGAATCTACCGATCTGCCAAAACTGGGAGAATATACGAGCAAACCTAGTATCGGCAAATTTGTTCTAAATGAAGTAATTGGTATGATATAATAAGATCCGCTCCTAAGAATACTAAACCAATTCTAGTTGATTTCTGATCTATAGTGCGTGATGGGAAATTTTCATGGCTGTAAACTAGCTTCATCTACATATCATCGTGGTGATGAATCATTCATTGAAAAAATGCGGGTATTTTTAATTTATTAAATGTCAACACATGTAGCAGGTGACGAGTTTCTAGATAACTTATCTGGTAAGAGGGCGGGGAGTTTTTCACGGTGTCTACATTTTTGTAGGGTTATTGAGGTCAAATATTACCGATGATTATTTGATTTAATTGTGTCTCTCAGCACACTAACATAAACGAAATGTGAGTCGAATTCCCTCAATGCAAGTCTAGATACTTGATGAGAATTATGAGAAAAAAGACCCACAGCTGCAGAAAAGAAACTCTGTAAACTCACATGCACATACCTGCTTTAGTACAGAGCAATTTGAGAGTATACCTGGAGGAATGAAACAAGTCTATGTGTTTCTTTACTGCAGAAATATATATTATAAATTAAACAACATGTATGCCCCGACTATTGATTTTCTCTTTATTGGCCGTGTACACATGCTTCGTACTTGTTACTCTCGTAATATACAAATTAATTAGTTAAATAATGATTTGCCCTATACAAATTTAATGAGAAATGGTCGCATCAACATACAAAATCTGTGACTCATAGCACCCAGCTTTCCCGATCACTGCCGATATTTTGTTATGTATTTAGACAATGTTGATCAGACTTGCATACGTCTATCTAAAGTTGAAAACGCTTTGTAACAACCTGACAACAGAATATATAAAAAGTTTGATACATTTAACATTGTAGCATTTTCTGGTAACCAGGCTAACCAGATATGTAAAGAACAAGATATGTTATATAGTTTCATTCAAGTCAAAACGTAATCCAACTTTACCCAATATGAGTGAATTGGCCATTTCACTTTATGTGAAAGTTAACATTTCTTACATTCAACTTGTCACGTATTTTACAGTCGGAATTGATTGTAAAATAATGATCATAGTCAGAGTCAGAGTCAGTAATTAAACTAACATTTATGTGAGAATCGACACGAAAACTTTTCAATAGAATGTGTAATAAGATTTTTACATTTCGCGTTGTAAATTTTCCTGGCGATCACGCTAGACAAAAATTGTGTTTTGTTTTGTTTTTGAAATATATCGCAGCGATCAATTTTACTCATTATAGTGGCGTCGAACTGTTTTGGTGGGGGAAGACAAATGTCTACCGGCACGAAACAGGTTAGCTGGAAGACCTTAAGTCCTTCGCCCCAAACGGGGCGCCCCAAACGGGACTAAAACCCAAGTGAAATTAGGTAAAAAGCATGACCCCGACATAGACTTGACGTACAGGCGTGTTAGCTTTGTTTTGTTGTTGTTTTGTGTGTTTTTGTTGCTGTTTTCTCGATTTATTTTGTTGATGTTCTCGTTGTTTTTTGTTGTTGTTTTTATTGTTCTTTTTGCTTTACCCCAATAACAGTTAGAGGTATATGCATACTATGTTATATAAAAGATTTTAATTATATAGTATAGCTGATAACAGGATAATTTAATCAACTAATATTGCTCACCATAATATGTGCATGTAGATGTACAGCTCACTCGAAAACAATAAATGGTGAGGGCTATAAAGTTCGAAAGTAGCAATGATCTTTCGTTATGACGATGATGCCGACGATCACGATGATGGTGATAAGCGCTGTGACATTAAAAAAGTTGGTGACGATGATGTTGATGATGATAACAACGACCACGATGATGAGGAGAAGCATGACGATGATAATGTTGATGATGATGATGATAATGATGATGACGAAGGTGATGACGATGACGATGCTGCTGCTGATGATGATGACGTTCGATGACGAAGGTGATGATGATTAGGATGACGATGAAGCCGATGATGATGGTGATGATGATGATGATAATGCGACTGCTTGTACCTACATGCCATGGTGTGGTGGTACAAGGTGCGTCCACGATTTCGGATGTACCTAATGATACGCCTTCTGTCCTAAATATTGTTTATCGTATGATGGCCTCTGTGTCTGGACGACACATTGTGATGTGTAATTGAGATAAAACAGTCTGCCATAGAGTGAACGTTGATCTGGCAGATATGTGTTATCAGTATCATACAATCATGTGATTTTTCTTCAATGTAATGACGTGAAGCGTGTACCATTTAACACCTCTCTAGCCTGAAACAGATAAATCATAAATCGGTCATCCCGCCAGTGTATGTACGGACGGCTGAGGGAAACCTATTTTACACCGTTTAAATGGTTTCTTCTTCGAAACCCTTTGCGTAAAATACCTTTATTATTTATTTCACACATTAAAGTCAATGAAAAAATTGCTAATTACTTTACAATTAAAGTTTCACTCCTATTTGTTTATTTCAGATGAACTTAATCAAATTCATAATACGCATTCTGCAGTGTGATTTCAGATCACACTTAAATAAAACGATGTAACAAGAAACCATCAATACAATAAGTTGAGCGTTATAATTTATACATGACTTTTTAGTATTGTTTACGCACACTATCTATATTATGATATCAACTCGAAAACGAAGGTACAACTCTTGATTCCGTAAGCAATACATGTTTATAATGCATTATAAGCAATTTTCTTTCTTTATTATTATTATTACTGGCAGGTTCTTATTTTATACTATTTAAAAATGCTACAGTTTGAGATACATATAATTCATTTGATGTACATTTTCGAACATTTACATGCGTGCAGTTACTGATTTTAATTAATATACTGGTCACTTAGTTTGATAAAATATTATATAAATTTAAATGCATTTGTAACAGGGTATTTACACGCAATTTAAAGGCAATGTATATATCTGACAGATGAACATAATTTATGGTAATCGGTAAACGTAAGCTATTAGAGCAATGCTATAAGCAAACTTGAAAGATAGATAGAATATCCTATTGTTTGCAAATTATTCAACTTTGTGGTTGTTCATCTTGATTAAAGAATTATTAAAGACACGTTGACATTTGACTAATTTTCTAATCAAGTTTTCTCAGATAGTGTTAAGACACGCGGAGAAGAAGACGCTCCTGATGATTATGCATATGATGCTACTGATGATGATGATAATGATGATTATAAATTTGAATTTCATTATTTTTATTTTGTTGATACTAATGTAAGATGATTGTAAAGAAATTCGTGCTTCTGATGATGATGGTGATGAACATAATATTGAAGATTAATGTATTTTTATTACGATGTTGATGATGATATAAAATAATTGCGGCGAAGACCATGATACTAGTGCTAAAGGTAATTATTATTTCGATGTTAATGACGATGTAAAATAATGACCATAAAGAAGAAGAATACTATTAAAATGCTGCTTCTGTTGCTGCTGACGATAAAGGTCATTATTTTAATATTATGTTGATGATGTATAGTAATAAATAACACTTTGCGCCCCTGCATTACTGATGGTGTCCAAGTACAACGGTGGTTGTACTTTATCCAATCTGCCCCCTATAACACTTGTAGGCTAAAAGATAGTTATCGTATGATGGCTCCTCTGAACGTTTATCTGATATATAAAATGTGTTATCAATGTCAAGCGACGAGGTGATGATTGTCCGGGTACAATTTTCAAGCTTCTATCAGCATTATGAACATCGATTAAAGATAGAAACTGATATGACTTAAATCTGTCACGCCGTCAAAATATGATACTGGCACATGAAATGTTTGTTTTCAGAAATCGCCATGATATTAAGTTCACAATCATTTTTAAATAGTACTCTTTAAGTTTAATCTCTGTTGAAATATTATACAGTTCAAGAGATTAGCAGAAAACGGAACTTTTTAATGAGCGTTCAAAATCCGCGTGTTTATTTGCTCATCCCAACGCGGAAACATAGGACCATGCTATTGCATATATGGTAACTTCGGCGTAATATGTGATACTTATATTTTCCGGTAAACATTATGAATAATGACCGTAATATGCCTATTAAAGACAGGTTAATTATGAATTTTGCAGAATTCAGGATTAAATAAAAAGATAGGTATTCATCAGTATCCTGTAGCTTTTATGTATGGGAGACCACATAAACATGTAACTAAGTCCTTGCGGTTTTTACCGATTACAAAGAGATCAGAACATTTTACAAACTGCGGTCGGGCCTTAAAAATCCAATTATACAATGATAGGGAAATAACTTTTGATTATGGGACAATGTCATTTTTGAAATTAATTCTAGGTAATGAATGTAGAGTTTTTAACAATATTGGACATAAAACATAATTGTTATAAGAAAGTCCTATATTGTTTTCAGTTGTGATCTGATTTAAATTAATAATGTAGTTGTTCTTTTTTATTACTTTGATGTGGTATTTAGTTCTCATTCTAAAATATGTATATATCAGGATTTTAAATACATGTATATATAATGCAGATGGTCACATGAAGTGCTATTAATTCAAAGGAAGAATAAGGGGAACGTTTTCTTTAATATAAGAAGAAAAATCGCTGTTCTGTTAATAGGTCACCACAACCATAAAACACTTTATTTAAATGCAGTATTATTAAGTAGCCGTGTCATTGTACAATAGTCATATGGGGAATTTGTCCCGTGAAATTAAATCAGCCATTATCTTAAATTTTAAGAAAGAAGACACATTTTCATATTAACATTAAGCCAGGCTCTTTAAAAAAGGAGTGATTAGGGGGACGAATATGTGTCCTCAAACCTTTTTAGAATGTATGTATTTAGTAAAAGCGAAATCTAAAGCAAATTTAATTCAATTTCATTTGAAGACTTAAGATTGTCATCTAGCGAAGTAAGACATATACATTGACATGTTACAAATAGGTAAATAAGAAAAGGTCCAATAAAATTTTTCACAGATATTTAAATTTTATCTAACAGTAGACAAAGGCAAACAAGGTTAATGTAAATGTGACAAAAACACAGACACGAGACATAACACACATAAAGAAAAACCATCAGTTACCGCCTTGGAACGGTCAATCGGCAAAAGGGTTAACTGAGGTGCTTAAACCTGGTTTGTAGAGCGCTCCAACCTCACACTTCCTGAAGGTTTTTCTAGCAAATAAACAGTGTAAATAACAACATCCCGTCAAAGTGAAACAACTAACAGTAAGCACCTTCATCGGGAGTTAAAACAGATACAATGAACTTATATACATACATAACAACTAGCAACAAAATAAACTATAAACATATGTACAGTATGTACAGTAGATAAAAGCCTCGGCAACGTAAAAACAAAACCCCCAAACGAGAGATCAGTTTAAAATAAAACAGCCCAAGCGCTGAGATATTATAAGATATTATAGGAACAAAAAAAACCCAGCCCAAGCGATGATATATTATAAGAACAAATAAAACAGCCCAAGCGCTGATATATAACAAGAACAATTAAAATATGGCATATAATGCCATGACATCATGTTCCAAAAGTGTCAAAAATGAAATGTAAAAAATACGAAAGAAAAAACATCGAAATTTAGAAATAACAACCTACCAACAAATAAAAAAGTAGCATTGTTAAGAGCTAATCAGTTAAAAAAGCCAGTTCAAGAAAAGCCGAGGATTTATCCGCCGTTGGCATATTATATGTAAGAAAGGTACTAAAATCCCGATGTTAAACCTACTGTGCAATCTCACGTAAAGGGTATGGAGACTGCTCAAGTTGTCTCACATATATAGGGCACGACTGGAGAGATGAAGAGACAAGAATTTTAACAGTAACTGTCCAATTATGGCTTTAAGTCACTGTTTTCAATGTTGAAATCATCTCTCTTGTCATAGATTGTAGTAGAGACGTTGTCATTGGAAATATCGATCTCAATGTCTAGAAATGCCGCATTTTAATGTCAGTTATTTGCTTTATTAAGGGTAAGTTCTGGAGGGTAAATCAGATGGATCATTTGAGAAAAGAAAGGATTATCTATAGTAAGAATATCGTCAAGATAGCGTGACGTTAAATTGAAAGCCTCTATAATGTGGCTTTGGTTAGAAGGGGATAAAGTTAACATGAAATCACGTTCAAAACAGTATAAAACAAATCTGCAATCAATGGTAGACAATTGGTTCCCATAGGAATACCAATTACTTGTCTAAATAAAGTCACACCGCATTTTATGTAAATATTGTCTAATATAAAACGTAGAGCTTCACAAACATCCGAGCAAGTCCACATAGTGAACTTTTCTAAGAAAGTGTTGGTTAAAATGCATTACTTTCATGACATGCCATATATAGACGTTGCTCTCGAGCAAATGTTTTCTCAGTAAGAGCAATCAATTTGCTCTTAATTAAATCATGAAGTAAAGAAGTGAACAAATCCGAGCCTTATTGTTGTCGAAAGTTAAAGAAAAAACTGTAAATAACCCGACTGGATAGATGGTTCTTCCATGTCAGATAATTGGTAACCGTAGGTCATATATTATTCTATATAATTAAGAGAGCAGTATAGATGCCACAAGTACAATATACAGCTCTTATACAGCGCGCCCTGTTTTAGTACGAACATCTATGGAGCTGTGGCCGAATGGCTCTTTGTTTATGTAATGATTTTCTTCACCACATCTGTTAGAACATATTAACTTCGGGTTCTGTTCTCTGGACTAGATAAACTTCAAGCCGGAGCAAGCAATCAAAGGAATTACGTCACGCAGGCCCAGGTATGCTTAGGAGAATTTGGTGATGTTCCAAAACTGGGAGAATAAAATAAGCAAACCTTGTATCGGCAATTTTGTGCTACGCATTAAGTAATTAAGTCCTTTTGGTATAAAATAATTCACTCCTAAAAATCTCAAACATGAAGACAAAGCGTGTACTCCTTGTTGATCTCTGATCTTTAGTGCGTAATTGGAAATTTTCATGACTGTAATTTGGTACACTTACATATTATCGTAGTCATAAATCAGTGAAAGTTTATTAAACACAAACAACATGCGTGTGGAGTTCGCATATTTCGGGAAAATTAGGTGAAAAAGGTCCACATCTGTAAAAGAAACTGTGTAAATCCACATCTACTTACCTGCTTTATAGTACAGAGCAATTTAAAAGAGTAACTGCAAGAAAGAAACAATTCCATGTGTATTTGTTTACTGCCGGTTAAATGATTATAAGTTTGTAACATATATGTCATGACGATTGGTTTTCGTTTTAATTACCGTGTATACATGGTGTGTGCTTATAAGTATCGTAATATACAAATAAATAAGTTAAAAAGGATTTGCCCTACACACATTGAAAGAGAATTGATCGCATTAACAAACAAAGTCTATAGCGCATAGCATCTACCTTTCCCGATCACTGTCGATACCTTTAGACAAGTATTTATACAATGCTGATCTGATCGCCTAACGATATCTTAAGTCGGAAACGCTTTGTTACAATCTGATATGTAACAGAATACGTAACAATTTTGTTTCACAATGTAGCATTTCCTGGCGATCAGGCCAACCAGATTTGTAAAAAAAAACAAGATATGTTATCAAATTTATTCAACTCTAAATGTAACCGAACTTTACCGATTATTAGTGACTTGAAACTGATTATTTAGGCCATTTTATAGATGAAATATGTCCCGAGCCTACTACACCTCATATGAAAGTTACTATTTCTCATATTCAACCTGTTACGTATTTTACAGTCGGAATTGATTGCAAAGTTATGACAATGATCAGAATCAGTCTTTAAAACAATATTTATGTGAGAATGGACAATGGAAACATTTCAGCAAGATGTGCAGTACGTTTTTTTACATTTCGCGTTGTAACATTTCTTGGCGATCAAGCTTGCCAGATATATATTTTTAGATACATCGCAGTGATCAATTATGATTACTATAGTGACGTCAAGCTGTTTTGGTGGAGGAAAATCCCAGACAAATATTGTGACGTAACGGGGCTCCATAGTAGAACGCAACATCATCCCATGATTACAATCTTTTAAATGAAAGTTACATTTTACAATCTAACAATAGTGAGGTGTGAATACATCTTTCTAACGTGTTCAAATCCATTCTCCTCTCCCTAGTTCATCTTAATTCGTTCTCCTCCTCTCCCATTCTGCACTCCTAACAAATATAGTCTCAACCATAGACATAAGAAAGATAGACCGGCCATCCTATTGGCTGAGTTCTGATGCGTCATCGTACCATTGGCCGCTATATTGGAGAGCACATCTAGTTGCTGAAAATGGCGTCTGCCATTGCGAGCAATGGGACAACATAACTTAAAAAAGGTTTATAATGGCCATCAGTGTTTTGCAGTCAACTGCAATAATCGTAGAGATATTGAAACAAGATCTAAGAAGATTACCTTTCGCCAGTAAGTAGCTTTTTATTTGTTTCTATCACAGAGAAATCTTGCAACATTGAACCTGCATTTGCTGACTGTCACTGAGTACTTTCAGTACAGACAGAGCTCTATTTCATCGATCGATAGAGAGAGAGAGAGAGAGAGAGAGAGAGAGAGGGAAAGGGAGAGAGAGAGGGAGAGCTGGTACATGCTGCTTATTTCTAATCAGTTCCTTCATGATCTTTTGTCTGTAATTTGTAAAATAATAATGCTGATTTCTTGTTGAAATGATTCTGTTGCGCCCAATGACTGGGCTAAGTACATGTAGTCCAATGTCACAAGACGTCAGGTTAAGGTCTGTAATACATTGTCGGCTAAGAGTTGATTTTTTCGTTTAAATGGGATGGCCCTGTAGATATTATGCAGTAGCCTAGCTACTGGTATTTTCATGTCTGATTAAGCACATACTCAGTACATATACCTTGGACATCTTCTAGTGCCATGAATTGTTCTTTAGTGCATATAGGCACTTCCAACAGCTTTATAGGCACTTCCAACAGCCTTGCTGTTGGGTTAACCCTTTAGCGACGTGGTTGAGTGCCTGGACTACTGATCTGGCGGACCGGGTTCGAATCCCCAGTAGGGCCAGGATTATTGTCTCCTCTGAGATTTACTTTAGTTCTTAGTATTTAGGTGAGGTTTAGTGAGCTTTTAGTACACTATACTGGGTAATACCATACTTAAATTTCCTGTTTATTTTTCAGTTTCCCAAACAAAGACAAGTCGCCTGAACTGGTCTTTGTTTGGAAAACTGAAAAATAAACAGGAAATTGAAGTATGGTATTACCCAGTATAGTGGATTGTAGGTTGTAGAAGGGCTGGTGCTACACCTTCCAAGCATGCGCTTGTCTGCAGCCAGCTCTTCACTGAAGACGTTATTGACCGCACTGGCCAGATAACGAGACTGCAGGGTGGAGCCGTCCCAACAATTGTTGACCTTCACTGTTGGATTTCTTGTCTCTTCATCTCTCCAGTCGTGCCCTATATAGGTGGGACAACTTGAGCAGTCTCCATACCCTTTACGTGAGATTGCACAGTAGGTATAACATCGGGATTTTTTTAATCTTTATCATATATAATATGTCAACTGCGGATAAATCCTCGGCGTTTATAATATGTTTTTAAACGATTAACTCTAAACAATACTACGTTTTATTTTGTTGATTTTCTAAAATTCTATTGTTTCTTCCATATTGTTTACATTTCACTTTTGACACTTTTGGCATATGACGTCATGGCATTTATGACGTCGTTATATGGTTCTTATAATATATCAGCGCTTGTACTGCTTTATTTTATTTTAAACTACTCTCTCATTTGGAATTTTTTGGTTGCCGAGGCTTTTATCTACTGTAAATACTGTACATATGTTCATTATATCTGTTTTAACTCCCGATGCAGGTGCTTATTGTTAGTTGTGTCACTTTGACGGGATACTTTTATTTACACTGTTTGTTTGATAGAAAAACCGTCAGGAAGTGCGAGGTTGGAGCGCTCCACAAACCAGGTTTAAGCACCCCAGTTGGCCATTTTGCCGACTGACCGTTCCAAGGCGGTAACTGATGGTTTTTCTTTTTGTGTGTTATGTCTCGTCTCTGTGTTTTTTGTCACATTTACATTTACCTTGTCTGCCTTGGTCTGCAGGTAGATAAAATTTAAATATCTGTGAAAATTTTGATAGGACCTTTTCTTATTTACCTATTCCAGTACATCTTTAGGTATTTTATACCATATAAATTAATTTAATTACTGCATTATTGTGACAGTAAGCAAAATTAGTTGATTGTCTTATACCATTTGAAAATACCATTTGTTATCATTTAAGAAGAAAAATTCCTTGAAATAATACTGTATGGAAAATACTTTTAAATAATCAGCTCAGAAATGAGGTAAATATCCATGGCAGCTGAAAACAAACATAATAAAACACCCAGACACAGTTACTTTATAACATGTTTGTGTTTATTATTGACCTGATTATCTTTGTAATTAATTGTAAGTATTATTTATTTTTGCAGAAGAAACTTGTTCCTCGCAAAACTCTGACGTCACTGCAAGAGTGCACCACATGACCAAGACTTTAAATTTGCGACAGAAGGGAAAAACAATGCGACATAACTCAACAAAACAGTTCTTTTTAAAAGACAATAAGTACACGTTTGTAAGAGATACAATATTTTAGTTGAAGTCAAATGAGATTAACAGAAAGCCCCAAGGAAGCATAGCCTGACAGTGTTAAGTTTTGTACATCTTCACATCCATGTATACATGTGTAGTTGAAAGTCTTCAATTCTGTAGAAGATTTGATCCACATTTGTAGAATATTTGTCCAATATGTTTGCTTTAAAAGACCTGCTGTTGTAAACTAGCTTAATTCTTGTGCATTGTTTAGTAAATTCATACTTATTACAATGATTTATCAAAGTCTCCAGGACTCATTCTGAGCATAGACATTGTAAATATTTTTTTTATAAAACTCTAATGATTGCTTCTTAAGCATAAATGAACTTGAGATTTCATATGCTAGTTTGGAATAATTATGCACACACAAACTATACACATTTTGAGAAAATCAGTTCTTGTCCATGTGATAGAAAATCACTTGTTCCATATTATGCATTTTTATCTACTTCACTGTCATAATACTTTTACGTGTTGCTCTTTCAAAGAAAAGCAAAGGGATCGCTTTGCCGCTTTATGTTAACTTTTTTATTTTGACCAAGGTGTTCAAATGAACACTTATCTACATGTAGTTAAATTGGAGATTCAACATTTTATTATTTCAAACATCTTTTATAAACTAGCATAGAGAGCTGAAATTTAACAAACAAGTGAAATACCTTTGTTCTGTGCCTTTTCGGAGTTTTGGTATATGTTGCAATACTCATAGGACTTTGTCATATATTCGTATTTATTAATAACATTAGTTTTAGGGTATGTCATGCATGTTACCTTAGTATTCTACACAAAATAAAAGTATTCTTACCTCAACCAAAACCTTTTGCAAATCTTGAGCAGTTAACTTTGCTGTGTGAACATTTATTTCTTTAAATGCCTACAGTTTGTATTATTAAAACAAGTGGCATTTTTAAAATTTATGTTATGATGTTACATGTAAATTAGTGATTTTCATTGTTTGGTAATAATATTTTAGTGTATAACTGTGGTCAAAATACAAAATTGTATTGATAATGAGTATAAATAAAAGCTACGAACTGATTGACTTACTAATTCTTAGTGTTGTGTCTTGTAATGTTGAAGATTTTGGTGCTGCCATGTGTGAATCCTCATGCAAAGTGAACTAGATAGATCTAGTATTAACAAAAATTATTATCTTTAATAAAACATACACATCAAGTATAATCAGTAACTCATGGTATTCAAAATCTCAATCTTTGTAGGTGTACATCTACATGTTTGCATACATACATGGCAAACATATTAAAGTTATTTAATGAAAAAACAATAGCCAAGTGTATGCACCATCTTCTGTGATCGCGCAACAAAGTACTGAAAATTCTTATAACTATTTTATTCATATTTTTAAATCATATTTGGACTCTGTCAGCCTAGGCTAGCAGAAATACTTGCTTATATGGTTCTTAACATTAGTTTATGTACCGAGTAGATCTAAATAGTCCGTTATAATTGAAATAAAAGAGAAAAATAACATTACTCTAACTGTAGTCATAGTCATCAGTATAGTCATTCTGTACAAAAATCATATAA
This sequence comes from Sinonovacula constricta, assembly GCA_007844125.1. NCBI lineage: Eukaryota > Metazoa > Mollusca > Bivalvia > Cardiida > Solecurtidae > Sinonovacula > Sinonovacula constricta. The sequence continues at coordinate 40,813,938 of CM017570.1, forward strand.
GAGCGATACAATAGGGGAAAATCCCCTATATACTTCTCGATCGTTACATCAAGTCTAGATTCCTACTATGTACAGCATCATGTCTATAAATCAGATCAGGTAAAATTTAATTTTAATAATATGAATTACTTTGCATATAAAGACACAAAAGATATAAACTACTGCAGAAACTGTGTCGTTTAATACACTGAAGGAAATAAAAATACATAAAACGCGCAGTGTTATCGGAAAATATTCTAAGATTTTTCTTGTATTAACATAGCGTATCTATAGACGCGCTAAACGAATATGCTCTCCGTGATGGCGGCCAATAGCGCACGGGTTATAAATAGCGCGCCCGGTCTATCTATTTATTTGTCTATGGTCTCAACTAATTGCACATCCGAACTGAGTTCGCATATATTTTTTGAGGATCGTGCCATTATTACAGTGCACAACTCACGCTTCTCGCCTATATTTTGATGTATATATCAATCATGGTCCTGATACGTGCCTCTTTGTTGCTATTTTACTAATTTCCCGGTACACAAAGGTACACAAAATGTATATTGTATCATTTGGGTTATTATTAATGTCATTTAATGAATCTGGTAAAAAGCATGACTCGGACCTAATCTTCATGTTAAAGTGAAAAAAAGTGAAAAAGTGAACATGTTTTATATTCAACCGGCCAATAAATATTTTTCTTTCAGAGTCATAATAATAGTAATCTGTCACGAAACTAATAAAAATATCGATATGAGCATCTACTTGCAGAGGAAGAGCGCGTTTGTTTGGTGTTTTTGTCAGATAAAACTTTTACGTATGATTTTAAAATACGTATTGTATATAAAGCTGATGGCAGGATAATTTTAAACAACTAATAAAGCTCACCATAATATGTGCATGAAGATATACAGCTCACACGAAAGAAGACCCGGTGGAGGCTAAACAGATTGAAGGTAGCAATTATATTTCGTGTTGAAAAATCACGTTCTTTAAGTACTGATCGATAGTGATCACTGTAAAAAACAAAACAAAACAACAACAAAAAAATGCTGGACTAATTTGGTCAAAACTTTTCTCCAAACTATATCCAGGGGTTGTTTTGGGTGCAGAGCACGAATCTAGTCTCCCTTTTTTAGATTTAGAGCTCGACAGAAAGAGCTAGGGCACACGTGGGCTGGAATGCCTCTTGTACGCAGAAACGATAAAAGATTGCCAAAAATAAACCGGATTCGCGTTCAGGATACATGGCTCAGCCAAAAGTTGAATCATCCGTCTGAAAAAGTTATTTGTCTTTAGTCAAATCATCTCAGCTTGAGGAAGAGGTCCTTAGAGATTATTTTGGTTGACGAATCCGGTAACCGTTTTTAGAGGACTGTGTAGTGAGAGGACAGATATTTTACCGGAGAGACGGGACCGAACGTCCATCCTGCCTCAGTGACGATGATGATTGTAGTCGATTGTATTTTTTACGCCTATGTTGAATGCGTTCCTAATAATATATGTTCAACTGAAGCAAGATGTTCTTTACAGTATATAAGTATGGGGTCTGTTCTGGACATCCATTGACATCAACATTGTTGGTTTCCATTGAGAAGTTTATGTTATCGGTTCTACGAGTAGGTGAATTGTGATCTATGAATACTTATTAATTATTTCCAAAGTGATGCGTAATAACCTACCATGACATCTTCAAGGATAGCTATGTTGAGTTTTAGTCTATTAAACAACTGTCAGGTGACAATGTTGCAATGCCTCCAAGACACATCAAACCCTAACATTATTCCTGGTCTGTTTGGCTGGGAAGATTAAGTGAAGACTGTTCACTTTACCGTCCTATTTTTCAAATATGAACACAGTTGTTTGAACCAAAATCTACCTATCATTCATCAGATATCATCCACTTTTTCATCATAAGTCTTCAGTTCATAAATCCCTGTGTCTCCTGTAAACATCTCTGACCATCACTATCTGCTGTGTAGCCCTACATGTAAGACCTGATAATTTTCTCTAAATAGTCTGTGTGCAAAAACTATTATCTTAACCGTTTTTATTATGCTAGGCAAGTATGTCAATAATCTTCTTCTTTGTATCTAAAATTGTGTCTCTAAACAAACGTTTCCTTCCCATACCTGGTTTCAGAACTCCTAATGTGTCCAAGGTCCCTTATATTGGTTTTAATTGAAGAACATGATATGCCAATGATTCGAGATTATTCACATTGATTTTTAACATCTTGGTCAGTTTCAACCACAAAGTTTCATGTTAGAATTAAGTTTTTCTGTGTAAGCGCCATTCCTAAAATTAAAAAAAAAAGAATCTTTTAGAATATATATCATGTTATTACGTCATGTTATGCTTACTGAATAGGAGTATTCTCTGAAATAAATCTAAGTAGCTGACACAATGTAAAGAAAAATAAAAATAACACAGTATGTAAATCAATTTAACTCACACATTGCGATTTTACCCAGATTGATGATTAATTGTGTCCCTTGACCCTACTTCCTGGAATGTTTAGGGTACATCCAGAAGAACGTATAATAATATTTATGAATTTATTCGGTTTTGTTTAATTGAAATTATTTACATGCCATTTTCAAAAGGTTTTAATTTAAAGTCATAATACTGATACTGTGATTTCGATAAGATTCATTCAAAGCTTATCAGTTTATTAGGATTTAATTAGGCCTTAGGTTGTGTAATTTATTTAGTTCTTTTAGTCTTGGGTGCAGTATGCTTTTTTGTTTTGTTTTGTTCAGTCGGTTTTTACCAAGTCCATTGCTTCACTATGGCTTTGAGTATGGAAATGCCTTGCAACGTTTAAACTATTTAACTCATGCTCATTATAGGTCTGTAATTCAACACTTTAAATGAAAATGCATCTTCAGCGAATAGTCTGTTTGAATAAATAGATTACACGTTTTGAAACTAGGGATGTAAATCGAATCCTAAAACGGTATCCGAATATTCCTTACCTGTATTCGAATAATATTCGAATATTCGTAACAAATGTGCATAACAAAATAATTCGGCCTAACATTTAACGCGCGTTTTGTTTATATTTTCTTTGAATGTTTACATTACTCACCTAACTTTATGCAGAAGAGCAAGTAGACTATGATCCATTCCTTGCAGTAAATTTTAAAACGACGACTTTACTCTGGAAATACATATAACAACATAATTACTCCGCCATAATCGAGTATATATTGAAGAACCAGAAGCTGTGTTACTTTTCTCGGACACCGATAACTTGCAAGTAAATTCGGTCAATTAAAAAGTCCAATTTAATGTGACCCACACGTCGGAACTTGCTTGAGGAGGCATTTTCAGATGTCTATGTACAAATGATACATAATTAACTGAGACAATTAGGCCAACGCGCATGTTTTAATTAGGGTAATCACTCAAGTAAACAACCAATTATGAATTTTGATTGGTTGGTGGTCGGACCTTCGTTAAATTGTTATTGGCTCGTAAAAAGTCGATCGGTCAGGTGTTTATCCCAAGCCATAATATATCAATTAGCGACACTTGGTTACAAATACACAAGTGATAGTTATGGATTGCGATTTGTTAGTGTCAGAATTACCAGATTGCTATTGTTACATGTCAAGTCAAGTTAAAAAATCCCCCTGCGCTAAAAAAAGTTTATTTTAGCTGGAATGAAGGGTCTCAGTTATAAAATATGTACGCTTAGTTAAACAAAGCAATATATAATATAATAATGTCTTGAGATTATGTTGTTTATTTAGCATACATTTTTCAACGATATAATATATAAATAATTTGAGAATTTTGCATAATACACTCAATAGCTTGTTTAATGTGTCAAAAATAAACACGTACAGTTGAACGCTACGTTGATAATTTGGTTTTCGTGTTGACTTTAGAATTATAATGAATTAGTATCATGTTTCAAATTACAGTAGATGCCGAATAACGACTTAAAACGTGACACATTTATAATTTTAAACATATAATCCCATATGGGGGACTCTTGAATACATTTCATATGTGTATAAAATTATGAATAACTGTGTATACATTTGTATTTAACATTCATTCCATTTTAAAAAAAAAGACCAATGTAATTTCTCTAGCCAGGAACAGAAAGGTAATATATGTAAACAGAAGAATACGAGGAGCAAAATTTTATCGAAATATACTAATGATGTCGCGCTTTGAAAGGTAAATACCGATGAATATGTAGAATTGTTTTACTTGTGTAGGCTTATGACGTCGAGAAAATTGTCGAGCAGAAAATCGCGGTGACAGAAAATCGCAGGTGTCGCAGTATTGTATGGGAAGGAAATACCCGTGACCAGTAGAGTGGTTATAAGAAAGTAAAACTAAAGTTTTTCTTAAAGAAAACTTGTTGTGTAATTAAAAATAAAATAAGTTCTGGTGGACTGCAATAAAAATAACGCATGGTATAATGTGTTGCATTAATTACCAGCGATCCAGATTGAAGAGAGTACAATCAGACTTCCGTAACTAGATTGGCTGACTGCCCCATTAACTGACATGGGTGTTTATTGTAAACTGATAACCTGTTTTTACAGATGTGCGTGTGATGTAACTGGGTCTAGGTGGTGCGAGAGACAGAATGGGATGGCGCGAGGTGACATAATACTCTGGATTGTATACTGTTAACCAGATAGCCGAAATCGTAGCCTACTCCCCCCGCCCCCTTCTACCAAGCACAATCACACATCGCCAGCGTGCTTCAGTCGTTTGGTGACAATAATACGGTCAACTATAGAAATATGATTTTATTACACTAAAATATTTTACCAAAATAACAAATGTAAATAAGTGAATACAATTATCCATTATTCGAATTAATTCTTCTCTATTCGAATACCAACATGATGTTCAAATATTCGTCAACATCCCTATTTAAACACATTTACAGTAATTTCGGCAAAAACGAAACAAGTACCTACTAATATGGTATACACCTGTCATATATTGTTTCACACTGGCAAGTTTTCAAAGCTCATATCAATTTATCCATGTTGATATTAACCCGATTAAATACGACCTTTCAGTGCTGGGCCTGTCGGTCTGATATCTAAGCTTACACGCTATCGCCAGCGGGTTTTCACTGATAATTGCACAATGGGATTTGAATATTTAATATTTTACACATGGATCTGCAAGGTTGTAATTAAATGTCTTCACCGCTTAAAGAGAGTGTCTCTCCAATGGAGAAAAAAGGGCAGGTTAAGCTCTTGACATTATTTGACATAAATGGAAACGATATTATCAAATAAAATTCCCATATTTTATATACTGCTAAGTTTCAAGTACAGAGAATGCTGGTATTGCAACAATTAGCATACTACGTGACAACATTTACGTTAATTTAATTGTAGTCTTTTTTTGTGAAACCATTAATAAAACATTTAATTAATTGTTTGTGAAGACAGCACAATTTTAAAAAGGAGTCTTAATGGCTTAAAGTTAAAATTGATATTTTAGGAAATATACGTGTATTTTACTGGCTCGGCACATGCAGCATTGATTTTGTGTGTTAAGGAAAACGTGTATATAATGGTCATATAATAAAACACGTAGGCGGTAGTTGAGGTCAATTATGTATTTCAGGTATATTGGAAATGCATAAATTGGCATATGATGACTGTGTTGGTAAAACAGAATCTGACAGATCAGATCCAAAAGATAAGTAGATGGAGGTATCAAGATAAAGGGAATGTACCATTCCGTGTAAACAAAGCATGGTTTGCCCTTTAAAGGTGTCGTTTAGATCGTTACGTAGACTTGATGATATAGAAGTATGTAAGTTACTAATATTGGACAATTTATCAGCTTTAGTAGCTTGTTGTCAATCTGGCAAGTTTTCAATGTATGGTTCTATAATGGTGTACCTCTTCTCGACGAACCCCGAGGTCAAAAGGTCGTTCCTCGGCTAGATTATTCAGAAATATTTGATATTTACGTCAAATGCTTGTATAGCATGGAAAACAACCGAACTAGTTTCGAAATCACAGATGCACTTGAATCAGAAGGAACAAAGACAGCGTCATAGTAGTTGGAATTAGACATGCAAGGATATGCGTGTAATTTTGCAATAATTTAATCACTGGGATATACCCTTTATACTCACAGTAGTAAGAGGAAGGCCTCCAGCCGATTTATCTTTCGAAATTGAGACTAAGCGCTATAAGAGATAACCACCAGACCAGCGTCTCCTGATGTTTGAATCTTGACTATCTCCGTTGATAATTAATTATCAGCTTACACTTTGATCCGCGTACGCGGCTTCTTAAATAGAGGCTTATGACGAGAAACTTTAGGGCTCAGTGATATCTTTCATACGGTAGAAGAAGCGTCGTGTGTTAATGTCATTTATTGTAATCATTTTAAAGTACATTAAGTGTCAGTTGTGTTAACTGGCCATAAGACTGTCGTTGGAGTTTGATGTGCAGTTATACTGATCTTGAAGTAATCAGACAAACGGACAAAATATGGCAACTTCGAGAGATCTTGATATAGGGTGTGACGAATATAGCAATCTCAAATGTTCCATTTGTGCTAAAAAGAACAAAGTAGCGAATGCCAATTATTACTGTTACGACTGCCAGAAACATCTGTGTACATATTGCTTAGCAACACATAATGAATTTAATGAAAATCACAATGTTGTTCAAGGATTTGGAGACGACAAAGATGTGATAACCGAGAAGTGTGGGAAACATGCTGACGAATTAATAACGTTGTACTGTCGAAAGGATGACGTACTGTTGTGTAGGAAATGTCGCCTCCTGGAGCACAGGTCAGTTATCTTACATTAACTCAATGTTATTATATAAGGTTTGGACATTTTTTACTATCCCCGGTTTTAACCAGAGGTTTTTAACCTGTTAAAACAGTTCCTGTCAATACACCTGACCTGGTCAATAATAATAAGTACTGGCCAAGTGAACTGTTTTAATTACATTTCATTATGATTTAATTATACACAAGTTGAAAGTATATTATTATTAATTTTATTATTATTACTATTATTTTTGCCCTTTTAAATTAAAATAAAAATTACTACACGTTTTTTTAAGCTTTAAAAAGCATTTATTAGGTGGTCACAACGTGGTCAATAGACCCGACTCAGTACTGATCAAATGTAAATTAAAAATGAAATTGTACTTTCATGTAATTACTGATAATTTTTTTTTTAGCTTAATGAAGGTCATTTCTATGTAGTATTGACCACGACCGGTTTTCACAAGTGGTTTTAAACAGTTAAAGTCGTCCCAGTCAATAAACACTATGGAATCAATCGTGGTCAAACGTGCTACACATACAAAAGTAACTTATTAATTGCATTTGTCCAATTTAAGATATTACCATTCACGTGCCTTCACGATCTTAATTAAAGTATAAGTACATTTTATGTGGGCTCACTAATTAAATTTGGTTATTACATGCCATTAAAATTTTTAATATGTACATTGATGTCTCAATGGTCTGTTTTTCTAAGACTGCGTTTTTAAACCTTATGATAGTGAGCTGTTTAGTCTGGCTGTTACTTTTCTTAACCGGCATTGACCCCTGCTGAATAAGCCAAAAACTGATGGATCATGGGATAGATTAGGCTGGCGGGGAGGGGTTGTTAGGGTGGGGGTGCTGGTCAGTTTACATCATCTTTCATGATTGTTATTGGAGTGACATGTCAAAAGCTAAGGTCATTAGACGTTTCTAACTTCTAACCCAATTTTCAGTTCCCCGAAACAGATCTTTTTTGCTCCTCTGCATGTAAACGCATACAAAAATATAACTTCTTGTATTTACAAATGTATACAATTATCAGAGCTTACTTTTGATGAATTAAAACAAGTTGTAAAGCCGTCTATATTTTACCACCATAGAATGGGCTGGATTTAGTTTATTTCTACATTGCTTCAGACTATCCCAACTACATTTTACAGTTAAGTTAAAACTGCTTGTCAATGAGTCAAATTAAATGGTGACTTACACCATCATAAAAATACCTGGAGTAACATTTAAAAAAATAACACACTCCAAAAACAACAAAATGCAACAACAAACTTACACATTTGGTTGATTTTGATGAATGTATTTTATTTTCTGGAAATCATTTGAATAAACAAACCAATTAATTGATTATTAGATAGTTACATTGTTACTTAACAAAGATAGGTAATTGACATGTTTTGACATGCATGTTTATGTCAACTGACAACTAGTGACAATTATTTAACTGTATTGACATGTTAGAATCAGTATTTTGTATGTTTATTCCAACCCTGAACTAAATAATTAAGCTCAACGTTCGGCCCCAAATGATAATCAGGGATCTTACTGTTGGTTAAGAACATGTGAATGGGGCGTATCGCGTCGTTTTGCTATGTAGGAAAATAATACAATAATGATACCCCTGAATAAGTACCTGTATAGTGGATTGATTAGGTGGAACTCACTAGACAATGTTTAAGAAAGTAAATATTTTTCTTAAGTAATCTTAAATCTGATCTATACTTAAAATAGAATAAGATTGTTTATTCGGTAATTGCTGAGGTGGTCCAGGATGTATTGTTGGCTTAAAGCAGCATCTTTTCCCAATCAACCGCATCGTTTAATTACAAGTTGGTATGCCTGTACTTGAGAAGCTTTTGATAATTACATTTCACTTAGCTTCAACTGTTTAGCTGCTTACAGTTTCAAGAACTTTTGTCTCCAACAAAAATATATTAATCTTCGTTTTCGAGCCAAACAATATGAGTCTGCGTTCTATCGGAACGTTGTACACAAATTCGAAAGTAATTTAGAAAATCATATCGGCTTTCTGAATATTTTGCTGAGGGACAATGCATTTTCTTTATTTCCAATGGCTGATAATTTCTCTCATTGGTACTTGTGTTTAGTTTAATTTGGACGAGAACGAGGGTATATCATCACTTCTAATTTCGATTTTTTGAAAATTTAATGTGATGCATACTTGTACTGGAATGCCTCTTTTAATTGGTCGAAATGAACATTACATAATTTATTACGGACATCTCAGCCAATCAAAGACGATGTAATATAATGGCCAATGTTTGACAGCACACTTGGCTTTACCTGATAACTCTTTCAGAATTATATTTGAATGGAAATATTTCAGAATTATATTTGAATGGAAATGTTAATTCATTATGTAACTGGTAAAGACAGCGCGCCCATCCGATGAGTTACCAAGTTACAACTAGTACTTATTTTTAATTCTCTCCTGAACTGAAACATACGTTTTGACTGGAGGAAATTGTGCAAATATATGGCACAATTGACAGGAGTTCGAGAGCCATGAGTTTTAAAGTTTACATTTGAAAAAAATCGTAAATGGTGGGCCGATCTTAGCTAAAGTATGTACGACCACCATGTGTAAATGATTTAAAAGGCGATCAGGAGTGAAGCTCCTTTAAAGAGCTGTCTTATAAGGATAGATGTCATTTGCTTCTGTAATTGACATATTGCTATATTAAGCGTAGTTACTACTTAAAAGTGGTTCCAAATAAATGTAACGATATCTTATCACCGCTTTGCTGAATTTGGGCATATTTTCTGAAAAAACAAAAACAAACACACTCATACACCAGTCTAAGTAAAGACGATTTTGAACCCTGACTACCTGGTTAGACTGGAATAGTCAAGAAAAACACTTTAAATATGCTATCAAAAGTAAGTTGTCACGTGATTTTCCTAGTTTAAAATAGCTATCTCTGTACGGTGGCTCAAATAGGAAATACGTTTGCAATGACGTGTGGGAATTTCTGTTTGACTGTTCACACAAATCTAGGGCATCAATAAACAGCATTTTGCAGGCCCTTTTTCAGGGTTATTTGAGTTATTTGAGAAAAATAAAACGGATACCACCTTTGGAGTAATCTGATTGGTACATTATGAAAACGCCAATGCCAAATTTACAGGAAATCCCATTGACTTGAAAACAACAACTTCAACAACAGCAACAATAATAATGATAATGATGATAATAATAATAATAATAATTATAATAATAAAAATAATAATTTTAAACAAAAATGAAGATGTCTTAACTGAAAACAATCGGACAGCAATATTGTTTAACTAAACTTGATAACGGCTGTGACGATTAACCGGTGTACCACAAAACTACGATTCAGAATTCTTATGTGTGAATCGTACCGGTACGAATCTGCCACATCAAATATGCCAAAATATATAAAATACCTACCAAGAGAACAAGTAGGTCAAGTGTACAAATGAGCGGTGCATTTTAACTTACGTTGCAATTGTTTAAATTAAATAACTGGACTATACTAAATTCCAGGAAGCCTATGCAGAATAATAAGTAATTATTCAAAATGGCGGAATTCGAAAACGTCTCTATTTCTATCTGTGGTAAAATATCACTGAGTGTCATTTTAATAAAATACAACGTTTATGTACACAAAATAATGTTATCAGAATGACAACATGATCGATTACTTCTATGGTAATACTATTTTGTCTCCTTGTGCATGACTTAGTATGTATGTCTAAAGTAAAGAAAATAATGCAAAGAGATGTATCACTCATCTAAATAGAGCCATATTAAATTCAAAACAAAATTGTTTTATTTTCAGTCGATAAACTCGACATTGCTGAATTTAATGGAAAACGTCGCCAACGTATTATTTCACCTAAGTAATGGCCACTTCACGGTGTGGGTTTAAAATTTAAAGTCGTTTGGTGACAATAAGGTCAACTACAGAAACACATTTTTATTATTTTTACTAAGACAAACGTTAATAAGTGAATAAAAATTATCAATTATTCGAATCCCTTGATCTCTATTTGAATACCGCATTGATATTCGAATATTCGTTAACATCCCTAGTTTAAATCTTACTCATGGCGAAACATTTCATGTGGAGTCTTTCAGCTTACTTGCGGTGTACGGGCTGATGTCCTGGCAGTTTCTGGGGTTTTACTTAACTTCACTATAATGGCCAATCGGAACACTTCGGATAATTCACGAATCATCTCTCGGACGTATGTAGGTAGTCGGATCACCTTGGCCATTTCCCTATATGGGACTGATTTTGTGACAGACGTCAAAACAAAGATGGCAGCTCGGATGGCAGCTCACTATAGTACGATACCAGTTAAACTTAAAGTTGTGGCTGCTGTTTTAAATTTAAATTATCTAAGTATAATTTACAAAGCGCAACAAACAAAACAGCTGTCAAACGACGCCATTGTTTATGTTTTGTGCGAACTACATTTTAGGCAAATTCTTCCAACTTCCGGCCAATAAAACGATCGCGATTTTTTTAAGTGTCATTGCACAGGATACATTCGAGGGATGATTGTCCCGAGGGCGGAATTACCCGAGGAGTTCCGATTGTATGATGGTCACAATGGGGTCGCTGCGATATACTTCGATATCACTTTTTTACACTGTACGGGACGGTGTCTGGGCAATGTTTTGGGGTCTTCCTCCATTTTACTATTATGGCTACAATGGGGTCGCTGCTATATACTTCAATAACACTGAAAGTTATTGTAAGGGCTGGTGTCTAGGCAGTGTCTAGGGTCTTTCTTTACATTACTATAATGGCTACAATGTACGATAATTACACTTGGATACATTTCTTTCTAGGAAATGTCAGGAACCCCAAAACATCAGGGAATCCTCTGCCGAGCTCAATGCTGACCCAGAGTTACAAACTGTCCCAGCACAGTTGAAATCGGCTCTGGACAATATAAACCAAGCTATTGAAGCATTAGATCAGCATGTAGCAAGTATTCAAAAGAACGGAAACAGTTTTCTTAAACTGTTGCCCCAAATCGAGGAGCTGAGAGAAGAGGGTATGAGGGTTGTCAAAAGTAAACAAGAGATTCTTGCAGTCACCAAACAACACCGACAAGCGTGTGCTTTAACAAAAGATGAAATAAACCAATGTTTAGATAAGATTACAAAGTCAAACGAGTGGAAAGCCAATATGTTTGTCCTTAAAAAGAAGGGTCAGAAAATACCAGAAAAAGTTGACGCTCTTTTTACCGAGTCAAACAGTTTGATAGCGGGACATGAAATCCACTTCAAGACCGACATGAAAATATTTGACTCCCTCAACAGCTTCTATTCCCTTCTTGAAAAAGTCATCACTATTGAGCAGAATATCAGTTCACTGAGTGCAGTGGCAGGAGCAGAAGACAGGTCAGTACAGGCGCCAGTAGGGCAACAAGGAAGCAGTCGAGTAGGAGGACTGGTAGAGAAACCATCGGGGCTGAAAGCACAGAACAGAAGTAAACAAGTAAGAATGGTAACAGTCAAATTTCCAGATGAAAACAGTTGTTTTATCAGTGGTGCTTGTCACCTTGATAACGGAAGTCTCGTGATTGCAGATAGCAGAAACAGACGACTGAAGCTTGTAGATCCGTCAAGCGGCAAGGTTACCAAATACTGTGATACAGATGGAGAGCCAAGAAGTGTATGCTGTATAGGTCCACAAGAGTTTGCAGTAAGTAAACATTTTATGTCTCATCGGCGATTTAATTGTGCAGTATTCATACGCATAGGTCTATACTTGAGCACATGCTGCCTAATACTGTAATGCATATTTATTCGTTTCAGCGGCAAGACATACTTGTGAATGGATAATTATTTTGCATTTTGTTCTTCATACAGTGATAGTCTTTCATATTTCTAAACATATATTTATATAACTTCCTCAATAATAAAGAATTTTATTACAGATTGAAAATATATGATGTTCCTGTTTAAAACTATTTATTGTGTCTATGATTTCTGGAAATAATGGACATATATAAATAACTCAAACTCGCAAGTTTTTGACCAACCAATTTTTAAACAATAACTGAGTAAATCTTTTATAATTATTATAATTTTATAATCATCTTGTAAATATACTAGAATTTGATAGGTTTGTTTAGAGAGTCCATGCATATAATAGTTCTTAACGTATTAAATGTACATAGATAATCAGTATGCTACAAACATTTGCACGTATTTTCTGGTCAGTTTTTTTTATTCAAATATTTAATTTCTTTCACAATCAAGAATGTTCACCCAAATACAATGTGGACGTTATCTTAAAAAAAAACAAAAAACAACAACAACAACAACAAAAAAACAACAACACAACAACAAGAAAACACAGACATAAAAAAACAACACACAATTACTGCCTGTTTTATGACGTCGTAACTTAGCTATTATAATATGTCATAGTTGAGATTGTTTTGTTTCAAGTAGATTTTTCTTCTTTTCTATGCTTTTCATATTTCAAATTTGAGAAAACCCCAGGAAGTGCCCGTTTAGCGTTCTGTAAAAGCGGTTTAGGCAACCAAGTCGGTAACTGTTGGGTTTGCTGTATTTGTTTAACGACTCTTATATTTCCTGAACAACCTCAATATACAAACATACCTGGAACAATTATATCTAGTTCCATTAAACACCTGTACATGGGCTTAAATTTAAGGTAAAAGCTAACTCGGAAAAAATGTGCGTTGACGATCAAAAGTATTGAACAGGGGAGATAATTCCAGAATTATAATTCGGCTAAAATGAGTTGTCTACCTTAAACTGCTCGTGATTTTGTTGATTTATTGGGCTTTTATCTTATCTGCATTTTAGAGCAGTATTATTTTAATCAGTGTATTGTTTATGACGCCAGAAAAAGATGTGTACGGAAAAAACTGGAGATGATGTGAATGACATGTGGAGTGGGTTCGTACAAGCGCACTTTCGTTATATACCAAGTTGTTGGTGTTTCTCATGTATTACTTCTTTGAAACCCGTTTAAACGTCTCTTTATTTAGCCAACATTAACATTGCATGATATTTTAAGAAAACAAAGTACAGTCAAACTTGTATTCAGCAGCCACCCAAGGGACAGCCTCAAATTGGCCGCTTAAGACAAGTTGGCTGCTTAAGACAAAATATGACATTATTGGCTGTTTGCCTATTTATATGATTATGTATGTTTATAAAAAAAGTATTACTAAAAAGAAGATCTACTGCAATGAATTGTTTAAATAGAGATTTAATACTACAACATAATTGCTTTTGGAATGTCAGCTAATGACTTAGAATATCAGGAATTGCTCATTGAATCAAAGAAAAAATTGCTCCTTTATTAGTAGTAAATTAGGAAATTTTGACTAAACTAAGTTTCGAATTTATGTAATCAATAGAAAAGAGATCAATTAAGTTCGAATGCTTTAATAATGGTTTTATCTTTATAAATTACAATACATAAACAATGTTTTATAATGTTCTTTCGAAAAGTTTGTAAAAATATAATGAAAAAGACGACCAATGTATTATGACATTATAGTCTGAAACATTAATTATTCTTACATGATCACGATCACAAAATATTGTCTCTAATGTTCAAATTTATGCGAAAAGTGCAATGTAACCCCTCACTCATCATTGTAAACATGTATTTCCTATCTGAGCCACGCTGCACAGTTAGCTACTTTTAAACTAAAAACACCGCTAGAGCACATATTATTGGGAACAAATTTTATCATCATCTGGATAATCAGATCTGACGTCGATATCTATATTTAACCGAAATTCCCATTGTGTTTATTTATAGATGTGGAAAACATGTACATTAAGGGCAATTTTTCTTTATCAAAATCTACCAATTGAAGTCGAGTGCAAAAGGAGTTTAGCCTACACAACACAAGTTCAACATTAGGACGCGAGTTGGCAGGGATTACCAATCTAAAATAGAACGCACTGTTTGAACTGGTCAGAGTTCGTGTGTGCTTTTAAATTTAGTGTTTCTTTTCGTCACAATCAAGATACTCGTACTTGTGATATACAATTTTAAAGATATTTAGCTGACGATTATGATATGATTACACATATATGATCATAATATATCTAGTGATAATTCAGTGGTAATGGCACATTAAGAAAAAATGCATTATATTTATAATCATCCATGGCATGTAATGAAGACATGCAATTAATGTCGGCCAATATTTTCACGTATCTACTTTTTCTACAAACTTTATGAATCGGTTCAATGTTCGTACATTTTAATTTCTTAGGTCTGACAGCCCAGTTTCAACCCCCATGGTGCATTCTCTTTCATTTAACTGCAAACATCCTAATTTAACTGAAGTGATCCGAAATGTCAAAATTCTATTTATGGTGCACAGAATGGAGTCCGAATCCACGTCCTTCTTCTCCGTTATCTGGTGCTCTACCAGGGCAGACAGCTTGTAACATTCTTTATTTCTAGCAAGGCATCATTTGGACAAAACCACTAGTACATAGTTTGTTTCCGCTGCCATGGAAGTAAGCTGGAAAAATCCCATTACCCAGGGCAGAGATCAAACCCGGGACCTCCAAGCTCAGAAGCATGTGCTGTAGCAGTGTCTGGGGAAAGCAAACTCACTACACCACCACCTACCCGTGTTACGTACATAGAGGTGGTTTATTTAACGGTCTGCACATCCATCAGGATTTTATCGCGACCCCACCCCCATCATATTGCCCAGGGGCGGATCCAGCGGGTGGGGTGAGGGTAGGGGTCACCAGGAGCACGTGCTCCCGCCCCCGGCAACGTCGGTAATGATTATATCATGGACGAGCTTTTCGTTAATTGTGTGCTGCAAAGGGGCATAACTCATTTTTAACTCCGCTGAACTTGCGATTATGTCCCAAATCTATCATTGAAAGATATTAATTATGATATGTCCCCAAAATATCATTGAAAGATATAATTTAAGATATCTCAATTCATATGTTCACGATTTTGTAGACAGATTGTGCCCCCCCCCCGCCCCGAGAAGGTACCTCTGGGTCCGCCCATGTTGCACAAGCATAACTTCAAAGGGTTTTAGTCAATGTCTCTAAAGTGGGCTTTCCTATTAGGTACTTAATTTCGGGTACCTTTTTTCTTATAAGGGTATAAAAAGGTTTAATTGAGTATTTTTCCCTTAGAATATGTTAATTATATTGCTTGTGAATGTCACTTTGTAACATTATTTGAGATTATATTTTGTCTTTGACATTAAAAATAATATTGTTAAACTCATATCTCCCCCATAATCCTATCCCCGGGGCCGACCGCGTTGTGTCAACACACGGTCAAAATGACCTGTGTGATTGCACTCGGTGTATTGTGGGTAAAGAAGTTCTTCAACATGGCTGTTATGAATACGGAAGTGATTACTAAAATGAACAAAACAAGTACGAAGAGGTATACAACAGATTATTTTGGCATTTTTTTTTATACATTCTAAAAGTTAAAATATGTTTCGTGCAATAATTTTGAACTAAGATTTGAAAACGGTCCAGACTTTAACGTAGTGACGTCACACGCTATGTATAATGGACATATTACTGTTTAACGAAAGCGAAAGTAGCAAAACCTGCTCATCGTATTTTTTTCCATTTATCTATAAATATCAAGACTTAAAAAGTTTCTGGACATAGAATAAGGCCTTAGAATATGGTTGTTTAGTCATTTATCTTAATTCAATGAATATTATAATCGAACGTATTTCTTACGCGGAACTATTTTTTATGTAGGCACAAATCTCAAATTTTGGGTGAGTTATGAGTCGTAGTATAGAGATGACTTAAACGTAGTGACGTCACGCTATGTATAGAATGGGGCCGACCGCCCACTAAACCATTTTCTTCTGTCGTACATAACTAACATATCCATAGAGGAAAGTGTCTTGCTGGTAGAGTAAAACGTTCGTAATATTAGTGAAAATACTAAGTTGGGTGGGGTGGGGGATGAATGCGTGGCGTGTGCGTGGGGGTTGTGTTATATATATCTTTACACCTCCACAATACATAAAAACAACATACAAAATACGTAAGAGAAATAAGTGGAACAACAGGTTAGACAAGAATTGTTGCAAAATTAAAGAACATAGTTAACAAAAGTATATTGTTCAGAATAAAGAGAGGACAGAGACAGACAGATACAGAGAGAAAGACAGAGAGAGAGATACAGAGAGTGAGACAAAGAGAGAGGTACAGAGACAGAGAGGGAGAGAGAGAGAGAAAGAGAGGAAAGAGAGAGAGATTGACAGAAACAGAGAGACATAACATTTATTATGATTTTATAATGATCAACATGATGGATAAGTTCGCAATTGCCCAATCTTTTAAAAGAAATCAAAGAAAAAGCTAGATGCAACTTATAGGAGAGGAAAAACATGTATTAAACTTGCGACATGACAAGATATCGCTGAAAGCAGATGAAAAGATAGTACAGGAAAGTTTTCAGGTGCAATATGTGTAAAACATAGATAAATATCACTACGAAAGAAATGTTTGTCTACCTTTAACCACACGATGCAGTCAATATCATTTTTGACAAGTTTAACACCATTTCAAATACATTGTCTAATAAACAATTTGGCCACCACTATTTCTTTTCGCCTTTTTAGGTGTGATTTTACGGTGAGAATGTTAAATATCCTAAACTCTCATATATTTAATTAATTTTTGAATAATTGTGTGTCTACGTTTTACTCAGGAACACTATATCATAACTAGAGATTAAGTTACGAAAGCAGTCGTTTTCCATCTTTTCCTGAGAATAGTAAGTTAATATTGGAAATAATGGTGATACTAATGATATAAGAAGGCAGACTCGATGGTTGGTATTGTCGGTCTTGATTGTAATGGCGACACAAACTTTTACAGTTTTCAGGTATCTACTGACAGGATTAAGATATTATATAAAATGTACGGATCTAGCGGGAGGTGGGGGGAGATTGGGAATTAAAAATACCTGCGGTATTACAGGGTGTGTCACATCTCTAAAGCACTTAAAGTAATATTTTACACATGTATGATACAGATAAGACGAATTAGCACGTACAAACGCTTAAAATTTCTTGAAAACGCAATGAAATTAAACAATTTGTGTAAAAATTAATTTGCTATGAGAGTCTGTCAAGTATCTGAAATGCAGGAGATGGCATTCCTCCTGTGGGACCATGCCCGTAGTCTCGTTAAGACAACACGCACCATGGTACTCGCTGTTTTATCGCTCCTACCATGGCATGAACAAATAAGATTGAGTATTATCTCGGTCACCGAAAATACAAATAGTTTGGACTAAATGATTTTATAGCAGTTTCTGAAATGCAGAAAATGTTTCTATTTAGCAGCTACATTTCAAACAAACAGACGTCCCAAGAGCGGCATGCCTTAATAAGAGCCCTCATAAACAAAAACAATCCTGGCTCCGCTTCTGTATGAAACAAATACCTATTTGGAAGTTTGGTTTCGCTTTTGGGGTCAATCTGGCGAAGGTCATCGTTGTTCAGAATAGATGATACAACATGCTAGCACAGTGATGGCAGTTCTCTTTTTGAACATGACCCTAGTAAGCGAAAATATTGTTTGTGGAACAATAAACGGCTCTTTATTTTCAAAGTAGATTCTACTAGAGGTAGTGATTTCCTCATTTGGTTAATACGTGGTCATTACTCTAAGCTAGATCTGTACAGTTATCTAATGTTACCTAAGCCGTGGGTGGGTATTTGAGGTCACGCTAAACTGAATGAATTTGTGTTTTAATCTTTAGGAAAAATCTAAACGTAAGAAACTACCTTTACTGTTTGTGTGAGAACCACAAACCATAAATCTATAGTGACATAAAGAACCAATATCCAATTTGCCGCACAGCTGATACCAATTAATCTATATGTTAGATAATCATGACATACAATTCACAATTGATAGCACGTGTTCAAACATTGTTAATATATCACATCGTGACAGACGGTAAACAAAACGCTGTCCTTTGTGTTGTAAGATACAATCGATACAATAAGCTTTACATTTTACACAGAGTTTGCACTTTGCATTCATCTTAAGAAGCATTGCCAAACACTTGTTATCGCGTACATGTTTACAAACTGTTGTAAACATTCTATTCGTCTCGCGACAAAATATGACGTCATAATTT
The DNA here is from genome assembly GCA_007844125.1 of Sinonovacula constricta. Taxonomy (NCBI): domain Eukaryota; kingdom Metazoa; phylum Mollusca; class Bivalvia; order Cardiida; family Solecurtidae; genus Sinonovacula; species Sinonovacula constricta. The sequence continues at coordinate 40,832,900 of CM017570.1, forward strand.
TTTGCAAAACATAACTTGTTGAGCGTTCACGAAGTTTATTCAGTGCGAAAAGGATTTTGTGATGGATTTGAAGAAAGAGTGACTAAAGATGGCTTGTTAAGTATAAGTTTGAAAATTATATTATAATTATATTATTACTTTTAAATTTATATATTATAATAATACCTCATGCTTATGTAAGATAAAAATACTGTTTGAAAACCATGGTTAAAAAAAATTCATCTCTGTTTTGTAAACGGCTAGTTGTAAACAATTACATGTTGCCCAGTTCATGTGAGTCTACTGTACATTTAATCTCTTATCGAATGTGAAAGCAAGAAAAATCATGTTTTTGTTTAAATGTTTTTCGTCTTTTATATATGTTTCACTTGTTAAAACGAAATGTCCATGTGTATTTACATTTCTGCACTTTTAGACACAAAAAGCGACTATCCCCCGTAATGAACCGAGCCAGGAGGCGAGCAAGCGAATAAAGTGTAACGTAACAGATCTTTATTTCCCAGTGGATATTGAGCCGTGTTATTTCCATACAGTGTACCTGTCACTGGCATGCTGCCGACCATAAACAACTGACGTTGCCATTCTACTAGATCTAGTAAATGTTTGATGTTTATTATAAAATGCTTGCCTGGTGTATAATTCCATATTATAACTTAGATTGTAGTGTGGACGATTATTACGATCATTGTTTAACCTTGTTTACTCTATCGCATGCAATCTGACCAAACTTGGCTCAAGACATCAGCACTTTACTTGTTTGTTTTCCTTCCATCTGTTTTCAGTTTGAATTAGCATGAATACATGCAATTATATGATTCCGATTTGTACGTGTACAATGTTTTTCTGAACTAGATTTCTTCAGTTCCAGGTTGCCTACGGATCTACCCAAAACTACATGCATAGCTCAGTGAGTTTGACCCTGACCATGAAAACAGGAAATGTACAGTTCAATATTTTCGGATGATGATTGAATGTTTTTGTTCTGATATTTAGCCCAGTGACAAGCCAGCAAAACGACAATGAAATGGCTGACCTCTGCCATGTTATTAGCAGTTGTTTACATTTTCTATTTTAATGTGTACCTGCCCTACATTTCTTTTTTTGTAGATTGCTGTGTGGATTGTTATTCCGCCGGTAATGTTTATTTCACCGTATACAAACTGACCGAACTTCTGACACGACATCAACACTTTATGTGTGTTTATTATCACTTTTTCAGGTTGCATCATAATTCACGTTATTGACTACAGACGTGTATTTTGTCACTAACACAATCTGTACATTTGCAATGTTTAAATCCTGTCTACATTTCTCTATTTCCAGGTTGCCTTTGGTTCTACCCAAGTCCACGTGTACAACGCTGTTAGTCTGACCTGGACACGAACCATTGAGTTGGGACATTGGACCTCCACGATCGCTTGTCACGGCGGGCTACTGTACTGTGATGCTACTGGTGGTAGGTGGATTAACAACATCTTGTACGTACACGACGTGAGTGACGGCAGGAAGCTGCGAGAGTTCGACCTCAATATATCTCAGTACATCACAGGCATCGCCGTGAACGGTCCCGGGGACCGACTCTATGTGACTGGCTGGAGTGGTCTGATATGTGTAAACATGGACGGGCAGCTGATATTCCATCTCTCCGAGAAGGTTCTCGGACTGTCTGAAGCCTGGGGTGTGACCACTGACCATCATGGTCACGTGTTTGTCTGTGGCTTTAAGTCAAACAACGTAGTCAAGGTGACCGAGGATGGTCACGTGGAAGGAGAAATATTGTCCGGGAGAGATGGGATCGAGGGTTCGCGCTGCCTCAGTTACGATGTGGGTAGAAGTCAGTTGTGTGTTGGAGGTGGGAGTGATCAGATTCTGATGGTGGAAGTAAAGTAAATATTAAATATTGCAAGACATTTATATATTGCTGGACATTTTGTTTATTATTTGCGATTCTGCTTTTGTTGCTGATTGTGACATTTTGTGAATAAGTGACACGTTATAAAGGTGGGAAGATAACATTTTCTGCAGAATAATCTTGCGACATGGTAGTTATTAATGTTAAAAGAAACTGTTGAATAATTCTATTCTTTAGTAAACATTTGTATATTGCATATTGATCCGGTCAATAGTGTTTATTTAAATCCAGTTTGCTGTTTTCATCCAAGTTCGCATAGTTATATTTTACATCGGCATTAAAACTATTTCGCCATTAAGCACAACATGATGACGATGACGTCATATAACAATATGACGTCATCACATACATATTATATAACAATTATTCCCGCAAAATCAGCAAACCCGCAAAATCAGCAAAGAGACTTGACATCATAAAATGCAATTGTCATTTATCGATACAATTCAATTTCACACGTCTTTAGATGTTACATATAGTTTTAGCAGTATCTGAAATAAATACACGTACTATATCTTCTTAAGTCTCTTAAAGTTATTGATTATATAATATTAGCTGTACCTATGTAGCACACAGTAAAAATGTAAATATATATTTTCTGTTTCCTTTAATTATATTTTTTCAGCTGTAAACAAAATTAATATTATATTATCGATATTATAAACTATTCTATTAATGCCTGTGTTTGTCATGAATTCAAATTATAAACTATTCTCTTCATGTTTTTGTTTGTCATTCTGTCAGTGAAATCCCCATGACCCCAAACAAGAATAAAGATGTACCAAGTATAAACTTTAGAGAGTTTTGCCATTTTGATACATAATAATTTGATAATTTAATACATCATGTGAATTAAAGAAATAATGATAATAATAATACGCTTAAAGAACACCTAACTTATGTGCAAAACGATCTTTCTTCTACTTATGTTCCAAAATGTCTGCTTCCTTCAATTTGACAATATAACTCTGTGAATAATTATTACTTTCAAAGCAATATTTAAAGTCATAATTTACCTTATTACAAAATTTTAAATTCAAAACTAACCGTTCGAAGCTGACCTCCTAACCCGCTGGCTGTGCATAAAAGTCCTCTAGGGGTGATTACACTAAATACCGACCGGAAATAGAATGTGTAGGACTTTTTCACTTTAGTAAGAGTCTGATGCTATGTTTTGGCATTAAATTTTCTATTTTGAAGATAACCTTCATCTTTTTTTGTGTCAAAAGGACGCTGAGGCCATGTAGAATTAACAGAAAGCAAAAGTCTTGAACCTCTATGCACAATAATGCACTGATCCACTTTTACAGAAAGTACGTATTACATTCAAATTTAGGAGTTACCGACTGGCAATTTCAGAATACTATAAATCTTGAGAAAAAGTATGTTTAACGTATTTTCCTGAGACCATGGATTGGTTTAAAACAAAATAAAAAGCAAAACTCGACACCATATAAAAGATTTTCCAAAGTGAAAGAAGTTTCAAAATGGTTATATCAACTATATATCTATAAAATTGCATATATGCCGCAGCCTCATATTACACAATTACTTTTGAGCATAGTACATTTCTTTCTTTCTCAGTATCTTATTGTTTATTTTCAGTTATTTTGAAAGTTACAGACACAAAAATAAAGATAAAAATGAATAAATAAAATTGAACGCCGTTAACCGAATTAGGACCCGTATTTAATCGGATTAAGAAAGCAAGCAAAGCAAACTTTACCCACATGCAAATTTCAGTTCCATATATAGGTCCGGATCCAGAATGTTTCAGCTTGGGGTGGGGAAGGAGGTGGTGTAAACCAACTAGAACTTGACGGACGGACAAAATGTCTCTCGGACAAAATACCTTCCAGTCATTCCATCATAGGCAGACAAAATCCTTTCCTTAAATTTTCTTAGGCGTACAAAATCAGCACCCACCCCCACACAGACCCCTAGTAATTTTTCGCTGGCGAACAACCCCAAACCCCGTCCGTAATGTTTAAAAGCAATACTTCTGATACGCTTTGGGTGAATGGGGGCACATGCTCCCCCCATAAAATTTGTGTTTCTAGAATGTCTCACATGCGTTCTGAATTGTATCCACACACACAAATAAATCTGGACGTCGCCAGTATGAACATAAATGGGTCCGTGCGATATAATAAAAATTAACAAAACAACTTATACACACTTTATGGGATGGGATGGGATTAGCCGGCAATTTTGCCGATACTGCGCAGCAACATTTCTATCATTACAGCACAGGGGCACTTATGAGGTGCCCATGGACTGACCCCCCCCCCCGGCCGGTCCATTATACTGACACCGACGAGTCAGGCGTAATGCTGTCCCCGTAGCCCCGAGTGTTAGGAGGAAAGCCACTACTACCAACTTTAAAGTCTTTGGTATGACCCGGACGGGGTTCGAACCCACGACCTACCGATCCGCAAGCCGACACATTTTATGTAAATCATTTAGTGCAGTATATGCGTATGAAAAATATATCTACGGTAAATATTGACACTTTAGCAACAGTTTTCCAGCATTCTGATAATTAAATTATTATTTGCATTAAATATTTTCAAAAAGGTATTTTCTGGTTAGTAAAGTGTAGATGTTTTAGAAAGGCGACACAAGCAACATTTTAAGGCAACAACAAAAAGTACAGATATTGTAAAATAAGTTAACTATAAATGGCGATTACCCGCAGCTAGAGATCACTAGAGTGTAAATCATTATCATAAAGTCACCAATATAGTTTCCTTATTTTATTTTTCTTTAAATGCAACTCTATAAATATTAATGTTTATTGATATTAAAGATATTGGTTTAACAACTACGTGCAAGGTTCATTAAACCAATCCTTATATACTAGGTTCTGCTTATATCTTTTTTATTTTTGTTCGCTTGGATATTACATATTGCATTTTTTTCTTGTTGAAATGTTCCATGTCAGAATCATTCTTTAAGTTGTAAGACCTTAACCATAAATATTTCTTTTTATTTTTTCACATACAAAAATCTCATGTTACTTTTAAATATCACCGGGAAAAGTTTCTTTGACTGCAGTGAAAGTCTACTGCGTGCTTGATTTTGGATGCAAGGTGACAAACATTCCTAACTCCTCGGCTGATCAAGCAGTTCACATCACAGGGATAAGTAGAGTTTGAACATATATATTTATAATATTAACTATAGATATCTTTGTTCAAAAACTCTACTTATCCCTGTGGTTCACATGCCCACCGAGGAGTGCCGATAAAGCTCGTTATTTGGGCAACTGGAAGCAAATGCTGTACACACATTGGAGGAAGTCCGCAATCCAGATGGCTTCAGAGGTCTGGTTAGTAGTGCCCCTGGGGGCCGGAGTGACCAAAATTACTGCTCAGACAGCTAAGAAGCCGGGAGCTTGTGGACCGAGATTCGGGGATTACCTCTACACGCTCTACACAAGCCAGTCCCGTCAAGCCCGTTTCTGAGGAAATATATTATATAAAACTTGTATGTTCGGGCCAGTAAGGGTGGCGGTGCAAGCCCCCCCCCCCACCCCGGATAATCCGGGCCTGTGATATACACTTCTGAATACCAACCTGAAGGTGGATTCCCTTTAATAGCCCTATAGGGATAAAATACTGACATTTCTAACCACCTACATTCACAGGTTTCCAATAAAGCGCCCTATATGATAAACAAGAAAAGTCGTTGATGCGAAGCATCAAAGGCGACGCAAAAGGTGGAAGAGATAGAGATTAAAACAATATGGGAGCAAGTAACAAAAATATTTTAAAAGTTATGGTTTTTATTTTGAAAGTTTTTTAGTATACCATAAATCTCGAGAAAAAATATGTATAACTTATATTCCTGGCACCATAGAATGGTTAAAACAAAATAAAAAGCAAAACCCTACACCATTAATTAGGCGTTCTAAGATGTAACATATGTAGATGTAACACGAGTAGCAAAAAAGTTGCAAAATTATAAAACTAAAGTGTGCAAGCAGAAATTGCAAATGAGCAGCAGTCTCACATTACACAAATAAGAATTGTTCAGATAGTATTTACTCGAACGTAGTATGTTTTTTTCTTTCTCAATCTCTTATTGTTTATTTTCAAAGTTATACTGAAAGCTACATACAAAAATTAAACATAAAAATAAATAAAAAAAATAAATTCAACGCCGTTTGGCAAATTAGGACCAGTATTTTACCAGGTTTAGAAAGTCTGCAAAAAAAAACAAACTTGCCCCATGTGCAAATTTCATTGAGCATTCCATATATAGGCGTCGCTCTCCAGCGCGTGATGAGATTTTCTTTTACTTGTATTTCTCACTCTTTCATCCAAAAGCATTAAATACAATTGTTGTTTTTTTTACTCTGAATAATGATGATTGTTGTAATGATGATGATGATACTGAGGAGGAGCAAGAGGAGGAGGGATTGTGGTGATAACATAGCGATAATGGTCTTGGGTTTATCTTTATTCTATAAACTCTAGATAAACAGTTTGATAAAACCTTCACGTAAACGATTTCAGAGCAAAAAAGTTAAAATACCTGGTTTGCGTGGAAGTTACAAACAAATAATAAATACAAATAAATATAAAAAAAGAACACCATTTACCGAATTAGGACCCGTATGTTGAGAACGTGTAAATCGCGGAACTTTCGAAATTCGGAACACATCGCCCATTTTCGCTCGCCTAGAGAGACGAAAATGGTCGAGGAGATCCGCTCGCAAGTGCATTTTTATAGCATCGCCAATAACTGATCAATGATCCTAATCAATAATAAAAATATACGAATAACCAATAGTTTTAATAATATTTATAAACATATTAATACAAAGAACAACTTTACATGTAATAATACTGCATACTCGCTGTAGTTATTGGCAAGATGTAGTTGTTGGCAAAGAACGTCATTTACCGAAATAGGACCCGTACGTTGCGAATGTGTAAATCGCGAAACTTCCGGAATTCGGAACGCCTTGTCCATTTTCCCGCGATAATCTCTAGCTAGAACGAGAATGTCCGAGGACATCCGCTCGCATATACAAAATTTTCAGTGGTGGTTCCACTAAATACCGACCGGAAGTAGAATGTGTGACGTGGACTTTTTCTGTTTAGTAACAGTCTGTTGCTATGTTTTGGCATTAAATTTCCTATTTTGAAGGTAATCTGAACCTTTTGGTATCAAAAGGAAGCTGAAACTATGTAGAATTCAAAGAACGCAAAAGTCTTTAACCCCTATGCACAATAATGGACTGATCCACTTTTACAGGAAGTACATATTTCATTGAAATTTGGCGGTTAACGACTGGCAATTTGGCGGTATGCGCAGTCTATGAAGCTGAACCTTCTTACAAGTTGCAAAAGTTGCCTTATTTCTGGGTCTTTCTGATAGACAATAAATAGCTCATTTCACCTATATATGGTTATGAGGGTCCATCATAACTTGGTCATGGTGCAATTTGTTTCCATCTTTTCGTGATTCATTATAGAATATAGAACAAACTTATTTAGTGGCGTCTAACCTATAACAGTACCTTTAACACTGAAGAGCTGCTACGAAGGGAAGTAACTTGTACATGCTGACAGAAGTTCCTGTGTGAGCTAATTAGTTTTGATGATTGACAGGTTCTTTCAATTAGCCATCTGTTTGTTGACCTAATTACCCTGACATTGATGTTTTTCCTCATGTAGATGGGTACATGTAGGTGTGCTGGAAGATTGTAGGAGAAAAATGTTAGATGGCAGAAACACCTGTTACATGGGGATGAATGAATTACAGAGCAAAGGTCTGGCCTGTTTTGATAAACATCATTACTGATTAACATAATTTATCAAAAAACAACATAATTACTGATAAACATAATGTATTAAAAACACCATTACCGATAAACATCATTGATTGAAAAACACCATTACTAATAAGCATCATTTATTGAAGAAGAACAAAAACATTACCGATAAACATAATTTACAGAAAAATGTCATTACTGATATACATAATTTTTGATGAAGATTATTATTGATAAACATAATTACTGATAAACATTATATTAAAATATGATTTTTGTATTTACTATTTACATCTTACTGCATCACACAGGAAGCTTCTGACGTAACAATTTTAAGACAATTTCTGTCGCCATGGCAACAAAAAGTAGCTCTACATATTCCCATATTAGGATATGAAAGGAAAGGTAGAGTAACAGTTGAAATCCCATAGCAGTACAAAATCTTCAATTGTTTATATAAATATTTCTAACCTGCCTAAACTAGATGCAAATGCATAAAGAAAGCAATCACCAAAGCACACATTTGTTAAACTTTGAGTTAGAAATTTTGGTACATGCAGGTTAAAATTATGTTCACAACTTATATTGAATCATACTATCAAAACAGATTACACAATTAGCAAAACAACATAAAATATTCTGACCCTCAGTCTATAAATAAGCCCCAGCCACAACACCAAATGAAAAACAACAACAATAAACAAGAACCCTGACAAGAAGCTCAAACATTTGCCCCCCACTGTTGGAATCCCAGGGTATACTACTTTATACACCCTGCAACCTACCGCATTTGTTCATAGCAACATACCTACAGAGTTGACTAAGTCTTTGGTTATGTGTTAAAATTACAATCAAAGTTTATGAACTGGAGATATTGCTAGAAACATGACATTAAGTAGTGCAGATCCTGATTAGTATGTTCCCAGCTGATGCTGCCACATTTGGATCTACACTATAACTGTTTATTTCATGTACAGCAGTTAGCCGAGTAAATTTATTAGCATCCTATGATAAGTGTACTTTGAAACCAGAACTTCAGATAAGTGGAGTAAATGTGATTCGGTGTTCCCATATATCCTTTTAACCAAACTCTACAGTGTGAGTACTCATTAGCTTTGTTGTGTCGAGAAAGTTTAAATGAGTACCATGTATAAAGGGTTTGGAGGAGAAATAAAGGAGTTACCATGATTCAGTAAGTCCCAAATTTCTCACCCAAACCCTATACTGTAGATACTCAAATGAATTATCTCATTGAGATGTTTCTAATGAGTACCAGGTCTAAAGGGTTTGGAGAAGAAATAAAGGAGTTACCATGATTCAGTAAGTCCCAAATTTCTCACCCAAACCCTATACTGTAGGTACTCAAATGAATTATCTCATTGAGACGTTTCTAATGAGTACCAGGTCTAAAGGGTTTGGAGAAGAAATAAAGGAGTTATTTAGCATGATTTAATATATATCCCAAATTTCTCAACCAAACCCTATACTGTATGTACTCAAATGAATTGTCATGTTGAGACAATGCTAATGAGTACCAGGTGTAAAGGTATTGGAGGAGAAATAAAGGAGTTAGCATGATTCAATATATATCCCAAATTTCTCAACCAAACTTTATACTTTAGGTACTCAAATAAATTGTCTTGTTAAGACAATTCTAATGAGTACCAGTTCTAAAGGGTTTGGAGGAGGAATAAAGGAGTTAGCATGATTCAATATATATCCCAAATTTCTCAACCAAACTTTATACTTTAGGTACTCAAATAAATTGTCTTGTTAAGACAATTCTAATGAGTACCAGTTCTAAAGGGTTTGGAGAAGGAATAAAGGAGTTAGCATGATTCAATATATATCCCAAATTTCTCAACCAAACCCTATATTGTAGGTACTCAAATAAATTGTCTCATTGAGACGTTTCTAATGAGTACCAGGTCTAAAGGGTTTGGAGAAAAAATAAAGGAGTTAGCATGATTCAATATATATCCCAAATTTCTCAACCAAACCCTATATTGTAGGTACTCAAATAAATTGTCTTGTTGAGACAATGCTAATGAGTACCAGGTGTAAAGGTTTTGGAGGAGAAATTAAGGATAAAGCATGAAAAATAATTAACACCATTTACTTTTTAGAATGATCAATGTAACTTAGCTGGTGAAACCCTACCAGTACTTATAACATAGTTTTCTTCATCTTATTTTATAGAGGAGCTGAGGCTAGATCCAACACTGATAACACCTAAGGGGTTCTCTCTGGCCTTACGCTGCCATGATGTTACCATAGTTACCAGGGATCCTGTTGTCATAACAACCACAGTACAAATAGACCACAACTAGGGGTTGCTTAACGAGTTCAAAGGAGCAAAAAAAAAAAGATAGGGGCTGTTCAAGAAGATATGTGATTTGTGCCCTGACAGTGGTGGAGAAATTAAGATAACAGTCAGAGGTAAGTGATTTATTTTTGCTCCAATTTATTTTGGTCAGATATTTTGGTTTCCAGAAAAAAATAAGAAGAATGTAGCTGGAACTGTCTGGTCTGGATGTATGCTTGTTTGCTCAAAATCTGATAAATTAGTGCTCTGAGAAAGCAGGAAATGATTTAGAATACAAGTGTATATTGTTTCAAGTCAGCAGATTCTTGAAACCCAGACTGTAACATACCAATATTGTTGGCTATAGGTATGGGAGACCCTTGGTTAGAGCAAAATTGTGACAAAATGGTAGAGGTAACTTAGCTCATGCCCATGAAAATATAACAGGGTTCATACAGCCATCCCATGCCAAAATTCAAGCACTTTTTAAGCATGTTATCCCATTTTTTAAGCACGTTTTTTTTTCCCCGACGCCATTTTGTTAATAACAAAGGGGCGCAACTCCGACGTATTCGTACCCAAACTAGTTCGGACCGCTTGAAATTCGTCCCCGTACTATTACGTTTCGCGAACAATTTATATATTTTGATATTAAATTCGATTGTCTGTTTAAAATTTTCGACATTTTACCATGATCTTAGTCATTTATTCATTTTTAAGCACGTTTTTAGAGAAAATTAAGCACTTTTTAAGCACTTTTTAAGAGAGTAATTTAAATCAAGGACTTTTTTTTCCATTTTTAAGCACTTTTTAAGAAAGGGGCTCAAATTTAAGCACTTTTTAAGACTGTGCGAATCCTGTATAAACAAAGTTATGAAAAATGGTAGTGTTGCTCATGCCCATGAAAATATAAGTGTAATTCCGCATCTGGTCGACCTGGTGTCAAGATAACATGGGTGTTGTATCATCCATCCATCAGTGAATGCAGCCGTATATATCTGCTTCAAGTGGACACCATCTTAAGAGGACTAAAGCTGGTTTGTGAGACAATATATGTCCAAACAAACAACTTACCAGTATGTGAACTGGCATAACCAATGAATGTTGAAAAAAACACCATTCCATCACTATGTAACAGACATAAGGTAACCTTTAATCCAGATCTATATATATGTGTGTACTTATATAAAGTAAGTGTAATTTGCTTATTTCATAAAAAATGGTTGAACACTGTTACTACTTAAATAAATAAATTTTATCTGCAAGATTCTATCTCAAAAGTTATAATTGTGGAAAAAAATCATATTTCTACTACAGAAATGTACCAAATACTTATCTAAGGGAGGTAACACATATGAAACTTGAATATCAGCCCTTTATAAATGAAAAGAGGAATGTAAATACATAAATATGATCTTGTTTCAATTATACTTATACTTGATTCATCCTTATCTTTGACTTTATTTTTACTTTTACTCTAAGACATAAATGCCAACATCTCCTCCTTTCATCTGTGAGTTATGATGACAGCAAATGCTTTATTACACTATTACTGTCCATCATGTGTGAGCCAAAAATAAAAGCATTTTAGCATTCAACATTTTTCCTTAATTCTAACAATAAACATAAACATAAGCAGGAGGGCCAGGGTTTGATCCTGGCCCGCGACAATATAAAATTGTTAAAAATGGTGGTGGTAAAGCTCCCTTGTTATACTCGAGCAATTATATGGGAAGTTCCACGACTGGTTGGCCCGGTGTCAGGATAATGTGACTGGGTGTGGTATCATGCCAGGTGTTCACGGCATGCTTATTCACAGTGAAGGCAGCATTATATCTGCTTCAAATTGACACCATCTCCAGATAACTGAAATACTGTTGGTGGGAAGATAAACCCAATAAACATAAACAAACTGACATATTTAAAGCTTAAAGCAAAGTTTTGCTTTCACATTTCCTAGGTATCAAACCTCAATATGCTGGATCCTTTAGTTCTCTTACACAAAAGGATTATCTGAACTTTGTAGCTTTTTACTTGGTCAGATGTGACTTACCTTGTCTCTAAATATAGTTATAAACTATTTTAAGACTGGTCTATTAATAGAAAGCCCCAAATTTCTATATAAGATTTTAACAATGTTTTGTGCTGTTCAGTTAACAATGTAGCTTTTTAACTTTGTTTACTTTTGATACATTTCAGAAAAAAAAATCAACAGAGATCAGCAGAGTTAATTTACCAGGTACAGAAAACAAAAAAACAAACAACCGGAAACAGAAGCCAAATTATTATTCCTGAGACGATATTAGACAGAAAGGGATTTCAAAACACCAATACATATTTAGAATTTGTTGTGTTAATAGCAAGAACTGACTGTGAGTGAATAACAGAGGTTAGAAAGTGGTGAGGTTTGAAAAAACTGAAGAATTGCGACATACTGAGCTTTTAACGTGTTGTTTTATGTGAAAGAATTTGCTTCAATCAAGAATTGATAAGTGCTGCAGTCAATGGATTAACTGTGTATGTGGATTACCTGTGTATTGTTTGTGTGCACTGAGAACCCTTGTTTCTTACCATAAGTGCTGTGATTTTTAAAAGTCAAAGAAAGCTAGCTGTGAGAAAATTGATAATAAAATCGGATGGATTTATTATAAACAATCGAAAGTGCCTTAAACTCACCTAGAACTTAAAGAATCTCAATTGAAGTGAGAAAGTGCTGGCCAATTTCCATTTAATTTATTTGTTATAAGTTGACACTGGTAACTTTATCATTCCATCTAAATTTTAAACTTACCCTTTTTTAACCGTTGCTGTGATATGTTTTGAGAAGTTTCCACATTCCTTCACCAAAAAAACTATCTACAATACCTGTCTCAGGTGTGACTTCCTTAGTAGATAAATATAGTAACAAACTATTTAAAGACTGATCTATTTATAGAAACACAAATATTTCTATTTATAGATTGCAACTATTTTTGTGCTATTAAGTTATTTATAGTAACAATGGCAATGGGAACTCTGGTGTGTTTTGGATGTTGCTATGAGGACCAACCTCAACCAGTAAGTGTTATTTTTTTTTTTTTGTTTCTTTTGTGTTTTTGTATAATTGTGTATACAGTTATGTTTATATTATAATTGCATGTGATTATTTAACAAAACAAAAATATAAATTCAGCATGAGCTTTCACATATAAAGTCTGCAATCAAGTCTGCAATCAAATGTTCAGTATTGATGTTATTTGTAATGTTAATTATATTGAAGTAAAAACAGGCAGTAATGAGAAGTTTTTAAAGTCCTATTTCTGAAAGTAGGAAACTTAAAAATAAAATGTTTGCGAACAGATTGCATACTTTTCGGTCACTCTTGACACATTCTGACCATTGTTTTTCTTGGTCAACCACGTCCACCACAGCTGGGAATTGCTAGGCTATTGACAGTGTTGATATAGGAAGTGACAAGCAGTGACAATTATTTTATTATTATTAGTTACTAGAGTAACCACTTAGACCAATCTCTAGGAAGACCCACCCGAGGCCCAGATGTCAACGGGTGAACATAAGCAGTTTTTGCACTATCGACACTTGCGTCATTCCCTTCGAACTGAATAATATCAGCATTATGATAAGCTAAGACTCATTTTATGGCACAACAATGGCATATTAATGGATTGAGTGATGCCTTTTGTGTTAGTTACAATGTGTCAAATGAGAGACATAAGTGGGTAGTCTCCCTTTATTAATCTCTCAACCATAGTAGGTCCATTAATTTGGATTACTCGGTTTTTATGCTTGTACTCTTCAGAGTGTATATTGATTTTTATGTTTGCATTGTGATATTAAGATCAACAATCATAGATAAAAAACATCAAATTTCTCGTTTAAAATACATACCTTGATAAGTAATTAAATGAATTTAGATATCATATTTATGCCAAAATAATAAATTGCTCTGTTTGTAATGTAATCTCCATATGAACAGGTAACACTATCTTCGGCCAAATTTGGGGAATTTACGTATTATTTCTACATAAACACATATTTTAAATTAAGTTAATTTTGACCACTATCTTAATTGTCTGACAGTACAAATGGTGCAAATTTGCTGTAAATGTTCATTTTTTCCAATAAAAAAAGCACAGTGGGACGCTCGTGGCATAGTGGTAAAGTCGCCTATTTGTAACTCCTCTGACTGCTTAGCCTCTCACAGCATGGGTTCGAGTCCCGTTTGGGGCGAAGGACTTAATGTTAGAAGGTCTTCCAGCAGACTTGTGGTGCGCCGGTGGTTCTACCCAGACATGTGCCTGGGGTCTTCCTCCACCAAAATAGCTGGATGTCACTATAATGATCATAAATGGTCGCTGCAATGTATTTCAAAAACACAAAAAAGCACAAAACAAAAACAAAAAAGCACAACAAGGATTTATTCTAAAAATAGATCATGACATCCGATTGGATTTCCCTGGTAATGATGTTACATTATCTCAAAAATAAGTAGTCACATGGTTTTTTTCTTAGTTTGAGCTAACTGTGCAGCCTGGCTCGGATAGAAAATACATGTTTATAATTCAAAGTTTCAAATATTTATTAGCAACTCGACATATACATGTCTTTGGCCATTTACAATAAATACTAAATATGGCTAAGACGTCATAAAGTCAATGTGCGAACAAAATTAACAAACGTGGATATATAACATGAACAATGTAAAAACAGTTTCTACCAATAATATACATAAATATTGATTGACCGACAGTTATATAACTCCTATGGCATTACTTCGGATAACATTTGCCTCCAAGATGTAATTCGATAAGGTAATACATATTTTTGGATTTGACATGATTGCAATAAATTTTTGGACATTAGGAAAACTTCTAAATGCTGGGAAATACTTATTTCTAATGCACGAGTAAGATGGACAACACATAATAAAATGATACTCTGTTTCTGTCGAGTTCATATTACAAACTGTGCAGTATAATGATGCTTCAGTCTTCACATAAAATAAAGGACATCAAAAACAGCATTTTACAAGATCTTTAAAGGTTGCAATTCATTTGATTGTTTGAGGATGAAAATTGGTCCAAAACTTTCAGATACCACCTGACGAAAAGATTAAGAATGAAATATTCCTCTTATTACCAACTATGTATTTTTGGTCTTTTTTTTTCAGAAAAGACGACGTCGGATAGATCGCACTATGATAGGAGAACCTATGAACTTCAGACACACGGCGCATGTCGGTTCTGGCGATGTTTCAACAAGTAGTTCTGGCGTAAGTTTATCCGCTCCCATTTTGTCTTTTCAAAATGAAATAGGTTTTGCTCAAGCCAATATTAAGGTAGTCAGGATAATATGACTAGGTCCGTGTATCTTGCGAGGTGTTCATGGCATGCTATAGACAGTATAGGTAGTGCTATATTTGCTTAAAGTGAACACAATATCTGGATATCTAAAAATGTATTGCAAGGGAAAAATATATTAAGTACCATCACATTTACCTCCCTTGAAGAAAAAAAATGCATATTTTTAAAATAAAACTAATACAAGTCTCATTATAAATAAATAACATTTTATGAACATGAC
The DNA here is from genome assembly GCA_007844125.1 of Sinonovacula constricta. Lineage (NCBI taxonomy): Eukaryota > Metazoa > Mollusca > Bivalvia > Cardiida > Solecurtidae > Sinonovacula > Sinonovacula constricta. Next base: position 40,848,485 of record CM017570.1, read on the forward strand.
AGAATCATATAAATATACAAATTTTATATGGGGGACTGTTGTAGTATTGTTTTTATGTAGGCAGAATACGGGGGATGGTTGTATTATTTTTAATGTAGGCAGAATATAGGGGGATGGTTGTTGTATTATTTTGATGAATATGAGGGGATGGTTGTTGTATTATTTTTATGTAGGCAAAATATGAGGGGATGGTTGTTATATTATTTTTATGTAGGCAGAATATGGGGTGATGGTTGTTGTATTATTTTTATAAATATGAGGGGATGGTTGTTGTATAATTTATGTAGGCAGAATATGAGGGGATGGTTGTTGTATAATTTATGTAGGCAGAATATGGGGTGATGGTTGTTGTATTATTTTTATAAATATGAGGGGATGGTTGTTGTATAATTTATGTAGGCAGAATATGGGGGATGGTTGTTGTATTATTTTTATGTATGCAGAATATGAGGGGATGGTTGTTGTATTATTTTTATGTATGCAGAATATGAGGGGATGGTTGTTGTATTATTTTTATAAATATGAGGGGATGGTTGTTGTATAATTTATGTAGGCAGAATATGGGGGATGGTTGTTGTATTATTTTTATGTATGCAGAATATGAGGGGATGGTTGTTGTATTATTTTTATGTATGCAGAATATGAGGGGATGGTTGTTGTATAATTTATGTAGGCAGAATATGAGGGGATGGTTGTTGTATTATTTTTATGTATGCAGAATATGAGGGGATGGTTGTTGTATTATTTTTATGTAGGCAGAATATGAGGGGATGGTTGTAGTATTATTTTGATATTATTATTGTTTTCTTCTTCAAAAGGAAGTATATCTAGAGCTGTTTAATAGTTTGGTAAGTTAGAATATTTATCACAACCAGACCAAGCAACTTTGGGCTTGTGGTACAGGTATTAGACCCTAGAATTCCCAGGTTCAACATCCAGACCAACCTTGAAGCCTATTTAATCCCAGGAAGTTTCAAATTAATTTTTACAAGTTTGTAATTTTTTTTTTATCGCCCTGAAGTTTTCTTTAGCAAATTGGCCTTTTCAAGAGCTGAAAACCAATATGCTTGCTTATTTTTTTTTTCCTATATGTTTTTATGTAATGGCAAACAAATTTGATGTCATCGTTTTACTTTGTTTGCAACATACACCATTGTGTATATTGTGCCAGTTCAAGTATCATTAGTTAAAAATCATGAACTAGAATATATATACATAACTACATATATATATGTTAAACAGACAAATGTTGATTGATGAATATTGTTTTAATATTACATATTACATTTATTTATTTGACTTCAAAAAATGCCTCTGCTTCGGACAAACCGAGTTTTGAATAACCGAGGTTGGACTGTATATAAATTAGAATTGTAAAATAACATTTTTTTTATACACAGATGAATAATTCCATTGTAATTCCTCAGTCCCTCACCACGTGGGGTTTAATCTGAGTTGGGGCGAAAACTATTATGTGGAGAAGTCTTCTATCTTACTGTGCTCCAGTGGTTCTACTTAAGAGATGTCTAGGGTACAAAAAAAAAACACACAAAAAACTAACAAAACAACTCTTTGTTATACAACAAGAAGGTGTAATGCTTTTTTAAAAGATCGTAAATTTGTTTCTATAAAAAGATGGAAAAGTCTTCCATGTAATTGGCAAAAAGTTTCATATTCAGTCGACTGTTAAACAAGAATAACTTCAGACTGGTTAGCCTCTTACTGTATGGGTTCGAGAATTTATTGTAGCCAGATCTTCAAGCTGAACTGCGATGTGCCGGTGGTTCTACTGAGACATTTGTTTGGGGGGGGGGTCTTCCTCCATAATTGGTCACTGCGATGTATTTAAAAAAAAAAATTGAACATGAGCAAGAAATTGTTTATATTCACAATATGTGATAAATACATATATATTTTTTGTTTCAGCTCTCTGATATTCAAGGACAGATGTCCTCCAAAGGGGAGACTGAACATTGTCTCAGCTCGGTAGCCATACACCTTAATGTTATAGACCTTCCTGCACGGAAAAACTCCTAGGTAATATAGTTCGTCATACTTGTTTTAGTGCTCCAGGCAAGGGGAGTCAATCTGATATTGTTTTAAAATATATCCAATAATTCTTTACTAAATATATTTTATCTGTATATACCGGACCTGGTAGCGCAATCGGTAGAGCGTCGGCTCCAGGTATGGGAGGCCCCGGGTTCGATCCCGGGTCGCGACATACCAAAGTCATTAAAGATGGTAGTGGTATAGCGCCCTTGCTAATGCTCAAGCAAATATAAGGGTAGTTCCATGACTGGTTGGCCCGATGTCAGGATAATGTGACTGGGTGTGGTATCATGCCAGGTGTTCATGGCATGCTATACACAGTGAAGGCAGCACTATAACTGCTTCAAGTGGACACCGTCTCCAGATAACTGAAATACTGTTGGTGGGACGATAAACCCAATAAACATAAACATTTATCTAAATATCATACTTAACTGTAGACGTTTTACCTAGACGTCACCAATATGATCATAATAGTATTGGTGTGAGAAAATAAAAATCATAAATTAAAATCCCGGCCATGTAGCAAAGTCATAGAAGATGGCAGTGGTGCAGGGCCTAGCAATTCCAAAACCATGGGAGTCTGTTTACATAAAATCAGTGTTGGTATAAAACAATGGTAATTGATTGGTCCACATTACACTAAAAAAACACAAAAAAAACATGTATTTTGTTTGTTATAGTGGTCCATGTTACACTAAAAAATGTGTTTTGTTTGTTATATTGTTTTTGAGCGTTTGAGGTAGGCGGGAACTGAAACTGTCAAAATAACAACAGGGGAAAAAAAAGCTACAAATTATATAATGGTCCAATAGTGGTGTTGGCTCGGTGTCAGGATAATGTGACTGGGTGTGATATCATGCCAGGTGTTTACGGCATGCTATACATAGTGAAGCCTAAAGCACTATATCTTCTTCAAGTGGAAATTGTCTCCAAATAGTGGAAATACTGTTGGTGGTACATGACATTTGTCATGCTTCCATAACGCCACACTACTTCCATTTCGATATCACGTTTCGGTTATCGATCAAGGTCCTTGGATTTACCGGTGGTGTATGTATAGTGTAGCGTCATCGTGTTTAAATTACAAGCGAATTTCTATCCCTGTTAAAAATAATGACCAATAGTTTAAGCGCACTTTCGTATTTCGGATGTTATTGTCATTAACACTGTATTATTTGAAGCGTTTGGTTGTTACTTTATTGGGTTAGACCACCAATATTTCGTGCTGGACCCCTGCTTTCATAAATCCTGCATCCACTGGACCCCTAAAATAAAAAAGGGAGGTAAATCCTTGGTGATGGCCAATCGTTCGCTCCATGTAGCTCTTGTTTTGTACCGATTTCTTTGTTTCAGGGGAGATAATTGTGTTTAAACAAAGAAACTACTAAATAATGGCTGATAAACGTTTTTGTAGAGGTTTGTAGTAATTGTTTTACTTGTATCTTGTTTCATATTATATTTCCTTTCCCCATCTCTTTCAGTTTTTTAAGGACAATTTAAAATGGACAATTATGAACTTTGTAAGGACCACTTAAAATGGACAATTATGAACAAAAACAATCTTGGTGACACATCCCAACCAGAGGCTTCTTTTGGCTTGGATATGTCCAACATAAAGGGAGGTAACTCCAATCTACTGCAGAAATTGCCATGAAGAGGAGAGTGTGGGTCTAATTCATTTCCAGATTATTTGTGTGTATGTTAGTGTCGTCATCATTCAGTCTGTGTTTCACCTGAAGAAGCCTACAAAAACAACAAAAAATGTACAAAATGTTTAATCAGTGAAATAAAAAATTAACTAAATAATTGTAAAAGGTATGAGAACACCTTCATGTTCAGGAATGTTGGGAACCAAGTAAGTTTATCTTTAAAATTGAAATAATCACATGACCAAGTGAAATTGGTGATGCCGTAAGCTTTTTTATGCTTTGTTAAAGTGTAAAGTAGAAAGAAGAATGTGAAATAAAGATGAATAATCTGTAATTAAAATTTATAAGAATAAACTTGTAGTAGCTGCAACAAAAGCAGGAGCAACAACAATATCAGCCGCAACAACATAAATAGTAACAACACAGACAACATCAACTTTGAAAATGAACATCCCCGTAGAAGCAACAGCAAAATTGGTAGCATCAACATGATGATGATGGCAGCAGTATCAGTATCATCACCATCATCAACAGCAGCAGTCATATCTTCAGCAGCAACATACTCAAGAACATATTTTGTGTTAACCTGGTAATTGTTGGGTTTTGCAAGTGAAGATAATTTGTGAATATTTATTTCCTATATATCTGAAATTTGACAAGAGATAGGAACAATGAACAAGAGAATTTTTTAAGTAAATTAACCTCAGACTGTAGATGCTCATGTTTCCTTCTTTTGTTATGTCAGTTCAAAAGCAATCATGTACAACGATGTATAATTTATTTTTATAAATGGTTTATTTCCACCTTCGGTTTTCAATTTAATGGGGGGGGGAAAAAAAAGGACAATGAAAATACATGTAATGAGAGACCTAAATGAATAGTCTCCCCTGAATAATAATTAAATGCAAGTAGGTCCTTTCATTTGTTCTACTCGGTTTTTATGCTTGTGCTCTTTGGAGTGAATGTTGACTTTTCTGCCTTTCTTATGAAACCCAGGTTAACCATCATCAATAAACATGTCCATTTTCTTTTTTAAATAACATATTTCTATAAGAATTTAAATTAATTTTAAGCTTATATTTATGCAAAAGTAAGAAATTCAATGTTTGTTATTGCAATACCTACAAAAGAACAGGCGATAAAGTCCAAGAATTTCAACTACAAGGACCTACCTACTGTTTGGAATACCTCGGATATTAACTAACAAGGGAGACAATTTCCATTTCACCAATGTACCCCATTGTCTTAATATTGTTAAAGTCATTTAAAAAAGGTAAACTGGTAAACACATGACGTGTTACTGTCTCAATAAAATTTCACCAGCTATATGACATCTATAATTATGAAGGGATTTTTTTTTTGTCCATTCATAATCATTTTATTGCTTAAATTATTATTGCAGGTGTTTTCCTTTCTAATTCTAGATTGAAAACCATTATTATTAAATTTTTAAATTGAGAATAATGCAGCTGTTATTGCAGACTGCAAGTTTTCTGTTTTTTCATCAATTTGCACTAAAAAATAATATTTCACACGTACTATAGCACCAACAAATAAGCAGAAAATCCTTTAAGGTGGTATCCGACAGTTTACCTACATCCAGTATCATAAAACCTTACCACTGCTTTGGGGAATTTGGGCATAATTTATGCATAAACTCATACCTGAATATAATTTAAGACGTTTTTGAACACTGCCTGTTAAATTTCACATGTAAAAGCGTTACGACAGTACAAATCGCGATAAATCTAAAAGTTAAATCATTCCAAATCTGTAAATAAGCACAAAAGCAATCTCTGCTAAAAATAGCTACAGACGTCAGAGCGGATTACTCGGATGATGATATAACGTAAACTCAAGTGAGTTGTCATGTGGTTTTCTTGGCTAAAAATAGCTATCTCAGCATCGAGGCAGCTGTTATTGCAGACTGCAAGTTTTCTGTTTTTTCGTCAATTTGCACTAAAAAATAATATTTCACACATACTATAGCACCAACAAATAAGCAGAAAATCCTTTACGGTGGTATCAGACATTTTGCCTACATTATATTTACGTAATAACACCTAACCAGTGCTTTGGGGAATAATTTAAGTGTTAACTCATACCTTAATATGCCTTTTGTGTTAGAAAGTACAAATTGTGATACAAACACTCTAATGTTTGCTCATTCCAAATCTGTAAATAAGCACGAAAGCGATCTCTGCTAAAAAACCTCACTGACGTCAGAGCGGAATACTTGGATGACGATATAACGTAATCTCAAGTGATTTGTCGGATCAGGGGATCGCGGGTTCGAACTCCCAGCCTGGGCTGGTCTTTCCTCCCTCTCTCTCAAAGCACAGACAAGACATAAGTATGACCTAGCCCCTGACTATAACTCTCTACTAAGGGAAATTAGACAGGTAGATAAGGAGCTTTCATCTTCTTCTTACTCAGCGAAAAATATTGTAGTCCAAACTGTCGGATACCACCTTTAAATGTAGGCCTTTTTATTGTTTATTTTGTCACTTTTTGTAATGGTAGTTTGCAAAGTGTCCATATATAACAATCTTTTTACTTTTCTTATGTTTTATACTAGATTTACAATGAAAATTGATTTTTCTCATATTTAAGCTACATCTTTAGTCGTTTTCATTTGTTGACTTTTTTAGAAACTATTTTATTGTTTGTTGTTTTTTCAGCAGTTCAATTCTGTAACATATTTCACCTAAAAGCTTGACGTACAGAATTAATTCCTAAGAAATTTCTCAACCATTGCTTTAGAATGCTATTTTCAAGAGCTTTTGCTGTTCTTTTCTTTTCTAAGGATTCATTGCTTGACTTAAATAAACCATAAAAAATTATGTTTAAAATTTTTACTGAAAGATTTTTTTATTGCATTTTACAACAAAAAAACCCCTCAATTTATTCCTTTCCTTATAAATAAGATTTGCTTTGGCAATAATTTTGTTTAAAATGTTATGTTGACTAAAAAGGAGCATTTTGCTGAAGGAAATACTTGACATAGGAAGTAAAAACCATGACCGACAGACCCTAAGCTTCACACATTTCTTGCCGTAATCCCCATTCACCCCATTTTACATATTTTCCTGATGGTGCTTTCAGCATTTAGAGACTTACAGGTGGTATCCCACAGTTTTGAAAAAAAAAAATTTCGATAAAAAAATCTTTTCCTCTATCAACCGAAGTAATTATTGCTACCTAAACAGATCCTGCAAAATACAGTTCATTGATAAAACATATTTCCTTTCTGAACCATGCTGCACAGTTAGCTATTTTTTAAAGTAAAAAAACAACAACAGCACATGACCACTTATACTTGAGATCACGTTTTATCATCAGGCTGGTCATCGTTATCTATTTTTAGCAGACGTTCCAATAGTGCTTATTAATAGATTCGAAAACAATAAATGTTTTCAGTGTATTTTTGCGAAGTGTACTGTCAAAAGGGTGGCATTCGACACGTCGGACCAAAATTTTTTTTCATTAAACCCCAAATTCATACCAGCCTGCACATCCATGATATCACAACACCATTCTACACAACATCAGCGAAATTCCCCGTATGCAGCAGTGCTATTGATGTGAAATTATTGACGGTGCCAAGACCTTGCCAGAATTTAATGTAAATAAATAGTTAGGGAAAACGCACATCTACCACAAATATCAAAACTTGGATATGAGACATGCAAGACTGACTAGACGGCCAACTATTGTTACCTAAACAGAACTTGCAATATGCTGTTTACTGATGTCCTGCACCTGTCTGAAAAGTGAATCATAACGTCACAATTTTCATTTCAAACATGTATTTCCTATCTGAGCCACGCTGCACAGTTTGCTATTTTTAAACTAAGAAAACCATGTGACCACTTGTGTTTTAGCTCACCCACCTCATCGTCTGTAATGTGGTGTCTGTTTTTAGCAGGAATCTCAATCGTTTTGATTTATAGATTTGAAAAGAATGACCAGTTTAGTGTTAATTAACAAGTTTTACTGACCAAAAATTGAGAAACTGCTGAAAACCATCAAAGCATAGACTAAAGTAGAATCCCTTTAATACAGAAATTATGCACAAATACCCCAAACAGAGGTCAGATATTGTTACATGCATACGATATATGCAAACTTTCAGATACCACCTTCAAAATTGAGACAGTGTTAAATTTGTCTTTGTTTAGACTAAAGTATGATTTCTGCAGAAATTATGCAAGTACTGCAAAAAGGGGTCAGATAGTTACAGGTATTTCATATCGGCAAACTGTCAGATACCACCTTCAAAATTGAGACAGTGTTAAATTTGTCTTTGTTTAGACTAAAGTATGATTTCTGCAGAAATTATGCAAGTACTGCAAAGGGTTCAGATAGTTACAGGTATTTCATATCAGCAAACTGTTAGATACCACCTATATGCAGTCCCTTTATTAGAGAAAACAAATTGGTTTGTTAAGGTGCAGTGTTCCATTTTTCTTAAAGAAGCCCCTTATGTTGTGGTCACTCTTGATTGTGTGACATTGCTGAGTAGTCTCCCCTTAATACTCTCAAAATGCAAGTAGGTCCTTTGATATGGATTACTTTGGTTTTTATCATTGTACTCTTTGGAGGGTATGATGACTTTAGATATTGTAATGCTCAGGTTAACAGTCATTGAGACATTTATATTCTGGTTTATAGAACATATCCTTTTGATCAGATTAACAGGCATCAACATGTTCATATTCTGTTTTTCCCCCCAAAGTTCTTTAATGGCTATTCAGCTCAAATTTATGCAAAAGATAGAAATTTCACTATTTTATAATGATGTCAGAAAAGAAATCAGCGATTAAGTCCAAGGATTCCAACTAAAAGGAACTTCTTGCTATTTGGAGGCACTTTGATCTTATCTGACAAGGGAGACAATTTTAATGTCAGAAAGACAATTTTAATGTCAAGGGAGACAATGTTAATGTTAAGGGAGACAATTTTAATGTCAAGGCAGTTTTTTTTTGCGTATCAGTACTGTTTGTCAAAAAAAAAGAGAGATTAATCGTAAAAACCCCCAACATATTTGTGAACTTAGTTAAACTGTTATAGAATAATACAGGAAAGGCATAAATTCAATATAACAATGAAAAAAAGTGATAAAAAATGCTGAAAAAAAGACACTATAAACACTAATAGAAAAACTATCTCAAAACCTATTTTTTTTAATTTATTTCATTGCCTTTTCATTTGCCATATTTCCTTTATTGTCCACCATATAGCATCACTATAATTATATCATTTTTATTTCATTGTTTGAAAATTCTTAATTTCATTGTTGTTGTTTTTTGCCTTGTTTGTAAACTGATCTTGTTTTTCAAGTCATTTGATTTTGTTCCTTGTCAGATATGGTTTTTATGTTATTGCTTTTTTCATAAGGATATTTAGTTACATTTTTATTCCATAACTAAATTTGCTTCCTGTTGTATGAAAATTTATATGTTTGTTAGAAGGCATTGCCTCATTTATTTTTATCTGGCCGCAAAGGATTTTTTTATACCCAGAAATTCTAAGTCACTGAGAAAAAGCAGAGTTATTGTGGTATTTATTACCATAATTCATAGTTCAAGTTTTACTAATTTTAAGGTATCAAGATATTTTGTTACTTACAATTAGGTAAGTAGGTTTAGACTTGGAGTGTATCGTTTTTGTATTTAATGGTCATGTCATAAAATCCAAGGAAGACCTCAGACAAGTCTGGGTAGACTCATGGCGCACTGCAGATCAGCCCAAGACGTCCCTACATGAAAGTTGGACTCAAACCCACACGGTAAGGGGCTGAGGAGTAATAAGCCGGCAGCCCGAACCACTCGGCCACGTACGCACGCCCTCCCTACCCAAGTCAAGATTGAACTCCATTTTTTGAGTTTTTCACAGAATTTGTGCATGCGACCTGACTTACACATTTACAAAAACTAGTATAAATCACATTTTGTCAGCATATACTTTTCTTTCTCCCAAAATATCATGCTTTAAGTTTTATTGCAGTGAAGAGAAATTTTTAGGTACCAAGCTTAAGGTTATGAAAAGGGACATAGTAAGATTACATGTATATCTTCTGTTTCAATTCCTATTTAATTATTGCATTAGTATTGTTTTTAAAATGTAATTTAATTTGAATAAATAGGTTTAAAGCATGTTTAGAACAATCATAGTTTTATTTAGTTCAGTTGTTGCTTAAATATTTGCCTTATGTCATCATTAATGTAAAACTATCATATATTTTTAGAGTTTAAAAGGTTTATTAAAGAGACAAGTAGTTCAGGAATTAAATTTGAAATCGAAGGCTCTTCAATTGTAAGTTATATTTTTAAGACACTAATATTAAACTTCTATATTTCATGGTTGGAGATTTGCTTTGTTATTTTTTGTGTTTTATACGACAAATACCGGTATGTTGATTTACTTTTGGGAGATGTAGTACTTGTTTTGTTTTTATATTGAATTTCAACTTTTTGGGGGTTATTATTCTATTTCATAATATATAACATAATTGTTGAATTTTTAAATTTAAAACATTTTTTTTTTCAAAATGTATATGCTCATATTTCATTGTTTATTGTTAACTTCTGTCCATTTATTGTTATATCAATTATAAGAAATAGAGTGATGAAAAGATATCAGGAGGAAGAAAGAGGGAAAAAGGAAGACATAGGGAGAGATGGGGATAGAGAAAAAGCAGAATTGAGAGGAAGATGGATTGAAATAAAGTGGAACAGAGAGAGGAAGAGGGATACAGCGGAACTAAGAGAGGGATAGAACGTAACTAAGAGAGAAAGAGGGATAGAGTGAGACTGAGAGAGGGGAGATGGAGATAGAGATAGAAATAGGAAGTGAGAGATGGAAGTAGACAGTGCGAGAGAAAAAGCTATAAAGTAAAAGTAAACGAGAGAAGAAAATGAAAAAAGAGATTGATTAATCTACTGTCCATAAAATATTTTTTACACAAATATGATTAAGTTTCTGTCTATTAACTGTTGGGGGATAGGGGACATATTGAGTTTCTTGGCTATTGTGTGCACCCCTAAGTTTAAGATTGGGGAAAAAAAAATTACAAATCAAACTGTGAAGTATATACAAGTCGGTATGTTCGTTAAAATGGAAAAAAAAAGATACAGGAATATGAATTTTCTCGAAAAAAAAAGAAGAGATGCACATTAAATGAGATGGATGGATATCAATCAAGCAGAGCAGTTAAAAGTGTAAGATAGCAAGGTTAAAAAAGGGATGACAAATAAAAGAAGGTAGAGGCAGAGAGAAGTATGTAGGTGAAACATGGAGAGATAGTGAAAAAAGAGTGATTGAAGGGAACTATTTCTTTAGATGAAGAGCGAAAGAGAAGAAGGATGAGAGATTGGCTTTTAGAATTTTTAGATTGTTCAGGGGAGAATAGATTAAGCTTTTGTGAATGTTCATGAGTGTCCATGTTACAAGAGTTTAGACTGGTGTACTGTTTTATCATTTATATATTTTTTAAAATTCAAAATCAGACTGGTTCTGAGAAATGAAAAAAAAAAATACAGTCTGGATGGTGATGTTTAAACAATGAGACAGTAGACCAGTCTAACTTTCTTGTCCCTTATTTATGTGATATGTTGACTGGTTTTCATATCTATTTTTCATAAAATTGGTGTTCACAATAAAATATACCGAGTACCATTCTAAAATAATGTGGCTTGTTTTTTAAAAATCTGCCCAAAAGAATATGGTTAATTATTATAGAACTTTATTATTATAGGACTGTTTGTGACTTTTTGAGAGAGTAATAATGGTATAAATAACAACATCACAGTTCATAATTATTATTGTATTGTTTGTTTTTTTTTAAATTTCCCTGCTAGATGATGAGACTTAATATTCCATGTTTTCATTTAGATTTTATTGCAACTAAAGCCAAATTTCTCGGAGAGATTGTTGCATCAAATATTGGTACAATGTTACCATGGAAACCATTTTCTTGCAGCCAGAGCAGTCTGTCGTTGGTGATCAAGGATTCTAACACTGGTTGAAGTAGAAATTGTAGGGCCTGAGGAAAAAATAAAAATAAAATAAAATTGAAATACATAAATAAAGCAGTCAATGATAAATATTTTTTACCATTTTTTTCATGCAAATGTCAGGGGCATGTAACTCCTCTGACCGTTTGAATCTTACTGCGTGGTTTAAGTCCCCAGTCAGGGCAAAGTACTTAATCTGGGAAGGTATTCCCAGTAGCCTTCCTAGTGGGTAGATATTTATTAAAAATAAATTTATGATTATTTCTTATATCATAGAAATATGAAAGTGCCTTTCCACAAGGAAGACAACTTATGTACAAGTTTCATTTAGAAAATTGGGAATTAACTCTATATTTGCCCATGTATACCTGAGTTCTGGTTCATCTTAGCAAGTAATTAATTTTTCCAATCAACAATAAAAAAGGTGTAGACTTGAAACAAAAAAAACAACTATTGGGGCATTACACTTACAGTAAGAGGTTCAATAAGGGGGAATAATTCTTGATACTGGATGTATAACTGGCGCATCTTGTCTGAGAAGGACTGATCAGCATCTGACACTGAAAACAAAAAAGGGGGAATAATTCTTGATACTGGATGTATAACTGGTGCATCTTGTCTGAGAAGGACTGATCAGCATCTGACACTGAAAACAAAAAAGGGGGAATAACTCTTAATTCTGGTTGTATAACTGGTGCCATCTGACACTGGAAACAAAATAAGGGTGAATAACTCTTGAAACCGGATGTATAACTGGTGCATCTTGTCTGAGAAGGACTGATCAGCATCAGACACTGGAAACAAAAAAGGGGGAATAACTCTTGATACTGGATGTATAACTGGTGCATCTTGGTTGAGAAGGACTGACCAGCATCTGACACTGGCAACAAAATAAGGGGGAATAACTCTCTATACTGGATGTATAACTGGTGCATCTTGTCTGACCAGGACTGATCAGCATCTGACATTGGAAACAAAATTAAGGGGGAATAACTTTTGATACTGGATGTATAACTGGTGCATCTTTTTGGAGAAGGACTGATCAGCATCTGACAATGGATTCTAACAATAAGAACGTTAAACCAGTGCTGTGTTAACTCTTGACACAGATATGAAGCCTAAATCACAATCGGAACTCCTCGGGTAATTCCGTTCTCGGGACAATCATCCCTCGGATGTATCTGGTGCATTAATACTTCATGAAATCACGATCGTTTTGTTCGCCGGAAGTCTGAAGAAGAATATGCCTAAGTAGTTCGCACAAAACATAAACACTGTCATCGTTTGACAGCTGCGTGTCTGCTGCGCTGGGTAAATTAAAATCAGATGATTTAAATTTGAGGCCGCCACAAATTGAAGTTTTACTGGCATCGTACTGTAGTGAGCTGTCACCTGAGCTGCCATCATTGTTTTGACGTCTGTCTCAGAAGAAGTCCCATTTAGCGAAATGGCCGAGGTGATCCGACTACCTACATACATCCGAGAGATGATTTGTGAATTATCCGAGGTGTTCCGATTGCCTAAATCAGTCAATGGGAGACAATTCATATTATTTCTACTCTTAAGGTTTATTCTATGTTTTTACAACCACAAGAAAAAAACTTAAATATGAGAAACACCAGTCTTATTAAAGAATTTATAGGCAATGCATGCCATTTTTACAAATTTCAAGTTGAACAAGAGCACTGCAAGGCAGAGCAAAATACGCCCGTCAATAGGGTAATTTGAAACGGACTGCTGTGCACTGTTGTGCAATCCAGTATGGCAAAGTTTTGGACTACACTCTAGGTTATTGCAAGAAAAACTGAAATTAAAGTAGAATAATATAAAAAAAATCTGTAGGAGTATGGTCAGACAAACATGAAGTTTAAAAATTGAACTAAGGATAATAACTCCAAAATCATGAAGTGTACAGTGATGGTTCTTATGCAGTGCACTCATTATAAATAAGATCTATTCACCTGCTACGTTTCAAATCAATAGCTATGATAACATAGGAGTTATGCTCTGGTCTAGAAAATTAAACAAAGGGAAATAACTCCAAAATCATGAAGTACAGAGTTACGGTTCCTGTGCATTGCACTATATCTTAATTAGACCTATCTATGAATCAAGTCAATAGCTTTGATAATGTAGGAGTTATGCTCTGGACAAGAAAATTAAACAAAGGGCAATAACTCCAACATCATGACTTGCAGAGTGACAATTCTCCTGCAATGCACTTCGTCTCAATTGAGATCTATCCACCAATGAAGTTTCAATTCAATCGTTTTAATAGTGTTGGAGTTATGCTCCAGACAAACATCTAGACGCGCCCGCCTGCCCACATGTATGACCGCCCGCACATGCGCTCGACCGCCTCCCTGCTTTGGGTGATCCCATAGTAAGTCCCGTCTTCGACAGGAGTATAAAAAGCTACATGTAAATCATGACTGGTTTGTTACAGAAAACACTTTCGAAGATGGTATCAGACAGTTTGTCTATAATACTTGTAACAAAACCTTACCTTTGTTCTGCGGAATTTGTGCATAAATTCTGGATAAAGTGATACCTTTGTTTAAACAAAGACTGTTTATTAACATCATCTCAATGGGATTGGAATTAGCCGGCATTTTGGCCGATACTGTGCAGCGACATTTCTATCATTATAGCACAGGGGCACTTATGAGGTGCCCAGGGACTGAACCGTGCCGGTCCATTATACTGACACCAATGAGTCGGGCGTAATGCTGTCCCCTTAGCCCCGAGCGTTAGGAGGGAAGCCATTACTACCAACTTTAAAGTCTTTGGTATGACCCGGCCGGGGATAGAACCCACGACCTCCCGATCCACAAGACGACGCTCTACCACCTGAGCTATTGCGGCCGGTCACATCATCTCAATTATAAAGATATTACAAATCATGAAATATAGCGCTTTAAATGTGCATTTTTTTCCTTCTAATTCTATAAACCATCATCATGAGAATTGCTGCTAAAACTAGCTGCTGAATCTGAGCTGATCACCTGACAGATCATGTAAAACTAGGGCACCATGTGGTTCTCCTAGTTCACAATAGCTAACTGGGGAGTGTGGAGGGGATTGCAAATACGATTTTTATAGACAAGATTGAAGTGGGATTTTCTGCATTACTTTTCATATGGATATAGGGCACCAATAAACTGTATTTCGCAGGATCTTTTCAGGTAACAATAATTTATTTAGTAGCATGAGAGAATAAAATGGTCCAGACCTTTAAATGACCCATAATTCTTATACATCAAATGCTAAACAATAAAGGATTAAACATACTCAAGATATAACACTAACTTACCAAAATTTAAACTTTTATTTGCATTTTTTAGCAAACAAGAAAACTTATTATTGATATGTAAAAATAGTATATAATAATAATCTAGGGGCTGTGACTTACAAATTTCTTAATATCTAAGTATACACTTTGCTATACCTAAACTTAACTGATCCTTATTTTCTTTTAATATGTTTTATAAATATTAAACAAAATTATATAAAATTAGGATGTTAGTGCAGAAATACTCAGCCTTTAGATTCAACGTTGAAAATGTCTTTCTGCAAGGGCCTTTATCAGGCTCTATTATCGCAACAATGGAATACCTTACAACCAAAAATGCCGGCAAATCCCAATCCCAATCCCTAACAACCTATCTTCATGATTTTCACCTGATATGATACCACACAGTCACATACTGACACAAGACCAAACAGTCCAATTACTACACTCAACTTCTATGGCCATGCAGTCCGAAAGAAATTAGATGCCTTTTTTTTTTTACTAAAGTTTAAATGGACAGACAAAACAAAAGGGAGGTAAGAAAGTAGTATTTGAATAGTTAAAGTAATGTCCCTTTATAAATAAAAAAAATAAAAATAAAAAAAATAATTAGACAAAAATATAAGTGACAAAACCACTGAGACGAGACCTTGCAAATAAAATTGAAAATCCAACAGTTTCCACATTGGAATGCTCAGTCAACTCACCTTTATCACAGATTTCTATATGTTGCTGGACACTGTGAATATAAGTCTCAAAACTAGCATGGTCATTTGCACTGGCCAGTCGTCTGCTGTTTCTTTTCAGAGTTACAGCCCCTGTTGTTGAAGAAACAAAATATTAGTAATGAGCGAGGCATGAAGAACGTGTGTTACAAAGTAGCTCAATTAAATGTTTCACTGCATAATATCAATTGATATTTTTAGATGCCTCCTTCAAAAATGTCAATAACTAGAGCAATAAGATTTTATGACTTTACTTTTTTATTCAGTAGTTAGTGAGTTAGTCATAAATGTTATTGACATGACATCATTCCCTACTATGACGTTTTCTGTACCTAAACTCCCGTAGCATGAACTTCAGATTTTCTGTATCATGAACATCAATTCAAAGCTTTATTCAACAAAACAGCTGGTTTATTGGTTGTGTCATAAAGCGAAACCAACATCAGTGCCCATTGAATTATAACATATTTAATATTGGAAGAAATGATACGAAACCTGGCAGAGCCTCCTTTCATAAAATTTTTTTAATGTCTTATTTCATTTATTAGGTTTATCATTCCACCAACAGTATTTCAGTTATCAGGAGACGGTATCCACTCAAAGCACATATAGTGCTGCCTTCACTGTGTATAGCATGCCGTGAACACCTAGTCACATTTTCCTAACACCGGACCAACCAGTCAAGGAACTACCCTGGCGAGATGTTACAAAATAGCCCAGAACAAACCTCACCCTGACTTAGCAGCACTTCTAAGAGACCCCTATAGGCCACATGTTTAGTATGAAGGTTATGGTCTTCTTCACTCTGCAGTAGCCAGCGACCCCTGGTGGGAAAAAGAAAAAAAAATGCATTTTTTAAAAGAACCACAAAATATTATTAAGCCCAGCTCCAGTTTAAGGGAACGTGAAGATTCAAGTGGTGTTACAGAGGTCGGTGTACTGTTTATTAACTATAATGATTACCATTAAATTATCAATTTGAGGCACTGTGGGAAAATTGTATTTATCGGACAGTTGGGGCGAGAACTTTCATGTAGGTAGTCTTCCAGTTCATCTTAGTTGGTATCCGACAGTTTGCCTATATCTAATATATGTAACAATATCTGACCTCTGTTTGAGGTATTTGTGCTTAATTTCTGGAGAAAAAAAATCATACTTTAATCTAAGCTTTGACAATTTTCTACAGAATCTCAATTTTAGGGCAGTAAAACTCGTTAATTTACAGTTAAAATGTTCAATCTTTTTACATCTATAAATAAGAACAAATGGGATAAGAAATGGGATTCCTACTAAAAATAGACATGGACGTCACTGTGGATGACGTGGATGAGAGATCACATAAGTGGTCAAGTGTTTTTCTTGGTTTAGAAGTAGCTAACTGTGTAGCATGGCTCAGACAGGAAAAACATGTTTGTAATGACGATTGTGACAATTGTGGAATTTTTCCAAACTGTCAGATACCACCTTTAATGGTTATCAGTTATAAAGAAAATCCTTGGTATATTGGGATGGGATGGGATTTGCCTGCATTTTTGCCAATACTGTGCAGCCATATTTCTATCATTATAGCACGGGGGCACTTATGAGGTGTCCAGGGACTGAACCCGGCTGATCCATTATACTGACACCGACGAGTCAGGCGTAATGCGGTCCCCTTAGCCCCGAGCGTTAGGAGGGAAGAAACTACTACCAACTTGAAAGTCTTTGGTTTGACCCGGCCCTGGTTCGAACCCGCGACCTCCCGATCCGCAAGCCGACGCTCTACCATCTGAGCTATTGCGGCTTGTCCTATGGTATATTGCTTCATTATATCATTATATATCAAATGTTGGTGTCATCCTCCATCAGTACATATATCTATAGTATATTGCATTATTAAATCAGTATTTTATATTTTATCATTTGTTGAGGTCTGACATTTCCTGAATCGGTGGTTCTAGTAAGACATATGTTTGGGGTTATCCTTGACCAGTTATAGCTTGGCATCTCTATAATGAATGTTTTTAATATCGCTGCATTTCCAAAGTAAAAACGATAACCTTAATTGTGATGCTGCAAACAGTACCTGTATACAATTAAAAAATCAAGATGAAAAAATGCCATGTTGCTTTTCGAATTGTTGTTAATTGGCCGTCTTTTCCCAATTGCAGCAGACGCCAAATGGTAATAATATATTAGTGATAGAGATTTAACCCATTATGGAAGCATTCTTAGGAAGTAACATTTTAAGTATACAAATATACTTTATACCTGGTCTCCTGTGCAGCCAGTCTCATGCTGTAAGTGTTCGGGAACCAGTCTGGATAATGTAGTCTGGTTCTCTCCATTGACTGCTGGACTGCTTCACTCATTGGGAAATTATCATGACAACCAGTCTTCTCTAATAAATATACAAACATTTGAATAAGTCCCTGGCCAGTCACTTTTGAGTCGCCATCAGAAAAAACAAACAAATTTAAATGCTTTTATGCAGAGCAAGTATAGTAGTGCTCGAATTGAATATTTTTTTTACCTGTCATACATAATACATGCCCCCAAGCAAACGTAGATTTGCCATGACAAACATCAACTTGTAATAAAGAACACTTTTATTATGTTGACTCTCATTATATTATGACTCTCAGTTGTTGATGATATTTAGTTTATTATTGTATTGTACCTAATAAAACTATTTTTTTCTTTTATTTAAAACAAGATTTTATAACCCTTTAATAACACAGACTTAGAAATCCTATACATATGTATATCTATATAGGATGTGTGCTGCTTAAGTTCATGAAAGATTTAATTTGTAATGTTAATACACAACCTCTGGACAATTAATTAAATCCACGAAAGTAAAATAAATAAACACCAATTCATCAATGAATGAATAATTACTATAATAATTATTTAGTTATTTCAGCTTACCATCAAATTTCATTCTGTGGTACTTACCATCAAATTTCATTCTGTGGTACTTACCATCAAATTTCATTCTGTTGTACTTACCATCAAATTTCATTCTGTGGTACTTACCATCAAATTTCATTCTGTTGTACTTACCATCAAATTTCATTCTGTGGTAATTACCATCAAATTTCATTCTGTGGTACTTACCATCAAATTTCATTCTGTTGTACTTACCATCAAATTTCATTCTGTGGTACTTACCATCAAATTTCATCCTGTTGTACTTACCATCAAATTTCATTCTGTGGTAATTACCATCAAATTTCATCCTGTTGTACTTACCATCAAATTTCATTCTGTTGTACTTACCATCAAATTTCATTCTGTGGTACTTACCATCAAATTTCATTCTGTGGTAACAGCAGCTGATGCAACAAAGGGAGGTAATCCAGTCAAGGTCCTTGAACATGTGTAGCATTGTTGGAGTTAAGTCCCCACAACAGTGTAAACCAATCATGCAGAAAGATGGCGCTGCTGTTGTTTTTGAAGACATGTTATCATCGATAACAACTCCATTATCACAACTTTTTGAAAAATTAACTGTTCTGTTTTCATTTTTTGTAAATTTTTTATCCAATCTGACTTCATGCAAACCTGTATTCAAAGGTTCCCAAGATTCTGTTTTGTTTATTGAGACGTTACTAGAGTTGTCTTCCCTGTTTGAATCTTGTGTGATAGAGGTACAATCTTTTACAAAGTCTGTGGTTATATCACTTTTCATTAAATTCTCGGGTGAATACTCCTTTCCATACTTATAAGCACAACATTTTCTGATCACATTTTCTGAAAACATTGGCTGAGGTTCCTCGTTTCCATGGATATTTACTTTTTCGATTTGTTTTTCAAATGTTTGATGAGGTGATAAGTTGTTTTGCTCCTCATCTGAAAGGTCTTCTCTGGTGCTAGAATCATTTTTAGTCTCTTGAGAAAGATTACTTCTAAAACTTGCTGATGCTGATACTATTTTTGTTCTTGAAAATAGTGATGAATCTGATGATACTGTTGTTGATGGTATTTTATTACACATTGTTTTTGCTGCTGATGTTTTTGTAGCTAAAGATGAAATTTTTGCTGATTTGTTGTGCATTTTTCTATTTCTAAAATTTTCATTTTCGCTGCAAGAACCAGTCTGCTGACATATACAGTTTGAAGCACCCTCTTGTGGTAAAGTGGAGAACCAGTCTAAACAAAGGGCAGATAACTCACTTCTTGATTGTGTTGTTTGCTGAATTTCACACGTGATGTTGCTTAAGTGGGGACACTTGACTGAAACAGACAAAAAACATTTTCTTTCCAACTTAACATTAAATCCAGGTACAAGAGGCCACTTGTACGATCCCCAGCAGTGACATACTAAAGTCATTAAAATGGTAGTCATATAGCTCCCTTGCTAATTCTCAAGGCTTGAGACTCAAGCAAGTATAAGGGTAATTTTATGACTGTAAGGCCTGGTGTCAGAATAATGCAACCTGTTGTGGTATCATGCCAGATGTGTAGCCAATACTATATTTGCTGCAAGTGGACACCATCTCCAAATAACTGAAATACTGTTGGTGGGACAATGAACACAACAAGCATAACATAATGTTATTATCATTAAAAGGTGTCTTACAGCCTATTTGTTTTTTATATACATATATACTTTGGTCTTTTTTATATCATTTGTAGGTTGTAGTGTGGGGAACATTTACATTTACCACAATTATGCACAAAGTGAATCAATTATCACCAAAAGATTTTGTATACCATTTTGTTTCCTAAAAGGTGAAATCTAATACATGTTATTACATGGGTATAGTTAAAATATAGCTTGATGTTGGCATTAACAGAATTATTGTTAATGCCAATGGCTGAGTGGTTAGACTCCCAATCTTAAACCTTCTTAACCTGTTGTAAAGTTGGTTTGAATCTCAGTTGGGTAATGCTGTGAAGTGGTCTTCCAGTTGACCTGTGATGGTGTATCAGCGGTCCCGCAACACTCACCCAGAGATTAAGGTCTACTTTGATAAATAATGGCTTGATGTTACAGACCATAATACTACCTAAGTTTTCACACATTAACCTTCTGCGCCATTATTTAATTAGATTGTGCATTGGCTTATAGGTGTGTTCCATCTGTGTATATTGGTCTTGGCTTATAGCAGTGGTCCATCTGTATATATTGGTCTTGGCTTATGGGAGTGGTCCATCTGTGTATATTGGTCTTGGCTTATAGGAATGTTCAATCTGTGTATATTGGTCTTGGCTTATAGGTGTGTTCCATCTGTGTATATTGGTCTTGGCTTATAGGAGTGTTCCATCTGTGTATATTGGTCTTGGCTTATAGGTGTGTTCCATCTGTGTATATTGGTCTTGGCTTATAGGAGTAGTCCATCTGTGTATATTGGTCTTGGCTTATAGGAATGTTCCATCTGTGTATCTTGGTCTTGGCTTATAGCAGTGATCCATCTGTGTATATTGGTCTTGGCTTATAGGAGTGTTCCATCTGTGTATATTGGTCTTGGCTTATAGCAGTGTTCCATCTGTGTATAATGGTCTTGGCTTATAGCAGTGTTCCATCTGTGTATAATGGTCTTGGCTTATAGCAGTGTTCCATCTGTGTATAATGGTCTTGGCTTATAGGTGTGGTCCATCTGTGTATATTGGTCTTGGCTTATAGGAGTGGTCCATCTGTGTGTAATGGTCTTGGCTTATAGGAGTGTTCCATCTGTGTATATTGGTCTTGGCTTATAGGAGTGTTCCATCTGTGTATAATGGTCTTGGCTTATAGCAGTGGTCCATCTGTGTATAATGGTCTTGGCTTATAGCAGTGTTCCATCTGTGTATATTGGTCTTGGCTTATAGGTGTGTTCCATCTGTGTATAATGGTCTTGGCTTATAGCAGTGTTCCATCTGTGTATAATGGTCTTGGCTTATAGGTGTGGTCCATCTGTGTATATTGGTCTTGGCTTATAGGAGTGGTCCATCTGTGTGTAATGGTCTTGGCTTATAGCAGTGTTCCATCTGTGTATATTGGTCTTGGCTTATAGGTGTGTTCCATCTGTGTATAATGGTCTTGGCTTATAGCAGTGTTCCATCTGTGTATAATGGTCTTGGCTTATAGGTGTGGTCCATCTGTGTATATTGGTCTTGGCTTATAGGAGTGGTCCATCTGTGTATATTGGTCTTGGCTTATAGGAGTGTTCCATCTGTGTATATTGGTCTTGGCTTATAGGAGTGTTCCATCTGTGTATAATGGTCTTGGCTTATAGCAGTGGTCCATCTGTGTATATTGGTCTTGGCTTATAGGAGTGGTCCATCTGTGTATATTGGTCTTGGCTTATAGCAGTGTTCCATCTGTGTATAATGGTCTTGGCTTATAGGAGTGGTCCATCTGTGTAATGGTCTTGGCTTATAGCAGTGTTCCATCTGTGTATAATGGTCTTGGCTTATAGCAGTGGTCCATCTGTGTATATTGGTCTTGGCTTATAGGAGTGGTCCATCTGTGTGTAATGGTCTTGGCTTATAGGAGTGTTCCATCTGTGTATATTGGTCTTGGCTTATAGGTGTGGTCCATCTGTGTATAATGGTCTTGGCTTATAGGTGTGTTCCATCTGTGTATATTGGTCTTGGCTTATAGGTGTGTTCCATCTGTGTATATTGGTCTTGGCTTATAGGAGTGTTCCATCTGTGTATATTGGTCTTGGCTTATAGGTGTGTTCCATCTGTGTATATTGGTCTTGGCTTATAGGTGTGTTCCATCTGTGTATATTGGTCTTGGCTTATAGGTGTGTTCCATCTGTGTATATTGGTCTTGGCTTATAGGAGTGTTCCATCTGTGTATATTGGTCTTGGCTTATAGGTGTGGTCCATCTGTGTATAATGGTCTTGGCTTATAGGTGTGTTCCATCTGTGTATATTGGTCTTGGCTTATAGGTGTGTTCCATCTGTGTATATTGGTCTTGGCTTATAGGAGTGTTCCATCTGTGTATATTGGTCTTGGCTTATAGCAGTGTTCCATCTGTGTATATTGGTCTTGGCTTATAGAAGTGTTCCATCTGTGTATATTGGTCTTGGCTTATAGCAGTGGTCCATCTGTGTATATTGGTCTTGGCTTATAGAAGTGTATCATCTATGTATATTGGTCTTGGCTTATAGCAGTGTTCCATCTGTGTATATTGGTCTTGGCTTATAGCAGTGTTCCATCTATGTATATTGGCCTTGGCTTATAGGAGTGTTCAATCTGTGTATATTGGTCTTGGCTTATAGCAGTGTTCCATCTGTGTATATTGGTCTTGGCTTATAGGTGTGTTCCATCTGTGTATATTGGTCTTGGCTTATAGGAGTGTTCCATCTGTGTATATTGGTCTTGGCTTATAGCAGTGTTCCATCTGTGTATATTGGTCTTGGCTTATAGGTGTGTTCCATCTGTGTATATTGGTCTTGGCTTATAGGTGTGTTCCATCTGTGTATATTGGTCTTGGCTTATAGGTGTGTTCCATCTGTGTATAATGGTCTTGGCTTATAGGTGTGTTCCATCTGTGTATATTGGTCTTGGCTTATAGCAGTGTTCCATCTGTGTATATTGGTCTTGGCTTATAGGTGCGTTCCATCTGTGTATATTGGTCTTGGCTTATAGCAGTGTTCCATCTGTGTATAATGGTCTTGGCTTATAGCAGTGTTCCATCTGTGTATAATGGTCTTGGCTTATAGCAGTGTTCCATCTGTGTATAATGGTCTTGGCTTATAGCAGTGTTCCATCTGTGTATAATGGTCTTGGCTTATAGCAGTGTTCCATCTGTGTATAATGGTCTTGGCTTATAGCAGTGTTCCATCTGTGTATAATGGTCTTGGCTTATAGCAGTGTTCCATCTGTGTATAATGGTCTTGGCTTATAGGAGTGTTCCATCTGTGTATAATGGTCTTGGCTTATAGCAGTGTTCCATCTGTGTATAATGGTCTTGGCTTATAGCAGTGTTCCATCTGTGTATAATGGTCTTGGCTTATAGCAGTGTTCCATCTGTGTATAATGGTCTTGGCTTATAGCAGTGGTCCATCTGTGTATATTGGTCTTGGCTTATAGGAGTGTTCCATCTGTGTATATTGGTCTTGGCTTATAGCAGTGTTCCATCTGTGTATATTGGTCTTGGCTTATAGCAGTGTTCCATCTGTGTATAATGGTCTTGGCTTATAGCAGTGTTCCATCTGTGTATATTGGTCTTGGCTTATAGCAGTGTTCCATCTGTGTATAATGGTCTTGGCTTATAGCAGTGTTCCATCTGTGTATATTGGTCTTGGCTTATAGGAGTGTTCCATCTGTGTATATTGGTCTTGGCTTATTGAAGTGTTCCATCTGTGTATAATGGTCTTGGCTTATAGCAGTGTTCCATCTGTGTATATAGGTCTTGGCTTATAGCAGTGTTCCATCTGTGTATATTGGTCTTGGCTTAAAGATGTGTTCCATCTGTGTATATTGGTCTTGGCTTAAAGATGTGTTCCATCTGTGTATAATGGTCTTGGCCAGTTTTAATTTTTTCCAGATTAGTTTCCCTTAGAATGAAAATGATTAAACTTCCATTGCATTCTAAAACATGTTTTTCAAGGATAATTTACCGGTGTTTGTCCGTCTGCCTGCCCCGACTGTGTGACCTTGTTTTTCCTCCAATCCCAGAATGCTCAATCTAAAATTGCTGTGGAGCACCTGTCCTAGATATCCCTAAAATGAGCAAAGACTATCATTACCATTTAATTATTGAGAATTTATATGTGAACATAAAATAAAGCTCTTATTCTTTTCACATATATTTGAGTATATCAAAGTGACACAAATAGTCATTATAGTTTTTTGTTTTTGAGATACATCACAGCGACCAATTATGATCAATATAGCGACGTCCAGCTGTTTTGGTGGAGGAAGACCCCCAGACAAATGTCTGGGTAGAACCATTGACGCACTGCAGGTCTGCTGGAAGACCTTCCCACCTTAAGTCCTTCACCCTGAACGGGACTTGAACCCACGCAGTGGGAGGCTAAGCAGTCAGAGGAGTTACAAATTGGCAATTCTACCACTACGCCATGGGCGCCCCCTGTCATTATAGCCATGCCCAGCTAATTTGGTACAGAAAGACCCTGAGCCAAATGTGCGAGTAGAACCATCGGCGCAATGCAGGTCAGCTGGAGAACATCACATTTATTCCCGTTCTGGGACTTGAACACACATTAATGTGACTCATCATCCTGTAATGTGGATGGGAGGCGCCTGTGTCCGTGCAGTTAGAGTCGCTGACTTGTAACTTCTCAGCCCCTCATTGCTTGGGTTTGAGTCCCGGTTGGGGCGAGAACCTTCATGTGGGGACATTGTCTAACTAACCTATGCACACATGTTCTTGCTCTGACCAGGACTTGAACTCATATTGTTTAGTGCTGAGGAGTAACAAGTTGGTTCCTCTAACCGCTCAGCCATGAGGGACTACATTTAAGGGGATGGAAAACAGACTTGACAACTACATGTAGTTGGCGGTAAATATCCGCATAAATATCTTTCACTATAAATACGAACCATACCTGTTACTTAATAGTTTTTGACAAAAAACATACCCACAAAACTCCCCAAACTCAATTATTGTTTTAATGTTGCAAAAAAAGGTTGATACGATAAAAATATATTCCTAATACGTAATTGCATAAAAAAAATAAGTAACAGTTTCTTCTGTACTTGTTTCAACAATAAAAAATAAGAATTTGAATGTAGATAAAGACTCTGTAATGTGTTTGTCCCATATGGAAATAATTCTTTGAAAACTGGTGAAAAAGGTATACATGTTTTTCAACATGAATATGACTTAATAACAGAAAAGACACAAAACAATCCATTAAACTGCATGGACTTTAGTACAACAGATAACTTACCAATCCAGACCCAACATCCACGACTGCATGATTTCCTGCCATTTTGGTCACATGATTCACGATCGATGTCATGTGACAGATCTCATGAAGCTTCTTTGGAGACATTCCACGTCTGATGTTGCTGTTGATGCATTCTGGATCTAAGGAGACAACTCCATCAAATTTATGAAGATTTCCCTCCCTTTGAAGAGAGTACCGAATGCACTTCTGCACAAAATTCTTCAATGAATCTGGCCAGGTATCCTAGAAAAAAATAAATAATGCATATAATAGATTGAGGTGTAAGGTTAATACAAGTTATATGTAAAAAGGGCCAAATTTATCATTTTTTTCCAATTCAATGTTCAAATTAATATAAGTTACACATGAACAGTCAAAAATAATAACACATGTCAAAAATGAAAAGACCAAATTAAAAATGTTGTAAATTACAAGGCTAAAATTAATAAAAGCTTTAAATAAACACCTTTTTAATAATTGTTAAAATTCAAAGGCTTACATGTCAACTTTTTTGTGGCCAAAGCGGGCGATTTTCACTTGCAAAGTGGGATATTTATCATTTTCATTTAAACAAAGAAGTTTCTGAAAATGTGTAAAACACTCCTTATTTTGAACCTTAAAAGTGGAAGTCTCCCTCAAAAAATGGGAAAGGTCACATGTATGCAAATGTCTAACTAATAAAATAACAAATGAAATAACCCAACAATGTGCAGGTAAATATTAATTTCTTTCGGTAAAAAAATGCACATAAAATGACTATATTTTATATAAGGAAAATAAAGTTAATCAAGTAAGGTAAGTTAAGTAAGATAAAGCTGAACTTATGAACACGTGTATTAATAGGGATTATTCTAGCGCAGAATAGAATGGCGCTCCACCCTGCCCCTAAAATGCCTACAAAAAGCCCCGGTTTGCCATTTTTAAGACTGCCTGTTTACTTTTAGTTGAAATGTGATCAATAAATCAATCTCATTCACTGCTAGCTTCGGCACTTTTATCCGGAAGTGACACGGTTACGCAAATTTATAGTATAATGCAACTGCCGAGCGAGGCGAGAAATGAACTAGAGTGTTGACCAGTCATCCTGTCTCAACAACAGGGGATTAATGTGATATAAGTAAGTTAGTACAAAGAAAAATTAAAAGTTTTAGATTATGAGCATTTATTTTTTTATGTTGAATTCTTTCTAATGATATATTGGAAAAAGCTTTGTGCTGATATTAATTTTTTGCAAAAACTGACTACTTATAAAGATTCTTGCATCTTGTATCCTTTAAAATTGCTTTAATTAGTATAATACATGCATCAAATGTTTTTTATGATAAGTTTTCGACATTTTCCAAGCATATCTGTTTGCTTATTGGATTTATTGTCCCACCAACAGGATTTCAGTTATCTGGAGACAGTGTTCACTTGAAGCAGATATAATGCTGCCTTCACTGTGTAAAGCATGCCATGAACTCTGGTATGGTACCACACTTTGCCACATTATCCTGACATCTGGCCGACCAGTTGTGGAACTACCCATAAACGTGCTTGAGCATCAGCAAGAAAGCTATACCATTACCATTTTTATCAACTTTGGTTATTGGGCCCGGGATCGAATCTGGGGCCTCCATTTCTGAAGACATCCTTACCTTTGTTTTGCCAAGAGGCAAATCTCTTAGATCATTCAAAGATATGGAACAGAAGGCTTCTTTCCACTGAAAAGAGAAACAATTATTTTATCATTTTTTAAAATATATCACAGCGACTTATTATGGTCATTATATCAACGATCAGCTACACGTATTTAGTGGAAGAAGACCCCTGACAAATATCAGGGTAGAACCACCAGTCCACTGCAGGTCAGCTGGAAGACCTAGAATATTTATATTAGACCATGAGTGAAATAATTCAGCTAAGATAAAAAAATATCAAAATATGTAAGTATACATGAAATGAAGTTTAGTTACAGATAAAATAACAAAACAATAATATTAGGCCTTGAATATTTTAAAATCATGCTATGTTAAAAACATTTTTTTCAGTAATGAATTAAGCCAAAAATTAAAATAAAACATTGTTGTGATTAAAAACGACAGGGAAACACTCACATCATCTGGAAACTTTGCCAGGATACCTTCGCAGAAAATCTTGGTGAGTTTAAAGTTGTACAACCAATGATATTCGGCTAAGAAATCTAAAACTTCATCCATCGTGCCTAAAAATATCAACAATTATTATAAATAATGTTAATATTTATACAACTGAGGATATTTTACGAAACTTAAATGGTTATAAATCAGCTAATAATCAAAAAAACAATTGAAAAAACAATCACCCATTGTATTTAGATCAATTATTGATTTTTGTTATATAACCTCTGGTTTTTCATGGATATGCATTAAGTTACTATTTTAGCAAATTACATAAAAGCATACAGAAGACTGAAATATTTTTTTTCTTGTTACTTGCAACGACACATTCATATTGGGGATGATGATTCTACTCACTCAGACACCAGTCTTGGGTCTTAATCCACCAACCAATAATAAGCTAGACGTCGTCAGTATGACCATAATAGTGTCTGTACATTGTAACAAGACTTAAGTCCTGTACACAAAAATATTGGCAGCATGGTCAGCATACAACCACAAACAAGAAAAACAAGAAGAAGAGGTGACCCTGAGAGATACAACAACCGAGACCATCACTGTAACTATGGATAAAAAAATAATTTTGAAACCATGCAGTTTTATATATTGTGTGGTTTATGATAACAGGTACCTCTGGTTAGTTTGTATATGTGTCAATGTATGTGTGTTAGAGCAGACCGCTGGTCAGCCATATAAAACAGCATGGGAATATTATATTGGCTTGGGGGCACCCACGGGGTATGTCGGACGAGTGAGGCATCCAATGGGGGAAATGCTTCCCTATAAATCTTCCAAAGCTCTCTAGTGTTGTCGCCGAACCGTACCTCCGATGGACACAGGCCTGTTCCCCCAAAATGAACAACTACTGTTAACTTAGTTATAACAAACATAGAGGGCAGGCCAGAATATTATATTTTTGGGCTGTATATATTGTACATAAATTTGTATCTAAGTTGAACTGTTCTTTTTGTTTGTTTGTTTTAAAAAACAACATACTTTTATGTACTTTTATGTAGTCCTGAAAGGGTGCAGTTGCTGGCTTTTTCTTTTTTTTTATTATATTCTTATTTTTTTTTTCTATTTTATTTATTTATTTATTTTTTAAAATGATAATAATAAGTGGTGCCCCCAACACCAAAACATGTTCGGAGGAGGCTACGGTTCATGCAATGAAAAAGGGCGACCTAAATCTTAATTGTTAAAAAGGTGGACTGGACATATTGTGATGTTAAAAGAATATAATGTATATGCAATACTATTTTTTACCTTTAAGATGAAATATCAAACTGTATATATTTTAAAATGATACTAAGTTCTTAACTTCCCGACAAAACACTAACACATATCAAAACTACACACCACTAGACTATAATATTATTCAATGTTGCTGAGCACTCCATGACGGTTTATATTGTATAATTTTAAATTTTGTCAGCATACGTTAACCCTCATGCCATTAATATAATTATTCTGTGATATTTATATTTTAACCTCCTGTAAATTAATGCTCGCCCAATAACAATAGTTAGGGCGAGGGTAAACAAATCCAAGTAGTAGTAGTATATTGGTGTTGAGTGGAACGTGTTTACTTTCTATTTGAAATGTCTATCTATCTCTGAATACTGTCTACTCCTCTTTCGAGTGTTACTGACAGGACGTGGTGCACGTCAGAAGTGTTAGTACGGTTGTGAAGAATTAAAGACAAGAATTGTGATCTTGGATGCTAAGAAAAATGTTAAAATGTTAGTGAGTGCTAGATTAGAAAGGTTTCCAGTCGTTTCCCCCACACTGACATTTCCTCCTGGATGTTTCCTCCAGGATGTTTCCTCCCCTATATATATATTATATAGTAATGTGAAGATATACTATATAAAGATTATATTGTTCTTTATGAAATATTTAATATCATTGATACTAATGATACTTTACATAAACATGTTAAAATCATTTTTTACTTAAAACATAAAAAGAAAGTTGGGGCTATGTAGTTCAAAACAATATGTATCTATTGGATATCAGGTATTAGGTTTTAAATTATTTTTTTCCAGTTTACTTAGTTTTTGTTGTAACTGTTTATGGTGGATACATATATAACTAGAGATGATTATGTATGCATTGATGATATAAAATATTAAACAATTAGTCATTTAGCATAAATTGTGTGAAAACTATTTTTTAAAGTTTGTGTTAATTTATATTGCCAATAATGTGTTAAAGGTGTTGGAAAAATTATAGTTATAAAATATAAGCAATTATACATTATTTGTGGTACTGATGAGGTGTTATAAATTATTATGTTAAGATTGTGTGGTTTTGGTAAACTGTGCATGCCAAGTGAAAAACAATAAAATTTTATTTGTGATGATGATGAGGTATAATATATTTTGTAAGCTATTATTATGTTAAGATTGTGTGATTTGAGTAAACTGTGCCAGTGGAAAACATTGAAACATTATTTGTGATGATGATGATGTTATTTATTAATGTAATATTTCTTTGAGTTTGTAAGCACATAGTAAAAATTTGAAACAATTGCAACTGAAAGGTATATAACACATGATTTGTGGTAATATATTAATGCAGATAAGATATAAAATTACTTTTAACCAGATGGCTTTGTTATTTCTTCATTGATATAAATCTTGTCATTTGTAAAGAAACATAATTGCTACTAAGCTGTTTAAAATGTGTCAAATACACATAACATTACATGTTCCACACCTGCCATATCCTGTTAATAGTCTTTGTACAGTTTTGTAGTGTAACTATCTCAAACAATTCACACATTTCACTCCAGTAAATGCTTGGTAAATCTAGTGATATATATATTTCAAAAACATAATTAACAAAATCAATAAAATAATTTACTGTTTAATTTTCATACAGAATTGAAAACTATATAAATGTTGTTTTATTTGTAAAATTAATTTATGGTAATCTTGATTCTTTTAATAATCAGATGATTGAAATGTGAATATTATTTCTATATTTCTATATCATTAATTAAACTATTGTAAATGCAACAAACCAATGGTACCTCAAAATTATGTATGTATTTAAGTAAAAATATAAACCTTTTCAATCTTTCACAACTACTTTTTATATAGTATATATATAGGGGAGGAAACATCCTGGAGGAAACTGCAGTGTGGGGGAAACATCCAGGTGAGGAACTTGCTTGTGGGGGAAACGACTGGATACCGATTAGAAATTAAAGGTGTACAGTAGAAGAGATACTGTTTAAGGCAATTTAACTATAAAATAATACGGGGAAAGCCAAGCAAAGCGCCCATAGGGCGCTTTGCGGGCTTTGACCGCCTATAGGTAATGCGTATGGAGCGTGTGGGTAATGGGATATGTTCAATTTCAAAAATGAAAATATATACCCGTCCGACCAAATTGAAAGTTCCCCCTTTATGGCGCCATCTTGAATTTCGGTGCAACCATACAAATTACCAGCGAGTGAGGATCACAATAACAATAGTCTTGATGCAAGAAGTGTTTTGGAGCATAATTTCTTCATAGAAAATTCAACGAGTCAAAACAACACTGTGTAATAAATCTTTTTTTAAAATTAATGGGAAAGAAATCCCATGCGATGATCGTAAATGCAGAAATACAAAAATCAGAATATAAGTTTAGCAGCTATTTTCTCTGACTGATGAAAGTGTAAAGAGCGGTTCTGAGCGGGCGCTGTATGAAGTAATGCAACTATTACGGTTCCATATTTTTTCTCTATTTGAAGACCAAATCTATAAAAGTAGACCAAACAGTGATGAAATATTTATTTAACTTAATGTTATCAATAAAGGTCATATAAAGATAAACAAAAACTTCAGTTTAAGTTACGTTGAATACGAATCAATTTGAGTACGAATTTAGTAGTGAAATTTCAACTGGTTCCCCACTTTTTTGTACGAGTGGACGCATTTTGTCTTACACTGGGAAACCAGGCAAGTTCATTGACCATTTCCGTACACTGCGTCGTCTGCAGCTAGCGTAAAGAGATAATCCAATTTGGATTTACTACCTTAAAAAACACACTTAATTTCATTTTTGCTGCAGCCTGCGTGATGTCAGTAACCAAGATGGGTTTTAAATGAAGATGAACTGTGAGCGGTAAGTGTGCGAGACCTTACTCTGATTATGTAGTTTATCAAAATTTATTGACATCACAATCAGAATGTTGCATTAGCCATATCTGCTTTTGTAAGTATTTGATATACTGATAATGAGTAAGCAATGAATCACGCATCAGAGCACGGTTTCTTTAAAAAAAAAGATGGCTTAAGACATAGCTTATGTTGAAAATGAGAAGACATTTCGGATGACAAAGTTTTTCAGTTTCTTTTTTAAAAAGGGATGATGGATATATTTCTCAACAAATAGAAGAAATTGCAGTGTTCTTACTTCTGATATAAGACTGATTTAATTGACCCACATATTGTGAAAGTGTAGATCAACTTTGTCATTTCATTACTATTCAACTTAGACAGTGTTTTCTTCCTTCATAGAAGAGTTGTTTAAAGTGCACTTTCAATAAATTAATTTGAATCAAAATATCAGTTTATAAGATTGACACTCCCCATTATACCTGAAATAAAACTAGTTTTAAAATGCTGAAAAAATCCATGCATATTTATTAATTTATAAAGATTTGCATTACAATTTTCTAATGGTATTATTTCCAACAAAAACTGTCTGTAAACAATCCAATTTTGCCAATAGCCATAAATTCCACCACAATGATTTTAATAAAAAGAAAGGTAAACAATTGTTGTACATTGACATTTTTATGTGGAACAAAATCACTGACATTAGGTATCATTTTGACCAAAACATATACACAAGCATACTACTTAAGCTTTTCAAGAAAGATTTGATAACATTCATCTGAGTTTATTGGCATAATTTAAACATGGTATAATGTATTTTTATCATTTTGTGTTATATTTTCACAGCTAAGCAGTCTGTGAAGGGAGGTCTCCATGAGTACTGTAGTTGACATTTGCTATGTTAACCAGGTGACAGTGCCACTCCACATTTAACCAAAGAACATAAAGAAAGGCTGTGGATGGTAATTTGTTTTAAATCAAGTTGAAATGGACTCAATGTATAGCTTGAGATAAATAAAATCATTAATATTACAACACAACCTTACTTAATACCTAGGTTGCATCAATGGGAATTTTAAGTGTTGTTTTGAAAAAGAAAAAATGCCTTAGAATATTGTAATCAAACTTTTTACACATTTTGGTATAGAAATTATTTTTTTCAACTATAGACATAAGGGCAATATCAAGTCTTCTGGAAAGTTCTAGCCATGTAGTTGATAATATTTAATTGTAGATGGTCATTGCCTAAGTTTTATAAGTATATCTCCCCAGATATTAACTTATTACTGTTAATGCGTTATTCTTCCAATTGAATATATTTAACTGCATTTTCTTGTGTCACAACTGCAAAAATATTTATTATTAGATTATTATTCTTCTGTTATACAGATTGTAAAAATCCAGGAATTGTCTTCATTAGTACTGAGTGCACCCAGTTTACAGAGGTTTCAGGCAAGGTTGTCCAGAGACAGAATAACAGATTTGAGGCATGACCATCTAGATCAAAGATGAAGTGACTTCATTCTAGGATGACCTGATATTTTCTTGAGAAAGTGGCTGAAGTTTGCCATCCTGCAATGTGTCACATGTTACTAAATCTAAATATTGAATCAGACTGAACAAGAATGAAAAAGTTTATTTAACACAATGTGCTCACAAGACCACACCCTTTTGTAACAAACAGTTAATGAAATTGTTGTTGTTTTTGCACATTTCTCTGAATATAAAATAAATAGTTATGAAATAAATATATGTTTCAGAACAATAATATAAGATTGTGTGCAGGTGGTGTTTATTTAACAGATTGACATCAGCTCTTCTATGGATTAAAGATATAGTTAACATTTTATTGTGACCATTTTGCTTTAATTAAAACAAAATATGAGTTAAAATTCGGTTACAGCACCTTTATTAAATAAAATGTACATACCATTTATATTAGAACTGGACATTCACATATTCAATCTCATTTTCCATCAAGATGTAACTTATTTGTCTTAAAGTGCCATGATATTAATTAATTGTATTTGATGTTGCTTTAGTGTAAAATGCATAGAATATTGTTAATATGTGTGTTGTTATTAACTATGTTTTGACATTGCATATTAGCTTAAACCACTGAAGCATAATTATCTTTATTTAAATCGCTTTCAGTACCATTTTTCATCTTTCCACTTTTTGGAAAGATAATGTTTGTTTTCATTAAGAAAAAGGTTCAATCTGGTAAAACATAGAAGTGATTCCTGTATTTTCTTTTTTTTCAATACTTTTTTTTTAAAATAGAGTTAATATAAAGACATAAAAATCTTTATTGTTATTTTTTTTCTTTTCTGCATACCAACAGTAGCTATTTATTGAGAAATTCTAAAAATCAAAAACATGTTTACATTATCCATCTACTGAAATACAGCATAAATATGTAAATTTCCTAATCAATAAAATGTAGTAGTTGTTTATATGAAAGCTAATAAAGTGCATTTAAATGTTTTAAAAAATCTGCTATCTTAATGAAGTACTATGTTTTTAAAAGAATCGTGTTTTGCTGAAAGCGAACTAGTTTCATATCTTTGAAACAGCCAGAACTCAATTTTGCCTAAACATCCCACGAAGACCCAAAATCCCATGGGGTATCATGTTTCTATTCAAAGAATGGACACCACCCTACAAATTTTGGTGAATATCTTATATTAAAGGAGATATTATTTATTTCTGATCATTTTGAGACTGAATAAGGGTTACAAAATTATTTATATAATAATTTGTATTTAATAACAAATTGATCATAACAGCTTTTCGCTGGACCTAAACTTTTGTTTAAAGCCTGCTGAAATCAAAGTGCATACTAAAAAGGACAAATTATGGTATCAATTTCTCTTAACAAATCTGTTATGCAAAGAAGTATTGAATCCACAAACAAAAATATTTATAACAAAAGAAAAACATTACAAAATTATGAAAAAATATACCTTCAAATAGTTTCAACTCAATACTTGAGCAAAAATGACTCGTCAACATTCATCAGTGTTGAAATGCGTGATGTTGCCAAATAGATGTGTGATTTGTGACTTTCTGGTATATTAACACGTAAATAAAAGATAACTATAACATTAAAAAAGCATGAATTAAAGTTATATATATATTATTGTAGAACTAACCTTTTCTCGCAAAGCCTGCCATTGTAATTTTAGAGAACATGTTTACATTCTTACATACACACTGTCTTGTCTGCTTTTTTTTAAAGAGTGGAACTTTTGATAACATATATAATTTCTGTTCTATTGTTTATTTTAATGCTTTTTAATGAGACAAAATAATTATTATCCACCAGGAGATATAGCCCTAAAAATCTCGATATAAAAGAAGCAATTTTACTGATAGTTAATTCACATCGTGCCTGTGTTTTGAAACCTGGGTAGGCTCACTTTTCCCTCTCTTTTATATTTGATGACATTGCCCACTGCAGTATTCTATTTGTGTTGTGATATGCAAAGCTGCTACAGAGTAGAACAATAAATGACATTCAGGGAGAACCTCATTGTGTAAGAAGGGAGGAGTGTAGCAGTCGGGGGCGTGCCAGGGCTTACGCACTTACGCACGTGCATAAAGTTGCTTTTAAAAAATTGAAAAAAAAACTTTAAAAAGCAAATAAAAATCGTACATAACCTGTGTTTGGCACTTGTTGTTAGCTGTTTCATTTTTTAAATTAGAGTTCTTTAACCCTTTTCCAAATTCTACAAATACTTCTGCAATCCTACCCGACGTATTTCTGTCCCTTCCTGCTTGTTGTACTGTGACAGAGTTTCTCCCCAGAATGTATCTACGGCGTTCTTAGGAAAAAAAATCCGGGGGCGGGGTTAATGCCCCTGAACCCCCTCCCAAGAATAGTGCGTATACTCAAAGGTCACCTAGGCACACCCCTAGCAGTTTCACAGATACAGCTATAGCTCAGTCCTTAGTATAAGGTAGGTCTGATATTCGCAATCTGGTAAATGCTCACTTTACTCATAAACTATTACTTTTGAAAATGCCCACATTGAAAAAGGTAAGCCGTGGAGAGGCTCCAAATGTGCTCATTGATATTTCATGTATCAATGACTAAGTCTAAAGTTTATTGCATTCAAACAATAATTGCGCTTTCCCCGAATTAGGTAGCACCTATTGTCATATTAATTAGTACATTACTTTCAAGTAAATGATTTACCTAAATACCTGACGTCATTCGTTCTTAATTTTAATTTCTTTAATAACTCGTACAACTTTTTTGTTATTGTTAGTGTCAGCCATCTTGCTTTTACGGACTTCAATTTTTCGTACTTCTTTCCTGCGCTAATTTGTTTTCATCAGCATAACGTCAGACCAAAGAGGACGAATTTTAATACTCTCATACTTTTATATAACCCCATTGTCTCAAGAATTTTAATCGCCCAACGAAGTAAAATATTTTTTCATGTATACGCGTTTTAGGACTGCCAAGGGAACTAACTACTTTTATGTAGGTTTAATTGTTAGTAAGGAGTTATTTTTCTTGGACTCCAAAGTGCTACTCATCAACTTTCTTAGGCTATATATTTTCTTAAAAGGTTTAAATGGAAAGTCTTTGATTCAATTGTCCCAATATTGTAATGTAAATGTTATTTATCATTAAACTACTTCATGCCTTTATGATAATTTGCTTTGTTTATTTGAATATGCAACATTTCCTCAAATTAGATTAGGATCTACTGTGTTTATTCACATGTATGTATTTATTGATTATTGTTTTAAGGTGACAATTTTAACATATTTTATGTCTTATTGATTGGAAATAATTTTTTTCAACCAATTATTAGTTTTCTGGTAAAATGTTAGTCCTGGTAGAATCAGGGACACTGGTAGCCTACCTGCAATTGATATATATATATATATATATATATATATATATATATATATATATATATATATATATATATATATATATATATATATATATATATATATATATATATATATATATATATATGAAGGTTTTCATTAAGTTTCATTTTAAGAGGTCAAAAGATGACTGAAGGAGCCTGATATTTTGAGCACGTTTGCGGGCTACATTAGCCACTCTGGTAAGGCATCAGTTTTTTCTTAAAACACCATGGACAATTCTGGAAAAGATTACTTGGAAATGGACCAGACAGACAAAGCAAGGTTATTTATTTGGACAATTAATTATCCAGATTTGGGTTGATACTCAGAGGCAGCTAGTATATTTTGTCGGCTTTAAAGACATAGCACTAGAAACATATTTGTAAGTACCTGTATATATTAAAATACAAATAAAGGCAAGAACTAACATGCAGATTCCTAAATCCTTTTCTCCACAGGTTTTTTTTTTCTTCTTTAGTAGGAGACGTTTACAGGCGCCTTGCCCTCAGATTTTTTTTATATCATGCAGTTTTCCTCCCAAAATAACTTTACATCAGGGTGTTTCATTCCCCTATAAGGAAGGAATCACGCTATTTCCCCAAAAATTATAGAGCATGGGCCCCTTTCCCTGGAAGTGAAAAAACGCCATGCTCAAATCCCTAGCAACTGATAGCCATATTTACGTACAACCGAAGAATTTTCATGGCATTTGAACAGAGTGAAAAAATAAAGTTTGTCATATTTACACAACAGTTTATACCTAGTCATTATGCAGTCCACACAGAGACATAATACAAATTGTCATTTCTGCAACGATCAGGTAAATATCCTGCCAGGTGACAACAATAATGACGATGATGCGTTATAATAAATGAGTTCAATAATCAAATCTAAGCATCGAGTAACACATCGGATATAAAAATGTGCATTGTACTAGTACATATATAAGTGTAAAATACACGTTTAAACAAGCATGCAAACCCATACTTTGTAACTAAGGTAAATGTATAGTGAAGTATGAAAATGCAGCAAAACACAGACACAATGCATACATATTGACATAAAGAAGAGTTCGTTTAAACTGATTATTCTACACACCTACTTATGCTATAATACGGGATTATACTTATAAAAGCGAATGCTGCATTTCATTTTTTTTTCATTATGAATTAAAACGTTGGAAAATACGTTTTTGGAACTTGCGTGTGGGTTGTGGGCAAATCTACCATGGTTTGGAATTAAGACGCTTATAAATTAACACCACAAAGCCCTGAGTATATTTTAGAATCTATCATTCTAAATACCAACCATGTGATATTAGTAACGTTTGACCTACGTCTATCTTCATTTTAACACGACCGCCTGATGTATATCTGCATTTTCACGCTACGTAAAGTCATATGCAACAGCAACATTTTACATTTAAGTTATTTCATCGATCAACATGTTCGAACTATCTTTTCTAATTTAACCCGATTTACTCCATTTAAGAGACACCATTAAACATACACTGTTTTGGAATCAAGCATATATTGTTTTGGACAAAACAAGCAAATTATATATTCAGGAAATGTGACAGAGAAGATTTGCTTCAATTGGTAAGTCGATGTCAAATTTTCAAAATAGCAGTACTTCTAAATCAAAGAAAGCAAATATAAACAACACATATTCACAACACGAACGAATAATTCAGACCAAAACTATTCTAAAACTGAAACAAGTGGATATGTCGACACTTTTCATCAGTGCCCTTGCAATACCGGTTTACACTGCACAGTTGTTAAAAACAACTATTATATTTTATCTATACCAGAGTTCTTTGAACTTTTTGTCTGGGTTCTATTTCTATTAATACAAACTATCTGTAGTTTTGGTGGCGAGTTAATGTCAAAATTAATTTTCATGCCATTTGTATCTTCCGGTTTGCCCCAGTATTAAAAAAGTGTACATAAGTACCCACCTTTTTCTACAAAACGTTTATATACAACTGAGACTTAAATGCCATGGTAAAACATTATTAACTGAACACGAAGAACCATTTCATTGTTATAGTTGCATACATTTATATGCATGTATGGATACATTACATATATTAAGAATAAATCGTTTATGAATAGAAATAGTTGAGATTATATTATACGTCAGAATATATATTATTGTACGCCATCCCGTATTATAAAATGCTGCGCAATGTTCAACAATATTATACGTTTACTGTAAACATGTCGATAAAACTCACCATTGATTTATGTTTACCAGAAGCATAAGAAATTAAACGACAACTATAAAAGTTTATGCTTTCAAAAGCTATACATTCATTTACTTCAAAATCCATTGTACGCATAATTGCTGAAAATTAAGAAAAAGTAAACCTGCCTGATTTTTCATATAACAGCTTTATCCGTATTTACTTCATTGAAATTTATACACAAGTGAACCGAAGTGACACTAAAACATGCCCAGCATGACTGGAAACGAGATAAGGTGTTACAATGTACCTGAGTGTAGTTCGTAAAGCCACTACCTGGAACCTGATTCGTGCATCATGCCGAATTAAACTGTTATTTCAAATATTTTCAAAATTCAGTCGAGTTGATTTTTTTCAACGCAA
Source organism: Sinonovacula constricta (assembly GCA_007844125.1). Taxonomy (NCBI): domain Eukaryota; kingdom Metazoa; phylum Mollusca; class Bivalvia; order Cardiida; family Solecurtidae; genus Sinonovacula; species Sinonovacula constricta. Next base: position 40,887,821 of record CM017570.1, read on the forward strand.
TCTTAAACTGAATGTTTCAAATTAAATCACTTACGACGATTTATACATTCTAGCAAAACTACAAAACATTATTCCACATAACCTCCAAAAAGGTGATATTTCGGCAGAAATACTATTGTTTTTATTGATTTAAAAGGGGTGGTAAATATATAATTATGATTTCGACCAGTCAAAGTCAGAAACGTTGTAACATCGTGTCCGTCTTGTACACTGTATGTTAACTAAATAATTCAATACGGTGATTTGTAAACTGCATTGAACGAAAATAATCAGTGATAATTGTTCGAGATCACATCGTAAAAAGCATAAATATCTGCAGATGCATGCTCTAAGCACTGGCAGATCCAACAAAATTCAACGACTGTAGAATAATTATTGATTACAAGATTTTGATGATGAGGTCGTTATGTGGCAACGCAACACACCAAGTTTATCAATATGCAGGTTTATAAATGTGACTTGAAAAAGAGTGTATATAATGATAAAGAAACTATATTAATCCTTCGTTAATGCATGCTTCACATTCTCGGACATCTTTTGATTTACATGTTTATAATGCTAACAAGGAACATCTTGAATAAAATTATTTTGATTAAAATAATGTCACGACAGATTTAAAATTGGCACCGTTATGTATCTGTATAAGCATATTTGTTCTCCTCTTGTTGTTTTTTAATTCAGTGTATCAATACGCATTGTATGATTTGTTAAACGAAGATGAATGTTTTAACTGTTTTTTCTACATTGCCTTACATGTTGAATTGGTAGAAGATAATATGAACACATACTGTGCATTATATTTAGTAAGCATGGTTAAGACTTACAAAGTCAAATTAATACGGTCTACGGAATGAACCATGTACTTGATTTTATATGTTATTTAAACAAAGACTTATGTTGAGGTCATTTATATAAGTCTAATGTGACACATTCCGATGTAAGTATCACATTTGCCGTGTCCGCAAAAAATATTTCTTCACCGAAACTTAAGTCTTTACTCGTAATATCACATACTGTATAAAATAAAAGAGTTTTGATAGGTATAGTGTGATAATTACTTCGTCATTTGTTGTTGTGCAATACTACCTCTTACGACAGTTCAATGTGTTACTTTAACTTGAAATATTATATGAATCTATACGTCTTCAAAGTTAATAAAAGTAATTTTCTTAATTTCCTAAAGACAGTAAGTAGAAATAAATATACACAAGTAATTCTTACTTTCAAATTTATAAAAATTTCATTCAATATAAGTTTAAGCACAAGTTCTTATCATAGACACTTACTTAGAATCACTCTCATGTAATATCATCAGGTGAAACATAACATCGCTAAAGCTTATTGACATAGCACTCTTTTACAGAAAATTTAATAAATATGTTGCAAAAACTGTATTAGTTTTAAACAACTGAAACAAAACAGTGAGAAAACATGGCAAATACAACAAAGAATCTAATATAAATTATCATACACATACAATATTATATGCTGCAAAACAGTTCCTCAAATATATTTGACATTCACATGCAAGGTAATGTTATCAAAACAACGTTGAAATATTGCAAATATAATTTAAATCATATGCAAAAAAATACATTTAAATGAAAAAGTATTCCCATGTAGAGTGGACTTACCGTAGTCTGAAAATTTAAACAAATGACTGTTAAAGCATGCATTGCATATAATAAATAAAATTAAGTCATATGCATTCAAATCCTGAGGCAAAAGTGCCCCCAGGACTTAAAACATGTACAATTTATGCACCAACTTGTTGTCAATAATGAAAATTGTAACTTCGCAACTTTGGATAATATTATCTCTTCAAGAAATCAGTGCATGTTAACATAAGTTTGATTAAAGTATTAATTAACTGCAATGTTTGAGCTTGAGTTGTTACAAAAAGTGGAAGAGGATGGGGACGAAAGAAAGGTTTATTACAATATAAACATTGCATTTAAAATACTTGTTCTTATATTGAAAATGTCAATGCTTTTAACATTCTTACACTGTTATGACGACTCTGACTGACATGTCGGACAGATGAGGATTGCAAGCCGTGCAGCTTGAACATCGTTACAATCCACTTTTGCTGTGCTGCTTCAAACTTCATGGTGGAAACATGAAAGTTCATAACCAAGCGGGTACGGAAGGGCGAACATACGACGACATGTGCCTGGATGTGAACATCGAAGGTCCAAATATTACCGCTGCTTATTAGAATATGTAAATTTTATCTTCGAAATGATTTGTTTGTTGTTGTTGTTTTCCGTCGCGAGAAAACTTGCTGTTAAAACAGATAATTCGCATTTTTTCATTGAAAATAAAGAACCAATTTCATGAAATAATTTTGTCATCTAGAATTGTCACAAGGTACACAATTGCAAGTACAAACAATGTTTACACATGAAAACAAATTACAAGAAACACTTAGGTCAGTTCCACAAAATGATAATTTTGTTTTTGTTTTGTTTTTGTTCTTCAAGAATGCATGTTTGCTCATAGCGCCGCACAATATATGATGAATGACAACAGAAGTAAATGCTGCCTTCATTAATAGTAAATGTACCAGTGAAGATTAGAACAATATTCGGATAACATAATTGTTTTGTCATCAGAATTGTTTTGGCGGGTCTTGGAAACGTTTAATTTACAATCGAATTTAACTGAAATCAGCTGTTCAACTTGATGTTAAGAAAGTTAATTGTCAAACATGAACCATTATACGCATATACACATATACAAGTTGATTGGAAAAAAATGATGAGACATTACTCACATACAAAACCAACAGTTATAAACTGTAGTTAAAGTAATAACTATTTTGGTGGCATTATTTCGGTGAAAGTTTTAATGTTCAAATGCACTGTAATTGACATTTAAATATTCTTTTTTTTAATCTACACATTATAGGTTTCAAATAATAAGTTTAATGCCTAAATACAAAGAAACAACAACATTTTACAAGATTACAACAAACAAGGGATACAACTGTTACATCAATAATTGATAAGGGAACTTAATTAACATTAATAAGCTCCCTAATGCCATTTCCGATTAAGACGAGACATGTACGGGCATACTTTATGATAGTGGGGCAATGTCCGGAATGAATGTCAAGAATAGATTTTAACTTGATGAATAATTGCTCCAGTTTACATTATGATGCATATTAATCGGGTCACATGTCAATGACATATCGACATGTATTGTTGCTGTTATCTTGTTTCTATCAAATAACCTATTTCATAACTGACACATATTATGCCAGTTTAGTGTTTAAGTTTTAAATATCATAAATACATTCTGTTTCTTCTGATATATATATACCGAATATATTTACATCCAATAGACTTTTTAAAACTAATATATAATGTGTATATCTCGTCCTCCACCTTAAGATTATTGTATGAGAATCAACTATGTAGGGCTAATAGACATCCCTTCTAATAAGTTTATAAAGATTGTGTTCTGTTTCAAAATACTGAGTCAATGTCGCTTTGTGTTTTTAAGCTTGAGAATAGTGCACATAGGTGATGTTCACATCACACATGTTCTTATTAGAAGATTTAGTTTGTGTGTGTGTGTGATAGGACCTTTTCTTTTATAAATATTTTCTTAAAATGTGTTGCATATATGCATTTAATTGAACAAAGAGATGCATTTACTTGAACTAAGGGACATGTTATGCGTTGTTGATATTATTTATGCAGTCATTCAACTTCTTGGGAAGGTTATTTTGTTATGTTCATACTGTAAAATATTGCATACTAGACTGTATGTCTAATTGTATTATATTGTTTAATGACGTTACATTAATCCTAGTGGCTGTACTAAATTCTTTTGCATTTTAATTATACAGTTCTCGCTGCATTACATTACATCGAAATAGGAACGTGGATGTGGTTAATGATCATTTTTTTTGTTTTTCTTCTGCCCACGCTTCTCTCAAAATGTTAGGGAAAAATACAAGTTAAACACGTGAAATAAGTTGCTGTTTTTTAGTTATACTTCACACTCAAAATTATTTTCATTTTAACATTCTAAACGTCTAATAAACATGTATTCATTTTTAAAGTGGTTGACCTTTTTCTTAAAGTTTTTATTGAGATAACAATGGTAATAGTAAGATTTGCTTAAAGGGAGGTAAGTCGTAGATGGTTTAAGCAGCTGGAAAGTTGTGTGATCGAACCTGGTGCGCAATGCAGACACTATATACAAGATTATGTATTTGAATTCTTAAAAGAGTAATGATGGTAAGCAAATTGATGACGGTTATGATGTTGGTGTTGCTGCTGCTGATGATGAAGGAAAAAAATATAACAATAAAGAAAAGTGATGATGGTTAAGAATATGCTGCTACTGCTGTTGAAGATGATGGTGATATTGAGGGTGAAATATTTAATTATTATTATCAGGATAATGAAAATATGATGGTGAAGAAGACGTGGCTTCTGATGATGATGATGATGATGAAGGTGTGTATCATTATTATCATTTTGTAGATACTAATGTAAGATAATAATGATGATAGTGAAGAACATTCTGCTTCTGTTAATGATAATGATGTTTGTTTGCTGGGTGTATCCTCCGACCAACAGTAATGAGGATGATGGTGATAATGATGATGATGATGATGATGTCAAATAACGATAGTATAGACGATCCTGATTCTTCTGATAATCCAAATGATGCCAAAATGATAGTGTAGAAGATCATGATGAACGTGATTATTATTATGATGTTGATATTGATTTTGAAATATGAACAAGATGCTGCTGGTGTTGCTGCTGCCGCTGAAGGTCATTATTAATGGTATTATGTTAACGGCGATGCAATACAATGGCAGTGAAGAACTTACTGGTGTAACGATGCTGAAGATGGTGTAATATAATGATGAAGGTAATTATTATTACCATGCCAATGATGATGTAAATTAATGATCATTAAGGTCATTAAGAAGTGCTGCTGCTGTTGCTCTTGATGATGAATGAAATTACTTTAATATTGTGAGGATGATGTGTCGTAGTAAAGACAACATTGTGCTCCTGCATTACTGATGGTGTGTTAGTACAAAGGTGTTTGAACTTTATTCGAGCTGCCCCCTATAACACCAGTAGGGTATAAGTTAGTTATCGTATGATGATATGTGATGACGTTATCTCCAACCATGGAGTTAATGATAATGTTATATAATGATCGTGAAGAACATGTTACTAATGATGAAGGTCATTATTATTACGATGTTAATAATGATTTTATATAATGGCCGCGAAGAACATGTTGCTAATGATGAAGGTACTTACTATGTTGATGTTGATGACGGTGTAATATAATGACGATGAAGAACATGATACGAGTGTTGAAGGTAATTATTAGTTCGTGATGATGTAAAATAATGATCATGAGGAAGAATATTTTATTAAAATGCTGCTTCTGTTGCTGATGAAGATGAAGGTTTTTACGTAGTATTGTGATGATGTTTTATGGAAGTAAAGACAACTTTTTCCTCCTGCATTGCTGATGATGTCTTAGTACACAGGTATCTGTGCTTTATCCGATGTGCTCTCTATAACACCATTACTGATGATGTCCTAGTACACAGGTATCTGTGCTTTATCCGATCTGCCCTCTGTAACACATGTAGGATATAAGTTAGTTACCGTATGATGGCATGTGATGACGTTATCTCCCCCCTCTGAAAGTTTATGTGCTATATAAAATGTGTTATCGGTGTCAAACGACGAGGTGGTGATTGTCAGGGTACAACTTTTAAACTTGTATCAGCATTATGAACTTCAATTTAAGATAGAAACTGATATGACTTAAGTGAGTCACGCCGTCAAGATATGATACTGGCTCGTAAAATGTGTGTATTCAGAACAACACCATGATACTTAGTATATAATACTCTTTAAATGTATTTGATTTTTTTGTTAAAATCGTTATATAGTTCACGAGATTAAAAGAAAACTGTACTCTTTATTAACATTTTTTTCACTACACCAGTCAGAACATATTAAATTTAAATTCTGTACTCTGAAAGTGATGGGAGATAAACTTTACGCCGGAGCAATCAATCACAGGAATTACGTCACCTGCATAGCTATGCGTAGGAATCTACCGATCTGCCAAAACTGGGAGAATATACGAGCAAACCTAGTATCGGCAAATTTGTTCTAAATGAAGTAATTGGTATGATATAATATAATCCGCTCCTAAAAATAAAAATCCCAAACCAATTCTAGTTGATTTATGATATGTAGTGCGTGATTGGAAATTTTCATGGCTGTAAAGTAGGTACAGCTTCATATTATCGTGGTAATGAATCATTCAGTGAAAAAATTTGGGTATTTTTAATTTATTAAATGACAACACATGTAGCAAGTGATAAGTTTCCAGATAACTTAACAGGTAAGAGGGGCGGGGAGTTTTTCACGGTGTCTACATTTTTGTATGGTTATTGAGGTAATATATTACCGATGATCATTTGATATAATTGTGTCTCTCAGCACACTAACACAAACAAAATGTGTGTCGAATTCCCATCAATGCAAGATTTTTGATGAAAATTATGAGAAAAAAGGCCCACAGCTGCAAAACAAACTCTGTAAATGTACATACCTGCTTTATAGTACAGAGCAATTTGAGAGTATACATGGAGGAATGAAACAATTCTATGTGTATTTTTACTGTAGAAATACATATTATAAATTAAATAACATATATGCCCCGAGGATTGATTTTATCTTTATGTAACTCTAATAATATACAAATAAATTAGTTAAATAATGATTTGCCCTATACAAATTTATTGAGAAATTGTCGCTTCAACATACAAAATCTATGGATCAAAGCAGCCATCTTTTACGATCACTGGCAATATTTTTTTCATGTATTTAGATCAGACCTGTATACGTCTATCTCAAGTCGGGAACGCTTTGTTACAACCTGATATGAAATTAAAACAGACTATATAACAAGTTTGATACATTTAACATTCTAGCATGTTCTGGCGATCAGACTAACCAGATATGTAAAGACCAAGATATGTAATATAGTTTCATCTAAGTCAAAACGTAATCCGACTTGCCCAATATGAGTGACTTGAAACTGATCATTTAGGTCATTTCATAGACGAAATCTGCTTAAAATATGTCCCGGACCTACCCTTTATGTGAAAGTGAACATTTCTTATAGTCAATCTGTCACGTATTATACAGTCTAAATTGATTGTAAAATAATGATAATAATCAGTCAGCCATAAAATTAACATTTATGTGAGAATCGACGCGAAAACTTTTCAAGAGGATGTATAATAGGATGTTTACATTCGCGCTGTAACAGTTCCTGGCGATCAAGCTAGACAGATATTTGTTGTTTTGTTTTTGAGATACATCGCAACGATCGAGTATGATCATTATAGAGGCGTCCAACTGTTTTGTTGGAGGAAAACAAATGTCTCTGTAGAACCATCGGTGCACCACAGGTTAGCAGGAAGACCTTCCAACATTTAAACTCTTCGCCTGAACGTGACTAGAACCCACGCGGTGAGAGGTTAAGCAATCAGGGGAGTTACAAATCGGCGACTTTACCATTACGCCACGGGCACACTACAGATATTTAATAAACCGAAATATTTAATTAAATATTAGTCACTTCTAAACGACATCAAATTATATGCTTTATTTGTGACTTCAACACTTGCAGGTGATATTTTGGGCGCTTTCCAGATGAAATCAGGTAAAAAGCATGAACCCGACATGTACTTAATGTACAGGCGTGTTTGCTTTGTTTTGTTGTTGTTTTTTGTGTGTTTGTTGCTGTTTTCTCGATTTATTTTGTTGATGTTCTCGTTGTTTTTTGTTGTTGTTTTTATTGTTCTTTTTGCTGTACCCCAATAACAGTTAGAAGTATATTATAAGTATATGCATACTATGTTATATTAAAGATTCAAATTATATAGTATAGCTTATGGCAGGATAATTTAATCAACTAATATTGCTCACCATAATATGTACATGTAGATATACAGCTCACGCGAAAACTATATATGGTGAAGGCTATAAAGTTCGAAAGAAGCGATGATCTTTCGTTATGACGATGATGCCGACGATCACGATGATGGTGATAAGCGCTTTGACATTAATAAAGTTGGTGACGATGATGTTGATGATGATAATGATGATGATAACGACGACCATGATGATGATGAGGATGAGGATGACGATTATAATGTTGATGATGATCATGATGACGAAGGTGATGACGATGACGATGCTGCTGCTGATGATGATGACGTTCGATGACGAAGGTGATAACGATTAGGATGACCATGATGATGACGACGATGATGATGGTGATGATGATGATGATGATGCGACTAGTTGTACCAACATGGGCTGTTGTGATGGTACAAGGTGCGTCCACGATTTCGGATGTACCTAATGATACGCTTTTTGTTCTAAATAATGTTTATCGCGTGATGGCCTCTGAGTCTGGACGACACAATTGCGGCCTGTAATTGAGATAAAACTGTCTGCCATAGAGTGAACGTTGATCTGGCAGAAAATGTGTTATCGGTATCATCATACGATCATGTGATTTTTCGTCAATGTAATGACGTGAAGCGAGTATCAGTTTAACGCCTATCTAGTCAGAAACAGATAAATCCTAAATCGGTCATCCCGCCAGTGTATGTACGGACGGCTGAGGGAAACCCATTTTACAATGTTTAAATGGTTTCTTCTTTGTAACATTTTGCCAACAAGAGTTGTAATACCTTTATAATTTATTGCACACATTACAGTCAATGAACATATTGTTGTTTACTTTATAATTTAATTTTACTAATATTTGTTAATTTAAGATGAACTTAATCAAATACATAATACGCATTCTGCACAGTAACTTCAGATCACACTAAATTAAACGATGTAACAAGAAGCCATCAATACAATAAGGTGAGCGTTACAATTTATACATGATCTGTTTAGTAATGTTTACGGATATTGTGTATATTATGATACCAATTCGAAAACAAAAGTTAAACACTTGATGTCGTATGCAATACATATTGATTATGCATTATAAGCACGTATCTTTATTTACTATCATTATTACTGGCAGTTTCTTATTTTATACTCTTTGAAAATGCTACAGTTTGAGATGTATATGATTCATTTGATGTACATTTTATAACATTTACATGTTCATGAATGCAAGTTACTGATTTTAATTAATATACGGGTCGCTTAGTTTGATAAAATATTATATAAATTTAAATGCATTTGTAACATGGTATTTACACGCACTGTAAAGGGAATGCATCTATCTGACAGATGAACATAATTCATGGTAATCGGTAAAACGTAAGCCATAAGAGCAATGATATACGCAAACTTGACAATTAGAGCATCCTATTCTTTGCAAATTCATCAACGTTATGGTTGTTCATCTTGATGAAAAAATTATTAAAGAAACATATGACTAATTTTCTAATCAAAGTTTCTCAGATAGTGTAAAGACAAGCTGAGGTGAGGGAACTAAGAAGAATTCCAATTGAATTTATGCAAATAAGTTGTCTGTGGAAATAGGTTCAAGTCGTACATTTTAGCTTCGTCTGTTACATTACGTGACTTAACTTTCGTTGGCAGAATGATGTAGCCTATCAGCACGTTAACGGAACATGTAGGCTATCATGGAAACACAGATAGAGGAAGTAAACCATGTAATTTGATGCTTAGATATTTGTTTTAAACAATACATTACATATGTTTTATAGCTTAAATTGTAGAGCACGACTCCAACAAATATAAAGATAGCTATATAACCAGACGTTCCGTTTTTTAGTCATTACTGAAGATTCTTCCTGCTTTAATAATCGAATTGCTTTAAACTCATGGAACATTAAGACACCGTTCTATAATAGCACACGGTTCCAATTTTCAGACAGCCAATGCAGCCTTTGTGCTATTCAAAATGAGATGTCTTTAACTAATACTTCACAGTGAGCACGATTTATTAATACTTTGTGTATATTTCATGAAATATTTAATGAAGCTGCTTGTGTAATTACTTTTACATTATTCTTTACATATTGTTTATTACTTGATTTTGTAATCTTGCCTTGAAAACATGAGAATTAACAAAGCAGCATAGTTTCATTATGATAAATTAAAAATCTAGTGCGACTAAACATTACATTGGATTGTAAAAAAGGAAACAATGTCATATGAGTAAGAATGATTAAATTTGAGATTGTCTTATTTTAAAACTGGTCACATGTATGACCAGTGACTTGTCACTGTTAATAACTGCTATGATCATAGTCTCTGTAGGAAATACATATAAATTGACTTAACGTGGCTTTTATTTCTAACAAGATGTAAGTGTTTAAAATGTTTCATAATGGTGCATGTCTTAACTCAAGCTGGATGGTTTAAAACAGTTTGAAGGATGCATAATTTGATAAAGTGTACATTCAATCAGATCATTTCGCTTCATAACACTTATTTACCATAACAGTGATTTAAAATATGTATAATTAGTGTGTATATATTTCAAATCAACAAACACAAATAATATGCTATGAATACATGTACTTTTATGTATATATTGGTTTTCACTATCTCTTAATCTGTTGGGCATATATGGCTGCTAGAAATACCTCATTCTCAGTGCTTGTGCTGGTTTGTTCTAAGAGAGTGATCTCTGTTTACATTAGGCGATATTTTGAACAAACATTTCCATGCCTGGACAATAACACAATAACAGTGCCTGTGGAGCCATTCAAAGTTAACATTTCAAAACTGGTATTAGTCTTGATATGTAGCTGTTTTATATGTTCTGAATAAATACACAATTTAAACAACTTTCTTCTACATCAGGCTATTAATATTTTTAAGATAGTGTTTTTTCTGTATTGTATATTTTTTGCATTATTTTAAATAAAATCATATTGCGTTATAATATTGCGTGATTTAATTTACATTATTTTTATTATTATGCTGAGATAAATATTGTACTGTTCACCGAACGCAGATGTAGTTCAGGAGGTGAATATAATGTAAATAATCAAAGAGGAATACTAGTGTAATTTTCTTTTACCCTGTTGAATCTATGCAGTTTACAATAAAACCAGTGGATATGAAATTAAACCCTAGCGAGCGACGAAACGTTAAACCAACATGAATTAAGCCTTAAGAGTGGCATCCGACAGTTTGCATATATCTGATTAATGGATTCATATTAATATTAATGCCTAAATGTACAACAGCATTTTACAAGATTATAACAAATGAAGTATGCAACTGTTACATCGATATTGTAAGCGAAGATAATGAACATTAATCTGCTCCCTAACACCATCTCCGACCCCCTCCCCCCCACCCCGCCCGAGACATTTAGGTACTTAATTTATAATCTTTGGTCAATGTTTGAATTGAATGTCAAGAAAAGAAATCAACTTGATGAATTATTGCTACAGTTTAGCTTATTATGCATTTTAATCGGGTCACATATCAATGACATATCGATATGCATTGTTGCTGAAGTCATGTTTCTATCAAATAACTTATTTCTTAACTAGCACATATAATGCAATTTTAAGGTTTAACTGTTAATTGTCATAAATTCATAATGTTTCTTCGGAAACATTTTGCAACTATCCAAAACTTGATTTAATGTACAATCACTCATCCATTTCATTGTAAAACTATTTAGATCCTATATCATCCATCAAGACTACCACATACTCTCATAATGTATTAAAATAGACAGTTGGAAGCTAATATATTATGTGTATATATATCGACTTCCACATTGAGATTATTGTATAAGCATCTACTACTTAGGGCTGATAGACATCCCGTCTAACAAGTGTATACAGATTTGAACCTGACTTTTCTGCTTACAAAATAGTGAATTAATGTAAAAAGTATTGTGGACATTGGGTAATGTTCATAACACACATTTCTTTATTAGACAATTTAGAGGGTGTGTCTTATTTTCTACAAAATGCGTTGTATAAATGCATTTAACTGACCTTAAGGACATGCTGTGCTGTGTTGACATAATTTATCCAGTCATTCAACTTCATGGGAAGATTATTTTGGGGTGTAAAATATTGCTTTATAGACTGTTGTATTATATTGCATTAAATAATTGTATTATATTGTTTTCTGACGTTACATTTATCCTAGCACTTGTACCTTATTTGCATTTTAATCGTACAGTTTGTGCTGCATTACATTACATTGTAATAGGAACGTGGATATGGTCTATAATTATGTCTTGTTCTTGTCTTTTTTCCGCGTTTCACAAAAGCTATAACACGATTTTCGAACATACTAGATGATATATACACTAGATGCTATTGATTTACGATGAACAGTTACATGTATATATTTAATATATCGAGTATAGGCTTCAGCTCCCTGGAAATCGCACATTTCCTATTCCTGCCTTTACTGTCCACTGACCAATCACAATACCTGAACGGGTCTTTTGAAAATACTTTATGTCATTCTTCCATTAACAGTCGTGTAACACACACATATAAATATATAAATAAAAATATAATAAATAAATAATATATATATATTATATACTATATTTTTATTTATATATATGCAGAGAGAGAGAGAGAGAGAGAGAGAGAGAGAGAAAGAGAGAGAGAGAAAGAGAGAGAGAGAAAGAGGGGGAGGAGAGAGATATTTAAAACGTGAAATACCGTGTTTTTTTTTTTAAATACACTTCACAATAAAAATAATTTGCATTTTTCATTTCACAACTTCTAACAACCATTTGTTCATTGGTCAAAGGGGTGGACCTTTTTCTTAAAGTTTTAACTGAGATAACAATGTTAACAGTTAGATTTTTCTTGAATGGAGGTAAGTCGTATATGGTTTAAGCCATTAACAAGTTTTGTGATCGAACCTGGTGCGCAATGCAGACACAATATACAGGATTATATATTTGAATTTCTTATAACGATAATGATGATAAGACAGAATGACGATAATGATGGTGGTGTTGCTGTTGCTAATGACGATGAAGGTTATAATAATAATAATGATATAAAAACGATGGTGCTAATGAATAAGAAGCTGCTGCTACTGCTTTTAAAGATGATGCTGATATTGATAGTGAAATATTAAATTATTGTTCACATGATGATGAAAATATGATAGTGAAGAAGACGCTCCTGATGATTATGCATATGATGCTACTGATGATGATGATAATGATGATGATAAAGTTGAATTTCATTATTTTCATTTTGTTGATACTAATGTAAGGTGATAGTGAAGAAATTTCTGCTTGATGATGATAATGAGATTATAATGATGATGGTGATGATGATAAACATGGTATTGAAGATTAATGTATTTTTATTACGATGTTGGAGATATAAAATAATGGCGGCGAAGACCATGATACTAGTGTTAAAGGAATTATTATTTCGATGTTAATGACGATGTAAAATAATGATAATCAAGAAGAAAAATACTATTAAAATGCTGTTTCTTTTGCTGCTGACGATGAAGGTAATTATTTTAATATTATGTTGATGATGTATGGTAGTAAAGACAACTTTGTACTCCTGCATTACTGATGTTGTCCAAGTACAAAGGTGGTTGTACTTTATCCGATCTGCCCCTATAACACCCGTAGGCTAAAAGATAGTTATCGTATGATGGCTCCTCTGAACGTTTATCTGATATATAAAATGTGTTATCAATGTCAAGCGACGAGGTGATAATTGTCCGGGTACAATTTTCAAGCTTCTATCAGCATTATGAACTTCGATTAAAGATAGAAACTGATATGACTTAACTAGGTCACGCCGTCAAAATATGATACTGGCACATGAAATGTTTGTTTTCAGAAATCGCCATGATATTAAGTTCACAATCATTTTTAAATAGTACTCTTTAAGTTTAATCTCTGTTGAAATACTATACAGTTCAAGAGATTAGCAGAAAACGGATCTTTTTATGGAGCGTTCAAAATCCGCGTGTTTATTTGCTCATCCCAATGCGGAAGCATAGGACCATGCTATTGCATATATGGTAACTTCGGCGTAATTTGTGTTACTTATATTTTCCGGTAAACATTATGAATAATGACCGTAATGTGCCTATTATAGACAGGTTAATTATGAATTTTGCAGAATTCAGGATTAAATAAAAAGATAGGTATTCATCAGTATCCTGTAGCTTTTATGTATGGGAGACCACATAAACATGTAATCAAGTCCTTGCGTTTTTTACCGATTACAAAAAGATTAGAACATTTTACAAACTGCGGTCGGGCCCTAAAAATCAAATTATACAATGGTCGGGAAATAACTTTTGATAATGGGACAATGCCATTTTCGAAATTAATTCTAGGTAATGAATGTAGAGTTTTTAACAATATTGGACATAAAACATAAATGTTATAAGCAAGTCCTATATTGTTTTCAGTTGTGATCTGATTTAAATTAATGATATAATTGTTCTTTTTATTACTTTGAAGTGGTATTTAGTTCTCATTCTAAAATATGTATATATCAGGATTTTAAATACAGGTATATATAATGCAGATGGTCACATGAAGTGCTATTAATTCAAAGGAAGAATAAGGGAAACGTTTTCTTTAAGAAAAATCTCTGTACTGTTAATAGGTCACCACAACCATAAAACACTTCATTTAAATGCAGTATTATTAAGTAGCCGTGTCATAGTACAATAGTCATATTGGGAATTAGTCCCGTGAAATTAAACCAGCCATTATCTAAAGTTTTAAGAAAGAAGACACATTTTCATATTAACATTAAGCCAGGCTCTTTAAAAAAGGAGTGGTTGGGGGACGAATATGTGTCCTCAAACCTTTTTAGAATGTATGAAGAATTTAGTAAAAACGAAATCTAAAGCAAATTTCATTCAATTTCATTTGAAGACTTAAGATTGCCATCTAGCGAAGTAAAACATATACATTGTCATGTTACAAAGTCTTAGCCTTATTGTTATCGAAAGTTAAAGAAAAAACTGTAAATAACCCGACTGGATAGATGCTTCTTCCATGTCAGATAAATGGTAACCATAGGTCATATATAATTCTATACTATTAAGAGAGCAGTATAAATGCCTCAAGTACAACAATGCTCTTATACAGCGCGCTCTGTTTTAGTGCGAACATCTATAGCGCTGTGGCCGAATGGCTCTTTGTTTATGTAATGATTTTCTTTACCACATCTGTTAGAACATATTAACTTCAGGTTAGGTCAATCCGGAGCAAGCAATCAAAGGAATTACGTCATGCATGCCCAGCTATGCTTAGGAATTTGTTGATGTGCCAAAACTGGGACAATAAAATAAGCAAACCTGGTATCGGCATTTTTGTGCTACGCATTAAGTAATTAAGTCCTTTTAGTATGAAATAATTAACTCCTTAAAATCTCAAACATGAAGACAAAGCGTGTACTCCTAGTTGATCTCTGATCTTTAGTGCGTAATTGGAAAATTTCCTGACTGTAATTAGGTACAATTACATGTTATCGTAGTCATAAATCAGTGAAAGAATGCTTGCATGTTTATTACACACAAACAACATGTGTGTGGAGTTCGCACAATGCGAACACACAAACACACATATTTCGGGAAAATTAGGCGAAAATGGTCCACATCTGTAAAGGAAACTGTGTAAATCCACATCTACTTACCTGCTTTATAGTACAGAGCAATTTAAAAGAGTAACTGCAAGAAAGAAACAATTCCAAGGGGTATTTGTTTACTGCCGGTTAATTGATTATAAGTTTGTAACACATATGTTCCGACGGTTGGTTTTCGTTTTATTTACCGTGTAAACATGTTGTGTGCTGGTAAGTCTCGTAATGTACAAATAAATAAGTTAAAAAAGGATTTGCCCCACACACATTGAATGAGAATTGATCGCATTAACATACAAAGTCTATAGCGCATAGCATCTACCTTTCCTGATCATTGTCGATACCTTTTGACAAGTATTTATATAATGCTGATCTGATCGCCTAACGCTATCTAAAGTCGGAAACGCTTTGTTACAATGTGATATGTAACAGAATATGTAACAATTTTGTTTCATAATGTAGCATTTCCTGGCGATCAGGCCAACCAGATTTGTAAAAAAAACAAGATATGTTATACAGATTTATTCACCTCTAAATGTAACCGAACTTTACCGATTATAAGTGACTTGAAACTGATTTCTTAGGCCATTTTATAGACGAAATATGTCCCGAGCCTACTACACTTCATATGAAAGTTACCATTTCTCATATTCAACCTGTTACGTATTTTACAGTCGGAATTGATTGCAAAGTTATGACAATAATCAGAATCAGTCTTTAAACTAATATGTATGAGAGAATGGACAATGAAAACATTTCAGCAAGATGTGCAATACTTTTTTTTTACATTTCGCGTGGTAACATTTCCTGGCGATCAAGCTTGCCAGATATATATTTTTAGATACATCGCAGTGATCAATTATGATCACTATAGTGACGTCAAGCTGTTTTTGTGGAGGAAAATCCCAGACAAATAGTGTGACGTAACGGGGCTCCATCGTAGAACGCAACATCATCCCATGATTACAATCTTATTAATAAAAGTTACATTTTACAATCTAACAAAAGTGAGGCGTGAATACCTCTCTCTAACGTGTTCAAATCCACTCTCCTCTCCCTAGTTCATCTCAATTCGTTCTTCTCCTCTCCCATTCTGCACTCCTAACAAATATAGTCTCAACTAATTGCTCATCCGAACTGAGCTCGCATACTAGTATATTTTTTGAGGATCGTGCCAAATTCTACAGTGCACAACTCACGCTTCTCGCCTATATGTTGACGTATATATCAATCGTGGTCCTGAATCGTGCCTCTTTGTTGCTATTTTACTAGTTTCCCGGTACACAAAATGTATATTGTATCATTTGGTTTATTATTAATGTCATTTACTGTCCTGCTTAAAGTTAACTTGCACTTAGTTTAACTAAACGGCACGATTTCTTTAACTAACCAATTATAAGCAGTTATTATTTAACTGAAAACTAATTAATGTGGTAATATTACGTTACAATATCTGGGTAGAACCACCGGAGCACCACAGGCCAGATGGAAGACCTTTCCACATTAAGTCTTTCGCCCAAAACAAGATTCGAACCTTCGTGGCAAAGCAGTCAAAGGAGTTACAAATCGGTGACTCTACCACTACGCAACGGGGGCCCCAAGCTATTTAATAAATCTGGTAAAAAGCATGACTCGGACCTAAACTTCATGTAAAAGTGAAAAAAGTGAACATGTTTTATATTCAACCGGCCAATAATTATTTTTCCTTCAGAGTCATAATAATAGTAATCTGTCACGAAACTAATAAAATATCGATATGAGCATCTACTTGTAGAAGAAGAGCGTGTCTGTTTGGTGTTTTTGTCAGATAAAACTTTTACGTATTTCAAAGGTATATGCATATTTTACTATATTAAAATTTTAAAACATACCGTATACAATATGCATATGCTTTTAAAATACGTATTGTATATAAAGCTGATGGCAGGATAATTTTAAACAACTAATAAAGCTCACCATAATATGTGCATGAAGATATACAGCTCACACGAAAGTAGACCCGGTAGAGGCTCAACAGATTGAAGGTAGCAATTATATTTCGTTTTGAAAAATCACGTTCTTTAAGTACTGATCGATAGTGATCACTGTAAAAAAACCAACAACAACAAAATAACAACAAAAAATAGCTGGACTAATTTGGTCAAAACTTTTCTCCAAACTATATCCAGGGGTTGTTTTGGGTGCAGAGCACGAATCTAGTCTCCCTTTTTAAGATTTAGAGCTCGACAGAAAGAGCTAGGGCACACGTGGGCTGGAATGCCTCTTGCACGCAGAAACCATAAAAGATTGCCAAAAATAAGATTCGCGTTCAGGATACATGGCTCAGCCAAAAGTTGAATCATCCGTCTGAAAAAGTTATTTGTCTTTAGTCAAATCATCTCAGCTTGAGGAAGAGGTCCTTAGAGATTATTTTGGTTGACGAATCCGGTAACCGTTTTTAGAGGACTGTGTAGTGAGAGGACAGATATTTTACCGGAGAGACGGGACCGAACGTCCATCCTGCCTCAGTGACGATGATGATTGTAGTCGATTGTATTTTTTTACGCCTATGTTGAATGCGTTCCTAATAATATATGTTCAACTGAAGCAAGATGTTCTTTACAGTATATAAGTATGGGGTCTGTTCTGGACATCCATTGACATCAACATTGTTGGTTTCCATTGAGAAGTTTATGTTATCGGTTCTACGAGTAGGTGAATTGTGATCTATGAATACTTATTAATTATTTCCAAAGTGATGCGTAATAACCTACCATGACATCTTCAAGCATAGCTATGTTGAGTTTTAGTCTATTAAACAACTGTCAGGTGACAATGTTGCAATGCCTCCAAGACACATCAAACCCTAACATTATTCCTGGTCTGTTTGGCTGGGAAGATTAAGTGAAGACTGTTCACTTAACCGTCCTATTTTTCAAATACGAACACAGTTGTTTGAACCAAAATCTACCTATCATTCATCAGATATCATCCACTTTTTCATCATAAGTCTTCAGTTCATAAATCACTGTGTCTCCTGTAAACATCTCTGACCATCACTATCTGCTGTGTAGCCCTACATGTAAGACCTGATAATTTTCTCTAAATAGTCTGTGTGCAAAACTATTATCTTAACCGTTTTTATTATGCTAGGCAAGTATGTCAATAATCTTCTTCTTTGTATCTAAAATTGTGTCTCTAAACAAACGTTTCCTTCCCATACCTGGTTTCAGAACTCCTAATGTGTCCAAGTGCCCTTATATTGGTTTTAATTGAAGAACATGATATGCCAATGATTCGAGATTATTCACATTGATTTTTAACATCTTGGTCAGTTTCAACCACTAAGTTTCATCTTAGAATTAAGTTTTTATGTGTTAGCGCCATTCCTAAAAATAAAAAAAAGAATCTTTCAGAATAAATACCATGTTATTACGTCATGTTATGCTTACTGAATAGGAGTATTCTCTGAAATAACTCTAAGTAGCTGAAACAATGTAAAGCAAAAATAAAAATAAAACAGTATGTTAAGCAATTTAACTCACACATTGCGATTTTACCCTGAGAAATGATTAATTGTCTCTCTTGACCCTACTTTCTGGAATGTTTCGGGTACATCCAGAAGAACGTATAATTATATTTATGAATTTATTCGGTTTTATTTAACTGAAAATAATTAGATGCCATTTTCAAAAGGCTTTAATTTAAAGTCATAATACTGATAATGTGCTTTCGATAGGATTCATCCAAAGCTTATCAGTTTATAAGGATTAAAATAGGCCTTGGGTTGTGATATTTATTTAGTTCTTTTAGTCTTGGGTGCAGTATGCTTTTTTTGTTTTGTTTTATTCAGTCGGTTTTTACCAAGTCCATTGTTTCACTGTGGCTTTAAGTATGGGAATGCCTTGCAACGTTTAAACAATTTTAATCATGCATTATAGGTCTGTAATTAAACACTTTAAATGAAAACGCATCTTCAACGAATAGTCTGTTTGAATAAATATATTACAAGTTTTTAAACTAGGGATGTAAATCGAATCCTAAAACGGTATTCGAATATTCCTTACCTGTATCCGAATAATATTCGAATATTCGAAATTTCGAATTTGCATCAGAGTGGCACATAATAAAATAATTCGGCCTAACATTAAAAGCGCGTTTTATTTATATTTTCTTTGAAAGTTTACATTACTCATCTAACTTTATGCAGAAGAGCAAGTAGAATTATGACCCATTCCTAGCGGTAAATTTTAAAACGACGATTTTACTCTGGAAATACACATGACATCATAATTACTCCGCCATTATCGTGTTTATATTGAAGAACCAGAAGCTGTATTACTTTTCTCGGTCACCGATAACTTCCAATTAAATTCGGTCAATTCAAAAAGTCCAATTTAATGTGTGACCCACACGTCGGAACTTGCTTGAGGAGGCATTTTCAGATGTCTATGTACAAATGATACAGAATCAACTGTGAGACAATAAGGCCAACGCGCAGGTTTTAATTAGGGGAAGCACTCAAGTAAACAACCAATTATAAATTCTGATTGGCTGGTGGTCGGACCTTCGTTAAATTGTTATTGGCTCGTAAAAAGACGATCGGTCAGGTGTTTATCCCAAGCCATAAAATATCAATTAGCGACACTTAGTTACCAATACACAAGTGATAGTTATGGATTGCGATGTGTTAGTGTCAGAATTACCAGATTGCTGTTGTTACATTTCAAGTCAAGTTAAAAAATACCCCTGCGCTAAAATAACAAGTTTATTTTAGCTGGAATGAAAGGTTATCAATTATAAAATATGTACGCTTAGTTAAACAAAGCAATATATAATATAATAATGTCTTGAGATTATGTTGTTTATTTAGCATACATTTTTCAACGATATAATATAGAAATAATTTGAGAATTTTGCATAATACACTCAATAGCTTGCTTTCTATAGTTTATGTGTCAAAAATAAACATGCAAAGTTGACCGCTACGTTGATAATTTGTTTTTCGTTCTGACTTTTGAATTATAATGTATTAGTATCCTGTTCCAAATTATAGTAGATGCCGAATACTGACTTAAAAAGTGACACATTTATAATTTCAAACATATAATCCCATATGGGAGACTCTTAGGAAAATATATATATAATACATTTCATACGTGTATACATTTATAAATAACTGTGTTTACATTTGTATTTAACATTCATTCAAAAAAATGTTTTCAAAAGACCAATGTAATTTATCTAGCCAGGAACAGAAAGGTAACATATGTAAACAGAAGAATACGCGGATGAAAACGTTATCAAAATATACTAATGATGTCGCGCTTTGAAAGGTTAAATACCGATGAATATATAGAATTGTTTTACTCGTGTAGGCTAATGACGTCGAGAAAATTGTCGAGCAGAAAATCGCGGTGACAGAAAAATTGCATGTGTCGCAGTATTGTATGAGAAGGAAATACCCGTGAGCAGTAGAGTGGTTATAGGACAGTAAAACTAAAGTTTTGTTTTAAAAGAAATCTTGTTGTGTAATTAAAAATAAAATTAGTTCTGGTGGACTGTAATAAAAATAACGCATGGTATAATGTGTTGCATTAATTACCACCGATCCCGATTGAAGAGAGTAGAATCAGTCTTCCGAAACTAGATTAGCTGACAGCCCCTTGAACTGACATGTATGTTTATTGTAAACTGACAACCTGTTTTCACAGCTGTGCGCGTGACGTAACTAGGTCTAGGTGGCGCGAGAGACAGAATGGGTTGGCGCGAGGTGACATAATACTCTGGATTGTATACTGTTAACCAGATAGCCGAAATCGTAGCCTACTCCTCCCCTTGTACCGAGCACAATCACACATCGCCAGCGTGCTTCTGTCGTTTGGTGACAATACTACTGTCAACTACAGAAATATGATTTTATTATTTTTACTAAAATAACACATGTAAATAAGTGAATACAATTATCAATTATTCGAATCCCTTCTTCTTTATTCGAATACCACCATGCTATTCGAATATTCGTAAAAAAATATTTAAACACATTTACAGTAATTTCGGCAAAAACGAATCCTTGTACACACAAGTACCTACTGATATTGTATACACCTGTTATATATTGTTTCACACTGGCAAGTTTTCAAAGCTCATATCAATTTATCCTTGTTGATATTAACCCGATTTAATACGACCTTTCAGTGCCGGGCCTGTCGGTCTGATATCTAAGCTTACACGCTATCGCCAGCGGGTTTTCACTGATAATTGCACAATGGGACTTGAATATTGAATATTTCACACATGGATCTGCAAGGTTGTAATTAAATGTCCTCACCGCTTAAAGAGGGTGTCTCTCCAATGGTGAAAAAATGGCAGGTTAAGCTCTTGCCAATAAATAACATAGCAATATCAATATTTGACACAAATGGAAACGATATTATATTTTTTCTTCCATATTTTATATACTGCGAAGCTTCAACTACAGAGAATGCTGGTATTTCGACAACTAGCATACTACGTGACAAAATGTTAATTTATTGGTGGTCTTTTTTGTGAAACCGTTAATAAAACATTTAATTAATTGTTTGTGAAGACAGCACAATTTTAAAAAGGAGTCTTAATGGCTTAAAGTTAAAATTGATATTTTAGGAAATACACGTGTATTGTACTGGCTCGGCACATGCAGCATTGATTTTGTGTGTTAAGGAAAACGTGTATATAATGGTCATATAATAAAACACGTAGGCGGTAGTTGAGGTCAATTATGTATTTCAGATATATTGGAAATGCATAAATTGGCATATGATGACTGTGTTGGTAAAACAGAATCTGACAGATCAGATCCAAAAGATAAGTAGATGGACGTATCTAGATAAAGTGAATGTACCATTCCGTGTAAACAGAGCATGGTTTGCCCTTTAAAGGTGTCGTTTAGATCGTTACGTAGACTTGATGATATAGGAGTATGTAAGTTACTAATATCGGACAATTTATCAGCTTTAGTAGCTTGTTGTCAATCTGGCAAGTTTTCAATGTATGGTTCTATAATGGTGTACCTCTTCTCGACGAACCCCGAGGTGAAAAGGTCGTTCCTCGGCTAGATTATTCAGAAATATTTATGATATTTACGTCAAATGCTTGTATAGCATGGAAAACAACCGAACTAGTTTCGAAATCACAGATGCACTTGAATCAGAAGGAACAAAGACAGCGTCATAGTAGTTGGAATTAGACATGCAAGGATATGCGTGTAAGCCCACTCGATCGTTGGCAGAAATAATTATGCAATAATTTAATCACTGGGATATACCCTTTATACTCACAGTAGTAAGAGGAAGGCCTCCAGCCGATTTATCTTTCGAAATTGAGACTAAGCGCTATAAGAGATAACCACCAGACCAGCGTCTCCTGATGTTTGAACCTTGACTATCTTCCGTTGATAATTTATTATCAGCTTACACTTTGAACTGCGTACGGTTCGTGGCTCCTTGAATAAAGGGTTATAGCGAGAAACTTTAGGGCTCAATGATATCTTTCATACGGAAGAGGGAGCGTCGTGTGTTAATGTCATTTATTGCAATCATTTTAAAGTACAATAAGTGTCAGTGGTGTTAACTGGCCATAAGATTGTCGTTGGAGTTTGAATATTGATCTTAAAGTAATCAGACAAACGGACAAAATATGGCAACTTCGAGAGATTTTGATACAGGATGTGACGAATATAGTAATCTTAAATGTTCCATTTGTGCTAAAAAGAAAAAAGTAGCGAATGCCAATTATTACTGTTACGACTGCCAGAAACATCTGTGTACATATTGCTTAGCAACACATAATGAATTTAATGAAAATCACAATGTAGTTCAAGGACTTGGAGACGACAAAGATGTTATAACCGAGAAGTGTGCGAAACATGCTGACGAATTAATAACGTTGTTCTGTCGCCAGGATGACGAACTTTTGTGTAGAAAATGTCGCCTCCTGGAGCACAGGTCAGTTATCTTACATAAACTCAATGTAATTATATAAGGTTTGGACATTGTTTACTATCCCCGGTTTTAACCAGGGGTGTTAAACCAGTTAAAACAGTTCCTGTCAATGTGTACACCTGACCTGGTCAATAAAAATAAATACTGGCCAAGTGAACTGTTTTAATTACATTTTATTATGATTTAATTATACACAAATTGAAAGTATATTATTATTATTACTATTATTTTTGCCCTTTTAAATTGAAATAAAAATGACAATACACGTTTTTTAAGCTTTAAAAAGCATTTATTATGTGGTCACAACGTGGTCAATAGACTTGACTCAATACTGATCAAATGTAAATTAAAAATGAAATTTTACTTTCATTTAATTACTGATAAGAAGAATTTAGCTTAATGAAGGCCATTTCTATGTAGTATTGACCACAACCGGTTTTCACAAATGGTTTTAAACAGTTAAAGTCGTCCCAGTCAACAGACACTATGGAATCAATCGTGGTCAAACATGCTACACATGCAAAAGTAACTTATTAATTGCATTTGTCCAATTTAAGATATGACCATTTCAATTAAAAGATAAGTCCACTTTATGTAGGCTCCCTAATTAAATATGGGTATTACATGCCATTGAAATTGTAAATATGTACATTGATGCATCAATGGTCTGCTTTTCTAAGACTGTGTTTTTTAAACCTTATGACACTGAGCTGTTTAGTCTGGCTGTTACTTTTCTTAACCGGCATTGACTCCTGCTGAAAAAGCCAAAATCTGATGGATCATGGGATAGATTAGGCTGGCGGGGTGGGGTTGTTAGGGTGGGGGTGCTGGTCAGTTGACATCATCTTGTGACCATTATTTAACTGTATTGACATGTTATAATCAGTATTTTTTATGTTTTTTATGCCAACGCTGAACTTAATTATTGAGTTCAACGTTCGGCCCCAAATAATAATCAGAGATCTTACTGTTGGTTAAGAACATGTGAATGGGGCGCTTCGCGTCGTTTTGCCATGTAGGAAAATAATACAATAATGATACACCTGAATAAGTACCTGTCTAGTGGATTAATTAGGTGGAACTCACTAGACAATGTTTAAAAAAGTTTCACGAACTCTGGTAAATATTTTTCTTATGTAGCCTTATCTTGAATTTGATCTATACATAAAATTGAATAAGTGATTGTTTATTCTGTAATTGCTGAGGTGGTCCCGGATATATTGTTGGCTTCTAAGAAATACTTTTGCAATGACGTGTATGAATATTTGTTTGACGGATCACACAGATCTAGGGAATCAATAAACATCACTTTGCAGGACCTTTTCAGGTAGCATTGACTTTTTAGGTTATATGAGAGAAATAAAATGGATACCACCTTTGAAGAAATCTGATTGGTACATTATGAAAACGCCATTTCCAAATTTACAGGAAATCTCATTGACTTGAATTTGATATGACAGATTCGTACCGGTACGATTCGCACATAGGAATTCTGAATCGTAGTTTTGTGGTACACCGGTTAATCGTCACATCCGTTATCAAGTTTAGTTAAGCAAGGTATAAATAAGTAAACATATTGCTGTCCGATTGTTTTCAGTTTAGACATTTTCATATTTGTTATTATTATTATTGGGAGATTCGAGTCTGAAGGAACAACAACGCCCCACGGGTGAACAGCTTCCTCTCTTCTATATTTACATAAACAATTAGCTTTCACTTTAGAGAAATAAAGGCAGACATAACACTTGTTCACCCATGCCGCGTCCCCGTTCACAGCTCATACATGACAAGGCAACTTAAAATTAACAAAGATTTTATTTTAATTCTTTAGGTATACAACACAATACAATTTAAAGACACTTCGGTAATGGCAGTTTATGGGCATGGTTCCCGTCTCCATCGTGCTAAGCCACTGTCAAAGCAGGTACACCGGACAAATAGTCGTTAAGGGCGACCGAAGACAGCCATCCGTAATATAGACCCCCATATTCAAGCGCATGCCCCAAAAGGCTGAAACTGTACGCTTCGTTATGCCCCAAAAGGCTGAAACTGTATGCCCCAAAAGGCTAAAACTGTATGTCCCAAAAGGCTGAAACTGTATGCATGCCCCAAAAGGCTGAAACCGTATGCATGCCCCAAAAGGCTGAAACTGTATGCCCCAAAAGGCTGAAACTGTATGCATGCCCCCAAAGGCTGAAACTGTATGCCCCAAAAGGCTGAAACTGTATGGCCCAACTAGGCTGAAACTGTATGCCCCACTAGGCTGAAACTATATGCTCTAATAGTATGAAACTGTACGCAGAAAGGCCCTACTAGCCCAAACAGCTTTACTGAAAAACGCAAGCTTTCCAATTAAAGTTTTAAATTCTTTTGTTACTTTTTTTCGAACCCGCATTCCCAATAACATTGCATTTAATTCCTTTATTTTGTGCAAAGGAATTCTTACAGACATTGAAACATAATCTACTTCATACCCTAAAAATATCAATTTCTGAACTGAGCCGACCGACTTCTCTTCTGCCAGAGGGACCGTGAGCCAACCACAAGCCATAGCAAATGTGTCAACAAGAGACTTACAGTCCTGCATATACTTAATTCCACAAAAATGAAGTCATCTAAATAATGATCCATTGTAAATTGCCCAGATATGTAACTGACCAACCAGTGTAGAAATGTCGCAAACTTCTCAAATAAAGAGCAAGAAATTTTACATCCCATCGGCAAAATCTTATATACATATATCAAACCATCTTCATCCTTAATTCCCAGCAAGCGATAGTCAAGTGGCGAAATAGGCAATATACGAAAAGCGGATTTAATATCTCTTTTTGCCAAATATGCGCATCTACCCAGGTTAAAAATCATACCAACCACTGAAGCAAATGAAGTATATGACACAGAGCTCAGCTCATCACTTATCCCATCATTAACATTGTCACCTACAGGATACGACAAATGAGTTAAAAGCCTGTAAGATCCATAAGATTTAGGGACTAAGCCGACTGGAGAAATTCTTAAATGAGAAATTGGTGAATCAACATAGGGTCCTGCAAACCTGCCCAAACGCACTTCTTTACAATTTTTTTCCTTCAACATTACAGGATTTAAACGTGCAGATTTCAAATTTCTTGCCACATGTTTAGCTCTATTACCCTCAAAACCAAGACGAAAACCACTTTTAAAACCCCCCATCTAATAAAGCCGCATCCACTCTGTTTGGATACAAACGACTCAGAACTTTTACATTGACTGGAGGGACTCCCAATTTTAAGTTGAAATTGTGAACCAGATCTGGCTCTGGCCCCAAAGGCAGTTCTTGACATAGGTCTAAACCACCCTCGGCCCTGTGAAATAAGCAGTTCAAGCGGTCCAGCCCCCCTGCCAAACTGACCTGAACCCCTGCTAACTGTGCAGCGGCTGTAAGAATGAGCAGTATTACAAGTTATGCAAACATGTCTAAATGGGCACTGTGACCTCACGCATGACCTATAATTAGAGTCACAACAATTCTTAACTGTAGGAGTGAACAAAGTACCCGAATTTGTAGAGGCCCAAACATAAACCAACCAAAGCTCTTGGTCAATCTGCCCAAAAGATATGCCAGCTGGATTAGCAGCCACCCTTAATCTAAACTGATGGTCATAATGCTTCCAGCCAGCCCTGGGTGGCGACTAGCAGCCAATCTAATGTTTGCCATGTACTTTAAAATTTCATTTGTTCTATGCGAATGCACAGACAGAAAAATCGAAGCATAAATCAAAAATGCATCAGACTTCAAACTTTTATTGTGTGGATAGTTCTGCTAGCATGTACTGGCCTTAATAATAATTCACCAGAACTGGACAGCTCCAAGCGCCTGCTGTCATCAACAGCCGGTTGGTTTTCTAAAAGCTGGGCCAGCTCTATGTATTGCCCATTTACAATTTTTTATTTTTTTTTGCCTGTGAAACACTGAAACCAATATCTGCAGGCACGCTTACTAACGCTACTGGTTGGTTGAAAACGAAACATTACCTTCTGGCAAATAGGGCAGACTTGAAGCTGCTGGCCCAGACAGTTTACCTTCACACATGCTCGCTCCCCACACCAACTTCTGACACCGGCTCGCTCCCCACAGCAACTTCTGACAACGGCACGCTCCTGCTTGTCGCACGTGCCCTAGGACCCCTTGCCACTGTCCTGCCTCTTCATGCACCAACTCTACCCTGTCTAGACGCCTCAGCCTCCTCACCATCCCAGACCCTAGGCGCACGACGGACCCGTTTAGGTTTAGGCATTTCTTAAAATGAACACAAAACAACACGAAATAATCGGCAAACAAAATATTTAATAAACAAAAGTTTATAACACCTAAGCACCTACTAAATTAAAACTTCGCCTGAAAAAAACAACAAAAGAATTAAATAAAAATTACTCGAAAGCAAAATAAACTAAAATAAAATAGATACTTCACCTCGACTTAATCCACTTAAAAACAAAAATAGACTAAAAAAAAACAACAACAACAACACAGCAATTTAAGAAACAACGGCACACAAAAAACCCTCGTGTATCCAGGTCCATGTATCTATTCAAAATCTCACTCTATTTAAACCATCGACGCAATTAAAACTAGTAGTAATGCAATTAAACACTAATAAAATCGTTCAGCTACAAATCAGCGATTAAATACAACTTTTAATTAATAAATTTTCAAAGAAAATCGTAAGACCAAATGATTTGTGCTTGCAATTCTAAAATGCTGGACGGAAAAGGAAGTAGCTAAGACGGTGCATACATAGACTGTGCAGTCAGACAATTTGCCAGTCATACCGGTGCTCTCACCCACCATGCCTCGATAAAATGTGTACAGCAATAATCGACCTCCAATAACGGCGGTTAGCTTTAGCGCTAACCGCTATTATTATAATTATTATTGTTGTTGTTGCTGTTTTTTTTTCTTATAACGGTCGAACATTCGTTTGCAACAATCAAGTCAATGAGATTTCTATTTCTATTTGTGGTAAAAAGTCACTGAGTGTCATTTTAATAAAATACAACGTTTATGTACACAAAATAATGTTATCAGAATGACAACATGATCGGTTACTTTTATTATAATACTATTTTGTCTCCCTGAGCATGACTTAGTATGTATGCATATAGTAAAGAAAATAATGCAAAGAGATGTATCACTCAGCTACATATAGCCATATTAAATTAAAAACAAAACAGGTTTTTTTGAGTCGATAAACCCTACATTGCTGAATTGAATGGGAAACGTCACCAACGTATAATTTCACCTAAATAATAGAAACTTCACCGTGCTGGTTTAAATCTTACTCGTGGGGTCTTTCAGCTTACTTGCGGTGTACGAGCTGGTGTCCGGGCAGTTTCTTGGGTTTTACTTAACTTCACTATAATGGCTACAATGGTGTCGCTGCGATATATTTCGATATCACCTTTTTACATTGTACGGGACGGTGTCTGGGGGTCTTCCTTCACTTTACTATTATGGCTACAATGGGATCGCTGCAATATACTCCAATACCACAAACAGTTGTTGTAAGGGCTGGTGTCTAGGCAGTGTCTAGGGTCTTTAATTATATTACTACAATGACTACAATGTACATTAATAACTCTTGGATACATTTCTTTCTAGGAAATGTCAGGAACCCCAAAACATCAGGGAATCCTCTGCCGAGCTCAATGCTGACCCAGAGATACAAACTGTCCCAGCACAGTTGAAATCGGCTCTGGAAAATATAAACAAAGCTATTGAAGCATTAGATCAACATGTGGCAAGTATTCAAAAGAATGGAAACAGTTTTCTAAAAGATCTAGAAGACTACGCCAAGAAACTGTTATCCCGAATCGAGGAGCTGAGAGAGAAAGGTAAGAGGGATGTCAAAAGTAAACAAGAAGAGATTCTTGCAGTCACCAAACAACACCGACAAGCGTGTGCTTTAACTAAAGATGAAATAAACCAATGTTTAGATAAGATTACAAAGACAAACGAGTGGAAAGCCAATATGTTTGTCCTTAAAAAGAAGGGTCAGAAAATACCAGAAAAAGTTGACGCTCTTTTTACCGAGTCAAAAAGTTTGATAGCGGGACATCAATTCCACTTCAAGACCGACATGAAAATATTTGACTCCCTCAACAGCTTCTATTCCCTTCTTGAAAAAGTCATCACTATTGAGCAGAATATCAGTTCACTGAGTGCAGTGACAGGAGCAGAAGACAGGTCAGTACAGGCGCCAGTAGGGCAACAAGGAAGCAGTCGAGTAGGAGAACTGGTAGAGAAACCATCGGTGCTGAAAGCACAGAGCAGAAGTAAACAAGTAAGAATGGTAAAAGTCAAATTTCCAGATGATAAAGACAGTTGTTTTATCAGTGGTGCTTGTCACCTGGCTAACGGAAGTCTCGTGATTGCAGATAGCAAAAACAGAAAACTGAAGCTTGTAGACCCGACAAGCGGCAATGTTACCAAATGCTGTTATACAGATGGAGAGCCAACAAATATATGCCCTATTGGTCCACAAGAGATTGCAGTAAGTAAATTTTTTGTCTTATCGGCGATTTAATTGTGAAGTATTCATACGCATATGTCTATGCTTGAGCACATGCTGCCTAATACTGTAATGCATATTTGTTTTCAGCGGCAAGACATATTTGTGAATGGATAATTATTTTGCATTTTGTTCTTCATACAGTGATACTCTTTCATATTTCTAAAGATATATTTATATAAGATAACTTCCTCGCCAATAAGGAATTTTATTACAGATTGAAATTATATGATGTTCCTGTTTAAAACTATTTATTGTGTCTATGATTTCTGGATATAATGGACATATAAAAATAACTCGAACTCGCAAGTTTATGACCAACAAATCTTTAAACAATAACTGAGTCAATCTTTTATAATTATTATAATTTTATAATCATCTTGTAACTATATTAGAATGAATTTGATAGGTTTGTTTAGAGAGTCTATGCATATAATAGTTCTTAACGTATTAAATGTACATAAATAATCAGTATGCAACAAACATTTGCACGTATTTTCTGGTCAGTTGGTTTTTTATTCAAATATTTAATTTCTTTCACAATCAAGAATTGTGTGATATTGTTATCTCCTTCACCCAAATACAATGTGGACGTTATCTTAAAAAACAACAACAACACCACTACTTTCTGTTATATGACGTCGTAACTTAGCTATTATAATACTTCATAGCTGGGATTGCTTTGTTTCAAGTAGATTTTTCTTCTTTTCTATGCTTGTCATATTTCACATTTGAGAAATCACCCAGGAAGTGCCCGGTTAGCGCTCTGTAAAAGCGGTTTAAGCACCCAAGTCGGTAACTGTTGGGTTTGCTGTATTTATTTAATGACTCTTCACAGATTTGCTCTTACTACTTCATTTCGTTTTCACGATGACACCATTGTACGCCTTTGTCCAGTGCCTATACAAAATTTAGCATGAGTTGCAATGCTCATTTTGTGACATTTCCTTGTTGACCTTTGCCAAGAGACTATTTTAGTTCAGATTCTACTCCTTGGTACTTTTATCTTTGGCAGCTGGTCGTGAAATTATCTCTTATATTTCCTGAACAACCTCAATATACAAACATACCTGGAACAATTATATAGAGTTCCATTAAACACCTGTACATGGGCTTAAATTTAAGGTAAAAGCTAACTCGGAAAAAATGTGCGTTGACGATCAAAAGTATTGAACAGGGGAGATAAATCCAGAATTATAATTCAGCTAAAATGAGTTGTCTAACTTAAACTGCTCGTGACTTTGTTGATTTATTGGGCTTTTATCTTATCTGCATTTTTAAGCAGTATTATATTAATCAGTGTATGGTTAATGACGTCAGAAAAAGATGTGTACGGAAAAAGTTGGAGATGATGCGAATGCCATGTGGTGTGGGTTCGTACAAGCGTACCTTTGTTATATACCAGGCTGTTGGTGTTTCTCATGCATTACTAACTTTGAAATACGTTTAAACGTCTCTTGATTTAGCCAAAATTAACATTGCATGATATTTTAAGAAAACAAAGTACAGTCAAACTTGTATTCAGCAGCCACCCAAGGGACAGCCTCAAATTGGCCGCTTAAGACAAGTTGGCTGCTTAACACAAATATGACATTATTGGCCGTTTGTCCATTAATATGATTGTGTATGTTTATAAAAAGTATTACTATAAAGAAAATCTACTGCAATGAATTGTTTAAATAGAGATTTAATACTACAACATAATTGCTTCTGG
This sequence comes from Sinonovacula constricta, assembly GCA_007844125.1. Classification (NCBI taxonomy): domain Eukaryota; kingdom Metazoa; phylum Mollusca; class Bivalvia; order Cardiida; family Solecurtidae; genus Sinonovacula; species Sinonovacula constricta. Next base: position 40,919,699 of record CM017570.1, read on the forward strand.
AATGTCAGCTAATGACTTAGAATATCAGAAATTGCTCATTGAATCAAAGAAAAAAATGCTCCTTTATTAGTAGTAAATTAGTAAATTTTGACTAAACTAAGTTTCGAATTTATGTAATCAATAGAAAGGAGACCAACTAAGCCCGAATGCTGTAATAATGGTTTTATCTTAATAAATTACAATACAGAAACAATGTTTTATAATGTTCTTTCGAAATGTTTGTAAAAATATAACGAAAAAGACGACTAATATATTAAGACATTATAGTCTGAAACATTAATTATTCTTACATGACAAGATCACAAAATATTGTCTCTAATGTTCTAATTTATGTAAAAAGTGCAATGTAACCACTCACTCATGATTGTAAACATGTATTTCCTATCTGCGCCACGCTGCACAGTTAGCTATTTTTAAACTAAAAACACCACTAGAGCACATACTATTGGGAACAAGTTTTATCATCATCTGGGTAATCAGATCTGACGTCGATATCTATATTTAACAGAAATTCACATTGTGTTTATTTATAGATGTGGAAAACATGTACATTAAGGGCAATTTTTCTTTATCAAAATCTACCAATTGAAGTCGAGTGCAAAAGGAGTTTCGACTACACAACACAAGTTCAACATTAGGACGCGAGTTGGCACGGATTACCAATCTATAAATAGAATGCACTGTTTGAACTGGTCAGGGTTCGTGTGTACTTTTAAATTTAGTGTTTCTTTTCGCCATAATCAAGATATTCGTATTTGTGATATACCATTTTAAAGATATTTAACTGACGATTATGATATGATTACACATATATGATCATAATATATCTAGTGATAATTCAGTGGTAATGGCACATTAAGAAAAAATGCATTATATTTATAATCATCCATGGCATGTAATGTAGACATGCAATTAATGTCGGCCAATATTTTCACGTATCTACTTTTTCTACAAACTTTATGAATCGGTTCAATGTTCGTACATTTTATCTCTTAGGTCTGCCAGCCCAGTTTCAACCCCCATGGTGCATTCTCTTTCATTTAACTGCAAACATCCTAATTTAACTGAAGTGATCCGAAATGTCAAAATTCTATTCATGGTGCACAGAATGGAGTTCGAATCCACGTCCTTCTTCTCCGTTATCTGGTGCTCTACCAGAGCAGACATCTTTTAACATTCTTTATTTCTAGCAAGGCATCATTTGGACAAAACCACTAGTACATAGTCTGTTCCCGCTGCCATGGAAGTAAGCTGGAAAAATCCCATTACCCAGGGCAGAGATCAAACCCGGGACCTCCAAGCTCAGAAGCATGTGCTGTAGCAGTGTCTGGGGAAAGCAAACTCACTACACCACCACCTACCCGTGTTACGTACATAGAGGTGGTTTATTTAACGGTCTGCACATCCATCAGGATTTTATCGCGACCCCACCCCCATCATTTTGCCCAGGGGCGGATCCAGCGGGTGGGGTGAGGGTAGGGGTCACCAGGAGCACGTGCTCCCGCCCCCGGCAACGTCGGTAATGATTATATCATGGACGAGCTTTTCGTTAATTGTGTGCTGCAAAGGGGCATAACTCATTTTTAACTCCGCTGAACTTGCGATTATGTCCCAAATCTATCATTGAAAGATATTAATTATGATATGTCCCCAAAATATCATTGAAAGATATAATTTAAGATATCTCAATTCATATGTTCACGATTTTGTAGACAGATTGTGCCCCCCCCCCCCTGAGAAGGTACCTCTGGGTCCGCCCATGTTGCACAAGCATAACTTCAAAGGGTTTTAGTCAATGTCTCTAAAGTGGGCTTTCCTATTAGGTACTTAATTTCGGGTACCTGTTTTATAAGGGTATAAAAAGGTTTAATTGAGTATTTTTCCCTTAGAATATGTTAATTATATTGCTTGTGAATGTCACTTTGTAACATTATTTGAGATTATATTTTGTCTTTGACATTAAAAATAATATTGTTAAACTCATATCTCCCCCATAATCCTATCCCCGGGGCCGACCGCCCACTAAACCATTTTCTTCTGTCGTACATAACTAACATATCCATAGAGGAAAGTGTCTTGCTGGTAGAGTAAAACGTTCGTAATATTAGTGAAAATACTAAGTTGGGTGGGGTGGGGGATGAATGCGTGGCGTGTGCGTGGGGGTTGTGTTATATATATCTTTACACCTCCACAATACATAAAAACAACATACAAAATACGTAAGAGAAATAAGTGGAACAACAGGTTAGACAAGAATTGTTGCAAAATTAAAGAACATAGTTAACAAAAGTATATTGTTCAGAATAAAGATAGGACAGAGACAGACAGATACAGAGAGAAAGACAGAGAGAGAGATACAGAGAGTGAGACAAAGAGAGAGGTACAGAGACAGAGAGGGAGAGAGAGAGAGAGAGAGAAAGAGAGGAAAGAGAGAGAGATTGACAGAAACAGAGAGACATAACATTTATTATGATTTTATAATGATCAACATGATGGATAAGTTCGCAATTGTCCAATCTTTTAAAAGAAATCAAAGAAAAAGCTAGATGCAACTTATAGGAGAGGAAAAACATGTATTAAACTTGCGACATGACAAGATATCGCTGAAAGCAGATGAAAAGATAGTACAGGAAAGTTTTCAGGTGCAATATGTGTAAAACATAGATAAATATCACTACGAAAGAAATGTTTGTCTACCTTTAACCACACGATGCAGTCAATATCATTTTTGACAAGTTTAACACCATTTCAAATACATTGTCTAATAAACAATTTGGCCACCACTATTTCTTTTCGCCTTTTTAGGTGTGATTTTACGGTGAGAATGTTAAATATCCTAAACTCTCATTTATTTAATTAATTTTTGAATAATTGTGTGTCTACGTTTTACTCAGGAACACTATATCATAACTAGAGATTAAGTTACGAAAGCAGTCGTTTTCCATCTTTTCCTGAGAATAGTAAGTTAATATTGGAAATAATGGTGATACTAATGATATAAGAAGGCAGACTCGATGGTTGGTATTGTCGGTCTTGATTGTAATGGCGACACAAACTTTTACAGTTTTCAGGTATCTACTGACAGGATTAAGATATTATATAAAATGTACGGATCTAGCGGGAGGTGGGGGGAGATTGGGAATTAAAAATACCTTCGGTATTACAGGATGTGTCACATCTCTAAAGCACTTAAAGTAATATTTTACACATGTATGATACAGATAAAACGAATTAGCACGTACAAACGCTTAAAATTCTTGAAAACGCAATGAAATTAAACAATTTGTGTAAAAATTAATTTGCTATGAGAGTCTGTCAAGTATCTGAAATGCAGGAGATGGCATTCCTCCTGTGGGACCATGCCCGTAGTCTCACAACACGCACCATGGTACTCGCTCTGTTTTATCGCTCCTACCATGGCATGAACAAATAAGATTGAGTATTATCTCGGTCACCGAAAATACAAATAGTTTGGACTAAATGATTTTATAGCAGTTTCTGAAATGCAGAAAATGTTTCTATTTAGCAGCTACATTTCAAACAAACAGACGTCCCAAGAGCGGCATGGCTTAATAAGAGCCCTCATAAACAAAAACAATCCTGGCTCCGCTTCTGTATGAAACAAATACCTATTTGAAAGTTTGGTTTCGCTTTTGGGGTCAATCTGGCGAAGGTCATCGTTGTTCAGAATATATTTCACAACATGCTATCACAATGATGGCAGCTCTCTATTTAAGCATGACCCTTGTATGTGAAAATATTGTTTGTGGAACAATAAACGGCTCTTTCTTTTTAAAGTATATTCTACTAGAGGTAGTGATTTCCTCATTTGGTTAATACGTGGTCATTACTCTACGCTAGATCTGTACAGTTATCTAATGTTACCTACGCCGTGGGTGGGTATTTGAGGTAACGCTAAACTGAATGAATTTGTGTTTTAATCTTTAGGAAAAATCTAAACGTAAGAAACTACCTTTACTGTTTGTGTGAGAACCACAAACCATAAATCTATTTTCACATAAAGAACCAATATCCAATTTGCCGCACAGCTGATACCAACTAATCTATATGTTAGATAATCATGACATACAATTCACAATTAATAGCACGTGTTCAAACATTGTTAATATATCACATCGTGACAGACGGTAAACAAAACGCTTTCCTTTGTGTTGTAAGATACAATCGATACAATAAGCTTTACATTTTACCCAGAACTTGCACACTGCATTCATCTTATAAGAAGCATTGCCAAACACTTGTTATCGCGTACATGTTTACAAACTGGTGTAAACATTCCATTCGTCTCGCGACAAAATATGACGTCATAATTTTTTGCAAAACATAACTTGTTGAGCGTTCACGAAGTTTATTCAGTGCGAAAAGGATTTTGTGATGGATTTGAAGAAAGAGTGACTTAAGATGGCTTGTAAAGTATAAGTTTGAAAATTATATTATAATTATATTATTACTTTTAAATTTATATATTATAATAATACCTCATGCTTATGTAAGATAAAAATACTGTTTGAAAACCATGGTTCAAAATTTCATCTCTGTTTTGTAAATGGCTAGTTGTAAACAATTACATGTTGCCCAGTTCATGTGAGTCTACTGTAAATTTAATCTCTTATCGAATGTGCAAGCAAGAAAAATCATGTTTTTGTTTAAATGTTTTTCGTCTTTTATATATGTTTCACTTGTTAAAACGAAATGTCCATGTGTATTTACATTTCTGCACTTTCAGACACAAAAAGCGACTATCCCCCGTAATGAAACGAGCCAGGAGGCGAGCAAGCGAAAGTGTAACGTTACAGATCTTTATTTCCCAGTGGATATTGAGTCGTGTTATTTCCATACAGTGTACCTGTCACTGGCATGCTGCCGACCATAAACAACTGACGTTGCCATTCTACTAGATCTAGTAAATGTTTGATGTTTATTATAAAATGTTTGCCTGGTCTATAATTCCATATTATAACTTAGATTGTAGTGTGGACGATTATTACGATTATTGCGTTAACCTCGTTTACTCTATCGCATGCAATCTGACCAAACTTGGCTCAAGACATCAGCACTTTACTTGTTTGTTTTCCTTCCATCTGTTTTCAGTTTGAATTAGCATGAATACATGCAATTATATGATTCCGATTTGTACGTGTACAATGTTTTTCTGAACTAGATTTCTTCAGTTCCAGGTTGCCTACGGATCTACCCAAAACTACATGCATAGCTCAGTGAGTTTGACCCTGACCATGAAAACAGGAAATGTACAGTTCAGTATTTTCGGGTGATGATTGAATGGTTTTGTTCTGATATTTAGCCCAGTGACAAGCCAGCAAAACGACAATGAAATAGCTGACTTTGCCATGTTATTAGCAGTTGTTTACATTTTCCATTTTAATGTTTACCTGCCCTACATTTCTTTTTTTGTAGATTGCTGTGTGGATTGTTATTCCGCTGGTAATGTTTATTTCACCGTATACAAACTGACCGAACTTCTGACAGGACATCAACACTTTATGTGTGTTTATTATCACTTTTTCAGGTTTCATCATAATTCACGTTAATGACTACAGACGTGTATTTTGACACCAACACAATCTGTACAATGTTTAAATCCTGTCTACATTTCTCTATTTCCAGGTTGCCTTTTATTCTACCCAAGTCGACGTGTACAACGCTGTTAGTCTGACCCGGACACGAACCATTGAGTTGGGACATTACACCTCCAGGATCGCTTGTCACGGCGGGCTACTGTACTGTGCTACTGGTGGGTTGCGTGACATCTTGTACGTACACGACGTGAGTGACGGCAGGAAGCTGCGAGAGATCCGCCTCAATAAATGTAACATCTCAGGCATCGCCGTGAACGTTCCCGGGGACCGACTCTATGTGACTAACTGGTGGAGTGGTCTGTTATGTGTAAACATGGACGGGCAGCAGATATTCCATCTCTCCCTGGCGGATCTCGGACTGTCTGAGGCCCGGGGTGTGACCACTGACCATCATGGCCACGTGCTTGTCTGTGGCTGTAAGTCAAACAACGTAGTCAAGGTGACCGAGGATGGTCACGTGGTAGGAGAAATATTGTCCGGGAGAGATGGAATCAAGCGTCCGGTCTGCCTCAGTTACGATGTGAGTAGAAGTCAGTTGTGTGTTGGAGGTGGGAGTGATCATATTCTGACCGTGGAATGGAAGTAAAGTAAATATTAAATATTGCTAGACATTTATATATTGCTGGACATTTTGTTTATTATTTGTGATTTACTTTTGTTGTTGATTGTGACATTTTGTTAATTAGTGACACGTTATAAATTTTGGAAGATAAAATTTTCTGCAGAGCAATCTTGCGACAAAACTGTTTAATAATTCTATTCTTTAGTAAACATTTGCATATTGCATATTGATCCGACCAATAATGTTTATTTAAATCCAGTTTGCTGTTTTCATCCAAGTTCGCATATTTTTTACATCGGCATTAAAACTAGTTCGCCATTAAGCATAACACGATGACGATGACGTCATATAACAATATGACGTCATCACATGCATATTATATAACATGTATTCCCGCAAAATCAGCAAAGAGATTTAAAATCAACAAATGCAATTGTCATCAATCGATACAATTCAATTTCATCTTTAGATGTTACATATAGTTTTAGCAGTATCTAGAATAAATAATACACGTACTATATCTTCTTAAGTCTCTTAAGGTTATTGATTATATAATATTAGCTGCACTTATGTAGCACACAGTAAAAATGTAAATATATACTTTCTGTTTGCTTTGGTGATATTTTTTTTCAGCTATTAACCAAATTAATATTATATTATCGATATTATGAACTATTCTATTAATGCCTGTGTTTGTCATGAATTCAAATTATAAACTATTCTCATGTTTTTGTTTGTCATTCTGTCACTGAAATCCCTATGACCCCCAAACAAGAATAAAGATGTACCAAGTATAAACTTCAGACAGTTTTGCCATTTGATACATAATAATTTGATAATTTAATACATTATGTGAATTAAATAAATAATGATAATAATAATACGCTTAAAGAACACCTTATGTGCAAGACGATCTTTCTTCAACTTATGTTCCAAAATGTCTGCTTCCTTCAATTTGACAATATAAATGTGTGAATAATTATTACTTTCAAAGCAATATTAAAAGTCACAATTTACCTTATTACAAAATTTTAAATTCCAAACTAACCGTTCGAAGCTGACCGCCTAACCCGCTGGCTGTGCATAAAAGCCCTATAGGGTTGATTACACTAAATACCGACCGGAAGTAGAATGTGTAGAGTAGCGGCCAAGCTCGCCCACTGGCTGATAAGCCCCGCGCGGCTAAGCCCGCCCATTGGCTGATAATCCCCGCCTCTCTAATCATAAAAGATTATTGTATGCATGTATTGAAGGTAGTTGTTGTCGGAGAATGTATGTGTGAGCATCTGAATAAAAGTGTAAACCATCCTTCGGGTCTTGTATTGCCATCCCGTAAGGGTCTGTATATAAACAACAACAACATTACATGCAGGACTTTTTCTCTTTAGTAACAGTCTGATGCTATGTTTTGGCATTAAATTTTCTATTTTGAAGATAACCTTAACCTTTTTGTGTCAAAAGGAAGCTGAGGCCATGTAGAATAAAAAGAAAGCAAAAATCTTGAACCTCTATGCACAATAATGCACTGATCCACTTTTACAGAAAGTACGTATTACATTCAAATTTAGGAGTTACCGACTGGCAATTTCAGAATACTATAAATCTTGAGAAAAAGTATGTTTAACGTATTTTCCTGAGACCATGGATTGGTTTAAAACAAAATAAAAAGCAAAACTCGACACCATATAAAAGATTTTCCAAGATGAAAAAGTTTCAAAATGGTTATATCAACTATATATCTATAAAATTGCACATATGCCGCAGCCTCAGATTACACAATTACTTATTGTTCAGATAGTATTTTTCTTGAGCATAGTACATTTCTTTCTTTCTCAGTATCTTATTGTTTATTTTCAGTTATTTTGAAAGTTACAGACACAAAAATAAAGATAAAAATGAATAAATAAAATTGAACGCCGTTAACCGAATTAGGACCCGTATTTAATCGGATTAAGAAAGCAAGCAAAGCAAACTTTACCCACATGCAAATTTCAGTTCCAGATATAGGCGTCGCGCTCCAGCGCGTCGCCAATAATATACAACAATCAGGTCCGGATCCAGAATGTTTTAGCTTGGGGTGGGGTAGGAGGTGGTGTAAACCAACTAGAACTTGACGGACGGACAAAATGTCTCCCGGACAAAATACCTTCCAGTCATTCCTTTATAGGCAGACAAAATCCTTTCCTTAAATTTTCTTAGGCGTACAAAATCAGCACCCACCCCCACACAGACCCCTCGTAATTTTTCACTGGCGAACAACCCCAAACCCCGTCCGTAATGTTTAAAAGCAATAATTCTGAATACGCTTTGGGTGAATGGGGGTACATGCTCCCCCATAAAATTTGTGTTTCTAGAATGTCTCACATGCGTTCTGAATCCACACACACACAAAAATCTGGACGTCGCCAGTATGAACATAAATGGGTCCGTGCGATATAATAAAAATTAACAAAACAACTTATACACATTTTATGGGATGGGATGGGATTAGCCGGCATTTTTGCCGATACTGCGCAGCGATATTTCTATCATTACAGCACAGGGGCACTTATGAGGTGCCCAGGGACTGACGCCCCCGGCCGGTCCATTATACTGACACCGACGAGTCAGGCGTAATGCTGTCCCAGTAGCCCCGAGCGTTAGGAGGGAAGCCACTACTACCAACTTTAAAGTCTTTGGTATGACCCGGCCGGGGTTCGAACCCACGACCTCCCGATCCACAAGCCGACACATTTTATGTAAATCATTTAGTGCAGTATATGCGTAAGAAAAATATATCTACGGTAAATATTGACACTTAAGCAACAGTTTTCCAGCATTCTGATAATTAAATTATTATTTGCACTTAAAGCTGGACAAAGTATAGTTAAATATTTAAAAAAAAGAAGGTATTTTCTGGTTAGTAAATTGTAGATGTTTTAGAAAGGCGACACAAGGAACATTTTAAGGCAACAACAAAAAGTACAGATATTGTAAAATAAGTTAACTATAAATGGCGATTACCCGCAGCTACAAATCACTAGAGTGTAAATCATTATCATAAAATCACCAATATAGTTTCCTTATTTTATTTTTCTTTAAATGCAACTCTATATAAACATATTAATGTTTATTGATATTAAAGATATTGGTTTAACAACTACGTGCAAGGTTCATTAAACCAATCCTTATATACTAGGTTCTGCTTATATCTTTTTTATTTTTGTTCGCTTGGATATTACATATTGCATTTTTTTCTTGTTGAAATGTTCCATGTCAGAATCATTCTTAAAGTTGTAAGACCTTAACCATAAATATATTTTTATTTTTCACATACAAAAATCTGATGTTACTTTTAAATATCACCGGGAAAAGTTTCTTTGATTGCAGTGAAAGTCTACGGCGTGCTTGATTTTGGATGCAAGGTGACAAACATTCCTAACTCCTCGGCTGATCAAGCAGTTCACATCACAGGGATAAGTAGAGTTTGAACATATATATTTATAATATTAACTATAGATATCTTTGTTCAAAAACTCTACTTATCCCTGTGGTTCACACGACCACCGAGGAGTGCCGATAAAGCTCGTTATTTGGGCAACTGAAAGCAAATGCTGTACACACATTGGATCCAGATGGCCTCAGGGGTCTGGTTAGTAGTGCCCCTGGGGGCCGGAGAGACCAAAATTACTGCTCAGACAGCTAAGAAGCCGGGAGCTTGTGGACCGAGATTCGGGGATTACCTCTACACGCTCTACACAAGCCAGTCCCGTCAAGCCCGTTTCTGAGGAAATATATTATATAAAACTTGTATGTTCGGGCCAGTAAGGGTGGCGGTGCAAGCCCCCCCCCCCCACCCTGGATAATCCGGGCCTGTGATATACACTTCTGAATACCAACCTGAAGGTGGATTCCCTTTAATAGCCCTATATGTATAAAATACTGAAATTTCTAACCACCTACATTCACAGGTTTCCAATAAAGCGCCCTATATGATAAACAAGAAAAGTCGTTGATGCGAAGCATCAAAGGCGACGCAAAAGGTGGAAGAGATAGAGATTAAAACAATATGGGAGCAAGTAACAAAAATATTTTAAAAGTTATGGTTTTTATTTTGAAAGTTTTTTAGTATACCATAAATCTCGAGAAAAAATATGTATAACTTATATTCCTGGCACCATAGAATGGTTAAAACAAAATAAAAAGCAAAACCCTACACCATTAATTAGGCGTTCTAAGATGTAACATATGTAGATGTAACACGAGTAGCAAAAAAGTTGCAAAATTATTATAATTAACTATAAAACTAAAGTGTGCAAGCAGAAATTGCAAATGAGCAGCAGTCTCACATTACACAAATAAGAATTGTTCAGATAGTATTTACTCGAACGTAGTATGTTTTTTTCTTTCTCAATCTCTTATTGTTAATTTTCAAAGTTATACTGAAAGCTACATACAAAAATTAAACATAAAAATAAATAAATAAAAAAAAATTCAACGCCGTTTGGCAAATTAGGACCAGTATTTTACCAGGTTTAGAAAGTCTGCAAAAAAACAAAAAAAAAACTTGCCCCGTGTGCAAATTTCATTGAGCATTCCATATATAGGCGTCGCTCTCCAGCGCGTGATGAGATTTTCTTTTACTTGTATTTCTCACTCTTTCATCCAAAAGCATTAAATACAATTGTTTTTTTTTTTACTCTGAATAATGATGATTGTTGTAATGATGATGATGATACTGAGGAGGAGCAAGAGGAGGAGGGATTGTGGTGATAACATAGCGATAATGGTCTTGGGTTTATCTTTATTCTATAAACTCTAGATAAACAGTTTGATAAAACCTTCACGTAAACGATTTCAGAGCAAAAAAGTTAAAATACCTGGTTTGCGTGGAAGTTACAAACAAATAATAAATACAAATAAATATAAAAAAAGAACACCATTTACCGAATTAGGACCCGTATGTTGAGAACGTGTAAATCGCGGAACTTTCGAAATTCGGAACACATCGCCCATTTTCGCTCGCCTAGAGAGACGAAAATGGTCGAGGAGATCCGCTCGCAAGTGCATTTTTATAGCATCGCCAATAACTGATCAATGATCCTAATCAATAATAAAAATATACGAATAACCAATAGTTTTAATAATATTTATAAACATATTAATACAAAGAACAACTTTACATGTAATAATACTGCATACTCGCTGTAGTTATTGGCAAGATGTAGTTGTTGGCAAAGAACGTCATTTACCGAAATAGGACCCGTACGTTGCGAATGTGTAAATCGAGAAACTTCCGGAATTCGGAACGCCTTGTCCATTTTCCCGCGATAATCTCTAGCTAGAACGAGAATGTCCGAGGACATCCGCTCGCATATACAAAATTTTCAGTGGTGGTTCCACTAAATACCGACCGGAAGTAGAATGTGTGACGTGGACTTTTTCTGTTTAGTAACAGTCTGTTGCTATGTTTTGGCATTAAATTTCCTATTTTGAAGGTAATCTGAACCTTTTGGTATCAAAAGGAAGCTGAAACTATGTAGAATTCAAAGAACGCAAAAGTCTTTAACCCCTATGCACAATAATGGACTGATCCACTTTTACAGGAAGTACATATTTCATTGAAATTTGGCGGTTACCGACTGGCAATTTGGCGGTATGCGCAGTCTATGAAGCTGAACCTTCTTACAAGTTGCAAAAGTTGCCTTATTTCTGGGTCTTTCTGATAGACAATAAATAGCTCATTTCACCTATATATGGTTATGAGGGTCCATCATAACTTGGTCATGGTGCAATTTGTTTCCATCTTTTCGCGATTCACTATAGAATATAGAACAAACTTATTTAGTGTCGTCTAACCTTCAGCATCCAGCGCGTCGCCAATAATATTCAATAATGTACTCTGACCAACTAACATCGTGACTTTTCAATTAAAGTCATCAATATAATATACAATAGACACGTCTAAGGACTATCTTCATAGCTTGACTTGTAATTACCATCTGAATACAATATATAAAGACGTGTAGAAAACTTTACTAATGTGGGCCCCCATTATATACCGCCATTCAATATATTAAAGACATGTCCAATAATCGTTCATATGTAATATACCGTACATATTGATAGGTCTGACCACCTATTCTTGCAATCCTTGCTAGTTTTCCATACCAGACCTTTTGATGGTTTTCCATAACAGACCTTTATAAAACATATAATAGTCATGTCTGACCATCTGTATTTGCTGGCTTTCCATAACAGACCTTTATAAAACATATAATATTCATGTCTGACCATCTGTCCTTGCTGGTTTTCCATAATAGACCTTTATAAAACATATAATAGCCATGTCTGACCATCTATCCTTGCTGGTTTTCCATACCAGACCCTTTAACAGTTTTTCCATAACAGACCTTTATAAAACATATAATAGCCATGTCTGACCATCTATCCTTGCTGGTTTTCCATAACAGACCTTTATAAAACATATACTATTCATGTCTGACCATCTGTCCTTGCTGGTTTTCCATAACAGACCTTTATAAAACATATAATATTCATGCCTGATCATCTGTCCATGCTGGTTTTTCATAACAGACCTTTATAAAACATATAATAGCCATGTCTGACCATCTGTCCTTGCCAGTTTTCCATAACAGACCTTTATAAAACATATAATAGCCATGTCTGACCATCTGTCCTTGCTGGTTTTCCATAACAGACCTTTATAAAACATATAATAGTCATGTCTGACCATCTGTCCTTGCTGGTTTTCCATAACAGACCTTTATAAAACATATAATAGCCATGTCTGACCATCTATCCATGCTGGTTTTCCATAACAGACCTTTATAAAACATATAATAGCCATGTCTGACCATCTGTCCTTGCTGGTTTTCCATAACAGACCTTTATAAAAACATATAATAGCCATTTCTGACCATCTGTCCATGCTGGTTTTCCATAACAGACCTTTATAAAACATATAATAGTCATGTCTGACCATCTGTCCTTGCTGGTTTTCCATAACAGACCTTTATAAAACATATAATAGCCATGTCTGACCATCTGTCCATGCTGGTTTTCCATAACAGACCTTTATAAAACATATAATAGTCATGTCTGACCATCTATCCTTGCTGGTTTTCCATAACAGACCTTTATAAAACATATAATAGCCATGTCTGACCATCTGTCCTTGCTGGTTTTCCATAACAGACCTTTATAAAAACATATAATAGCCATTTCTGACCATCTGTCCATGCTGGTTTTCCATAACAGACCTTTATAAAACATATAATAGTCATGTCTGACCATCTATCCATGCTGGTTTTCCATAACAGACCTTTATAAAACATATAATAGCCATGTCTGACCATCTGTCCTTGCTGGCTTTCCATAACAGACCTTTATAAAAACATATAATAGCCATTTCTGACCATCTGTCCATGCTGGTTTTCCATAACAGACCTTTATAAAACATATAATAGTCATGTCTGACCATCTGTTCTAGCTGGTTTAGCATAACAGACCTTTATAAAACAAATAATAGTCATGTCTGACCATCTAACCTTGCTGGTTTTCCATAACAGACCTTTATAAAACATATAATAGCCATGTCTGACCATCTGTCCTTGCTGGTTTTCCATAACAGACCTTTATAAAACATATAATAGTCATGTCTGACTATCTGTCCTTGCTGGTTTTCCATAATAGACCTTTATAAAAACATATAATAGCCATTTCTGACCATCTGTCCATGCTGGTTTTCCATAACAGACCTTTATAAAACATATAATAGTCATGTCTGACCATCTGTCCTTGTTGGTTTTCCATAACAGACCTTTATAATACACATTATAGTCATGTCTGACCATCTATTCTTGCTAATTTTCCATAACATACCTTTATAAAACATATAAAAGTCATGTCTGACCATCTGTCCTTGCTGGTTTTCCATAACAGACCTTTATAAAACATATAATTGCCATGTCTGACCATCTGTCCTTGCTGGTTTTCCATAACAGACCTTTATAAAACATATAAGAGTCATGTCTGACCATCTATCCTTGCTGGTTTTCCATAACAGACCTTTATAAGACAATATTAGTCATGTCTGACCATCTGTCCTGGATAGTTTTCCATAACAGACCTTTTTAAAACATTAAAAAGTCATGTCTGACCATCTATCCTTGATGGTTTTCCATAACAGACTTTCACAAAAAAATATAATAATCATGTCTTAAGAGATACCCTTGCTGGTTTTCCAAAACAGATCTTTATAAAACATATAAGTCATGTCTGACCATCTGTCCTTGCTGGTTTTCCATAACAAACCTTGATAAAACATATAATAGACATGTCTGACCATCTGTCCTTGCTGGTTTTCCTTAACAGACCTTTATTAAATATATAATAGCCATGTCTGACCATCTGTCCTTGCTGGTTTTCCATAACAGACCTTTATAAAACATATAATAGTCATGTCTGACCATCTATCCTTGCTGGTTTTCCATAACAGACCTTTATAAGACGTATAATAGCCATGTCTGACCATCTGTCGTAGCTGGTTTTCCATAATAGACCTTTATTGAACATATAATAATCATGTCTGACTATCTGTCCTTGCTGGTTTTCCATAATAGAGCTTTTTAAAACAAACTAGTCATGTCTGACCATCTGTCCTTGATGGTTTTCCATAACAGACCTTAATAAAACATATAATAGTCATGTTGGACCATCTATCCTTGCTGGCTTTCCATAACAGACCTTTATGAAACACATTATAGTCATGTCTGACCATCTATCCTTGCTGGTTTTTTTCATAACAGACCTTTATAAAACATATAATAGTCATGTCTGACCATCTGTCCTTGATGGTTTTCCATAAAAGACCTTATAAAACATATAAAAGTCATGTCTGACCATCTGTCTTTTCTGGTTTTCCATAAAAATACCTTTATAAAACACATAAAAGTCATGTCTGACCATCTGTCCTTGCTGGTTTTCCATAACAGACCTTTATAAAACATATAATAGTCATGTCTGACCATCTGTCCTTGCCGGTTTTCCATAACAGACCTTTATAAAACATATAATAGTCATGTGTGACCATATGTCCTTGCTGGTTTTCCATAATAGACCTTTATAAAACATATAATAGCCATGTCTGACCATCTGTCCTTGCTGGCTTTCCATAACAGACCTTTATAAAAACATATAATAGCCATTTCTGACCATCTGTCCATGCTGGTTTTCCATAACAGACCTTTATAAAACATATAATAGTCATGTCTGACCATCTGTCCTAGCTGGTTTAGCATAACAGACCTTTATAAAACAAATAATAGTCATGTCTGACCATCTAACCTTGCTGGTTTTCCATAACAGACCTTTATAAAACATATAATAGCCATGTCTGACCATCTGTCCTTGCTGGTTTTCCATAACAGACCTTTATAAAACATATAATAGTCATGTCTGACTATCTGTCCTTGCTGGTTTTCCATAATAGACCTTTATAAAAACATATAATAGCCATTTCTGACCATCTGTCCTTGCTGGTTTTCCATAATAGACCTTTATAAATCATATAGTTGTCATGTCTGACCATCTGTCCTTGCTGGTTTTCCATAACAGACCTTTATAAATCATATAATAGTCATGTCTGACCATCTGTCCTTGCTGGTTTTCCATAACAGACCTTTATAAAACATATAGTTGTCATGTCTGACCATCTGTCCTTGCTGGTTTTCCATAACAGACCTTTATAAAACATATAATAGTCCTGTGTGACCATCTGTCCTTGCTGGTTTTCCATAATAGACCTTAAAAATATATAGTAGACATGTCTGACCATTTATCCTTGCTGGTTTTCCATAACAGACCTTTATAAAATATATAGTAGTCATGTCTGACCCTCTGTCCTTGCTGGTTTTTCATAATAGACCTTTATAAAACATAACAGTCATGACTGACCATCTATTCTTGCTGGTTTTCCATAATAGACCTTTATAAAACAAATAATAGTCATGTCTGACCATCTGTCCTTGCTGGTTTTCCATAATAGACCTTTAGAAAACAAATAATAGTCATGTCTGACCATCTGTCCTTGCTGGTTTTCCATAATAGACCTTTATAAAACATATAATAGCCATGTCTGACCACCTGTCCTTGCTGGTTTTCCATAATAGACCTTTATAAAACATATAATAGCCATGTCTGACCATCTGTCCTTGCTGGTTTTCCATAACAGACCTTTATAAAACATATAATAGCCATGTCTGACCATCTGTCCTTGCTGGTTTTCCATAATAGACCTTTATAAAACATATTATAGTCATGTCTGACCATCTGTCCTTGCTGATTTTCCATAACAGACCTTTATAAAACATATTATAGTCATGTCTGACCATCTATCCTTGCTGGTTTTCCATAACAGACCTTTATAAAACATATAATAGCCATGTCTGACCATCTGTCCTTGCTGGTTTTCCATAATAGACCTTTATAAAACATATTATAGTCATGTCTGACCATCTGTCCTTGCTGGTTTTCCATAACAGACCTTTATAAAACATATAATAGCCATGTCTGACCATCTGTCCTTGCTGGTTTTCCATAATAGACCTTTATAAAACATATAATAGTCATGTCTGACCATCTATCCTTGCTGGTTTTCCATAATAGACCTTTATAAAACATATTATAGTCATGTCTGACCATCTATCCTTGCTAGATTTCCATAATAGACCTTTATAAAACATATTATAGTCATGTCTGACCATCTATCCTTGCTGGTTTTCCATAACAGACCTTTATAAAACATATAATAGCCATGTCTGACCATCTATCCTTGCTGGTTTTCCATAAAAGACCTTTATAAAACATATAATAGTCATGTCTGACCATCTATCCTTGCTGGTTTTCCATAATAGACCTTTATGAAACATATAATTGGCATGTCTGACCATCTATCCTTGCTGGTTTTTCCATAACAGACCTTTATAAAACATATAATAGCCATGTCTGACCATCTGTCCTTGATGGTTTTCCATAATAGACCTTTATAAAAACATATAACAGTCCTGTCTGACCATCTATCCATGCTGGTTTTCCATAATAGACCTTAAAAAATATATAGTAGTCATGTCTGACCATTTATCCTTGCTGGTTTTCCATAACAGACCTTTATAAAACATATAACAGCCATGTCTGACCATCTGTCCTTGATGGTTTTCCATAATAGACCTTTATAAAAACATATAATAGTTCTGTCTGACCATCTATCCATGCTAGTTTTCCATAATAGACCTTAAAAAATATATAGTAGTCATGTCTGACCATCTGTCCTTGCTGGTTATCCATAAAACATCTATATAAAACATATAATAGTCATGTCTGACCAGCCGTCCTTGCTGGTTTTTCATAACAGACCTTTATAAAACATATGATAGTCATGTCTGACCATTTGTCCTTGCTGGTTTTCCATAATAGACCTTAAAAAATATATAGTAGTCATGTCTGACCACCCGTCCTTGCTGGTTTTCCATAACAGACCTTTATAAAACATATAATAGTCAAGTCTGACCATCTATCCTTGCTGGTTTTCCATAACAGACCTTTATAAAACATATAATAGTCATGTCTAACCATCTATCCTTATGATAATAATGTCTGACCCAGGAGTGGATCTGGAATGTTTTGCGGGGGTGGGGGGGTGGGGGGCGTATGAATCAAGGTCTATTCAACTTTATCGCAGTTAATATTAGATATATATATACAAAGTGATCCTAACTTTGACCTAAGCAGTCAAAGGACAACACTTACTTAAAAACCTTATTTTTTAAGTTGACATGTATGTGTTTTCACAACTCTACTCGTTTACCCGGTGTGTGTGTGCC
Source organism: Sinonovacula constricta (assembly GCA_007844125.1). Lineage (NCBI taxonomy): Eukaryota > Metazoa > Mollusca > Bivalvia > Cardiida > Solecurtidae > Sinonovacula > Sinonovacula constricta. Next base: position 40,937,761 of record CM017570.1, read on the forward strand.
CCCCCACCCCACACCACCTGGATCCCTACCTGGTCTTTCCATGACAACCCTTTCAAAAATGTATAAAAGGCAGGAGTGAGCACCTACCCACAATGATTTTCTGTTTTAAAACTTTTAATAATGTGACACAATAGTAGCCATCTCCGACCATCGCCTCCCATCCGTTTTCATTCAAAGCCCTCCATTTTTAATATATTATATAAAGCATAATATACTTCATAATGACGATTTCCATAATAAATATTAAAACTGTGATATAAAACGAGCTATTAATGTTATCCTTTTGTTGAATGGTCCATCAATTGGATATAATTTTACAGGTTTGTTAAATGATTATCTCTATAAACACCAGAATAAAGTAATTTTTTATTTTATTAATAATAAAATTGGATAAACGTAAATATCATACAGTAAAAACAGATAAATTCTTTACAATAATCTATTGCTACCGCAGTTTTTCACACTTCATTTAATTAGCGTGTTTGGATGTATCATTATTATCATGTTAATGTGATGTTGTGTTGTGTAAATAAAGGTTGCTTGTCAAAACTTGTACGCGTGTCTAAAATAAAATGTGCTATTGTGTTATGTATATAAAGCTAACAACTATTTATTTCATTTATTATTCAAAATTTATTGTTCTCTGTCTTCTTCATAAGCTATCGATTTAAAGTAAATAAATGTCAAACCGTCAAATTTTCAAATTATTGTACTTGTTTTATCTTATGTTCATGCACATTGTGTAATGTAAATAAAGATGACACCTATTGTTTTCCAACTGTATTTATTCGTTATCTTTTACCTTCATTTACTAATGGGAAATGTAAAAGTAAACCACATAAATGTATAGGTTAACCCAACTTTATTTTGAGAGGCATGATGCGCTTTTTACACCACCGCGAAGTGTGAAGACAAACACCCTCCAGGCAACAGAGGTGCGAAGCCCGTTTATCTATACACACAAATAGAGGTACGAAGTGACCCGTCCGAAGGTACGAAGTGACCGAAAAAAGCAGGTACGACTTGACCCGTGGTACGACTCGACCGGTTCCCCATAATGGCCCCCATGAAACAAGTAACCAACTTTGGTCTTACCACCTGCTTTCGCTAGTTTACATATTGGGGCCCTCTATATAAGTAAAGAAATATGTCTGACAAACAAGACATGTGTTGTTGTTTTTTTTTACATAAAAAGACATCTTATCAACTACATGCTCAACTCGTGTGTAAATGTACCCTTGCTGTTTTTTTAATAATAGCCCTCATTTACATTTAACAGATCAGACAACCTACATCACTGGTTGTCCATGATATTATATGTATATAATACACATCCTATTCTTTTTTACCACTTTATACTTACAAATGCTCCATTTGACATAAATTCAACTACTTTTCTTTTTTTTAACTTTTGACAGTTTAACAATCAAGTCCTATCACTAAATGCACAAACTTCTTCATTGTATACACAGTTCATCAGGTAGGCGGAGATTCGGTGTGTGCGGGAACTACCTCTGCCTTCGGTGGTGTAAATTATTCACTAGATCGTAGTGGAGAGCGTTATTATTATTATTCTACATGGACCGTATTTTTTTCCTTGTAGGTGGGGTTATGCAAATATACCTCAAAAGCGTCGGATCTTCATTGCGTGAGAAGTAGACAATTCGTTAAATTAAACACGAAAGAGCATCCAACGGCAGGTAACTCTACTTAACTATAGAACGACCTTCACCCTACATTCTATTTTCGTGAAGTCTACAACCAGGAATTACGTAGGAAGAGGTATAAAAAATGTTGTCATGATGATGGTTCTTTTACGATTTAATAAATTTGTATAAAGTTAAAACATCACTGATTATTCAGTGAACATTAAATTGTCGAATTGCAAATACAAACTTTGAGCGATCGCTTAATTTCATTACAATAGCAATCATTATTGAGGGAAAATGAAACGTCTTAATAACTGGAATGGAATTTACTAACTAGTACTAACTAGTTGTTGTAGCAATTTATCGGTTGTATAAAACTTTCTGAATAACCTTTTTTATAAAATCTGAAATAGCATTTACCAAAAGTAAAGATAACTTTGTTTAATTCATATTTGTTTTGGTTTTAACACAAGTAAATAATGGTTAACATATTATTTTATTGTATGCTTTATCTAATAGATTATTTATTTCTAATATGACAAATGCTTGAATTTTTTTAAATGCAGAAAACTTATAGTTGTAAGCGGTGATATTCTAGTGAAAAAATCAGCGGCCTCTTGTGAGTTCAATCCCCAATATACAACAAACTGGTCTGACTTTGGTTGAACTAGCTCAGTTCATAATTGATTGAATTTCTGAGATGGTGGTGAATTTTATTAAAGGGGCGCCGATGGACTAGTTACTCCACTGACTGCTTGGTTTGGGTCCCATTTAGGGAATTTCATGTGGTGGGCTGGTGGTTCTACCCAGGCAGTTGTTTGGGGTCATCTGCCACCTAAATATCATTAGCATTTAATGACAACAATTATTTGTTTTGTGATTGTTCGTTTTTGGAATACATTGCAGAGACCAATTATAATCATAATAGCAACGTCCACTGTTTTGGTGGAGGTAGGCCTAGACAAATGTCTGGGTAGAACCAGCGGCGCACTGGAACACCTTCTCAAATCCTTCACCACGAACAGAACTCAAACTCATACATTGGGAGGCTGAGCAGTCAGAGGAGTTACATATTGGCAACTCTACACCTATGTGTATTATTAGTATTATTAGTAATATTATAATTATCATGATTTAATGGTAAAGCATGACAATAATTTCCTTACTGTAAATGCTGGCACTCTGCAGCACCTTGGTTGAAGCATATCCATGTTTTCTTGTTGGGTAGAGCTAGTTCATAGGCAGTTACTTGTATATTTTGCGTGTTAGTAAGTTTTCGTTGCCTTTAAAGTTGGTATTCTACAGTTTGCCCATATCTAATTCATATAACAATAGCAAACTACTGCTTTGGTGAATTTGGGCATAATTTTAATACAAATCCATACATATTAGTGAATTTTGAACACTAACCAAATTGTTACACATAACTAATTACCCTCCCAAATAATCACTCTGAATGTCTATTCATTTTAGTTGTATTAAAAGCGGGAGAGTGGTCTCAGCTTAAAATAGATATCAATATCAAAGCAGCCTACTCTGATGACTTTATAATGTAATTTCAAAAGTAAGTGGTCACTTGGTTTTCTATGTTTTAAAAATAGCTATCTCTGAAGCTTGACTCGGATAGGAAATACTTCTTTACAATAACAAGTGGTGATGTATGCTTAACTGTCCATACAGATCTAGGTCATCAATGAACTGCATTTTGCAGGACCTTATCATGTAACAATGACTTATTTGTTTATTTGAGAAAGAAACTTTGGTCCAAACTGTCGCATACCACCTTTAACAATCAGTAAACGAGGTTGTTCAATTTAAATGAGTATTGAACGAAGTTTGAAAATATCAGCAACTACCTCGGTTAGGTTCTGTACTTTATATTTATGTAGTGAAATTAAAGAAAATTGAACTAAGTCATGTTATAACATTTGATAAAGAATGGCACTATTCCAACGTGGCAACACTTCCAAGTACTCCAGTTCTATTCGATAGACAGCAACTCCTATTTCTTAAATTGATAACTAAAATGATTAATACTATTCCTACAAACCATACAAAATTATTCCTGTATTTAAATATTTATTATTCTAAAGTTAAGAAAACGTAACACATCATGTCGAAGACCTGGCCAAAAGTGATGTATGTTTAATTTTTACTTCTCATAAGGCAAATAGGCAAGCATGCTAATGGTGTACATTGGTGAAACGGAAATTGTCTCTCATGTAAGTTTATATTCGAGGTATTCCAAACAGTAGGTAGATCCTTTTAGTTAAAATTCTTGGACTTAATCGCCTTGTCTTTTGTAGATATTGCAGTTACAGCAGTGAAATTTCTTACTTTTGCATAAATATAAGCTTAAAATCCATTTAAATATTTATAGAGATATATTATTTAAAAAAGAAAACGGAAGTGTTTGTTGAAGATGGTTAACCTGGGTATCTCAAGAAAGGCAGAAAAGTCAACATACACTTCGAAGAGCACATGCATAAAAACAGAGTAAAACTAATGAAAGGACCTACTTTCATTGAGGGATTATTCAGGGGAGATTGTTCATTAATGTCTATCATTCAAATTGGTTGATATTTTTAGATTGTTATTTATTTGCCCAGCTATCAGACCAGCTGCAGACTGAATCACTCATTCAAGACAGCACAGGTTATATATAGTGGAATATATAGTGGACAGAGACTGGACACAAGAAAACTGATCAGACTAAAAAGTCCCTAACATTAACAAGGACATGCTGATAAATGTTGTAATAATGAAGCCTGTCTGACATGAGTATATTTCTGTTTTAGGTGCAGCATAACAACATTAACAGTTTCCATATCTGCAATATGTTACCAGTGTGAGAACCTATTTGACACCAAATGGCATCGGAATTCCTAGAAAACCCAATGTCTTCAGGAGATATTATGTTTGGAACCAATCAGACGGGAGCTGGAAGGTCATGGGCGGAGCTTAAAAATGCTGTCAAGGAGACGAACAAACTTGTGAGCTCATTGGCTAGCAGAGTTCCTTCTTCATTCAAGTTTAGGACAGAGCAGACGCCACATGGGCCTGTAACTAGGTAATTATCTTTTAGCAGCCTGACCTCAGTTTGGTATCTAGGCAAGTTATACATCATTGCTGCTGGTTTTGCCCATAGTTATCCATAATATACTACTCAAGTTTGCTAAGGATCACTTTTTTGACATTAGATACTAAGTTCATATTATCATTATATAAAATGATTGCTTACAAAAAATCATTTAAATGTTGTATTTTCCATAAATGCTTTAGGTACAGGAAATTAAGTTGTGAAAGGCTTTAATTAATATTATTAGTTAATGTTATATTTATGCTTATTGTATGAAATACATAAACAAGTTTGTTTATTCTACCATAGTTTAAGATGTGGGACAGAAAACAAAACAAGCACAATTTTAAATTTTGTTTAATACTCCAATCTGGTAAATTTAAGGCTCACATTGCTCCAGATCACTCACTTCACACACAAGCGGTCCACACAAGCTTTTTACACAGAGGTATTAGGACCTCGTATGTATGTCAATTGCAGTTATCGATTTGATATGTACACTTAGCACAAGAAGCGGGTCACTACACCTTAAAGACCGGCGGCAAAAGCTCAAGTTGTAGAGCGTCAGCTTGCGGATCGGGAGGTCGTGGGTTCAAACCCGAGGCAGGTCAAATTAAAGTCTGGAAAGTTGGTAGTAGTGGCTTCCCTTCTAACGCTCGACTAAGGGGACAGCATTACCCCTGACTTGTCGGTGTCAGTATAATCGACCGGCCGGGTTCAGTTCCCGGGCACCTCATAAGTACCCCTTTGCTTTAATGATAGAAATAATGCTGCACAGTATCGGCAAAAATGCCGGCTAATCCCATCCCATCTTCTTGTCTCAACCAAATAATTTGTTTTTACCTGAACAGATCCTTTAAATTGTGGTTTATTTATGTTCTATATCTATGTGAACAGTAATGATTAACACCCCACTGGCCATGACAAAAATGTATTTCCTGTCTGAGCCACAATGCACTGTTAGCTTTTTTTTAAACAATATGACCACTTACTTTGAGATCACAATATATCATCATCAGGGTCATTGTCAATTTTTGGCAGAAATAACCATCTTGATTATTTATAGATTGGAAAGACTGAACTTTATTTCATGATTTTTACTGTCAGCTTTTAGACTAAAGTATGAGTGCACTCATATATCAAGCGGAAAGTCCTTCAAAACAATGGGAAGATTTAGTTACCTACATTTGGTATAGGTAAACTGTAAGAGGCGGGGGGGAGCACATGAAGCTGAGTGGTTAGAGTCGCTGACTTGCAACTTCTCTGCCCCTCATCGGGTGAGTTCGAGGCCTGTCGAGGCAAGAACTTTCATGTGGGGAGGTTTTCCAGCTACCCTTCATTGTGCCAGTGGTTTTACCCAGACATAAATCTGGGGTCTTTCTCCACCAATAATGAGCTGGACATCGCCAATATGATCATAGTTGTGTCAGTGAGTTGTAACAAACAATAAAAAATAACTAGTCTTAAAGTTTGGAATTTTTTCATTAAACATCTGAGTAAACCATTATTGCCTGAACAGATCTTGCATAATGCTGTTTATTGATGTCCCACACCTGTCTGGAAAGTATACTTATCCGCTTATCCGCAGTGACTTTGATGTCTATTTTTAGCAGGAATCCCAATCGTTTCTTATTTGTAGTTTTTTTAAAGAATGATCATTTTAGGTGTTGATTAACACATTTAACTGAAAAATCACCAAAGCTTAGACTAAAGTGGGATATTTTTCTGCAGAAATTATGCACATTTAACCCAAACAGAGGCCTGATATTGTTACATATATTAGATGTAGGCAATCTGTCGGGTACCACCTTTAATCCTATTGACATTTCACAAGCATAGTGTGTAGACAAATTGAAATTCAAACCCACATGGTGAAGGGCTGAGGAGTTTCAAGTCAGCTTCTCTAACTGCTCAGCCTTGGGCTGCCCCGCATTTTGTGAATACTGTTTAATTAAATGATGTCAGTTAGTCTCCTACCGGTGTTAAGTCCGTCAGTCTGTCTGTCTGTCTGTCTGTCCGCTAAAAATCTGGATCCTCTAATAACTTAAAAACTATTGAAGCTAGGTGCATGAAACTTGGTATGTTAATAGGTAGCAATGTGTGCAATATGCACCCGCAACATTTGGGTCGCTACCTTGAAGGCCAAGGTCACAGCATGACCTTGAAGCAAAATCGTGTCCAGCCCACAACTTCGTTAATTGAAGTCGGATTTTTAAACTATTTCACAGAAATGATCACCATATTGAGATGACGTGTCGCGAGCAAGATTTAGGTCGCTACCTTGAATGTCAAGGTCACAGCATGACCCTGCAGCAAAATCATGTCCGCCCCATAACTTTGTTATTTGAAGTCAGATTTTACAACTATTTCACACAAATGATCACCATATTGAGATGACCTGTCACGAAGAACATTTGGGTCGATACCTTGAATGTCAAGGTCACAGCATGACCTTGCAGCAAAATTGTGTCCGGCCCATAACTTTGTTATTTGAAGTCTGATTTTACAACTATTTCACAGAAATGATCACCATGTTGAGATGACATGTCGTGCACAACATTTGGGTCGCTACCTTGAAGGTCAAGGTCACAGCATAACCTTGCAGCAAAATCTTGAAGTTTTGGATTGCGCATTCAGGTGCACTTACCTTAAATGATAGTGCATTAGGGTGCCCATACCTTAAATAAAGGCCAAAAATAAATGTCATGATAAGTTAACAATTATTTAGGCCAGGTGAATTAAAAAAAAATTATGTGAATCCCAACTACTGTAGATTTCCTTGTTTATTACTTCATTTTTAAGCCATAATTATACAAATACAGACTTCAACCTCAAATTAATTATAAATGGCAATAAACAGGAGCATATAATAATTAAAGAGCTTTTTGAGGGACCGGCAGGGGACTACTGTATTGCCCGCAATACTATCAAATGCTTGTTAATTTAATTTTTAAAGCTGCTTGTTTGTTTAAAATATACATTGCTGATGTTTATTTTTGCCTACTTCTATATCTTTTGTAAAAAGTGAAGGTAAATAATTCACTATTTGAATAGGTATCTTTTAATAATTAAAGTTATCTTAATTTTTTAAACCACAAAAATAAAAGAGTTACTAATTGCATTAAGAATTTTCCTTTTTAATTTCAGGCTGTACTTCTTGGGCATCCCTCCAAAGCAGCGAGAATCCACTCTTCTCTATGTCAATGTTCCGACGTCACCCCTCAGCATTACCCCTGCCCTGCAGTGGTGCCCCCTGCTGGAATCTTTCTCATCTTCGCAGTCATCATCACAGATGTCACGAGAAGAGCAACTCTTGCGGGAGAGAAAAAGGTCAGTGGATAAATTATTTTATTCCAGGAGGAATTTTGTTCCTTAATTATTACAAATATAGTAAAATGCCAGGCTACTTTAAACATATCCATTTGTCCATGGATCCCAGTCACTATATTGTGTTTGCCTTTTTCCCACTAGATATTATTTATAATTAGTTATAAAGAATTTGATCTAAAAATTGTTTCCTTTTCTGAGTTGTTATTGTTGCGCTTTTTTTTTTAAATTACAGGTGGTATCGGACAGTTTGCCTATATCACATTCATGTAACTATACCTTACCACTGCTTTGGGAAATTAGAGCATAATTTCTGCATATACTCATACTTTACTATAAGTAAAGACGGTTTTCAACACTGCCTATATTGTTAGACTGTACAAATCGCGATAAAACGCTCTAAAAGTTCATCAATTCCAAATCTATAAATAGCACAATCTATGCTTAAAATAGATACCGATGTCAGAGCAGATTATGTGGATGACGATATAACGTAATCTCAAAAGTGAGTTGTCACGTGGTTTTCACAGTTAAGATTAGATATCTCTGCAGCGTGGTTCATATAGGAAATGTTTGTAATGACGATTGGGGATTTATCCTGGTCTCTTCACACAGATCTTTGGCATCAATGAACAGCATTTTGCAAGACCTTTTCAGGTACTAATTTCTTACTTGGTGATTTGAGGAAAGACTTTTTGGATCAAACTGTCAAATACCACCTGTAAAGGGAGTTAATTTGTGTTCGCTACTTTTGTTTTAGAGGTGAGAAATAGTCCAGTGGTAGGATTAATTCCCAGTCATACTGTCCATAGTTCAAAGTCCAGTCCTGTTGTTGTTATTTTGCTTAGGGAGAAATTTACCTCAAATTGTTCCACCCCAATACCTAACTAGCTGGGTATTCGGTTGTAGCTCGGAATTCGCAAATACCCAATACCCAGCTGGCTGGGAATACGATTGCAGCTTTGTATTCAATTACCAATACCTAGCTAGCTGGGTATTCGGTTATATCTGGGAATTCGCGAATTCTCAATTCCTAGCTGGCTGGGTATTCAGTTGTATCTGGATATTGAATACCCAATATCCAATTCCCAGCCAATTTCACAGACCTCAGTTCTAACCCTTTGCTTACTGGAAACACCATATTCATTGATAAAATGACATATGTCTCACCCTGATGGTGTCTTAAGCGAGTGATGTGTTGATTGGAATTGGGACAGTTATTCTGTTCTATCTTCTGAGCTTATGTGTCTCATCTGCTTAAGTTGAATTTACTTGAATACCTTATTCCGGGTTTGTAAATTACCATAAATCACTCCATTGCTCATTTATTTTTAAGCTCTCCAAAGTGGAGAGCTTACTATGGCTGCTATGTCCATTCCTCTGTCTTTCTTTGACTTTTATTTATTTATCGTTTTGTCCACCCCTCCATTGTGTTTTTTTGTCTGAAAGATTGTCTCTAAAACTGTTTGACATCTTGAATTTAAACTTGAAGGTTGGATTTTGATATAATAGAAGTGCAGTAGATAAGAACTGTAACTCACAAACTTTTGTTTACTTTTGAGTTATCTCCCTTAGGTAAGTTTTCTTGTCAAGAAAATAACTTTATAGCTACTGCACAGATTTGCTTTAAATTTTGTATACAGGTATCTGATGCTAAGTATATGTACAGCGCACAAGATTCATAACTATACTATCATTCATGTTGTTTTTTATCTCTCTTTTGTATGTTCACGAGACTTTCGTGGTCGGAGAACAACTTGGGTTGTGCAGTGAAAAAGAAACTTAACTCTATCAGCTTCATTTAAAATTTATGTCTATAGAATTAAATAACATGCAAGATCCAGTATTTAATTTTAATATTTAAATAAAACTTATGTTATTGACTGGGTAATTATCCAATGTCCCGAATTTATTCAGGGGCCATAACCCCTTTTCTACTGGGTTATTTGTTTAAAATAAGCTAAAATAACCCATGGGATTATCTTTTATAATTTCAGGTTAGGTGTATTTGGAATCACATCTTTCGAGGTCACCAGCTCAGGGCATATAGTTTTCCCAGCATGCAACTCCCTCTTCACGTGCCATGACAACAGTCTTACAGTAGGTATCCTAAAAGAATTTAAAAAAATGTACAAATGTTGCTTACAGCCTTTAGATTAATACATTTGCACCCGTTTTCAAGGAAGTGATGTTTGATTGGGTTTAGTTACCAATTTTTTTTATAACTCTGTCCCTATTCACTTCATGCTTCAAATGATGAGATGTGGTCTGGAGTATAAAAGTTCTTACTTATGTCTGTCCACTTTCTGAGGTAATTTTTACTTGTCTGAGGTTGTATCTGTACAGAACCTTGGGTACTTTGCTGACATTAACTTAAGAAATTGTCTTGAAGGTGGCATCTGACAATCTGTCTATATCAAAGGAAGGTAACAACATTTTGGGAATAATTTAAGCATAATTTCTGCATAAACTTATTAAATTTTAGTCTAAGTAAAGACAATTTTTAACACTACCAATATTGTTAACCAATATAAATTGTGAAAGAAATCGCTATAAATGTTAATCCTTTTCGAACTTATAAATTAGCACGATAGGGATCTCTGCTAAAAATATATATTGACGTCAGAGATGACTTCTTAGATGATTATATAATGTGATCTCAAAAGTTAGTTGTCACATGGTTTTCCAAGTTTAAATATAGCTCTCTCTGCAGCATGGCTCAGATAGAAAATACGTGTTTGCAATGATGAGTGGGAATTTGTGCTTCATTGTTCACACAGATCAATGTCACCATTTTTTTGCAGGATCTTTTCAGAAAATAATGATTTATTTGGTTATTTGAGAAAAAACATAATAGATGCAAGATGTCAGTTACCACATTTAACTCTTGAAGTATTTCTTAAGATATAAGAAGAGTTCTTAAGTTTCAGTCATAAGACCATTTAATCTAATTTTCTTCTTAAATTGAAAGAAAATTTCTTTGTTTGATTCACAAAAAGTATCTAAGATTCTTTATTAAGAGCATATGTTTGTGACTCTGCAAATAATTTACATTAAACTTGATATAGTTTAGTGCATATTACAGAAATCGTATCTTTATCAATATCTTAATTATCTCCCTTTCCATGTCTAGAACATGGCTTGTGTGCAGCGTATTTGCTTTAGTTAGGTAGTTTATGACGAAATTACGAGCAAAACCCCCAAACAATAACTATGTGCGTAGAATTTTTTAAAATATTTTGTCTAAAAAAGTTAAAAAGCTGGCTTTTTTCCTATTTATTTATTTTTTTATTTTTACTACTAATTACCACTTGTTGCAAGGGTTAGAGTCTGGTCAGTAGACGTAGGTAAGGTTTGACATCTTCCTCCAAAAAAATAGCAGCATGTTGCTGTAAACTAGGGAGAAATGTGCAGCCAGTCCGGGACTCGAACCCTGGACCCATCGCTAACAGGGCCTGTGCTCTACCGACTGAGCTAACTGGACTGCTTACACATTCTCTCCCTATCACCCGGCTACATACATCCCGGGCAACTTGAAATTTGTCCAATGAATTTCCACTGACCATCTGTTTTACATGCAACTCTCAAGCACTTCTCAAGCTCTTTTACCGTAACGGCTGCGGGTCATTTACGTTGGGCACAATTGTAACATAGGGAGAAAAATGTGCAGCCAGTCCGGGACTTGAACCCACCCTTCGCTAACGGGGCAAATGCTCAACCGAATGAGCTAACCGGACCGCTTACACATTCTCTCCTTATCACCCGGCTACATTGCTATAATGGCCATAGTTGGTTTCTGCAATGTATTGAAAAACAAAGGTGTGTCTCATTTGTTTATTAATTATTTGGTTATTGTTACGTTTGCAGACTGATGCAACATTATTCCCAAACAATGTTGAAACAAAGACGACAGGAGCTCGGATGGATCCCCAGATCTGTCCTAACAACCCAAATCTAGTAGCCTTCATTAACACAAATGATCTGTGGGTAGTTAACACAAGTACTGGACAAGAATTACGGTTGACATACTCAAACAAAGGTATGTGTTTAAACAAAATCTACACAAAGAAAAGAGTATTAGTCACCAATTATCTTAAGGTAGTTAACACAAGTACTGGCCAAGAAATTTAGTTGACATACTCAAACAAAGGTATGTGTTTGAGCAAATTCTTGAGAATAAACATAAAGACATGAACTTTAAATAGCAATGATCTCTAGGTCAAAAAACCCCAAAACAACACAAGACAAGAACTGCAGTGGACATTCTTGATCAGAAGTATATATTCAGTTACAATCTTCATATAAGGTAAATGCTTTTGTAAGATTTGCCAAAGCAACTAGAATCTTTTAGCCTCTATTAATATAATCTATAAGTAGTAAAAAAGATGTACTTACTGAACAAGAGCATACTCCAATAAAGGTGTGTGTTAGTCACGATCTTATGAATCATTATAACAAGAAAATCATACTCTGCTTGTCTTAGCCTTTTAAAGAGATCTTTAGTAGTTAACAAGAGGGCTTACTACATCAGAGTTATACTTTCAATGAACCTAGAGAACATTTATTTAAAGATATTGACCCAAGCAACCCTTATCTTGAAAGGACAGATCTAGGATTTTACCTTTTAGGTGGAGGGAGATTAAAACAAAAAGTTCTTTCCAATAATAGCATGTAAATACTACGTGTATGATGGGTATATATTCCACTTGTACATTTACGATACATATGACAGAAATCACTAGGAAGAAACTCTGAATTAGAGATTTGAAAGCTGAACTTGTACACATTTGATTCTATGGGAGTCCATCGGCATGCTGCCTTGGAAAAAAAAAAAGATTTCTGCGCTTGAGATGTTCTGATATGTATCTGTATACAATTTCATCAGTTGTTTTTTTAACCGTTTTTTTTAGTGTATTTTATTTTAATTATGTTGTATGAAATTGTGTGTGTGTGTGTGTGTGGGGGGGGGGAGGGTGCTACTCCCTGTTCACCCCCAACTAAATCTGCTACAGGTATTTTCATCAATCCACATGATTTTTGTGAATAAGAACTATGAAGGACAAATTAAAATATTGATATATATTTACATCTTTACATAAAACTTGGTTGCTTGAACAACCCAAGGTTTTGGAAAGAAAGATATTGGAAGTAATATGTATGAGTCTTTGTCACCCTTTCATTTTATTATATTTTAGCGACATTCAGTAGACAATGGTTCTATTAAAATCGTTTGGATGTTACTTTTGACCATCCTATCAGAAACCATTTTAAGCTTTTAATTCTTATGGTCTGGCAGCCCGTCAATATGGCAGTAATATGTGACATACTATTATTAAACATTGCATTTTGAGTGGTGTTTTTCTAATCATCATCTACCAATAAAAGCATTTGTTCAGTCATTAAATCAGAATTATTCTTGCATATGTTGCCAGACAGTCCTTTTGCATGAACCAATCATTGTACACATACATAAGATCACCATTTTCTTCCAAAATCATTCATCAGTGGAATCATCCAATCAGAAACATTGTAACATTTCAGGCACAGGCAGCTTGCAGCAGGAGCCAATCAGTAGTGGTGTACCATCATTTGTGGTGCAAGAGGAGTTTGACCGCTACACAGGATACTGGTGGGAACCGGTTACCGATTTTACCCATAATGCATCACCTACATCCTTAACTGGGCCACATACCTACAGAATAATGTACGAAGAGGTGGATGAGAGTGAAGTGGAGATTATTCAGGTAAATATTTATAAAAATATTGGTTGTATGTCAAGGTGGGAACCTACAGTTTGGACTATTTTTGTTCTCTGATGCAAGCAAATAAATAATTGTTACCAGAAAAGATACTGCAAAATTTATTGGTGCCCTACATCCATATAGAATGTAAAGCCAACACCCTACTTTACAAATTGTCATTACAATAATGTATGGGGGGCGCCTGTGGTGTAGTGGTAGAGTTGCCAATTTGTAAATCCTTTGACTGCTAAGCCTCCCATTGCGTGGGTTCAAGCTTTCAGGGCAAAGACTCAATGTGGGAAGGTCATCGAACTGACCTATGATGCGCCGGTGGTTCTACCCAGATATTTGTCTATAGGCTTCCTCAACCAAAACAGCTAGACGTCACTATAATTATCATAAATGGTCGCTGCAATGTATCTCAAAAACAAGAACAAAAAATAATGTATATCCTATCCAAGCCATGTGCACGGTTGCAGATTTGGAAATAATAGACACTTAAATCAATACACTTTTATGCAGAAATTATGCAAACATTCTCCAAACCAGGGATAAGATGTTGTTATATGCATAAGATATAGGCAGACTGTCAGAGTATTGAGCTTAATATTTACCCTAAAATGTCTATGGCAAAAAACTATTTTAATGGCAAATTTTAGTGAAATTTTGAAAAAAGAAAATGTTCTTTTTCAGATATATCTATGTATTATATGTTGGTAATTTTATTTTTCTCATAGCATACATTTTATTAGTTGTAAGTAAAAAAGAAGGATAAAAAGCTATGATCTTTTTATGTTGAGCTGCCCATGCTCCTTGATCCCCCACATGGGGTCATGCCCCTTGACCCCATGCCTAATGCGGCCGCCAAATCCCTCGCCGAAAATTGTCCTCCCTTTTCGTATCTGACCAATCACACCCCTGCATATACCACCTTTAATGTCAGGCATTGCTATGTTCAGAGTTAAGATTCTTGTCCAGTAGGAAGTGTCTAAATATGGTTAAATTTGTTTCAATAGAAAAGTTTGAAACCTATTGGGATCAACTACAGGAGGCTCCATTGGCTGTTATTTCTTCACAATGGTAAATAGAGGATCTGATATGTATGTTTATTGGATACTGAAAATAAAAAAACGAGTCTATTTATCACATAACCAAATCATCAGCTGTTTTTTTGTTTACAATGCATCATCTTTTTATAGTATGAACAGTCAGCCTTGATATGTGTTATTTGGTTTGGGAGAATCGGTTTGGGAGAATCGGCACAAAAAATAGTTCCACTCTTTACTTGACCATTTTCCATAAAAAGAGAACAGATTTGTTTATAACATGACTAAAATGTTATTTGTTATCAATTAAAATGTAATTGGTTAACAAAATGCATAAAACAGCGACGGCAAAGTGATTAGGGAATGGCATATACACTACCCATACTAAATGACTTCTCACTACGATTACTGTCGGTGTGTTACCAACTTAATGCATGATTGTTACCTCACGCTCGCATGGTAGGTTATGTGATAAGGTAATGTAACAAACAAACAATTCAAAGATTTCCATTGATATGCTATCTTGACGTGATTGAGTCATTTTAGTGACACTCAGCTGTTTAATTGGAGTATGGCCCCAGGCCGATGTTTTGAGTAGAGCAGGTCACTTGGAAGACCATTCCATCTTAAGTTTTTTGCTTTAGCCTGGGACTCGAACCCACGCGATGAGACGCTCAGCTGTCAGATGAGTTACAGATTGGCAACTCTCATTCATGGGCTCCCAACTTCATTATTTTGATATTTTTTCTGACTTAAAAAATGAACCTCTACACATAACAGTGATCAATAACTACCCTCATAATTGTAAGGTTATAGATATTCTCACGTTTCTATACAGATTTACTCGCCATCAGAAGACAAAGGAGTTGATGAGTATAGGTACCCCAAACCTGGGAAGGCAAATGCTCGAAGCAGCCTCAAAATAGTAGAGTTCAATGTAAATGAAGATGGACAGGTAACATGTTCTTATTTGCATTATGCTACATATTATTATATAAAAACTTACAAAATGGCCGTGATATAGATGTATATTGTATGCCCAGATACATTTTTCCAGCAGAGTTCTGATGCCAGTATCGGCCTTGTGAATAAAAGCATGTGCTGTCGGCAACTTAATGTGACCTCATAAGTAAAAAAAAATGCTGAAAGATATAAACATTAAAACCAGACCTGGAAACGCAATCAGTAGAGCATCGGGTCCAGGTATAGAAGACCCAGGGCATGGGTCTCAACATACCAAAGTCGTTAAAAATGGTACTGGTATAGCTCCCTTGCTAATGCTCAGGCAGATATAAGGGTTGTTCAACCACTGGTTTGCCCGATGTCAGGATAATGTGACTGGGTGTGGTATAATGCCAGGTGTTCACGGCATGCAATACACAGTTATGTTAGCACTATATCTACTTTAAGTGGACACTGTCTCCAGATAACTGAAATACTGTTGGTGGGACGATAAACCCAATAAACATAAACATAACAAATGTTAAAATCTGTAGAGCATATTGCCTGTCACTCAGGGCTGTTATGTAGCCAGTAGGCCATTTATCAGTTTTTGGCAAAGCTTTGCATTGTTTAATTGTCTAAACATAAGTTTTCTTAGAGGTGAAGGATCTATGAATAGCTTATTGTTTATGTTAGATGTATAAATGTGGCATTTATGCAGTTCCTTTATGAAAATTTTAAGGAAATGGCTTCATTGTAACATGGGCAGAAAGAGAAATGAAACAAAAGTTCCCTGATGTTAATTAACTTATTGCATCATATTTTTAATTAATCGCTGTGCAAAATATATCTGTAATGTAATTAAGATGGGATTATTAATAAGCTTTAGTGTCATCTCATGATTTTTGCTAAAGAAAATATTCAACATTTCCTACAAAAACTGTATATGTCTTTCTATTTTTAACCAAATGATAATAAAGCTATAGAATCATTCAGATCATTTCTTCCTCTTACATGTCATGTATCTCTTGCTGATGACACTCACATGCCATTTAAACTATGTTTCCCTTCTTATGATATTTTTACTCATTTTTAGATTTCTGACCAAGTGGAGATCAAAGGTCTTTATGAACCTTTGGATCGTTTCTTCCCAGACATAGAATATTTTGTAAGAGGTGGTTGGACTCCAGATGGACAATTGTAAGTAGAAAGTGTTTGTCAGCGTCTTAGAATAAGATACCATATTTCTAATATTGTCTGTGGATAGCATGCATTTGAGGCCAACGACACCATAGTTAAGATTTTTAGCCAGATTAATTCAGTAAGGAAATTGTCAGGCTTTAATTCCATGCCAGAGTCTTTAAAATAAAACTTATATAAATCCTTTGTTGTGGTGGATGCATAGCATGGCAGAAGCATAGGGATCTGTTTGTACCTCCGAGATGTTAGCATTATTCGCTTTTGTATCTTCGTCAAACTTTTTGTTCAAACATAACTTTGGTACTATTGCATGCATTCAATATAAAACTTGGACATTTATGTGAAGTGAAGTAGTAACTTGAAGGTATGAATAAATGCACTAAATTATGGTTAGTTAGTAGAAAGGTTGGTCTAGTGTCTTTATATCTGTTTGAAGTAAAAACAGAATCTGACTGACTGAGCTAGTATATGGTAAGTTTGAAGAAAGATTGGTCTAGTGTCTTTATATCTGTTTGAAGTAAAAATAGAATCTGACTGACTGAACAAGTATATGGTTAGTTTGAAGAAAGGTTGACCTAGTGTCTCTATATCTTTTTGAAGTAAAAATATAATCTGACTGACTAAACAAGTATATGGTTAGTTTGAAGAAAGTTTGGCCTAGTGTCTCTATATCTGTTTGAAGTAAAAATATAATCTGACTGACTGAACTAGTATATGGTTAGTTTGAAGAAAGGTTGGCCTAGTGTCTCTATATCTGTTTGAAGTAAAAATATAATCTGACTGACTGAACTAGTATATGGTTTGTTTGAAGAAAGGTTGGCCTAGTGTCTCTATATCTGTTTGAAGTAAAAATAGAACCTGACTGACTGAACAAGTATATGGTTAGTTTGAATAAAGTTTGGCTTAGTGTCTCTATATCTGTTTGAAGTAAAAATATAATCTGACTGACTAAACAAGTATATGGTTAGTTTGAAGAATGATTGACCTAGTGTCTCTATATCTGTTTGAAGTATAAATATAATCTGACTGACTGAACTAGTATATGATTAGTTTGAAGAAAGGTTGACCCAGTGTCTATATATCTGAAGTAAAGATAGAATCTGACTGACTGAACTAGTATATGGTTAGTTTGAAGAAAGGTTGGACTAGTGTCGTTATATCATTTTGAAGTAAAAATAGAACCTGACTGACTGAACTAGTATATGGTTAGTCTGAAAAAAGGTTGGACTAGTGTCGTTATATCATTTTGAAGTAAAAATAGAACCTGACTGACTGAACTAGTATATGGTTAGTCTGAAGAAAGGTTGGACTAGTGTCGTTATATCATTTTGAAGTAAAAATAGAATCTGACTGACTGAACTAGTATATGGTTAGTCTGAAGAAAGGTTGGCCTAGTGTCTCTATATCTGTTTGAAGTAAAATTATAGTCTGTCTGAAAGATTGAATGGAACACACTTAATCCATTTACACAACAATGTTTGTAGATTATAAATTCACCATTTCATCTTTTTTTAAAAACATAAAGAGAAAGAAAAGGCCAGAACATCACTACTCTTACTTCACAGCATCCACTGCCAACTCCTGAACAGAAGACAGACACAACTGCTGCTGGTGCTGATTCCTGTCAAGTGTTTTGTTTCCATGGCAACCCTCGAGGCAGCTGTCAATGAAGGGGCAGCGGGCGTGGATCCTTTGAAAATGTTTCCGCCCATTCAAGTGATATGCAAAGATGTGACAGATGTCTGGATAAATGTGAGTGATTATGTCACATTATCTATCAATTTTTTTTAATTGTCAAACCATTGACAGTTTTTTTTTTCAATTTTCCAGTCAATAACTAATGAAAGACGGATATAGTTCATATTTGATTTATAAGTACATGGCATACAAATACAGTTAGGTTTGATTTTGGTAAGTATTCACACAATATTAGCTGAGTTATGTCTCTTTCGGGAAATATTTTAATACTAAAGGCAAATGCGTCCATTTTCTACTGGCAGATTTCTAATTTTATCATTGAATAATATTTTATTTGATTTAATAAAAGATTATTTTATGACACTAGAAATAACTGTTTTGATCAAATTTAATCTTGATTTTCTGTTTGAAAAATAAATACTTTTATTTTGTTTTTCAGTACTATCTACTGTATTCCTTTTTTCATTGTATGTTTCTCATTGTTTTTTTAAGGTCCCCATCCCAAAGATAAAAATAAAAGGAGCTAGTGTGTCCATATTGTTGCCGTTTGTATTTGTTCACTTGTGTGGTCCATTACGGCAACGTTTTAAATATAATCACATAAAACATGGAACACGTTAATGTGGAACCTGTTCTGTAAAGGCAGATAACTCTAAACTTCATGTTGGCACAGTTTCTATTTATAAATCTTGTGAGTCTATTCGTATTTAAATATTATTTAAGACATAAGTAGATCGTATTTCCCTTTAAAGACCATCATCAGTATCTATCTATAACAACTGTGTGTGTCTATTTACAGATCCATGATGTGCTTCACTTCCTTCCAAGAAAATCTGCCATCCCAGATGAGGTTCAGTTTATCTGGATGTCGGAGGAGTCTGGTTTCCGACATTTGTACCATGTCACCACAAAACTGGCCGACTGTTCAGACAGCGTAAACCTGGTGGATGCAAACACAGGTTAGTTTTCCTTCAAGGGGTATGGTCATATTTTGTCAGGTTGTTATTTTGTTAGTTCATTATTTGTTAGATTATTATTTTATAGGTCATTATTTATCATGTCATTATTTGTAAGGACATATTTGTCAGGTTGTTATATGTTAGGTCATTATTTGTTAGATTATTATTTATTTTGTCATTATTTATTATGTCATTATTTGTAAGGGCATATTTGTCAGGTTGTTATTTGTTACATTGTTATCTGTTAGGTCATTTTTGTTAAGTATTTTTTTTGTTATGTCATCATTTGTTTTCTCATTATTTGTCAGAGTAATATTTGTTTGTAAATTATTTTAGGTGGTTATTTGTTTTGCCATTATTTGTTAGGTAATATTCAATTTGTTTTCAATCCCAGGACAAGTAGACACCTCCCATAAATTTCCCTAACGTTTGAGATTTACTCCAGTGCCAGTACAAGTAGACACTTATCATAAATTTCCCTAATATTTGAGATTTACTCCAGTCCCAGGACAAGTAGACACCTCTAATAAATTTCCCTAATGTTTGAGATTTACTCCAGTGCCAGCACAAGTAGACACCTCTCATAACTTTCCCTAATGTTTGAGATTTACTCCAGTGCCAGTACAAGTAGACACTTATCATAAATTTCCCTAATGTTTGAGATTTACTCCAGTCCCAGGACAAGTAGACACCTCTCATAAATTTCCGCTAATGTTTAAGATTTACTCCAGTCCCTGGACAATTAGACACGGCTCATAAATTTCCCTGTTTGAGATTTACTCCAGTCCCAGGACAATTAAACACGGCTCATAAATTTCCCTGTTTGAGATTTACTTCAGTCCCAGGACAAGTAGACACGGCTCATAAATTTCCATAAGGTTTGAAATTGACTGCAGTCCTTGATGTTTTATTGAAACAAATTATAAATAACCCAGTGGTCTATTTACTGTAAATAGGTGCTATGATCTTTGATAAAAAAAGAAGACAAATTTGTGTTATGTATTCCAAGTGTTATTGTGATGGTTATACGATGGTGATAGTGATGATGATTATGACTATGATGATGATTTGTTTTTTTTTTTTGTTTTTTTTTTGGTTTTACGGCACACCAACACTTGATAGGTCATACGGCGCCAAAGAAGATGAATATTATATTGATGTTTGTAATGATGGCGATGTAATGATGTTGAGGATGTTGAGGATAGTTGTGATGTGGAAGATAATGGTATTAGTCATAGTTTTGTTTAATGCTTTTATTATCTTTATTCTACAGGAGTACTACATTGTGAAAATGTGAAGAGGGTACCACTAACTTCAGGGGATTGGGAAGTCTTATCTAAAGAGGTATGCTTGTTAGTGATGATGTTTCTGCTGTTGTTGTTACATATACTGACATTGTTGATATGCTGCCTTTTCAGAATGTTGATTTCAGTGATAATGAAGGTTTATGTTTGATAATTAGAATTGTAATGTGCAATTTGATTACGATGACACAGGTTATGGCAAAGAGACAAGGTCAGCTGTGACTGCAGTGCAATGGTGGTGATTATGATGATGATGATAACGGTGATGATGATGTGATGGTAAAGTTGCAGCTGATGATGATAAAATTGCTGATGGTGGTGATGATAATGATGGTGATCAAATAACACATTGATTTTATATTATAATTATTTTATAGATATAATTACCTTATTTAGCAGCCATAAGTCTACTTCGCTAATAAGTCGTGGATTTTATGGGTCTAAATGGTCGGATTTTACTTCCACCCAGCCATAAGTCGAGGTGGTAAAGTGTTATATCTAGAGCGGGATTTATGATGCACCCTGCTGCCTTTGTCCTGATCATATATGCCGCCCTCAGGCAAACTATCTGGTGAGAACGTCACCCTGTTATTAAGTTTTCATGATATCACTGTCTTGAAAGAATATATGACAAAGTCCTATGAGCATTGCAACTTATACCAAACTCCGAAAAGGCACAGAACAAAGGTATTTCACATGTAAGCCAAGCGAAAAGTAAGAACAAATTTATGATGAGTCATTTAACGAAAAGAGCAAACCCGACAGTTACCGCCTTGGAACGGTCAGTCGGTAATATGGACCGACTCGGGTGCTTAAACCGGTTTTACAGAACTCTAACCTCGCACTTCCTGACGAGTTTGTCAAATGCAAGCAATGAAAAGAAAATCTATTTGAGTACAATATGTCCATGCGCTGATATTTTCTATACTTTATGACGAAAGTAGTGACCTCATTAAAAATAATGTCCAGTGTTTAGAAAAGAATATGGTATTATTTCGATTTGAAAAACTACACAAAAATGGTTGACTGCAAATAAAATTAACTTTCTGAATGATGAACAAACATGACTAGAGACGAAAAAATGGTTGTAGCATCCTGTTTATGTGAAGATGGAACTGAAGAACTAAAGTTTAATGTCCATCAAAGGAAATACACGTAACAATCCTTCCTAACCCTACACACAAGGGATTAATATGGTTTGAAATGCATTTCCGGTGCAGCGTTAGGCTGTCGTACTCGTCTATTTAACTCACCATACCGCTCTCTTTGTACCCGGTAACCAAACAATGGTTTTATACTAAATGGCTTTAAGAGCATATTGTCTGTAAGAAAGACAAATATATTCGGTTCCGCTTTAATAATTTCTAACAAAGATTACTGTTCGCACATTGAAACTTTGAAACTTTATCTTTTACCAAATTGTTTATCACATTTCCCCGATCATGTAGGCCTACTTTTACACTTTAGTATTAGAATCTAGTTAGCAATGACGATAATGAGGTCGGTTTTATATATTCTCAGCTAATTCGTTGTGCTCCGAGTCACATCGGCAACTCAGTTATGGCGGCATTTTTCTAAATCTTCTACGATATAGTTTATTTTCCAATACAATTACGCTATCAGTTGCTAATTTCGTAACATGTTAAATGACTTCCGCCATTTTGAATTACTAATTAGCGTCACTTAGACTGTGACTGATATTTGTGAAGTAAACGTTATTCCCGTAAGATTGACAAATATTGAGTTTTTGTCGGGCAATAAGTATTCTATTATCAATATGAAGCACAGTAGATCTACAATATATGTTTCCTTTTCATTTTGGACGTGATCGCATTTCTTAAGTGGCTTTCAAAATGATATTGTACAAGCTCAGAATCTCGTCTACCTTCCGAATCAACCTAATAACAATTAGTATGAAGCGTAAACAGTAATCTTATGCTTAACTCCGCCCATTTTAATTAACATAACATAATATCTCAGTCAATCAAATCTCGAAAGCAGATAAATTGGTCGTTAAGTGTCTAATTAGCATAACCCCAAACCAGCAACAAGCTCATTTGCCTCTTATGATCGTGTCAATTTCATCCCCCCTTCCTGACACCTGGCATCATGCTACACTTGGTGACGTAGATCAAAGAAATTCAGGTCTTGCCGACTCCGATGTACTTGCATCGGGGAGGTCAACGCCTGCTAATTTCACTTGTCATGTGAAACTGACACATTTTCATAGCTGTTAGCCAGTACACAATTGAGTGATAATATCGGATTAAAGACGACACATTTGAATGCAATCATTACGTTTTTAAAAAAGTTTAATATTGTAATAAATGATATTTTGAACTTAATATATATTCCAGATACAAGATGATTAAATAATTACAAAATCACTTTTCACACGGAAACACATATCCAATGTATACCGGTTTATTGATGTATATGTCCATAGGCTCTGACCTAAATCGACGTGCCTTCTCTTTTTTTTTTCTTGATACCTCGGCCATAAGTCGAATAGACTTTTCAGAGCAATTTTAGCACCTGTTTTTACTCGATTTATGGGTGAGTAAATACGGTACAATGAAATACATTTATGATGATAATATTAGTTAATACTTAATTTATTTCTACTACTTTGTCTTGTATTATTTTTTTTCCACTTTATTTCCTTTTGTTCTGATGTATGTACAAATACAGACATATGCATGGTTAAATCTTGCATCTTTTTATTCTGTTCCAGATTTGGGTGGATACTCAGAGGCAGCTTGTATATTTTGTCGGTTTTAAAGACACAGCACTTGAAACACATTTGTAAGTACCTGGATTTATTCAACTACAAATTAAGGCAAGACCTAACATGCAGATTCCTAAATCCGTTTCTCTGTCAAAACCCTAGCAACTGATAGCCATATTTATGTACAACCGAAGAATTTTCATGGCATTTGAACTGAGTGATAAAGCAAATATCATAACAACAGAGCCATTACAGGTTATTTCCTTATGTATCTGTTTTATAGAGTATCATCAATGATTCGCAGGGTTTGGGTGTGGGTTGTCACAAGTGATGTGCCGATGATCGGAAGATATCGATTAGCGGCGTGTAAAGGCTACTTGATGTCGATAATCCATGTCATTCAGTCGTAAACAATTAAATAAAGAGTGCGAACGCACTCCAAATAAAGGTACGGGTTCCGTTTTTTCACTTATCAGGCCGTAAAGGGAAATCTTTCTGAAAATTAAAATGGCGGCCCGTTAGTTTCACGAGCATCCGGGCAAAAAAAATCACAGGTGTGGAAGCACTTTGGATTTTACAAGATTTTTGCCCTTAAAACACCAAATGTTTTATTGTAGAAATTGGTAGCAAGTACACTATAGTAAGCTACTAATCAGAAACTGTTTGTGAATGTAACACTGCATAGGTTAATAAACCGAATTACAATCGGTAAAATTGAATCAGAAGTGGAAACAGATTCCAACTGATGATCGATTGTGATTTGCAACAGATATCCCAACACAAGCTGTCATATTGCCCCACTTCCAAGGTGTCATTATTTCAGATAGCGTAAAGGGGCACCCGTGGCCTAGTGGTAGAGTCGCCAATTTGTAACTCCTCTGACAGCTTACCCTCTCATGAGTTCGGGTCCCGTTCATGGCGAATGACTTAATGTGGGAAGGTCTTCCAGCTGACTTGCGTGGCACCAGTGTTGTTTGGGGTCTTCCCCCACAAAAATAGCTGGATGTCGCTATCATGATCATAATTGGTCGCTGTGATGTATTTCAAAAACAAAACAAAACAAATAGCGTAAAGCCATTTTGGGCATTCATGGACAGACCCCAGTCTTACAACAGTCATAGCTTCAAATATTTTATGGTATGAACTGCCACTGTTAAAGATTTTAACATTAACAGGGTGTGAACCCACTGCCTTAGCCACTGAGTTACTAGAAATTGTGAGGAATAGTTGTACATGATCTGGCACCAAAGGTATTGAATTAACTTGTTCATTTTGGGTTGTTACAGTACCATTAGAATTGTCATTTCCATTTATGGCAATTAATGCACTTTTTTTAAATTGAGCAACTCCTTTGACTGCGTCAGTTTGAGTCCCATTCAGGGCAACGGACTTAATGTGGGAAGGTTTTCCAGCTGACCTGCAGTGCGCTGATGGTTATACCAAGACATTTGTCTGGGTTCTATAAATACATTCAAATCATGTGAAATGACTGACATGACGATTTTGCTTTGTTTGAGCTTTTACATATAAACAAGTGACCATGTAACAAGGGTGTACATTGGTGAAATGGAAATTATCTCCCTTGTTATTTAATATCCGAGATGTTCTAAACAGTAGGTAGGTCTTTTTAGTTGGAATTCTTGGAAATTACCACCTGTTCTTTTGTTGATATTGCAATTACAAACATTGACATTTCTTTCTTTTGCATAAATATAAGCTTAAATTCAATTCTAATACTTATAGAGATTTGCTATTTAAAAAATAGAGATTTGTTATTTAATAAAAAGAAAATGGAAGTGTTTGTTGATGGATGTTAACCAGGGTATCACAAGAAAGGTAGAAAAAGGTCAACATACACTCCAAAGAGCACAAGCATAAAACCCGAGAAAAACAAAAGAAAGAACCTTGGATTTAGGGATTATTCAGGGGAGACTACTCATAAATGTCTCATTAAACACATTCCCTGATTGATTGAGACCAGGGGAATATTCTTGTCAGTTTAACCATACAGTATGGCTATTTTATGTTCTACATATGTTTATTTGAAACTACACTAAGTTGTATTACTAGATTTGTAGATAATGGTCCATTTTTTTATACCAGTTGATAGACTTTACACACTGTGGATGGCCAATGGGTACAGGTGTAGTTTGCAATTAAGCATCTCCATTTAATGGTAGCTTGTGAGCTAATAGCAACAGTAACTATGGAAAAGGAACAGTGTATAAGTCGTAGGTCTTTTACCATTAAATGTTAAACGTTTGTGAAGCATTCGGGTGAGGATAAAAGCAACTACCTTGTAACTCCTCTGCTCATCACGGCTTAGTTTCAAGTGCCAGATGGGACTAAGAACTTCATGTGGGGAGTTTTGCCAGCTGACCTGCAAAGTGCTACTAGCTCTGCATAGGTATTTGGATGGGTCTTCATCTCCCAATAATCTTTGGATGCTGCCACTATGCTGAAATGATGTACTTAAATGTGGTACCTGACAGTTTAGACCAAAGATTTTTTCTCAAATAACAAAAACAACAACAACATCATTAACTGAAAAGGACCAGCAAAATGCTGTTCATTGATACCCTAGATCTGTGTGAATAGAGAAGTGTAAATCTCCGCTTGTTGCAAACGGGTAAATCCTATCTGAGCCACGCTGCAGAGATTGCTGTTTTTAAACTAAGAAACCCATGTGACACCTTTCTTATGAGATCACGTTCTATCATCATCCGCTCTAACTACAATATCTATTTTTAGCAGAGATCAGTCTCATGCTTATTTATAGCTTTGGAAAGAACGAACATTTAAAGTTATTTTTGTTGCAATATGTACTTTCTAAAAATATAGGTAGTATTTAAAATTGTCTTTACTTAGACAAAAGTAACAGTTTATGCAGAAATAATACCTAAATCCCACCCCCAAATTGTGAAAGAAATGTTGTTTCTTGTATTTGACATAGGAAAACTGTCAGCTACCACGTTTAAAGACCAATTCAATATTTTTTATATTCTTAACACATAGATATTGCACTGCCTGAAAAATATTGTTATATTCTCTTTTCATCAACACAGATATGTAGTATCATATAGCAACCCGAGAGAAGTTGTACGATTGACACAGCCAGGATATTCTCATAACATCTACATGAACAAGGTACTCTTTTTAGGATTGATATGATGCTGAGGATGATGGTGATGGTGGTGATGATAATGATGATGATTTGGACGATGCTGAGGTGATAATGATGATGGTGTTGATGATTATGGTGTTGATGATGGTGTGGTGAAAATGATGGTGGTAATTACGATGATGATGATGATGATGATGATGAGAATGACGATGGTGATATTGCGAATTATGGTGATGATGACTGTAATTGAGATGGGGATGATGATGTTGACTGCGATGTTGATGGCGATGATGGTGCTGGTGATGATGATGATGACTGGGATTGTGATGGGGGTGATGATGATGTTGACTGAGATAATGATCATGATGGTGATGTTGACTGTGATAGTAATGGTGGTGATGATGATGCTAACTGTGCTGCTGATGGTGATGGTGTTGGTGTTGGTGATGGTGGTGGTGATGATGATGTTGACTGTGATGGTACTAGTGATTGTGATGATGGTGATGATGATGCTGATGCTGATGCTGATAGTGATGATGATGGTCTGGATAAAGGTGATGATGATGGTATGGTGATAGCAGTGAGGAGGATAACTATAATTAAAACATTGATGACGAAAACAGAACTGAGTGATGATCATGGTAATGATGATGATGATTTTAGAGAACATGATGATGATAATAATCATATGCTAATACTATACATAATTATGATGATAATGTTTTGTGACATTCAAAACAAAATCCATGGTGCATTATATTCTCTGGCACATTATTTTGAAGATGTATGAAACATATTTTTATTGTTATATTTTAGGAGTGCTCTGTGTTTGTGAGTGTCTATAGTTCAGTGGAAACAACTCCGATGTCAACCTTGTATCAGATACTCCATGGCTCCTCTTCCATCAAAACCCAGCCCCTTGGAGTGCTAATGCCTTCATCACGTCTGTATTCATTTTAGTTTTTTAATTATTTGTTTTTTGTCGATTGGGAAAGAATTATTTTAACTTTTATTTATACCTTTGAAATGAAATAGGGCAATGTGCAGTAAATAGACATCCCAAGGACTGACATTTTGTGGTTAATTTGGGTTTCGAATAAAGAACTTCTGAAATAGAATCAATTACAGGTCTACCGGACTAGGTAGCGCTTCGGTAGAGCGTTGGTTCTAGGTACAGGAGGCCCCAAGTTCGATTCTAGGCCGCGACGTACCAAAGTCGTTAAAAATGGTAGTGGTATAGCTTCCTTGCTAGCGCTCAAGAACGGTAGTTCCACGACTGGTTGGCCGGGTGTCAGGATAATGTAACTGGGTGTGATATCATGCTAGGTGTTCACGGCATACTATACACAGTAAAGGCAGCATTATATATGCTTCAAGTGTACACTGTCTCCAGATAACTGAACTACTGTTGGTGGGACGATAAACCCAACAAGCAACAAAACAAACAATTACAGGTCTATTTACATGGTTTATATTTGTACATTTTCTACAATATAAATAAACTGTTTTTACCTGGACACCTTTGACTTGTACATACTAATTACTGTATGAGACCTTCATTGTTAGGAATGCAGATTTTGAGGGGCATGTGCCGGGTTAAGATTGCCATTATTTCATTGAATCTGCACTCGAAAAGTGATATATTTGCCAATAGGTTATGTTAACGTCAAATCTGTTGCTGGTCATGCCTTCAAGACTAATTAGTCTGCATCTTAACAAAAAATGGTATATATATTTGGCTATAGGTCACGTGTTAACTTCAGATCTTTTTTATGACTATTCCATTAAGATTACAATAATAACTGTGCTTCTGGATGGAAAAGTTATTTTAGGCGATAAATCATGTTAACTTCAAACTTAATTCTTAAACATTTTTTATTTTATTTTTTAGCCTGTGCTGAGTACGTACCACCTGAGCTCTTTAGCTACACAAGCAAGTGTGGCTTCTTAATGCATGGAATGTTTTACCGACCTCACAACCAACAGTCCGGCGTCAAATATCCAACGGTTCTTTTTGTCTACGGTGGACCCCACGTCCAGCTAGTGTCCAACTCTTTCAAAGGACTGAAGTAAGTATGAAACTTTGTCTGTAACAAGAAAGCATTGATGCGAAGCACCAAAGGTCGACGTCTTGCTACGGTTTAATAGTGATACATTTTGGCTAATTAAACATCCTCGATTACGTATTGTTATCAATTTTAAGAAGCTCAGTTAACAGGAAGAATGTACACTGTTAACATAAACGAATTTACGCTCATTTAACAGAAACGAATTTACGCTCAGTTAACATGAAAGAATTTACGCTCAGTTAACAGGAACGAATTTACACTCATTTAACAGGAACGAATTTACACTCAGTTAACAGGAACGAATTTACACTCAGTAAACAGGAACGAATTTACACTCAGTTAACAGGAACGAATTTACGCTCAGTAAACAGGAACGAATTTACACTCAGTAAACAGGAACGAATTTACACTCAGTTAACAGGAACGAATTTACACTCAGTAAACAGGAACGAATTTACGCTCATTTAACAGGAACGAACTTACGCTCAGTAAACATGAACGAATTTACGCTCTGTTAACATAAACGAATTTACGATCAGTAAACAGGAACGAATTTACGCTCATTTTACAGGAACGAATTTACGCTCATTTAACAGGAACGAATTTACACTCAGTTAACAGGAACGAAGTTACACTCAGTTAACAGAAACACATTTTCACTCAGAAACAAATTTACACTCAGTTAACAGGACTAATTTACACTCAGAAACAAATGTACACTCAGTTAACTGGAAAGAATTTACACTAAGTTAACAGGAACGAATTTACTCTCAGTTAACAGGAACTATTTACACTCAGTTAACAGGAACGAATTTACACTCAGTTAAAAGGAACGAATTTACACTCAGGTAACAGGAACGAATTTACATAACAAATGAGAGGATTTGATTTTTAGTCGTCAGAAAATATTTTCAAAAATAACAGAGCAACTCATTTAATATATATACAGGTCATGTTTTAATAAACAAATAATCACCCATATCAACCATCCATAAAATGTTCTTAATAAACGATAATTTACCCTTTAAGAAAATGTCCCGAATTGTTTGTCTATGCCAGTATTGTTGGTCATTTTCGGTCATTACAATGTTTATTCGTACCGATATTATTTCGTATATATGCTCACTTTATATATATTGATCAAAATATGTACTTCAGGGCGCATGAGTGTCTGGAAATTCAAAATGGATAAAAAAAGTTCAACTACAGTACACTATGCGTGGGAATTAGGTTGTATACCGATCGCGAATTGTTAGGCCTTTTCTGTATTAAGTGCTCAGGCACTAAATACATTCTGACCATAAAAGTGAGTAAATATAATGGTCGCCAATAATGACCGAAATTCCAATGCCGCACTTTAGTTGTTTGTATTACAAAATGGCTCCGTCCATGCCGCTTTTCCAGGAAAACTTTCATATAGACGCAGCGCGCATGCGCTGTGACTGTAATACACAATTATACATGTCTCACTGTGATATAAGCTGGATTATTATAGCATTTAATTTGGACTACATAGGGATATCATATTTGGGTAATTGAGTGAGCGGCTTATAGCTGATCACTATCAACCTTCGTGCTTTTGATATAGCCAAGATAAAGCCAGGGCCATAATGTTTTTGTCTATTACTCTATTGTTCGTTATTTTATTGTATGGAGCATATTTTTGGGGCGAAATTGAAACATGGGATGAGCCTAAGCCATAGTTTGAACTCGAAACATGGATTGAAATATAGATTGAACTTTAAACAGGTTAAACTTAAAACAGCTTGAACTTGAAACATAGGCTGAACTTAAAACGTATGTTTAACTTAAAACAGCTTGAACTTGAAACTTGGATTGAACTTAAAAGATAGGTGTAACTTTAAACAGCTTAAACTTGAAACATAGGTTGCTTATAATGATACTTGCTGAAAACAATAACAATGGTACGTACATTTTAGTGTTTCATCCCCATTAAAAGTGAATACGCTCCTTCTTAATAGAATTTCTACCTGTGTAGTGCCATGATCAAATGAAGTAAATGAAGGATCAAACAACTATTTGCAGGTTCCTTCGTCTCCATACTCTGGCCAGTCAAGGTTATGCTGTGGTTGTTGTGGATAGTAGAGGGTCATGTTACCGGGGTCAGAAGTTTGAGAGTCACATCAAACATAGAATGGTAGGTGAATTTATCATCCACATTAGTAGCAGCAGTAGCAACAGCCTTCCAGGCTTTAACAGAGAAGCCAATCACAGCAGCATCATCAACATCATTTTCTTCATCTTTTTAACGCCACATCCTCATTCTACTTAAGATCATCATCAGTCGGAGCAAAATCTGCAGCAGGAGCCTGTTTCAGCAGCACAATCCTTATCTTAATTATTTTCTTTACCATTTTATTTATTTACATCATCATGAATATATCCTCATCATTCATCATCGATATCATTATCTACTCCTTATCATCACCACCACCACAACCATCATCACCACAACCACCACCACAATCATTATCACCCTTATTTATTCACCTCATCTTCATCAGTCATCATGAATTATCATGTACCTGGTATTCATGTATTTTTTCTAATGAAATCTATAAACGTATTTAAGGGTACGACAGAAATTGAAGACCAGGTGGAAGGATTGCAATGGCTCATGTCCCATGTAGATTTCATTGACGAGAATCGAGTAGGTATCCACGGTTGGTCTTATGGTAAGTATGTTGGTTTTGTGTTGGTTTAGATAAATTAACTACGTAAAAGTGTACATAAAACATTGAAGTAACAAAAAGTATGAAAATATTATAAGCAAAGACACATTGATCATAACATTACACACATACGTTTGAGGCATGAATGCACACCAATACCAGGGATAAAACAAAAGAGTGAAATACGAATCTCTTATTTCCATTGTGGTCCCTGTGTTAGTTTGTTTCTTTATTACAGGTGTTGTACAACACTTTGAGCAAGACACGATATCGAAAATAATGCAACAATTTTATGGTTAATCTACAGAGAGTTGCTGGTAGTTGTCTGGTTACAACACAAACTTTATCGAATGTTGTCCTACCTTTGCATACACAGAACAGCTACATTGATCGCAAAGCTCTGTCATTGAAAATATATAAATTTTGGTCAGATTCAGATTCTATATTAAGAAAAAATCCACATTGTTGCTCAAAATAAAAGACCGGAAAATGAAGAAAAGTCAGTTTAAGGTTTTATTATTTTTCATATTGGTTTTATTTTATTTTTCACCAGGTGGTTACCTATCGCTCATGGGGCTGGCACAGAGACCTGACGTTTTCAAGGTAAAACAAAAAAACAAAAACAACAACAATAACATTGCATGCCTTGATGTGGATATGTTAGTATAGTGATTGACTTGTAACTATTGTCCAGTAGATAAATAAAACAAAGTTTAAAATGTATAACAACTAGGGATGTTAACGAATATTCGAATATCAAGTCGCTATTCGAATAGAGATTTTGGGATTCGAATATTTTATAATTTTTATTCCACTTTTGTTAAGTTCGAAGGAACATTGAAAGGACATTTCTTTAGTTGATCTTAGAAGTCTCCGAGCGACTTAAGACGCTAGCGATATTCGATCGCGTTCGCTCTAAGATAGAGGGGTGGGTCATGTCTCCTGATAACGAATTGCCATCTGGTTAACAGCATGAAATCACCTTACCGCGCACAGCTCCTTCTCTGCCCCCTCTCCCACTTAGACCCAGTCACATCACCCACATCACCATACAGCTGTGGAAACAATTGCCAAAGTACAATAAACACACATGTCAGTTCAATGCTGCGGCAATTAGCTACAGCAATTACGTAACACTGACTCTAGCCAGCTTCGGTCGGGATAGTGTGTAAAAATACATAATATGAGGCTATACCTATTGATAACAGTCCACCAGAAGCTGAGAACGTCTTTTTTTTGGAAAGCACAACTAGATCACTGTCAAACAAACGTTAATTGCAATCACTTTCTGTTTTTGTCACTTCATACTTGTTATTTTATTCCTATATAATACCGCGACATCTGCTATTGTTTTGTCACCGCGATTTTCTGTTTTTGTTTTTGCTTCGTTCTCTCCGAATAACAAAAATGTAAATCTACATACTTTTTAATTGTTCGTCATAGATTTACTTAACACACTGAAAACTCACGAGCTTACAATTTTAATCATTCTTTATATATACCGGTATATTGGTCGGTACTTCATCAATTTATCAACAGTCAGGTAATCTTGACACTAGCCAATCACAGTAATTGTCGTCATCAAATGGTTTTGTTTACATTCGCCTTTCACCCATAGGCATATGGTGAGCAGGTTCGTAATTGCCACTTGTGTATTGGTAACTAAATGTCTCTGACATGTTATGGCTTCGGATTAACGCCCTTAGCGATATCAGCCAATCAGAATTAAAAATAAATCCGACCACCAACCAATCAAGACCGTTAATTGGCTGTACACTTGAGAGATTTCCCTTCATAAAACCTTCGTGGTTTTGCCTAATTGTCTTACAGTCGATCCAGTATCACCTGCATTTTGTCCTTTTGAAAATGCCGCCTTTAATCATTAATGTATTTTATAAGGTTAGTTCACAAAACATAATTGACTGTTTGTTGTTATACATTGTTTGCGGTTAGTAGAGTAAAATATTAAAATTGTAAGCTATTTTGCATGTGTTGTACAGTTTTATCTAATAAAATTATGATATGGTTTTTATTAAATCGATATGTTAACATTAAAAGGAGCTAAAGTAGCTCCTTAAATACGTCATATGTTAATACAAATAAGTAATTAATTTCACAAAATGTCGGTAAATTGTAAAGGTTATTACACGAAGTACATTACGTAACAAAAAGACACCCAGGTTTAAAGGGACTAATTAATAATGTATATATTATACAGGACTTTGCAGGTCATCTTAACATTGATTGGTTACTTTATAGTTTTTATAAGAGTTTCAATAATAATAATAATTATAATAATAATAATAATAGTAATTGTTAAGTAGCAATTACATTGTTTACGCATTTACTAGCATTCTTCACTGACAGTATTTTCTTGCAAATTACCGCTGACCAAGTAAAGAAACACCCCGTCTGGTCCTTCACTATAAACAGGATAATGGCGGATTCATAATATTGCCGTTTGTATTTCAAAAAGAAGAAATTGTCGTTTTAAAATTAAATGCTATGCTAAAATCATAAATCTACCGCCGCTTCTGCATTAAGTAAGGCTAGCAATGTAAATTGTGGCCAGAAATAAACATTTTACAAAGAATAAACACATTGAATGTAATGGAAAATTACCGTGTTATATGCCACTATGACAAAAATTCGTTCCGAATATTCGAATATGATTTGAACACACGTTCCGAATATTCGAATATCGTTTTGGGATTCGATTTACATCCCGAATAGCAACAGCACACACTTCCATCAGTCATGTTCTTAGTAAATCTTGCTGTCAAGTATTTGTATGGACATAACCACTTTCTAGGACATATTCAGAAAGAAACCTTAGCTTGTTTTTTTTTTCTTAAACTAAGAAACTTCTTAACATAGTTTTATATACAAAAAATAGGAAAATAAGAAAAGTCCTTTAAGAATTACAACATATATTTAAATCAGAACAACCTCCGGGCATACGTGGTACATGTAAAATTGACAAAAAACAGAGACGAGAAATAACGCGGAAAAAAGAAAAAAAAGTTATCTTCTTAAAACGGCCAGTCGGCAAAAGGACCGAATGATGTGCTTAAACCTGGTTTGCGGAGCGCTCCATCCTCGCACTTTGTAAGTTTTTTTTTCTCTCCAAAAGTGTAAATAAAAATATCCCAAATAAAAATGCCCCATCAAAGTGAGACAACTAACAGCAAGCACCTGCATCGAAAATTAAAACTGATAAAATGAGCTTATAGACAAACAAAATAACTTCATACCATATTATTATAAACTATCAGCATAAGTACAAAATGTACAGCAGATGAAAAGGTAAATAACAAAAGGTCCTATCAAAATTTTCCCAGATATTTAAATTTTATCTACCAGTAGACATTATAGGCAAACAAGGTAATGTAAATGTGACAAAAACACAGAGACGAGACATAACACACATTAAGAAAAAACATTAGTTACCGCCTTGGAACGGTCAATCGGCAAAAGGGCCGACTAGGGTGCGTAAACCTCGTTTGTGGAGCGCTCCAACCTCGCACTTCCTGAAGGTTTTTCTGTGAAACAAACAGTGTAAGTAACAATATCCCGTCAAAGTGAAACAACTACAGTAAGCACCTGCATCGGGAGTTAAAACAGATACACTGAACTTATATACATACATAATATCTAGTAAGAAAATGAACTATCAACATATGTACAGTATGTACAGCAGATAAAAGCCTTGGAAACGTAAAAATTCCGAATGAGAGATTAGTTTGAAATAAAACAGCCCAAGCGCTGATATATTTTAAGAACAAATAAAACAGCCCTAGCGCTGATATATAATAAGATCAATTTAAATATGGCATACAATGCCATGACATCATATGCCAAAAGTGTCAAAAGTGAAATGTTAAAAATACGAAAGAAAACATCGAATTTTAGAAAACAAACTACCAACAGAATAAAATGTATTGTTAAGAGTTACTAAGTTAAAGAAAAACAAAAAAAAACATTTCTTAAAAAGCCGAGTATTTATCCGCAGTTGGCATATATATAATGAAGGTACTAAAAATCCCGATGTTATACCTATTGTGCAATCTTACGTAAAGGGTGTGGCCTCGGCAACCTAAAGGTTCCAAATAATCCAAATAACAAAATGGGTATTATGGAGATAATATATTACCAATTAGGTGTTTATATTCGCATACTTATTTATCCTGCCGTATGGTGGGATCTTTCTCCCGGAAGGGTTATTAATATGCTGATATACTTTTTTTGTACATGTGATAATTTTTTGATAACGCATGTTTGTAAAACTTAATTCCATAATACGAATATCTTTGGCCTGTTAGGATGACTGGGTCTCTGCCTGGTAACAGAAATTACTATTTTCACGTGACTTTGGCGCATTAAAGCGTATGCCAGCCAACACTTGGTTAACCACAATATCCAAATCCATAGGATTATCAGGCACTGTAATAGTAGAATTAGATTGTCGAGCTTTCATTTACACCATTTGTCTGTGGCTGACCCACCAACACGAATGTTTACTTTTGTTATTGTTTCATTAAATGTTTTTGATGTGAAATTAGAGCTATTATCTGTAAGGTTGTGCAATGCTCAGCCGAATATATTCCCGACATGGTCTCAGGTAAAGAGTCTACCGCATTTATTCTTAATTTCCGACTAGGGGTATTTGCTTTTACCTGGGTCTTTGAGGAGAATTTGGCTTTCAAATTAGCCGTCTGAAAAGGAAACCATTTTTCAACATAGATGTGTTAATCTTTGAATAAATGGGGCAAATATAATTTACGTCTAATTTGGTCAGGTATGATACGTAAATCCAGATTGATAAAACTCATGGTATACGCACATGACCAACCTTTTCAAATATTTGAGTACATATATCCTTAATAATATATTATTTTCCACATCTGATAAACACAATATATTACTTACAGGTATAAGACCTTATAATATATTATTGTTTCTATTTTCTTGGGATGAGAGTTGCTTTCTTTGCAGTTTGTCTAGTTTTGTAGTCTTCGTCTACTCCGTCTTTAAAAAATGATAAAAATGTCATCTAGATATGAAGTCCGTCTAACCGTTGGATTATGTTTCCCGTAAATAGTTAGAATATGCCCGGACAAATTGATAGCCCAAATGGCACATTTTTCGAATAATCGAATACAACAATCCTAAACTCAGTAGTGAAAGCCGTTAAGAACCTATACAATTCCACCTGGTGGTATCTTGAGCTCAAGTCTTAAGTTGTAAAGAAATTGAGCTTCATGAAAGGTAAACAATAGATCATCTATGTGTGGGACTGGAAAGCTGTTTTAATGCAAACCTTGTTACGCTGGCAAAGTTTACTACTAATCATTTAGAACCATAATTCTTGCATACAAGCATGAACATGTAAGGTGATGCCCAGGCACTATGCTAGTCTTTAACTTTACCCGCTTTAAGTAAATCATGTATCTATTATTTAAATGTTATCAATGTTTGTAAGAATTTCTATGTAGTCTTCTCGTGATTTGTTGTTAATTAGTGCTTAAAATTGACCTCTGAAATGAGGTTATTTGCCCAATTCATGCTGTGAAAAGACGCCTTGATGGGCATTAATCTAGCGTGTCACCTTGCAATGATTCATATCATGTCTAATAACTTAATAATTTCTCTTGATTAACAATTGGTGTCAGATTTGCTTCTTGCTAAACATTCTTACCTTTCTTGACACCTTGCTCAGTTGATAAAATTAAACCATTTAAACTTCCTCGTCATATGCCAAGAACGTTCTAGTTTACGAGTTTTGCATTTTTTAAAAATTTTTTTTAAATGTTCGGCGTACATGGCCTACGAAACTAGCATTCAACATTTGTTCTAATCCTTGGTTATTATTTTTGTTGCTGATACAGAGGGATACAAGAAAAGCATTGATGTTAAGCATCAAATGGCGTACATTTTTTGTTTTTAACAATACACTTAAGTCATTTGAAGCACGACAGACATGCGATAAGTACTTTGACGTAAAGTGAACTGAAAGTATGTTCGAACAATTGGCCTTTGCATGAATATAACATATGCTACACCATTTGTATTGCATAGTGTCTATAAAGTATCAAACATTTTATTTAAAAATATAACAAATCTTATAAAACTTATTTATGTAATATTGAAAAAAAAGAACATTCTTAAAACCCTGGTACAACACTGCCTGCAGGTGAGAATAAAACCAATTTAACTCAGGTGGTTCAAAATCGGTGCGTTATATACGAGGTATGGAGCTAAAGTAAATAAATAACTCCATGACACTGTGTATAAACAGAGTGAAGTTGTGTCTATCAGAGTATAACTTCTTTCATAGAAGAAAAATTCCATGACAATATGTACAAACAGGGTAAGACATGAATCTACAAGAGTGTAGTTTCTTCCTTATGAGAACTTCTCTCACGAATTAAAAAAAAAGTTTCGATTTTATATATTGTATCATTTTCCTTCTTAACAGGTAGCTATAGCGGGGGCGCCCGTTGTCAGTTGGGGCCTCTATGACAGTGTCTATACGGAGAGATATATGAACCTTCCCGAGGATAACGACTCCGGGTACCAGCTTGGGTCTGTCCTCAACTACGTTGATAATTTTCCAGATCAGTAAGTGGCTTATATCATTCAACCCAAACTCTTTATGGTATTGGACAAAAAGTAAACTGCCTCATGTATAATTTTCCAGATCTGTAAAAGCAGTTATATTAGGTCTGTGTGCATAAAATTTAAAATAAAAAATTACTTGTTTAAGTCAAATTATGCCAATTAGTATAATAATGAAGTCAAATTTAATTTGCTCTTTACTATGGATAATTTGCCAGATGTCTTATTATCTGTATATCTAAAGACATACTATACCAGGGAAAACAATGTTTTTAGAAAAAAGAACCTTTTTTTAAGAAATACATGGTGCAACAGTTTCTGAATTTTATCAATGAATATATGCAACTTGTGTGTTTCTTTGACTCTTATTGACTCATTCTGGTCTTTTGATGAAACGCAGTTGGCTATTTCCTCATATATACTTATGACTGATGGTCATCGAACAATTACTTTTTAACTCAATTACCAACTTTTTCTTTCTCGTGCTACAAAATCAATGCCATTTGCAGTTTTAGAAATAAATAACCTGCATATACAATCATAATATCAAGTGTTCAGATTCTTAATTTAGTGTAGTTGTTTTCATTATCAAAAGGGAGGAAAGCTCCTTGTTCTTACGTAATACACTTAGCTTAGATCCTGCACAGGAGAACTATGAATAACTAGAGAGATTCGAAATTTTGAATAACGCTCATATTGCCTACTTTAAAACTATTGATACGTAAAAAAATACATTGTGAAAAAATGCAATTTTCAATACTAAATTGTCCCGCTCATTACGAGTACCGTAACATAATTCCACTGCTGACAACCTAAAATACTCAAAATCTGCTTAAATAGTTTGCATAAAAGCATTTTAAAATCTTCTTTTTAATATCTTGTAACAATTATGTTATTTTCTTTGATTTGTTTTATCGAAAAACTGTCATTTTGCAACATAATAAATATCATATTTTATCCTTGTTTTTGTTTCTCAGAGAAAATAGGTTGCTGATTGTCCACGGCCTTATTGACGAGAACGTTCACTTCCAACATACAATCACTCTAGTCAGTGGCCTTATAAAGGCATGCAAACCTTACCAACTACAGGTAAATATCGCTTTCCTCAGATATATCAAATATTTGTGTAAGTTTCTGGTTGTTCTCTGTGTACAATCTCATTAAGCACATTAATATCTTAAAAATTCTGTATAACTAAAGGCGGTACCTGTTAAGGTTGTTAAATGACTCATCACATATTTACTTTTACTTCTGGCTTGCATGTGAATACCCATGTCCTGTTCCTTTTTAAATTTTAATATATGTTGTAATGCTCGTAGAACTGTGTCATATAAATAAACTGATGTAAGCCTTGATCTGATGAAGTTGTCTTTTATCTCAAAAGAATCTTGGGTCAACGCATGTGCGGTCTTATAATTATGTATCTCATTAACAGTACGTGTGCCGGGTAGATTGTAAACAGGGACAAAGATCTGACTTAATGTATGCAGATTTAGATTCGACTTGCTTTGACAATTTTATTGAGTCACCACGTTGTAAGGTTTGATGAGTATTATTGTTATGTCTTACTCAGACAATAATATACGCTGGGGCATAGACGAACACTGATTATTGGCCCGCTGGCAACATTACAGTCTGGAGTGTCTTTAAATGATCAATTTTAACACATTTGTAGTATTATTTCGAAGATACCTTTACTTATAAAAAAAATATTTTATATAAACTGTGTATATTTTGCTTTGACTGGAAATCAGACCCAGAGGATAAAACATTTTCTGTTGACCATTTTGCTTAATTACGATTTCATATAAGCACATAAGCTCTTGAAGCTGCACGCTTTTGTTCACTTGTTTTATTACAGAAAAAATGAGTCACAGCTATAGTAACTTGTTATCAGGGCTGTTATTTAAGAACACCTATTATATCACAATGTTACATTTATTTAAACTTGTACCTTGAAATGACTCATAGTTGTTGTTTTTTTGTAAATGTATCTGGCAAACTATTGCTACTAAGAATATTGGGTCTTTAATATATTATCCTACTCATGATGTCTACGATACCAGATAAATTCGGTGTATGAAGTTCAATTTAAACATGTTAGCTAGCTAATAATGGCATTTATTATGTTTGAGTTGCCATTGTTGGAGTTTTTCTACACCATATACCACATCTTTGCATCATTTAGCATAACGAACAGCTGAAACTGTACCAACTTATTTAAAATACGATTAAGCTGGTTGGGTCTCAAATCATTATAATCGCTGATGCTTTCTCTTTCAGATCTATCCAAACGAAAGGCATGGTATTCGTAATCATGAAGCCAGTGAACATTACAAGACATTAGTACTCAACTTCTTGCAAAAGAACCTCTAGTTACCATGGCAGCCACCACAACAGCCTTCTTGTTAGCAAAAACGTATAAAAAAACTGAATTTCATTAGCAACTGGCAAAATAGCCTTCCAGTCACCTTATTGACTAAAATTGTGTTTCAGTAGCTACATACAATTTGACCAGTTGTTGCCATAGAAACAGAAAAATATGAAAAAGCACTATAATGACGTGCTAAGTATTGAAGCTAAAGCTGTGTTGTACAAAGAAGTAGTGATCTATGTTTACCATAGCAAATAACGATTAATCCCATGAGCAGTTATAAGTTAGAATAGTATCATTGTTAAAGAAAATGTGATTGTAGCAGCACAAACATTTTACTTTAGAAATGGTATGCTGTATTAGCACAGTTAGAAAAATTGTTTAACATAGAAATGATACTTTGCAAGTTTAATGGCTACAAGAAATAATCCATTTCATATGACACGTAAGTTAATATACCAAAGAAAAGTATATTTGACAATCATCATTTAGGCACAGAAACATCGTAAAGCTGCATATTAATATGTTTAATGTTAGCCCATAGAGTGGCCCAGACAACCGAGTAGCATTTCTAATTACCATGGCGATAAGTTCAACGGTGGCTTAAGGCCTTGTTTACCATGGAAACACTATTAAGTGTTACATATTTTCCTAGCAACCAGAAGGTCATAGTTAAGAAATAATAGATGCATATTGTTTTCAATAAACTTCTTCCAAAGATTAATTTGGCAGCTGTTTATATATCCATGGCAACGTTCGTGAACTCCAGTGATGTTTGGTGAACTTCATTTAACTTTAGTTACCTTTACTTACCTATAGTAAGCTTTAGTGACCATCAATGAACTCCAGTGACGATTGGTGATTTCCGGTGGGCTTAACTGACCTTCTTTTTACCCCAGTGACCGTCAAGACCTCCAATGAACTTGAATGACCTTCAGCTATCGGAACTCCTTTGGATTTCTATAGATCGAACAATGTATGAAGCAAGATACTTAACACTGATTATAAATTTTTATTTTCTGTTAGCAATAGAGCATGGAGTTATTATGTCAACGCATGATTTTTTTAGAAGAGGTCTAGCATCCTATATACCTACCTTAGTGTTAAACTATATGTACAGAATCTTGTGTAATGCATTTAATTGCAATAAATAAGTATCGAATTATCAATCTATTTCCTTAATCTGTTGAAATAATATTTTGTTTCCTTTATTATTTAATTATTCTCTGTCCATTTTTATCCATATATGCAAACTTTTTGAAAAAAAGATGCGAAAACTTGTTCTAAAAGTTTAGTATTAGATGACTCATTTCCTTTATTGATACAATAGATTCTTTGCTAAAAAGGACCCTTTAATTTATTCTATTTCTTTATAGTTTTTTGGCGAAATGTGTTTACCTGTCCAGTCCATGAATGAATCA
Organism: Sinonovacula constricta; assembly: GCA_007844125.1. Lineage (NCBI taxonomy): Eukaryota > Metazoa > Mollusca > Bivalvia > Cardiida > Solecurtidae > Sinonovacula > Sinonovacula constricta. The sequence continues at coordinate 40,979,733 of CM017570.1, forward strand.
GATGTCCTATGTAACCATTTGAACAATGAATTGTCTTCTTGAATATCTAGTTAAACAGGAACAGATTCGCCAGGGATTTGGGGTAAAGGGGGTGGGACTACCCTCGCCCAATATAGGGGAATATAAAGACTGCTAAATAGCTTATCGGTGTCATAACTGACCAAAGATAAAATAGTTTGCCGTAATCAAGATAATCAGAAACCAATAGTGAGTCCCTGTGGCTTGAATAATACACTTGTCTGTGCTCATTATGCCCTTTGGTCATTGTCGCCGCGCATGCGCACGGTGTTTCTATGTAATGGATTCTGGAAAAGTGGCTCCATGTTGTTCAATGTACAAGTGAAATGCGGTGCTTTCATGCATTGAATTTCGGTCATTGCTCAACTTTGGCGAATATAAGAATTAAGCAAAATGTTGCTACATCATAACCAGTCACTTGAAATTGGTTATGTTCCATGTGAGTTTGTATGATGTGTTTGCATCTGTTACGACGATTTACTATGTACTAGTCAAATGCTGTTGTTTGTATTAGAACCGTTGCCCAATCGTCTAAAGACGATTCGTTACGGCATATCATTTCACGGCATTATAAATCTTTTAATAAAAACAAGGTTTTCCTGTTTCATGGCCGGTTAGTTGTAAGGCAAAAATGTTTTATTGTTGAATAGGAACTTGACGGCGACCTTTGATGACTCTCATCAGTGCTCTCTTGTGTACCTTATGCTTATATCTCCAGATGCTATACTAGGAGCTTGCTGGTCAGTATCAGGAGTTTTAATATAGTGCACAAAGCTTCTGCAGAAATTGACCATTACCCCCTAGGCGCATTTTTCATGATCAATTGAGAGAGGGTCCTATTTGTAATATGTTAGAGGATAAAGACCAAAAAGTGACGTGCGTATGGTAAGCTTTTTTCGAGGTTTGTTGAATGCACATGAGTGTATGCACAGCTTCAAAAAATACATTTGTATGTAAGTCATTCAGACATTCAGAACATACAGAAATATGCTTAAAAAGGTGAAAATTAACTTGAAATGTTATAAACAATAATGACATAATCTCCCACTTGTGTATTATTGGGGGAGACTTTGATTGATATGCCCGACTGTTGTACTATTCTACTTTTTTGTCTGAAAGGCGGCTGTTGTTCAACGACTTCGCCCCTTAAAACTGTTTTATATTAAAATCTGCAAACAGGAAATCAGTGACCTTCTAAAAGTTACAAATGGTTTATAAGTCATTAATGCACTGGTACAAAAGCGATGCCACACATTCCAAGATATAGCACTTGAAGAGGGCTGAAGGACTTACCTTCCTATTGAGATTGCACATTTCCAGCAAATCAGTAACTGAGAATAAAGCCTTCCTTTATTTGGAAGAGAGAAATATGGTTTTGTTATGGTGTAGAGTCGTCTGACGGTTTTGTGTTTGGTATCGATACGTAGAGACATAGATAATAGTGTCAGGTGTTTTGTATGGCACAACTGGAAATCAAACTAGCATTCTTTAATGTCGTCTATTTTATGTGTGCACTTCTTGTGCTAGTCTTATTGAGTGAATTAATTTAATAGATTTTTGGAAACTGTTACAATTTTGTAACAGTTGCTATTTATATTAACTTGCCAGTTCTGGAGCACTAACGATTTTGGTGATTTGTTTTGTGAATTGTTATTTATAAAAAGGTTCTTCTATGCATTTGAGTTGTTTTAAATCACATCAGAATTACCATTCTCTTACTTGATTATTCCTCTCCGTTAGCAATTTGAAGTAGAACGTCTTTCCCAAATACTTATATATTTTACCAGATCATGGACTTAAAACCCAACATGTTGTATCACATCTAGGACTCGAAACCGAAGACCGTCTTATTCCAAGTCCTAAACCTGATTCACTTGACAAAGGTTCATACTTTTATTATCAGGAAAATGTATACACAATTCCCAATATGGTAGACTTTCATGATGTTTTTCATGTTTGTGATATTCAAGCATTTGAAATTTTTGCTCATTACTTTTCACTAACAGCTTTTTAACACAGGTTTTATTGTATCAATTTGTTGAAAATAAGTCTTGCAATATACTTATTTGTGATCTTTTTGGTAGATTGTAGTTTTAAAATCAATGACTATATTATTATGTGATACTTTGTGCTTTTGTTGCCGTTATATATAATTTCTTACCGTTTAGGAGATCTAAGCTCCGTAAAAGGGGAAACCCCAAAGCTTTACGTTCCAAGATTTTGAATTTATAAATGAAAATATACTTTTTGCATGTTAAGTCTAATTAACCAGTTTTTTTTTTAATAATTGTTAGCTCAATTGCCCATTCACTAATGAATTTCTTACTGGTTCGATTTCACTTAGATTTTCAATTTTATTTGATATTTTATTTCAGTTAGAAATTTAATTATCGCTGGATATCGAGCTAAATTTAATATTTATTTAAAATTGGATATTGGAATTCAATTGGATTATCGCTGGATATCGAGCTAAATTGAATATTTATTTCAAATTGAATATTGTATTTCTGTTAGAGTTTTAATTATCAATGTATATCGAGTTAAATTGAATATTTATTTAAAATTGGATATTGGATTTCAGTTGGATATTCTTTGAAAATTTATGTAAAAAGAAAACAAATATTATGTTGTATGGTTTCAGTTTTACATGTAGGCATTTGTTTGAATTAACATTTCTTATCAATAGTTAATCAGATTATCCTCATTTAATTTTTTTTGTTCATTTACAGTTAGTTACCTTGATTATATATGTTGTAGTTTCTAAATGGAGTGTTTTAATTTAGATAGATTAGTATTTATATTGTGTGTTTTAATTAAATTAACTATAAAATTCAGATACAGACTTTAGAATGCTGTATTATGGTATTTAGTTTTACCACAAGTCTAACAATTGATTTATAAAGTAGCATTGTTGAAAGTATTTAAGTATTAAAATATAATCACTATTAAAATATAATCACTGACATTCCTACAAAATGAGAAATATAGGCAATCTTTTCCTGTAAAAATGTAAAGTTCTGTCCAGAAATCAGCATTATGATTTTATTTTTATCATATCTTTAAGTTGACAATAACTCTCAGGCAAGATCAGACTATTACAACTTTTAAAAATATAGATGTTTAAAAATTTTTAATAAAAAAATCTTTTTTTTTTTCTGTGGAAATGTTAATAGTACGCAATGGCCATAGAAAAAAAGTATTTTCGGCATTTTGTTTTTTTCTTAAAGTTGGCACTCATTTCCAATAATGGATAACATATTTAATAATTGCTAAAATTCACTTTTCATGAATATAATTTTAATAAACTTTTACTTTTGCTTGATAAGATGTAAGAAATATGGTGGCTGCAGACTTGGCAGCAAAGTAATGATCTTAACTAGTTTATTTTATATTGGTCCATGTACTTTGACAAGGTCTGTCCGTACCCGTAGCGTCATTAGAACTGTCCACAGCCAAATAACAGAGTCAATTATAAATTCATCCAATTAATAACACTTTATTAATTAACTGCAAGTCTTTCATAGCTTATGTATTTAATTTCAAAATATTTTATTGTATAATTTAGAAAACGGATCAGAGTTTGAAAAGTAGAGTGCACATTGTCTAACATCGTTGTGTCATGGGATCAAAATGCTCCTTGTGCTGACTGTATTACTCCAGCCAATCAAGTTGTTTTATTACCTAATGGACCCTGCTTTTTCGTATTGTCTCTTGTTTTCTGGTATTGGTCCAGTCTTTCAATGAAAACATTATCAAATTATCTGTGAACACTTATAATACTCTGAATACTTATAACACTCTGAATAAATATAGCCACTATATAAAAGGTAAAATAATTGAAATCGCAATAGATATCAGTGATGTTAATTAATGACAAATCCTTTATAACTACACATTTGTAAGGCTTTGTAGAATTCGTAATATCTGATTGATACACATATTTACTAAAATGTTAAAATTAACCCATTTTGAATAATAGTAAATATGTGTATCATTTAATATGAAATAATTATGTGAATTACTCCTTTAATTTGACATTGTGTGATTATATATATAATAAGTATTGGCATTAAAGCTGTCAGATGTGAAAAATGGCATTAATCTTGGAGAGTGAATCTATGAACACTATGACATTAGACTTGTAAGCCATAGAAGAAAAGTGATTCCTTATCGTTCGATTTTAACATTAATGCCGTCTGGGCACTGTTTAAAATATAGCACAGGAAATAGTTTCTACACCACAATGAATTTTTGTTTACATATAACTGCTTTGTGAATGATTGTCAAAAGCTGATGAAGAATGTGCCGAAGTGTCTGTTAGAAAAAAAAATCTGCATTACTGGACATTTCTTAAAAGAACACGTGAAATCAGAAAAGTTGACAGTACACATTTAAGGTTTGTAGACTGGTTCTTAAATCTTTGCAATCTGTAGGGATTTCGTTGGTAAAGGAACAAAAAAACTTTTGGTAAGTTTAGTTATGCAATTACTTAATTTTTCCATGTATTACACACGTGGCCATTTTGTTATTAATCACACTGTGAGAAAACAAGTATAGACTGTATCATCAGTCAAAGAAAAATGAGAATAAAACTACTGTCATATCACAATAGTTGTTTTTGTCATCTTAATAAACAAAATTATATTCTAATGATATTATATACAAGTGCACTTTTCACTTGACTTAATTTTTCAATTTGTTAATAGATTTTTCTACGTGTTATGATTTTTAGCTTATTTGCAATGTCATTAATTTGGCCAGTTGTAAAACATGCTTATTTTGAATGTCATGTTAATATTAATGTTCGGAAATTTTCATATTAATTCAAACTGCATTGTATTAACAATCAAGTCTGAGTTACAAAATAATCAGAATGCTTTGTTGAATTTAAGTAACTCCATTTTCATTCTATAAACCTAAGGCATTTGCATAACAATGATATTTATGTAGTTTATTCAAAGTAAGCAAAATACGTATATTTATTGTACTTGTGTTGCCAAGAATAAAAATGTCACAAAAAATTATATTACGTATATTGTATATTTCAATCTCAACATCTTTCTGGCTGTGTTTTAAAATAGATAATCATTCAGACAGACCTGCAGTAAGGCATGCAGATATGCAGAGAGACTGACAGGCAGACACATAGACAGGAATTCATACACAAAGGCAGACATGCGGACAGACAGACATGCAGGCAGATATACGGACAGGTAGGAAGACAGAATGACATAAAATACATACAGATACTGACACGCATATACCAGCCATACTGACTGACACGCAGAGGCAGGCAGAGAAACATAGACATGCAGAGAGATGAACAGGCAGAGAGACATGCAGAGACAGACAGGCAGAGACATAGAGACATGCAGAGGCAAGCAGACAGACAGGCAGAGACATCGAGGCATGAAGAGGCAGACAGACAAATAGACGGAGACATACAGAGGCAAGCAGACAGACAGAGACATAGAGACATAAAGAGGATGACAGACGGGCAGAGAGACATGCAGAGACAGACAGGTGGACAGACAAAGAGACACGAAGAGGCAGGCCCACATACATATACAAACAGACATACAGGCAAGCAGACGTTAGACAGATAGGCAGTGAGACACTCAGATGCAGGCAGACAGAGAGACGTGAGGGAGGCAGATAGACAGGTAGAGACAATTGCAGAGGCAGGCAGACAGACGGGCAGAGCTACAAGCAGATGCATGCAGGCATAGAGACATAAAGCATGCAGAGGCAATTATACAGATACAAAGGCATTAAGTACATAGAGACCTGCAGAGGCAGTCAGACAGGCAGATATAAAGACATGAATAGGCAGGCAGGTAGAAAGACAGGCATTCTGACAAACAGAGACGTACAGACATGAAGAGACGGGCAAACAAACAGAAAGGCGGAGAGACAATATACATGCAGAATCAGGCAGACAGGTAAGGATAAACAGACATGCAGAATGCAGGTATCGAGAACAGATGCAGGAATAGAGACATACAGGTATGAAAGACACACTGACGAACCGTCATGTTTTTGAATAAATGGTACGCTATTAAGCCCAGCAACATACTGTTTATGACTGAAATAAAGATATACTGCATGCTCCGTTCGGAGATTTTACAGGATGTTGAGCTAATACGTGTTAAAAACCGTCAAAGCGTTTTCTATTGTAGCAAGCAAAATCCAGTCGTTTGAAGGACAGTATGCTCACGTAGACTATCATACATCACAAAGTCTCTTCTTGGAAGCGGTGTGGAAGTCTCAAAATATCTTACTCGACCATGGATAGGTAAACAAGCTCACTCGATTTGTTCATAAGGGAAATGTATGTGTTCTGAGAATTTATTGGGATCAACTTTTACCAACTAGTTTTGGTTCCAACGGAAATCAAGCTATGTAGTAACTCATACATATTCTCTAAATAGATTTATTCTTTCATTAATTTGGTTAGTATTGTACGCGTTGTGAGCAGTAATCAGGTTCCGTTTTAAATAACTCAAACCGTTTATTGAGCTAAGAAAAATGCGCGCACCTGTTCTGGAAAACGGAAATGTATGCCGAAACGATAACAGGTAGTCCTGATTCATATGTTTAGCACCACCTAACTTCGACTATGAACAAAAAAGCTCATCCAGTGTCTAATAAATTGCCTGCGTGAAGTAAATCGTTGGACTACCGATTATGAATGGGAGCCCATATTCCGGAAACCCAAAAGCATGGTATTTTAAGTTGTTTTTCTTAACGTTGAACAGCGAGGCCCTGAGCACTAACCCGGAAGTCCGATGTCTATTTTTTAATCTTTTACCGTTTCGGAGATATATGATCCGGAAAAACGTCCGCATCTGTTCCGGAAAACGGCTTGTACCACAAAATAGTAAGAGATGGCTCAAAATTAACAATGGATTTGTGTTCAGCACTCCTGTTTTCTTAAAGAAGTCGGAGCAAACATAATGTGCCATAAGCTTTTTAAATGTTTCAATTTTAAGGATGCACTTTGTATATTTTATATGTTTACACAGTATTCAAATTTCAAGATGGAGTAACACCGTTTATTTTCTTTAAATCTCTTCCGTATGGCTAGGAATATCATTGATATGTTAGCTAATTAAAATACATCAAAATCTAAACTGTAGCCAAAATTCAATCAAGTTAAAATTTGTTCTTGACATTCAATTCAGATATTACCCATAAAGTATGTTGGTAAATGTCTCATTTTTTCGTAAGTGTTATTATGGAGCCAATTAATGTTAATTCATTTTGCCGATCAATTTTTGATGTAACGGTTGTATTCGTTGCTTGTAGTAATCTTGTCAAAGGTTGTTTCTTTGCATTTACAATTATTATTTGTCATATGTAGATTAAAAAAATATTGAAGTGTCATATTAAAATATTGACTTAATGATTTTTATGAGTTATTTTTACTGGAACGTGCATTTGAACATCAAAACTTTAAACAATGTTTTCGCTATTGTTATTAACTTAACTACATTTTATTTAATATTTAATAATGGTTATTGCTGCAAACCTATTACGACAAAGCATGTAACGTGCATGACTATACAGAATATCACAACACTAACAGACAGATTGAAACATCATATTTCATTAATTCGTCCACACTTGAAATAAAACATATTTAAATTGTGTTGACGTTTAATCAATTTCGATTGTATGTTCGTTATTACATTCAAAATCTTAAAACGTCGTCATTGCCTAGTTAGTCTTAAGATGATGTGGTATGTTTCTTTACTTGCTATTTGTCTTTCGAAAAAAATCTTTTAGGAAGTGCGAGGTTGGAATGCTTTATAAACCAAATTAAACACCTAGTAGGTTTTTTGCTGACCGTTCCAGGGAGATAAATGTTGTTTTTATTTGTGCAATGTCTCGTCACAGTGTGTTTTTGTTTTGTTTTTGTTTGTGTTTTTTTTTGTGGTGAGGTGTGTTTTGTAAATCAACTTCTATATGTGTGCCTGCGAACTGTGGTAAAATGTTAGGAGATTTGGTAATTGGCATAGAACCTTTTCATATGCTCCTATCCGTTTGGTATATTCATATAGCATTCCTGTACTTGGTGTTTTAAGCGATTACTGTGTTACCAAAATCATACATTAAAATTGATCGCACAAGTAACTTTCCTAACATTAAGTGTATAGCTGATTTAGTTAGTGTTGATGATAAATTAAACTTGCCAAGACCTGTAAAATTCAATTCTGATAACAAGACAATTATGTTATCCTAACAGTGTCCTAATCTTCACTGTTACATTTACTATTAAGGAAGGCAGTATTTACTTCTATTGTCATATATTGTGCGGCGCTATGAGAAAACACGCATTCCTGACGTCAATGGCATAATCAAAACCTAAAGCTTGATTTAAAGAAATTCAAATAATTTGTGAATTTTGTCATCACTTGTTTACTGCGATCTTGCCGAACTTACGTAAGCCGGTAGATGCGTATTAGATAAAAGGAAAAGCGAACAAAACAAAACGCAGACCGTGCACCGGCGTCCGCGGCATAAAATTACTCCATGATAACGCACCGGTCCATAAATCTGCTACGGTACGGGAGTATCTGAAAGAATCTGGGCTTGATGACTTAAACCATTCTCCATACAGTCCTGACCGGTCCCCACCTGTGACTTTTGGTTGTGCCCAAGTCTAAAGGAAATGCTGGCACGGCACCGTTTTGAATCCCGTTGTGGTTTAGGCAGTGCAGTCTACCAGTGTCTACAACATATACCTAAAAAGGAGTACCGGGCGGCGTTCCGGAAGTAGGTAGATCGATGTAAAATGTGTGTGGAGGCAGACGGGGCATACTTCGAAGGGCTCAGGTAAACAAAATTTTGATATTTCAAGTGGTCTAAAGAAAACCGCCATACTCTACGAACTTAAAAGTGTCCATCGTATGACATTAATATAATCAATCGATCAATCAAAATAATTTTATTCAGAGCGTCGGCTTGCGGATCGGGAGGTCGCAGGTTCAAACCCCGGCCGGGTCAAACCAAAGACTTTAAAGTTGGTAGTAGTGGCTTCCCTCCTAAGGCTCGGGGCTAAGAGGACAACATTACGTCTGACTCGTCAGAGTCAGTTAAATGGACTGGCCGGGTTCAGTCCCTGGGCACCTCATAAGTGCCACTGTGCTTTAATGATAGAAAAAAAATGCTGGCAAATCCCATCCCAATTTTATTCAAGATGTTCCTTGTTAGTATTATAAACATAAGGAATCAAAAGATGTCCGAGAATGTGAAGCATGCATAAAGGATGAATTAAAATAGTTTCTTTATCAATATATACCCTATATTTTAAGTCAAATTTATAAACCATACATATTGATAACTACGGTGCATTGCCACATAATCAAAATTTGTGTTTAATAATTATTCTACAATCGTCGTGTTTTGTTGAATCTGCCTGTGGTTAGAGCATATATCTGTAGATATTTGTGCTTTCTGTTTGTGATCTCGAACAATTATCACTGATTTTTTTAGTCCAATGTAGTTTGCAAATCGCCGTACTAAATTGTTTAGTTAACATTCTTTGTATAAGAAAGACTCGACGTTTCATCGCTTATGACTGGTCGAAATCACAATTATATATTTACCACCGCTTTTACATCAATGAAAGGGCTTCGGCCTTTGAGGTGTTAATTTATGCGCATCTTAATTCCAAACTATGGTAGATTTATCCACAACCCACAAATATTTTCTAAATACTTATGTTCTGATGTTTTAAACCTTAATGAAAATATATTAAAAAACAACATTCGCTTTTATACGTATAATCCCTTATTACAGTATAAGTAGGTATGTAGAATAATCCATTTAAACGAACATTTGTTTATGTACATATATATGCATTGGATTTTCTTCAATAAACATTTACCTAAGTTATAAAGTATGGGCTTGCATGCTTGTTTAATCGTCTATTTTACACTTACATGTCTGCACTAATTCAATGCACATTTTTATATCCCATGTTTTTACTTGATGTTTAGATTTGATAATTAGCATTATCGTCATAATTGTTGTCACCTGTCAGGATATTTATTTCCATGTGGACTGCATAACTACTAGGTATGAACAGTTGTGTAAATATGACAACGATAATTTTGTATTTAATACTTATGTTATTATTTTCAATGCTTCTTTATAAATTGTACATTATGTATAGTGAAGACACTAGATTTCATCTATTATTTTGAGGACGAACAGATAAATAGAAGATAAAAAGGCTGTGGACATATCTGTAGAATTATATTGACATGGTTGGTACTGTACTACCATCTGTTTTCCGAAATCTTATATTTACATGTGCCGCAGATTTTATATGTACCTTTTTTTTTCTTTTGATTTAGCTCCCCTGATTCTTCCATGCGTTTGGCGCGTTTTTTCTTCTTTCTCTAAGAAGCTTTGACATTTTTGGCAGCACTAAACCACACTTGATGTAAGTTCTTATTGTAATATTGTTATTACAGTATAAATGAGTACTCCTATTATCTTATTAGGTAATGACATCTGTTTTTTCTGCTTAAAAGTGATGTTTTGTGAGTTTAAGTAGGTCACGCGACTAAAATGAATCCCTTTAATTTCTTGGTTTGTAGAGGTTATTTTTATTTTAACCTCTCAGTGTTTTACAATAATGCTTTATCATGTTTTCTTCTGTTTATTTTCATAATAATTTGTTAACTAGTGAATATCTTGTTTGCTCTGTTTTAGGAATGATTTAAAGGTGCACGTACACACGAGTTAGGATAATTAAAGCTAACTGTTCAAAAAGGTTTCTAAGTAAGTACTGTCATAATTCCTGTTTAAGAAAATAGTCTGTTACGCGCATATATATATCTGAGTGCAGTACGAATTCGGCAATTTAAATTATTTAAACAAATTGACTTAATTTGATTTTCTATTTTTTCCAGGTTAGAGTTTGTTTATATACTCGTGTAACAGTGTTTTTTTTTTTTTTAGAATTCACTAAGTGTAAATGTGCAGCTACGTGTCATTGAAAAGCTTCAATAAATTCCATTCCGAAAAAGGTACAATATTAGTCTTATAGAGTACCATTTATATGAATTCATGCGTTCAATTATTTAACTGTCAAAAATGGTTAATAATCAGTTGATGGAGATATAAGAGTGAAAGCAATGTATAATTGTTTCAAAGGTATCCATTATAGAGTGAATACATATATTTATTCCCTGTCATAATTTGATAGTTTATAAATTTAAATTAAGTACGCAATGTATGCAAAAGAGTAGTACAGTCAGTAAAAGAGAATGAACTGTGATAATGATTTGTTTACGTTTAAAGTACAACACAGCGACGAATTATGATTACTATAGCGACGTCCAGCTATTTTGATGGAGGAAGATCCCAGACACGTGTCTTGGTACAACCGCCAACAAACAGCAGGTCACTTTGATACATACATTGAATTCTTTAGATGTTCACACGAATGTTCAAATCTATGCATGTCATCTTGATATGGAGGTGTTTTTAAAACAATTGTTAACTCTTGTGTGGTATGAACCGTGTGATTTATTTTGCCGCTTTCTTAGTTAACAAATAAATGAAGAGAACACATTTGTTTATAACATGCGTTCACTTTATCTTAATTCAGTTTATCTCAGTGACAAAAATGCTGCCTTGTGAGTATCAGAAATGTATATGTAAAGTTTAGGTAAATAGTACAACGAATGGTCAAGTAATTTTTATTAGTAAACGCAATAAGTATCGTTTTTTGTCTTGTTTAGAGCGAGCTTAGAAATCGATGATATTGAATTAAAATTCAGGGAACAAAGAGTCTATGTATTTAACTTCGTGTCGATTGACGTTATACGGGTATATGTTCTATTTACACTTTATTTAGTTATTTATACGTGACTAGCATTCACAACTTATTACCAACTATTTGTCAATTACCTTTAATATTTTTCCTGACAGTATGACATTAAGGCACATATTCACTAAAGCACTATCATATCATTGCGATTTCTTGATTATTTAACTTAACAACCGGCCTAATCAATCGAGCTTTAGGTGTCGACCTATCGCTCATGTTCTGTGATGAAAACTTCAGGTGGGGTGTTTCTTTTCAGCTAAATAGCGATGCGTCAGCTTATATGACGGCCTTAAAAGACGTTCCTTTAATTGATTATTAATTTGTTTACGTATATGCGGTATTCTTTTTGTTCAATGTTTTCATTTTCATTCTTATTAAACTTCATTTAAATAAATGAGTTGCCTAATAATTATATTGTATACTGAGATGGAACACAAAGCAACACTTTGGCATAAGTCAGCTTCTCAGAAATGGATGAAGTGGTATCAACTGATGTGAAGCTGTTATGGCCTAGCACATGGTTAATCAAAATCGTTGTTTATTTGACAGTGTTTTTTATTAATCTATTTCATCAAATAAATGTGTATTTAGCACCGATGATGCGTCAGTTTAATCAATTAATGATCAGCATTAAGTAATTCAAACGTAAAATGTAACAACACATTTAACAATATCTAATAAAACAGAATGCTCTTAATTATAAGTTCTGTCATGTCCACTGGCTTTATTGTAAACTGCATCGATTCCACAGGGAAAAAAGAAAATGACATCGTATTCCTATTTGCAATTTATTTAATTATTTACATAATATGAACAACATCGGCGTTCGCTGAACAGCACTCTATATACCTTTACATAATATTAATAATAATTAAAATACGCAATATTATGACGCAATTCGATTGTATTAAAAACGCAAAACAATATACGACAATACAAAATAATACACTCTCTTTATAATATGAATGGTATGATGTAGAAGAAAATTATTTCAATTTTGTACATATTCAGAACATATAAAACAGCTACATACACAAATACGATTTTTGAAAGGTTCACTTTGAATGGCTACACAGACACTGTTATTGTGTAAAACCAACAGAAACATGATAAAAGCACCAACATGTTTCTCAATCCAAGTACGTTTATATGCTCACTGTATTTTAATAGAAATCAGACATTAACATGCATGGGCATGATTATTCTAAATATCGCCAAATTTAAACAGAACTCACTCTCCTAAAAAAAACACAAGCACTGTACACAATGCGGTATTTCTACCAGCCCTAAAGGCCCAACAGTTTCAAAGATAGTGAAGGTATATATACACAACATGTATTCATAACATATTATTTGTATTTGTGGATTTAAAATATATACACACAATAATTACACATATTTTAAATGATTGTTATGGTAAATAAGGGTTATGAAGCGAAATGGCTTGAATGGATGTACACTTTAAAACACCGGGCTTGATTTAAGACATGCGCCATTATGCAACATTTTATTACATCTTGTCAGAAATAAAAGCTACATTTAAGTCAATTTAGAAGCAAGTGCCCTTCTGGATAGTGCCTTCATATAGATACTATGTTCATAGCAGTAACTAACACTGACAAGTCACTGATCATATATATGGGAACAGATTAAAAAAAGACAATCTCAAATTTAACCATTTCTAATCAAATGACTTTTTCTTATTTTTTAACAATCCAATGTAATGTTTAGTTGCACATAGATTTCTTATTTATCATAAATAGCTATGCATAAACTATGTACAGGGAAATAAATATTGACACACTTGTTAAGTGCATCTTTGTTAATGTCATACTGAAAATATTCCAAGAGAGATAATCTAACTTATTTCACGTTACATTTATTTATGTAGCAGCTGTTTCCCTTGAATGTGTCCTTAGCAGTAGTTTCCATAGTGTCCCTAATTTGTCAAATTTTGCGCTTAGGCTATCCTTTGAACAAAATTAGGGTGCAGATAAAGACATGGTAAGATCTAACAGCAGTTTTGGTTGTGTAATGTACATTACTTCACAGGTGAACATGAAAACCTGAAAGAATTACTGCTTACCATATCGTTAGCGAAATAAACAAACATGGTAAATAATAAAGGTACAATCTAAACATTGTTTCATTGTTTTCATTATACAACATTGAATGGTTTTATTTTTTCTTGTTACTGCTGAACAATCACATATTTCATTGTTTCTCCTCAAAAGAGGTGATTCACGCTGGACTTTTAAAAAATATGTGAAGTGAACAACACTATTTTGTACTTATCCGAAAGAAACTTTATAATATGGAAGCAACTAAATAAAAAGGTTATACTCACATTTACAACCTTAATTAACAACCTCAATTATTTAGTCTTTATGCGACCAGGCTTAGATGATTAAGATCTTATGGTTCTATGTATTATAAACCTACACAAAACTTTGGACTTAAAACCAGAATTCGTCAAGACAAATACCCAAGCAATACAAATTAGAAGTAAAACGTAGTAGTAGTAGTCAGTAGGCTGCGTTGATAATTTTAGCACTCCTCCTTTTTCCAAGGCACTATTACAAAATCAAGTCATAAACTGTGTTAAAATAATTTATCACTAAGTAATTACACAAGCAGCTTCATTAAATGATTCATGAAATGTAAAAAAAATGAAATAAATCATGCTCATTGTGAGTTATTGACTAAAAGCATGCATCTCATTTTGTACAACACAAACGCTACATTGGCTGTCTAAAACATCAATCTTGTAATATTATACCTTTCAAGAACTTCACAGTGTGAAGAAACGGAACGTCCGGTTATATCGCTATCTTTATATTTGTTGGTGTCGAGCTCTACTAATTTAGCCATAATACATCTCGAATGTATTGTTTAAAACAAATATCTAAGCATCGAATTCAATGACGAATTTTCCACTATGTGTGTTTCCATTTTAATCTACATATTCCATTAACTTGTTGATAGACAATACACTTCTACCAGCGAAAGTTCACTGACATCAAGCTAAAATGTACTTCTTGAACTTATGATGTCAAGACAGCTGCATTATTTGCAAAAAATTCAAGGGGAATGAATTATTTCGACATTCCTTCTTCACGTCCGCGTCTTTATATTATCTGAGAAAGTTTTATTATAAAATTAGTTAAATATGAACGTGTCTTTGATCATTATTTAATCAAGATGAATAACAACAATGTTGATGAATTTATAAACGACTAGATGCTCGATTTATCAATTGGATTATTGTACCGATTAAGCATGCTAGCACTACAATCCATGCATGACGACGTACAAGAATACAATATCAGTCAGTTTAAATGTATAACAAAATTATTGGCATATTATTCAGCGATGCATGCACTTTATAATTCATTTGAAGCGGATTACAATAAATCATACAAGTAGACAAGAGGGCCATGATGGCCCTCAGTAGCTCACCTGAGGACACAGGCTTTTAGGAAGATCAAATCTGGCATCAAGTAATTAAGAGCTATTTTATTACATTTCTAGAATTTTACCTAGTAACCTACTGAATCCACATGACCCACGTCAAAACATGTGTAAGATTTCATACTGGCAAGCATTCTGGCCAAGTTTTGGGAAGATTAGGCCATCAGTATGGCCTAAGTGTTTTTACAAGTCTGTTTTTAAAACTTGACCTTTGACCTCACGTGACCCAATAATATTCTCATCCAAGATTTTATGCTGAAAATCTGATCAGGTTTGGTGATGATTGGGCTTGAATGTGGTATCTAGTGTGTTTATCAAATCAGATTATTACAATTCTAGAAATAGGGTGTACGGCTATTGGAGTATGGCATTACTTTTTAACCAGTATGTTGATATATCAATTAAAAGAATCCAAATAACCCAAAACAAATCTGGAAACTTCACCATTCTTGACTGATAGTCTGACAATTGTTCCAAGTTTGTTTTTTTCAAGTTCGCATTATGCTTTGTTGACATTCAGTAAATGTTGTTTCACCCTATAAGAAAACGTGCCTGCATGACAGCAATGTCATCGTGAAATGTCTGCTTAAAACGACTTCATATGTCGTTAAAACTTTCACACCATTAATTGTTGTGTTTCATAATTATCTTGCTGTCATTATGTAATCATGTGGACAGACATTTTAGACAAATGAAGGTAAAGCAATACCGATCTTTCGATCGGAAATGAGTGTTCCTGGCTATAGATTATGTTCGCATTTGCTGCTTTTAATTCTTTAAATGGGATTAAAAACGCTCTCATTAGAGCATGTTTTCTCTAGGCATGAATCAAGGTTTTTCGAAGACTGTAAGTTGGCTATTTTATTACAAGGTAACATGCATATGTTCTGACTGTCAGTATAGTAAATAGACGTTAATATCTGCAGTCGAGACCGGCGTTGTATTATCATTTCTAAAGAATCCCTAAAGTTGTAGCAGACCAACACAAGTAGATTGCAATGCCTCACACTGTAGAGCTTCTCATCCTCATTTTCCGCCATATCCATCGGTATCGTCATGAAATTCTACATATAAACACAAAAATGACATGTGTATTGTTTAATAATATGACAGTATTATTTCTAACAATCACCATAGTACATCGTTCTGTCTTTTACACATGTATGATGAAATAAAGGATGACAGGCATCGATGTTGCCCTAAATTAAAATTGCATATATGCATATAGTTCAAAGTTTGCAACTTATTTTTTTAATACGCCATTAAAAACACCGTATTTAGGACATGTTTACTGTGTTCATCGTCCGAAATCAGGTTTCAGTTAGTTTCAGTTATTTTAAGGACGATGTTCACTTAAAGCAGATGTAGTGCTGTCTTCACTGTGTATAGCATGTCATGAACATCTGGCATCATACCACACCCAGGCACATTATCCTGATACCGATCCAACCAGATATGGTACTATCTTTACTTTACGTAGCGAGAGCAAACGTGCAATACCAATATCGCTACCATTAAAAACGGTTTTGGTATGTCCCGGAACAGGATCGAACCCTGGGCTTTTAGCAAAATACAACCATAACTTTAAGGACATTGCTCCTTTTAGTTAAGATGTTGTAATTACATCAATCTATTATAAAGTGTCTACGGATACTTTATGTGCTTACCACAGTTTGCCCACTGAACGTCCCCATGATGTTCTTAATCCATTTATCAACCAAGGTTATGTAATGTAGATACACTGTATAATTTAAAACATTCATCTTAATAATAGCCGTTTAATAACAAAACACAAACAGTTGGCAAAATCGTTATCAGATGTTACAAAGTATGTTGATGCAATTATTGTTTATTCAGATAACAAAAAGCATCACTAATTTGTTTCTTTTTATCCTACTTCTGGAGTACGCCGTACAAGTGGTCCAAAAGTGTGTGTTTTCAGAGTATGCATTGTATACTATTGTTGTACTCTTGTTTCATATAAAATCAATAAAATAGAACGAAAAACACTATTAATGCACTCATTAATAATTATAACAGTAAACCAGAATAAACTGCTGATAAGTTTGGCTTGTGTAAAACAATATAGTTATTTACGCAATCATTAACCAATACTGACCGGCCGTTGTAGAGAAATATATACAGCATTGGTTCCTGGTTCTGTAGGCTCTTGGAACATTATCAATTATCATGCATGTTATCAGAATAACAAACTGTTGGAATCGTCCACCTTCAGACTGGCAGTAAAGTAAAGACTCCGTGAACTTGTCGAAATTGATGAATTGATCTAGTGGTAGTTAAAAGAGATAGGAAAGCTTTTGCCATGGAATACGTCACCCCCTTCACAGAGATGAATGGATGGGGGCGTCTAGGAGAGCTACTGGGCAGTCAGGCCCCACCCTCATTAGAGGATTAATTGCTGGCCTGATTTAAAAATAAACTGGATATGATGATGATGATGATGATGATGATAGTTGGGTTTTACGGCACACCGACACTTGATAGGTCATACGGCGCCGATCTGGTGACAGTGTAGTAGGCACAAGTAGGTAGGTGAATGGTGAGCTGGTTGCAAGGATGTACTTAATCATTATTAAAATGACTGGTTGATATTGTCAAATATACAGTGCAATAGACATATATCTTTTATAAAGACAAAATCGCCATCACTAATTTAAATATTAATTATTTGTGTGTTACCTCAACCACAAATTCAACAGCGTTGCTTGATCTGCTGAGAATGATATGGTAGCACAGTCCCGATTTTTACAGAAAGTGACCATATACATCTATCACGCCTACCTCTGCCCTGCCATCTCGTTCTCCAGGGTCCTAACACAGTCCGCTGTAGGTCCCCATAATGTCCTCCACACAATCATCATCTCTTGTTCTGCTATGTAAGAATTATGGTACAGCATTATTAATCAAGACGATGAATACTGATAAGGCCATTAAAATAAATGTATGATATATGCATACGTATTTGCATGTCAATTAACTACATATCATAAACTTGTCAGTGATACAATAACAATCATTAAGGCATGTTTAGTTGAGGAAAATCCTAGATAAATGTTTGGGAAGAACCGACGGCGCACAGCAGGTCAGCTGGAAGCTTGTTCCTTTAGGTCGTTTGTCTAGCCGACACTCGATCCCACGCACTGCGAGCAGAACAGACAGAGAAGTTACAAGTCGGCAACTAAAACGCTTTACTATGGGTGCACCTGAATATGAAAAATATGACCAGGGAGAAATCAATTCTAGTTTTAGATGCACATTTATTATATGTATTATATTATATATTCTAGGCCGGTGGCTGGATCTGGAAATGGGTTAGGTTGACACTTGTTGGCCGGTGACTGAATCTGGTAATGTTGTAGAAGACGCGTGTGGGCAGCTAGCTGGATTTAGAGATTAGTACGGTGTTCTAGAAGTGTAAGTTGGCTACAAATTGACAAATGGCATTTTGTTTCGCCAGCTAACAATATCGCATCGCACTTACCCTATCGAGTGTTGTAAACCTATAGATGACTCAGTTGTTCTAAGAATTGGCTTAAAGTGAGCACTGTGGCTTAACAGACAAAGGTGCATTTGTTGTAGTATACACATGGTAGGCAGGCAAATTGTAAGCCAATTTTACCCTGGCTGGTATGCTTAAACATGAAATGAATTATCACGTTTGAAGTAAACCACCGACATCTTACATTTTTTCTCACAGATGGTAATTTCAATATATTTAATATTAAACCACATGGTACCTACTTGACATAAATTAATACATTTTTATCACATTGAAACAGTCAGTGTGAAGACGGTCCAAATTGTCTACAATAACAGAAATTAATAGCACTTCAGAACTGAATCATATCTGAATTAATGACATCAAGCATTTAGTCTTTTTGGCCGTTTTTGTTTTATTTCCCTTTTTAACGAACAGTAAACTAAAATCTTTGCTGTGAACAGTAAATTAACAAGACCAAAGTTTTACCTTTTTAGCAAATGATTCTTTCCTGGTCTGTCTCATCTCAAATATAATGTCTGAAGTAGAAAAATAAAGCCCTATTATAATATATATTTACAAATATTCTTCGAATATATTTAAAGAGGCAATATAAACACAATAATAAATATTGTTATTTGTATTTTCTGTTCTCATATCGAGGTTGAGGTTAACTTCTTTTGTTCAAATTTTTTGACTTAAACAACAGCCAATTTCATACACAAAGTTTTAAGTGAAACAAAGGTAATTAAGGTCAGTTAACATCGATGGCAATATGGCTCACTGTTTTAATGCAAAGCGATTGCTTGTTGGACATGTCGTAAACATTTGTTAGAAAGTGATTGTTAAATAAACGTGGATATTTGAATATATAGTGGATCAGCATCTAGCGAGGACATATGAAGGTACACAAAGACAAAATGACTCACAGGCATTGCTTTTATAGGAAGGCTATCGGAACGAAAACTGACGTTGTGGCTGCACGTAGATACTGATGAATGGAAGCAGAAAATGGATTGAGGCTTGCTGTTGACATAATGACATACTATAAACGGAGGATACGCAGATTACAGCTGGGTGCCAGTAGATAAAGTGCAGTTTGATGTTGTTACGACTGGACAATGCTGTCATAAGTACAACGTAGCCCCGGGTCTGCCATATTCGTGCATGCATATTCGGTTCATGGAATGTAGTGTCGAGGACTGAAGCTGGATGTTAATAGATTGAAAGCTAGTGTTTTCCCTGAATCTTGGGCATTTCGAATAATAACTAAAAGTTAAGCCGGTCGTAGAGACATATACTGAAGACTGACATAGCTGAATCTTGAGTTTGACTTGCATGGTGAAAAGGATTACGGTCTGTTCTTGAAATATGGAGCTGTGACTGGCCCTGCATTTGAAATCCTAAGCCTTGCAGGTTTCAAAGTCGGCGACCGCGTATTGATAGGTAGAGGGAAGCGGAGCCATTTCCTGTGAACTGACAAGCCTCCCTATATAATGAAAGGGGCGGGTACTGGAAGAGTAACTATATATTCGTTAGCCTTACACTAAAACACGGATTCGGGGTCTGGTCGTGGTGAAGCAGCAAATGATGTTGGAGTACGACATCACCGTTAGTCTGCCATCAGCCGTAGCACAGGCTGAGGTAGGGTCTTGAAATATTCAGAGCAGAATGATGTTGGCACTATTTTCAGTCCAACTTGCTGACCACGTGGATTCATGCAGGGTCATTATAGTGTTGACTGATGTTTTTTCCGCGTTGCACTGTAACATGGATGGTGACCGGATGTGAAGACAGAGTAAACAACGCTATTGAGCATGCGTTTTATGTTCACCTGTTCTGGTAACAGGGATGAAGTCACGGGGTGAAGATGGAGAGTGCAAAATTATACTTATTCGCTTTTCTTGGGAAACACTGATGAGGTCAGGATTCCAGTAATGAAGTAGATCATGTTGCTCGCTAAGATTATGGCAGTGTTTCTGACATGATGATGAAAGTTGGTATGTTAGTAGAAGTATTGGCTGTGTTTAGTTTCCTTATCGTTGTTGCTGTCGTCAATAGATGATGTACTTACGGCTATGGATGACCTGTAAAATGGAATGTATTTCTATTAAAAACACGACAATTGCTAAATACGCATTGTCATTGAAGGAAATGTTAACATATTTAACATATTTTCACATTAGTTTTATAGTCGGCGACAGCGTAATGATAGGTGAATGGAAGCGAATGCATTTCCTGTGAACTGATAAGCCTCTTTATAAGATGAAAGTAGGGCGGGTACTGGGAGAGTAAATTCAGCTTCGTTAGCCTTGAACCATAACACGGATTTGGGGTCTGGTCGTGGTGAAGCAGCAAATGATGTTGGAGTATGACATCAACGAAAGTCTGCCATCCACCGAAGCACAGACTGATGTCGGGTCTTGAAATATTTAGAGCAGAATGATGTTGCCACTGTATTTTCAATCCAACTTGCAGACCATGTGGATTCATGCAGGGTCATGATAGAGTGTTGACTGATGTTTTTTCCGCATTGCACTGTAACACGGATAGTGGCCGGATGGGAAGACAGAGTAAACAACGCTTTTGAGCATGCGTTTTATGTTCGCCTGTTCTGGTAACGCGGATGAAGGCACGGGGTGAAGATGGAGAGAGCAAAATTACTGATCATATTTAAATCCGCCTTGCAGGGTAAACCATGTGTAGGCAGGGTGTTAATATGAGGAGTGAAGTATGCCTGTGATGATTTGTCGGTCTGATTTTTAATGAAACACGAATGTTCACCATGATTAAACAGCTGAAGGCAGAGAGTAAATATAATACTCTTACTGAGATGATAACGAAATTGGTCATTCTCTGCCAGTCCTCCATGCAATATACCACGGAGGCAGGAAAGTAAAATATAGAGTAAAATATAGAGTGAAGAATAATGTTATCTGTTAATCCGTCTTGCAGGGTAATACGAATTGAGGCCGGATTTCAGAAGTTAAATTAGGGAATTATCTTGTACATATCCGCTTTTCTTGGGAAACACTGATGAGTTCAAGATTCCAGTAATGAAGTATGACTATGGCAGTCTTTCTGACATGATCATGAAAGTTGGTATCTTAGTAGGTTTATTGGCTGTGTTAAGTTTCCTTATCGTTGTTTCTGTCGTCTATAGATGATGTACTTATGGATACGGACGACCTGTAAAATATAATTGTATTTCTTTTAAAAACATGACTATTGCTAAATATGCATTGTCATTGAAGGAAATGTTAACATATTTAACAATTTTGTTTCTGTTAAGGGAAGAATTTACTTCACTTTTGCATGGCACCTTTGCACACTTTATTTTTGAAACAGATTTTTTACATTGTGTTCAGTTTTACACATCACACAATGGTGTTTTTCTAACAAGAAAGCTATAGCATGTTGTAAAACCGGTATGTAATAAACTAGGCAGAACATAAGACAACAGACAGATTGCAGACATCTTCGCGTGTTTGCACTGAGTGGGACTCAAATCAACGTTGATGGGATTAGAAGGTCAGCAAGTCTTATTGCCATATTATTTACTTGGTCTATGGCTGTATAAACAAAAACTGCACTAACAAATTATAAACATCAGACACAAAATAAAAAACAACAACATATGAGTTACATAATGGAACAACAACATGTTGCATTGATCAATTCCAAAACTAGGCAAATAAAGAAAACTGCAATAAAAATAGACATAATAGAAATTAAGCAAATACAGAAATTTACAAAAGGGAAGCTATCTAAAATGTGTCGTTTGATTTTTGACATATTCACTGCAAAATAGAAAGAAAAGTTTGATACTCCTACAGGGTACGGCTGAGGACGATTTGCTTGTATATCTGGACATATACCCTCCAGGATGAAGAAAATTACCCAAAACATATATGGAAAAATATACTCTCTAAGATAAATACCACATACCCCCTAGTAAAGTGTGTATATGTACAGTCCTGGCACCGTACCAGTTGTCCAAGACATCGTATATCGTGCGTATTTCTTTCGTAAACGTATCGCATGGTAACGTAGCGTATCGTGTAACGTAATAGGCCTGTCGTGAAGTAACGTAACGAGCCATATCGTAAATGGTACATCGTATCGTATCGGAACGTAACGCTTATGACAAGACCGTGGTATCGTAACGGAACGTATAGTATGGTAACGTAACACAAAGAGAATTGCACTGTGCCTTCTCATAATTCTTTGATACAAAGATACATATTTTGTGACATTTTTCCTAATGACATTATCATGCTCATACAAAAGTTCACAGGTAATTTAAATGTCATAATAAATGCGTCACAAATACAAAAAGAAGTTTATGGTTGTAAACAGAAACTAAACTATATATTACATTTTCGGTACATGCATACTATCGATGAGCAAATAAATATTGCACACTTTCGAACTTATTACTTGAATGACAATATGCGTAGATTAAATATGAATGGACGTTTAGGAAAATATTCGTGAAAACTAGGATTCTGGTTATTTGCCCACGCTTTTATGGAAAATAAAGAGCAGTAAGACAAATTGGAATAAACATACAGCTGGAAAAACTAGCTATAAGACAATCTAGCTCTATGTCAGGGTATGGAAAAGAGGTTTGTCTCAAATATGGGATTCAAATGAAACGGCTCATATACAATGAACATTGTTAATAAATAATTGGACCGTGTGGAATCATCTCTGATATTCCAACAAGTTAGTTAATTGTAAAGCTAGCTTACCTATGTCGTCGCTGGGCACATTTAACACTGATATAGTCTCTTCGCCAATTATTTTCGACGCGTAAATTTTATACACATTTATGCGAATTTAAATAAATTAATAAAAGCAATTCAGTGCTCGACGAAAATTCAATAAAAGTAAGTTCACACGTGTAGCAAACAATCAAACGTTTAAGGTGTGAATGTGTTTGTCAAAACAATGTGCTAGTATCATAAATAACAGTAAACATCTGTCATTATGCCTTCTTAATTTCCGTACATTTTCCCGCCCTGCCAATCACGTGCACGTGTGTTAATTCCAATAAATTGGTGACACTTTTATGATTCCACTAATCTTAAAGGAAGTAGGATTTTTAGCCGTTCGTTATGTTGATTGGTTTGATCCTTAACGTGTTGACCGGAGGTGTTAATTGGTCTATTCTTAAATCGATTTCCTCGTATAACGAAATGGTCCTTTGTAAGTTTTTTTTAGGATGATGAAGCCATTTACATACTCTCCTAAAATAACAAGCGCACATCAGCATGTACCTTGACGTCAGTATAGAAACTGAAAGAATACCGTTGGGGGTAACAATAAAAAATGATATAATATCTAATCATTGCAAAATCAATCAAGTCAGCAGACATATATAGTCTTTACAGTCACCTGCCAAAAAATCAATGCCTTTATAAAACTAGGGTGGATACCAAGCCATGGAAAAAGAGCTATAAGTAATAAAAAAATATAATAAATAACGCACAAATACAGATATTCGGATATGTTGGTAGGACTCTAAGTTCAATATTTACTGCCACAATATCGTTAGTTTAGAATAGTTTTTTTTTAATTTAAACTAGGATCAAGCTACCCTGGTAAATAATGTTCACCAATAGGATCTGTCCTTACTGTGACATAGAGAAATACTTTAACCCCGTGCTGTTTTGGTTAAGGCAGCACACAATAGCAAGAGATTAGCTACAAAGACCTATATTATTCACACGTGTCTTTGCTTTTTGTACCAGCAGAAAAAGGCAGATTTAATAAAAATGCAACACTTTAATACCTAGAAGATATTAAATACATTAAATACAATCTCTACAAATATATATATATATATTATACGATATACTAAACTAACTGAATTACCAACCCAAGCTTAACTACTTACACACTTTTCCCGTACTTATTTCACTTTAAAACATCCTCGTAACTAGTGTGTAACTTAATGTGTTATTTGTTCATAATCATTCGATTTCATGTTCACTTTTAGTTCAAAAAGTGCCAGCTCTAATCAGGAGTAGAAAACATTTCAATGGTGAAAATTTTGAGAAACAGTTTCTTAGAGGTGTAATGCCTTTAAACAAAGAGCAGTCATAATCTTCCGCCAAATTGGGGTCCAGCCAACCAGAGAATGGGTTTATTAGGAATGTTTAGATTTTAAAGAGATTTCACCCCATCCTTGTCTAGTGGGTTTTGAAACTAAAGTTATATTTGATTTGGATATAATATCGGTTAGACATTGTATTAATTCAGTTTATGTAGGTGTTATCCTATATTATTAATTAATAATGGGGGAGGGGGTGGGGGAGGGGGGTTACTTTCTTCACCTAGGTAGCTGGATCCGAGTCTGAGTCTAATATTTAATCATAGGCTATATTATGATGGTGAGTTCCAATCTCCAAATTCATATTAGAGATTTTGCTTGACATTTGTATTTTAGTATTTTAATCTATATATTTCTTTGATTAGTTCTTGTCTATTCTTTCCGTAAATTGTCTGAAATGCTTGTAAATAACTAAGAGAGCCGGGGTAAATATTTATTGTTGATCGGCAATTTTGTTCTATTTGTACACATTTAATGGGTTATAATTAACAGTTCGCATTTAAATATAGAATGTCTAGTGTTTAGTTTTATGTTGGCCTTGTTTATTTATTCTGTTGTTTTTCAATCATAATAACTCATGCTCCCATAGCATTTTTGTTTGTATCCTTGCTACCGTCGGTGTAGATGTGGATGTGGGTAGCGATATCTCAGTACTCAGTATTTGAGGTGAGTTTAAGGGAATAATCTTATCAATTACGTCGATAACGTCTTCAAAATTTGTTTTAATGTTAATGGATTTGATCCCTACATGGATAGGATTAAGTGGAGGTGTTAATTTGTCGGTTGTTAGTCCAACTTTGTCTCATAATAATGTAATTATTATTTAATTGCTCTGTTTCTATCTTTTTAGTTTGTTAAGTTTTTTCCCGATTGAACCATATTTTACTATTTCTTACCGAATTTTTATTTAAATAGTGCTTGAAAAAGGGTTGAGTATGAGACAATGATATGTTTCTGATGTTATTTATTTCCTAGCAGCTAGTCCATTTATGTAGGTTATTCGGTACATGTACCTACAAATCACGCGAGCGATTATAAGCCCCCACACAGATTGCCACTTTTATGACACAACGTTTATATTCAAATTAGACGGGCAGTGGTCATTTAGCTGCAGTGCACAACTCCTGCATCCGGTCTGAAGACATGTCATACATGTATGAAGATCCCAGCACACATAATCTGTCTGTGAAATTTTACTTCAGTAAAACGCAGATACGGATGCGGAGAATAGGGGTAGAAAATTGAAATATACATGTATAGAAGAGTGGTGTAAGAATGTAAGGAAATTACAGATTTAAATTAATTTGTCTTAACAGGGTGCATTTTTACACACTTGTTCAATGTTTAAGCAGGCTATCATATTGGCTTCACTTTCTTGTCATTTGCCTACACATTTTACCATTTAGACGGAAATAGTTGTATTGTCTCATTTGAAAGGCGTACAATCACTACCGCCTATATGCGCTGCAACTGGGCCGATTGGGGAAGAACGATTTGGACTAAACCGAGCTGGTACAGTATAAATAGGCTGATCGAACCTTTACTTTAGCAAAATGCCGCATTTGCCATGGTATTTCGTGTAACGTGACGTAAACGGAAACATTACAGTATGTTGTCTCGAAGCGTACACCGTATCGCATCGTAACGTGTAGATTTTCTACAGGTTGAACATATACCTTTCTGATGGACATCACAGTCCCACCTAATAAAATGTGCATATACTGATGAATATCCCTAACACAAATGGAAAGGTGGACATGTACCCTCTTATGCATAACACTTCCACATAGAAAAATGTAAATATACAGATGACAACACCCAACATATATGGAAGGGTGGATATGTACCCTCCTAATTGTTAACGCTTAAACCCAGTAAAATGCAAATAGACAGATGACAACACCCAACATATATGAAAGAGTGGATGTGTACCCTCCTAATGTATAACACTCCCGCCCAGTAAACTTTAAACATACAGAACACTTTCCCCAACAAATATATGTAAGGACGGAAATGTACCCTCTAAATGGATATTACAATCCCACCAGTAAAATATGCATATACAGTTAACAACCCCCACCCCTCCGCCCAACACATATGGCAGGGTGGACATGTACCCTCCTAATGGATATCACATTCCCGCCCAGTAAAATATGCATATACAGATAACTACCCCAACACATACGGCAGGATCGACATGTACCCTTTCTTCACATCATCAAAGAAGATAAGCTAAAATGGTAAAGATCTAAATACACAAATGTAAGCAGACAAAATAAGAAAATAGAAGGAATATGGAAAGAAAACAAAGATAAATAAATAACATAAAAGGAGTAATGAGGAAAAGGAAAGTTGCAAAAGAAAACTAATAAACAGATTATGGAAGGTAGAAAAAAGACAATGAAAGAGAACAAATGGGTAAGAGATAAAGGAATGTGAAAGAAATCAGGGAAGAAATAGAAAAGAATTAATAGAACAAGTCAAAAAGGAAGGAAAAATGCAATTTTAAAGTAGGTAAGTTGAAAGAAATGTAGGAAAATTTGGATGCATGGATTATGGAAGAAGAAAGAAAAAGTGAAAAAAGAAAGACATGAAACATTAAAAAGAAAGAAGAAATAAAGAGAAGAAATTAAATATGAATGAAAAAATGAAGGAAGTGGAAGAAAGAACAAACTATTGAACAAGTGGTAGAATGAATAAAATGACAAAAGGGAAAGAACAATAAAAGAAAGAAGACCACAAGAAAGAAGGAAGAAAGTAAAGGAAGGAGGAAAAAACTCATAGAAGGATGGCTGTTAGAGAAATAAGTAAGAACGGAAAGCAGGAGAAAGGAAATAATATGACAAAATGAAGAAATGATTAGTGGGGACAAAGATTGAAGGAAAGGGAAAGTAAATAGGAAGAACAGGAAGAAATACCGGAAACAAGAGAAGTAGGATATTGAAGGAGTGGATAATGGAGAAACAAGAAATGCATCAAACTAATTTATTTCTATGAAGTAAAATTTCCTAAACATATTTCTATCTGAAAGATAGCATTATCTTCTATACTGCTTTCTATCCTTTAATCTGCTGCTCTGGTCAGTTTCTATCGAACATTTCAGAGACAAATGTGCTGCTTATCGACGATCAAATCTGGGAACCTAAGCTATCAGTTTATATGCTTTATAGACTAATCTTACCCGGATGTTTATATATTTCTCCCTATCACCTGGCTACATACACCTGGGTAATTTGAAGATCGTCAAGGAACACACATCTACTCAATAGCCAACTAACTTGCAAACCCCAAGCATTTAAACAATAACAAATGAGGGTCGTTTAACTTCGATCTCAATGTAACAATACCATAGGGAGAAAAAATGTGCAGCCAGTCCGAGGCTCAAATCAGGGACCCGCCACCAACTGGGTATATACATATATAAAGCAATGTTATACGTATATGTGATTTAGGGTGCAGACCATCTTTTTTTAAATTCCATGAAGTGACCAGTTATGATCATTATAGTGATGTTCAACTATCTTAGTGACTGATGCATTGCAGATCAGCTGGAGAATCTTCCAACAAAAAAGTTTTAAGCTCTGACCGGGATTCAAACCCACGCTATGAGAGGCTAAGCCGTCAGAGGAGTTACAAATCTATGATTCTACCACTGCTCCAGGCCCACCCCACCTCCCTAGGATCCAATGACCATACATAGCAAAGAGTGAATAGTGAATAATCCATCAGAAATATGAAGAAATATGATAAAATGTATACAAGCAAAACATAATAACTGTAATACTTGCAAAGTTTAACTACAGATTGTAACGTAAGTGTAGTGGAGTTATGAGAAGATAATTTGAAACTGGCCCAATTAGATCAGTAGGTATCTAGTAGTCACCCAGTAAGCAGAGTTCCAGGTTCGAGCACAAGCCTCCCTGCACATTTCTACTCACTATGTCACATTTATGGGGTGTATGTAACCAGGTGATTGGAAGATAATGTGTAAGCAGCCCCATTAATTTAGTTGGTATCTCATTCCAACTCAATCTCATTCTCGTGGTGACTGGTCAGCTAAGGTTCACGTGTTCGAGTACTGGACTGGCTGCACATTTTTCTCCCTAGAGATGTTAATGTTACACAAGTTGTTCCAGTCAAAGTGGATCAGTCCATTAATAAGGATAGGAGTGTTGAATTTAAATTTTCCTAAAACCTATCGTGTCTACACTGGTGCAAATAAAGTTAAAATTGTCTTCAAAGCTTAAATACAGTCTCAGACAAGTGAAAACACTTTAAAATATCAAATACACTTCATACCAAGGGTTCTACTTATAGAGCAGATTCACACCTACAACTCCTAAACAAAGACATATTGTAAACAACCTTGCCCGAGCTTGATAACGACACATGCATATCATTTTTCTGTGTCATCAGTAATTGATGTGATATAAAAACGAACAATTTAACCCTTAGCTTGTTACATTGATTAATAACCTAGATTTTTTCTATCTCATATTCTTACAATGATATAGAAAGGTGCCAAAACATTATGCTAAAAATTCAGCAAAACAACAACAAAACATGTGCAGATACTGCTCAGATTGTCACTAGCCAGGGAGCTGCTCATTTGGATCTATACTGTTTGCCAAAGTCATATAAATATGTGTTGAACCTGATCAGACTGCCCCCCCCCCCCCAGCCAGGAGCTGGCAGATTTGGATCTATACTGCTTGCCAAAAATGTGTAAATATGTTTGTTTTTCACTGGGATTGTCGTCCCACCAAAAGTATTTCAGTTATCTGGAGACCGTGTTTACTTGAAGCAGATATAGTGCCGCCTTTACTGTGAATACCATACCCAGTCACATTATCCCAACACTGGAACAACTTATTGTAGAACAACCGCTATATTTGCTTGAGTATTAGCAAGGGAGCTATATCTGTACACCATTTACCGCTTTAACAACTTTGGTTTGTAGCAGCCCAGGATCGAACCCGGAGCCAATGTTATACTGATTGCGCTTCCAGGCTCGGTACATATAAATATGTGTTAATCCTGATCAGACTGCCCCCAGCCAGGAGCTAGCAGTTCTGGATCAGTACTACTTGCCAAAATTGTATAAATATGTGTTGATCCTGATCTGACTGCGCCTAGGAAGGAGCTCGTTGATTTAGACCTATAATATTTGCCAAAGTTGTAAAAATATGTGTTGATTCAGATCGACGATCTGTAGGCAGAAGCTGGCTAATTTGGATCTAGACTATTTGCTTAAGATGTATAAATATATCTTTAGCAAGCTGAGGGCTAAACAAGGGTCATTTATCAAGACATATTTAAAGCAGATTTGTTGTTTTATAATACAATCTTATTAAACATGATTAACAGTAATAGCATAATCTAAAACGGATCATCTCATGCTGATAACAAACTACTAACAAACACCATACCAGCTCGTACATGACAAATTAATATGATATTGGTTAATCGATGTCAGCTCATGTTACAATGCATTTTCATTATTGAATATGAACACATAAATAAGCCACTCAACTTATATTGTTCTGATGTGATCCATATGTGTATATATACATATCTGTGCTAATTTAACTTAAAATAGTCTTTTGACAAAATCAAAGGTATTAGTTGAACACAACATGTTAACGTCATATTAATGTTATATTATCAAAGTGTAATATAAGATTACATCAGCAATGTTGTAAATAAAGACTATTTACTTAAGTTTGCAGTATATTTATTTGATCACATTTGCTTAGAAACTATCTATTACTTATTGTATTTGTGCAATAATCCGACATTGAAGAAAATATTAATTTGACTTTGTTGTAAACATTGCTGGTATTCTATGCTTTAAACTTTAACTTCGATAACAAATACGAGTATTATTACATTTCACTAACAACAATTTAGAATGCTTGGCTATAGAAGTAATTAAAAAATCCG
This sequence comes from Sinonovacula constricta, assembly GCA_007844125.1. Taxonomy (NCBI): domain Eukaryota; kingdom Metazoa; phylum Mollusca; class Bivalvia; order Cardiida; family Solecurtidae; genus Sinonovacula; species Sinonovacula constricta. The sequence continues at coordinate 41,010,630 of CM017570.1, forward strand.
GGTGGGGGGCTGTTTTGCTAGAACTCAAAAGGCAGACAACATTGCACACACTAATAATATTGTTCATAGTGAGAGTAGACCAACTTGGAGTAGATACAATACCACAACAATGACTTATTAGCCTTCTAGTTAACATTTGTGGGTTGTGTGGTTGTTTAATTGTTGTATTGGCTGTCATTAAATGTTGTGTTGTTGTTGTTATTTTGTTTTTGCTTTCTTATATATTCTTCATCATTAAAAGATTCATTACTTATTCTCTATCAACAAAAGAATTATCCATATAATCAGTATCCGAAATGTATACTTGTCTGAAATTTAGTCTACATTTGGATTTCCGGTTAAGTATTTGTTTAATTGACACCAAATATTCCATCTACAGATTGTGTTATTTATCCAAATAATTAAACCTTCTCTTTAATAATCACACTTACTTTAAAAAAATCACGTTTAAATCCATCCACAATTGTTTTGTTTCCACTACGGTACACTGGCATATTTGTTACAAAATATAACGTTGCGAAGGGAAGTAACTCGTAGCAGGTCAAGATTATAAAACGCCAACTTTAACCACTAAAATCGAAATTTGTCAAATAGCTGAGTCTAGAAAAGTTTGACAGACAATATTAAATCTAAGCTGTGTATAAATAATCTAACATGTTTCAATATCAACTAATCAACATACCTAAATAATTCCTCCATTGGTGCATGGCTGCTTGACGTCGACTCTTCACAACAACTCGAAGCCCAGCAGCTGTGACGTCCTTCCTCCAACGTATAGTTTCCTCCCGTCAACTTCGTAAGATAAACATCTTGGTGCACAGATCCCATCTTTCTCGGCCAGTATCTCTCCCACAACCCGCCCCTCTTCTGTCACCTGGACCACGTTGTCTGACCAATATCCAGCCACCATCACAGAACCCCGGTGGTCATTGTTTACACCAAAGGCTCCTTCCAGACCCATGTCGTCATTGGAGAGACGGAACACGACCCGACCGTCCCGGGACACACACACCAAACCATTGTCTCTGTCACTGACAAACACACGATCACCGGCCTGGTTCACGGTGATACCGGTGATCCTATAGAACATTGACTGACCGTCGGTATTCCGGCTGATGTCCCTGATCATCTTACCGGCCATGTCGTGGATCCACAGGCTGGCACGGTACCCAGCAAACAACTCTCCACCATGATAGGCAATTCTGGATGTCTCCCGGCCCATATCGACCGTCCTGCTCGGTGTCAGACCCTTCACGGTGGAGATAATGTGGACAATGTTTGACTCGTCGGCAACCTGTAATAGAAACATGAACCACAGATGAACAATATACATGTTAATGTGTTTATATGTGGGTAATATTTGTTGTTGTTCGAGTCCCCTCTTGTTGAAGAAACTTGCATCACGCTTTCACGGGCGGCGTTCTGAATTAGTTGAATTGTAAACAAACATTTAAATCGATTAGAATTAAGAATATGACTTTTATAATCTTAAGTTGGTCATTGTTGCACTATGTGTTGAGCTATTTCGTTATGAATCATTTACAAATGACGCTTTAAAGTTTTGACCAATGCGGCAAAAGCTACGTACCAGACGAACATTTAGCAACTCTAAACTGTACAATACAAATGTCTATATTTTTGTAACACCTAAATAACTATGTGAAATTGCTATGGTTAGTAATGTTAAGCATATATTATATATTATATTCATATGTATAATAAAGAAAACATGATACTTTACACTCCACAGGCTCCTGGCTATCAAAGAAAAAATATTCGAGTGCACCAAAAGGTTACGATCGTTGAAATGACGCCATTTTGTAGCGCGTGCGGCTAAGAAATGTATTTCACTGTATGCATACAGGAACGCGGTAAATGTCATTGGAGATTTAAACAATACAGTTTCAATTCCGATTACTAGACATAGATTGGCGTATGAATTTTTGAAAGATGTGGTAACTGATCGAAATAACATCTTTATTTCAAATACTATGTCACTATCGGGCCAATCGTTAAACTGTTTTAACTGACAGAGAAACGCGTTATATTTATAAGCGCAAGCGCAGTTCAGTTATGGTTCATATAAATATTCTTTTCGGCTAACTGGTTTGAAAACCCGTTTCAACGCTGTTTGTTTTCCCAACCTAAAGACACAATGAAACAACCCCGTTTCAGTGAAAACGTGTTAAGCTTTAAAGGCCGAGTATCGAATTTGAGTTAGGTGCATAATTCCATACATGAAAAGTAGCAATTGTTACTAATATCACTCCTGACCATAAAACACAAGTTTACATCTTTCACTGGTTAAAACTTATTCTTGTTGGTTTTAAAATGAAAACTCAGTGTGCAACATAGTATCTTTATATGGATTCGGCCTTTAAGTAATCAGATGTCATAATTATTGGCGACGCGCTGGAGCGCGCCGCCTATATATGGAATGCTGAAAAATTTTGCACATATGAGCGGATGTCCTCGGACATTCTCGTTCTCGGTAGAGAATAAGCGAGCGAAAATGGGCGAGGTGTTCCGAATTTCGGAAGTTCCGCGAATTACACGTTCTCAACATACGGGTCCTAATTCGGTAAATGGTGTTCTTTTTATATTTATATTTATTTGTATTTATTCTTTGTTTGTAACTTCCACGGAAACGAGGTATTTTTACTTTTTAAATTTCTAAATATTAAGGTACATCTGACGGTTATACATGTTAATGAAGACATGTTTGTCCTTTTTTTAGGATTGTACATATAAGTAGCCTTATATACCAGAATTAAATGTTTCCAGTGATTTTAATGTTTACTTCATAATTTAAATCAATCATTTCTAATTTTTAATAAATATTAATTTTCATTACTGCGTCGCCCTTCGATGCTTCGCATCAATGGTTTTCTTGTATGTTACTGTCGCCATTTTGTGGAAAAAATACAATGTAACGAAAATCTAAACTAGATCAACTGGGTCTAGGCTTGTTTAAAATATTCCACAATTTAAATATTAGTTATAGATAACGGCCTGTTGTGTGGTTTTCTGGTCTGATCTTGTACATTATATTTCTTTAGTAAATATTGTTATAACTACTCCAATAGTTACAGAAATAGAAAACTCGAATACATTGATTGCTGGATCTTTGTTCCTTTAATCTATTATGAAATTCTATGAGGATTTCCGCTATATAGATATGGGGCTGACTTTACATACATCTTTTCTTTGACATTGTGCCTTTTTACCGAAGTATCCTTCATTCATGCAGACTCTTTCCTTTTGCTATTTCTAGGATTAGAAGAACACACTGTAATGTGGGGCACCGTGGTTCTAAACAAATACATGCCAGCTTATTCTTTTACAACTATGATCCATAGATTGGATAGCACCCAATGGAAAAGTTATGTTTTATTGCTATTTTACAATGTCAACAAATATCTAGGATATCATCAATTAGAAATCGTCTTCAGATTATATGTTCCTTAAAAACCTAAAACTAATGCCTAACTTTTATGATCCGCATCAAAGATCGGTCTATTCCGTAATTAATCGGTACATAATAGGCAAAATATGGAATTAGTTTATGCAACAATAACAATTATTATACCGCACATACTATTTGTAAATTGTGTTTTTGTTCATAGACAGATATCCGCGTACATATATGCCAACAGTGATAAAAAAAACAACAATCATTACGCGGTCTAGTGTATACAAAACAACACTGGCCTTTTCTTTCAACCCCCACCGTATCTGTTGTTTTATATAAAGAACTTCATTTTAAAAAATAAGTGTTGAAAAAATGTGGATGGGACTTCAGGGGCGGATCTAATATTTTACTGCTCAAAAGTACGCCCGAGAAGTACGTTAAAACGTTAAATGGTCTAAGGGAGGTAATACTGCAATTACTTTTTTTAGTTTTCACGCGATTACAGTTATTGAATACTCTCGATGTTGGAGAACTGAAAGTAAATGTAAATGGTGCTTAGAAAAATGTGCTAGTGACTTTGGAATTTGTCGAGCCATAATCTAAATTTCAATCATATGTGCGACATTTCGTTGTTGTTATATGTTGTACTTTAGGTTGCTTAATATGTTTATGTACTTCGAGTTTCGAAAGTTTTGTTTAAAAGGAAAATAATCCAGTTGAGAGCTCAGACTTTTTTCGTGCCATTCATTGCACTGTGCTTATTGTCGCGTACTATTTTTGTCCACTTAGAGAGGTTTGTTCTACACATTTTCAAATAGAAAAAGTTTACATGCATGGCTATCTTTAAAGTTTAATAACATCAACACACGCAGTATGATAAGCCAATCAACACGTAAGGTTCTATAGTTAATAATCATCATATGGTCAAGACAGGGCGCACAGTGTAGAGTCACCGACTTATAACTCGGATCAAAGGACTTGATGTGGGAAGGTCTTCAAGCTGACCTGCAATGTGCCGGTGGTTCTACCCAGGAATTTGTTTGCGGTCTTCCTCCACCAAAACAGCTGAACGTCGATATAATGATTATGCCTGGTCGCTGCGATGTTTTTCGAAAACAAAACAAACATCACATGATCAACACATGCAGCCTGATAACCCCTTCATCATAATCGGGTCAATGTTTCGTAAACATCAACACATGTAGTCTGACAAGCCCATAAACATAAGGTTCGATGTTTTTAAAAATATTAAAACAGGCAATCAGAAAAGCCCATTAACACTTAAGGATGGTTGTTTAATAAACATTAACACATGCAATCTGATAAGCCCATCAACACGTAGGGCTCACTGTTTAATTAACATCAACACATGCAATCTGATAAGCCCATCAACACGTAAGGTTCAATAATTTATAAACATCACCAAATGCAGTCTTATAAGTCTCAGCACATAAGGTTTAAGGTTTTATGAACATCAGCACATGACGTCTGATAAATCCATCAACATGAAACGTTCATTGTTTTATAAACATCAGCAGATGCAGTATGATAAGCCCATCAACAAATAAGGTTCACTGTTTTAATAAACATCAGCATATGCAGTCTGCTAAGTCCACCAGCACATATGGTTCCATATTTAATATGGCTGTCACAATATGGCTGAGGTGAACATGATATATTGCGATACATATTGAGCATATTGCAATACATACCACACTATATTACCATATTTGATCAAACCATATTTGAGGAGCTTTTCACCCAATCATAATTAGCAGAATGAACAACAAATGCAAGGATGAAATATTATAGTTTTAGAGTAGGTGAACAAGAAAAAATAAATTAATAAGACTAGAATGTAGCAATGTAAAAACAATTAACCAACACGTTAATTGCAAAAAGATTACCACATTGTAGTGCAATGCACCCATTGAATTTGGATGATTACGATTCACGAGTGCATTTTCCTTGACACGAGTTTAACTTAGATTTTATAACATGGTTGGACAGTATTGATCGATCACCACTGGTCATAACTGGTCACTTGAACTTGTTCAGGGTACTTTGAGTCTAAAAACCTATTTGCTATGTTATGAACAAATAATTGTAATGTGTTCCTTTTAACTTGAATCATCCTTTAAGACTAAATATGTTAACTGTTTTGAAAATATTTAAAAGGTGGCTAAAATGTGGTCAATTAATTCAATGCTGATCAAATGTAGTATGTTGCATTACCCTGCATGTAATTATTGATACAAAAAGATATTGCTTTACTAAAATCAGGGCTAAACAATATTGACAGTAAAAAAGGGGGCTCCCGTGGCCGAGCGGTTTGTCCTCAGCCCCCCACCACATGGGTTAAAGTCCTGGTCAGGGCGAGAACATTCAAGTGGGGGAATAGGGATTTAAGCTAACCTGCAGTATGCTGGTTCCACCTAGACTTGATTCTGTGGTCTTCCACCAATAATTAGCTGGATGTCATCAATATGACCTTACATGTAATTATGTCGCTTCGATGCAACAAAAACAAGTAACAATACAAAAATTCAGTAAAAACTATTCCAATCAGAATTATCAAGTAGTCAATAGTTTTCAAGTGAGCTATTTAAATATGATTTTTTTTCTGTGATAATTTTTTTTTTAAATTTCATTTTTTAATAAAAAATTCCTAATTTCAATTTATTCTGTTTAAAAGGTATATAACTATATGTGTGCATCCTATTTTTACAGAAAGTGCTTTTCATATGGTCTTACTGATTAAATTGTGGTTTATACTAATCAGTTTAAAATTGTTAAGTGTTGCCTCTTTGTACTATTTTTAGCTCAGCTGATCACAACCTTCGTAACTTGGTCACGTGGGGTCAAAAAGTAGGTCACTAGGTCAAAACTCAGAAAAAGCGTGTGAACGCACTAGAGACCAAATTTATTGCCCAATCTTTACCAAACTTGGACTGAATATTTGGTTGCATGAAATCTTGGATGAGTTCATAATTGAGTCACGTAGGGTCAAAAAGTAGGTCACTAGGTCATTTTTTTAAAGCTTGCGAACACACTAGAGGCCCCATTTACGGTCCAATCTTCTCCAAAGTTGGTCAGAATGTTTGCCATGAAATCATGAAATCTTAGATAAGTTCATAACTGTTTCACGTGGGGTTAAACAAGTAGGTCATTGGGTCCATGCTTAGACAAAGGTTTTGAACACACTAGAGGCCACATTTATAGGCTTATCTTCGTTAAACTTGGACAGAATGTTTGTCTGCATGAAATCTTGGATGAAATCGTTATTGGATCATGTGGGGTCAAAATGTAGGTTACTAGGTCAAATCTCAGAAAAAGCTTGTGAACACACTAGAGACTACATTTATAGTGGGTATTTAATAATTAATGTGATAGGTCAGTAATTAAGATAATAAAGCAGATATCATAGTACTGAAACAAAAAGATTAGTTTCCAAATAAAACATTTGTTTTGTGTTTGTGCTGTTGTACATGGAAATGTAAACCAAGCATAACTACCAGTCTTTGACACATAAAACAAGCTGACTTTTAATAAGTTTAACAGCCCAAAACAAAACTTTCACGCCATCTACCAGTTTCAAGTAATTTCAAATGGAATAGTTTCAATTAACTAAATATAATTTAAAGATAAGTACAACTCACCACTATTTGCTACTAATGACCAGATTGTACAAGTATTGACCACAGACCTGGTCATTGCTTAAAAAGAAGGCTTTCATGCCAAACCTATTTTGTAAGCATTCCTGTAAGAAATGTTATCTCTAGGTTTCATCTTTGCCAACAGAGGCTTATATAATGCCAATTAGAACTTGTTTGGCATGATATGTTACCGACATATACTTTTTGCTATTTAAATCATCAGAATGAGTTATTGGGCTGTACTTGTTACCGACATCAACATATTGCATGTCATATAACACCGTTATATTTCACCGACATGAGCTTATTGGACCAACATCAACATAATTGTTTTTACACATTACGGACATAAACTGGTTGTACCTTATATGTTACCGACATCAACTTATTAGGCCTTATTTGTTACCGACGTCATCTAGTAGGACCTTATATGTTACCGACATCCTCTTGTTTGACCTTATATCATAACGACCTCAAGTTGTAGGGCTTTATATGTTACCGACATCATCTAATAGGGCCTTTATGTTACAGACTTCAACTAGTATGGCCTTTTATATTACAGACATCAACCTGCTGGGCCCTATATGTTACTGACATCAACTAGTAGGGCCTTATATGTTACTGACATCAACTAGTAGGGCCATATATGTTACTGACATCAACAAGTAGGGCCCTATATGTTACTGACATCAACAAGTAGGGCCCTATATGTTACTGACATCAACAAGTAGGGCCCTATGTGTTACTGACATCAACAAGTAGGGCCCTATATGTTACTGACATCAACTAGTAGGGCCTTACACGTTGCAGACATCAACTAGTAGGGCCTTTTTTTTACTGACATCAATATGTTGGGCCTTATATGTTACTGACATCAATAAGTAGGGCTTTATATGTTACCTCCATAAACAGTTTTGGACCGTATATAATACCCACATTAACTAGTGTGACCTTATATGTTACTGAAATCAACATATTGGGCCCTTATATGTTACCGATATCAACTATGAGGGCTTTAGATGTTGCCGATATCAATTAGTAGGGCCTTGTATGTTACCGACAGCAACATGTTGGGACTTATATATTACCGACATCAACTAGTAGGGCCCTATAATTTACCAACATCAACTTTTTGGTCCTTATGAGTTACCGACATCAACTAGTAGGGCTTTAGATGTTACCGATATCAACTAGTAGGGCCCTATAGGTTACCAACATCAATTTGTTGGGCCTTATGTGTTATTGACATTAACTAGTAGGGCCTAATATGTTTAGGATATTGACATGTAGGGCCCGTTTTGTTAACAACATCAACTTATTAGGTCTTATATTTTATCCGACAATTCGTACTGCCTTATATGTTACCAACATCAACTAGTAGGGCCTTATACAGGGGTTTTTTCATCACTGTCTGCGCCTCCGGTGAACGGAAGCGTTCCAAAAGCAAACGGCCCCGTTTCCAATGAAATCCAGCTAACATTTTCCCAATTGAAAACATCCTCATTTCAGAATATCTGCAGAAATCGTATTAAATATACGAAAACGGACGGTAACAATTGTTTTTTTTTCCACATTTATGCCGTAGGAAAAGTGCCCGGATGTAAGCATACAACAGCGATAAATTACGAACTCTTCCTTATATCTTAATGTAATGTAAAATCGCGACAATGTCTTCGCACAACAGTAAGTATTACAGCAAGAAAATTCGCCAGCGTGGTGCAAAAGTGTGCGCAACAATTGCATCGATGTTTGCAAAGCCATCTGAATCTACGTTATCGGAACAATCTGTCACGTTGTCCGAATCTGCGTCCGCAGATCGTGCACCAGAACTTGAAGCAGAAGCAGAACATTGCCCAGTCTGGTTCATATACTGCCAAGTATGAATTAAAATACGTCACCTGATGTTCTGTTTGTTTCTAGCTATTGAAATTGTAAATTCTGCTAAAAGATTTGGTTCCATTATTGATAATACTCTACACGTACCATTAAATTACTACCATGTCACTGTGTTTTTTTCAGATTTTCAATTTCATAGGTTGGATAATAAAAAAATATTTTCCTTTAAAGGTTTGCTAATTATAAATGTTAACAAGCAAAGTATATTGGTATAGTAAAATATACTGATTGAACAAAATAAATGCACACACAATTTTCCCAAAATGGACCATTTTATCGAAACAAAAATTCTTTTTGTCGATAAAAATTCCCAAAATGACCAGACTCCTTTTTCCAAAATAGGGAGAAAACAACCTGATTATATGTTACCGGCATCAGTAGGGCCTTTTATGTTACCAACAACAACTAGTAGGGCCCTATATGTTACCGACATCATCTAGTTTGGCCTAAAATGTTACCATCATCAACAAGTAGGGTCCTATATGTTACTGTAATCAATGAATGTGGCCTCATATGTTACCGACATCAACTAGTAGGACACTAAATGTTACCGACATCAACTTGTTGGGCCTGATACGTTTTAACATCAACTAGTAGGGCCCTATATGTTACTGTAATCAATGAATAGGGCCTTATATGTTACCGACATCAACTAGTAGGATTTTAAATGTTTCCGACATCAATTTGTTGGGCCCTGTATGTTACCGATATCAACATATGGGCATTATATGGTAGCTACATCACTTTATTGGGCCCTATATGTTACCGACATCAATTTTGGGCCTTATATGCTCCTGACATCAACTAGAAGGGACTTATATGCTCCCGATATCAAATAAAAAAAGAAAAGGGACAGAAATGAACAAAATCAGTTGTTGTTTTACATGTTGTCAGGTTTAATAACCTGCAAGAATTGTTTAATCTTTGCATTTAATTATAATGACATAAATTTATACGTTCCATTAACTTCTTTTTGGTTCTTAATGTTGGTTATTTTAATGATATCCAATTTCTTCCCGTCGATAAGTATAAAGTTAACCTGATGCCTTTGAGTCAGTTATTTTAGGGTTTATTCCTGTCTATCTTGAAATAAATGTGGGTGGCAATTGTCATGTTGTCAATTTATGCAGTTTGTACCTTTCCAAAAATTGGCCTCAGAGTGTGTGTTTTTAACTAATTAAATTCACTCGAGGCTATAAAAAGTGTCTTGTACCTTTCTGGAGGTGATTTGTAATGCCCACTTCTCAAGAATTTGATAAACCCTGGGGCAATAAACTTAAACATATTCTTTGTTTTGAAAAAAAAAATCAACTATAACATTTTCTATAAAACAAGCATACAATGGCTGTGCACAAATTATGCAGAACTATTAACGTATGTTTATCCTGTTTATGATGTATGACAATGTTCGAATGCAATGTAACCATTATCAGACGCTGTTTACAGTTTGTGTATGCTCTGTAATATATTGTTTTATGTTCACAAGTTGTCCACATAATATTTAGACCGCATGTGTGTATGTTAATTAAACAATGCACCTACCTGTTGATGGGCTTATCAGACTGCATTTGTTGATGCTAATTAAGCATTGCACCTAACCTTTTGATGGGCTTATCGGACGGCATGTGTTAGTGTTAATTAAAAAATGCATCTACATGTAACCTGTTGATGGGCTTGTCAGACTGCATGTGTTGATGTTAAGTAAACAATGTACCTAACCTGTTGATGGGCTTATTAGACTGCATGTGTTACTGTTAATTAAACAATGCACCTAACCTGTTGATCGGGTTATCAGACTGCATGTGTTGATGTAAATTAAACAATGCACCTAACCTGTTGATAGGCTTGTCAGATTGCATGAGTTGATGTAAATTAAACAATGCACCTAACCTATTGATGGGCTTATCACACTGCATGTGTTGATGTTAATGAAACAATGCACCTAACCTGTTGATGGGCTTATTAGACTGCATCTGTTGATGTTAATTAAACAATGCACCTAAGCTGTTGATGGACTTGTCAGACTGCATGTGTTGATGTTAATTAAACAATGCACCTAACCTGTTGATGGGCTTATTAGACTGCATGTGTTTATGTTTATTTAACAAAGCACCTTACCTGTTGATGGGCTTATCACACTGCATGTGTTGATGTTAATTAAACAATACACCTAACCTGTTCATGGGCTTATCAGACTGCATGTGCTGATGTTAATTAAACAATGCACCGAACCTGTTGATGGGCTTGTATATTTCTGGACTTGATTTTTCATGCCCGCTTCTCAAGGATTTGATGAACCTAGGGGCAATAAACCTAAACATAGTCTCCGTTCTTTTTAAAAAAATCAACTATAACATTTTTTTTTATAAAACAAACATACAATGGTTGTGCAAACATTATGCAGAACTATTTTCGTATGATTATTATGTTTATGATGTATGACAATGTTCGAATGCCATGCAACTCTTTATAAAGAGGCATGGTTATCAGGAGTTTTACGTTTTGTTTCTTGTTTTAAGTTTATATTAAAAATAGAAATAAATTCTATTTCTATAAACAAAATTTACTTATTTATATAGTTTTTTTATGGAATAATCAGACCTTGTGTGTTTCTGAAAGAATATATATAAATATTCATAAGGAGGCGTGGTCTTGTTACCTTTTAACCTCAATGCATTTAAATAACCAGACCACATTTCTTTTATATCAAGCGCTAACCAAATTGCATTTGTAACTGTTTTTCCTCTGTGTAAATTCATGTTAAAATAAGCGGTGTCTATTTAAATAAGGTATTTGGTGTAATACAGTAATTACAAGGAATATAATTGTATAAAATTGAAAATGAAAAGCAGTGTCCCTCAACTTGCTGCAGAATGAAACGTCCAAATGTATCCAAATATATGCGTACATACACCTTAACATTTAAATATGTTTAAGCAATGTAATAAAATGTGATCAGGCATATTTTATTTACTTTAACCATTAGAAGGATTATATATGTAGTCCTGTCCCTGGACCAAGCCCTGCCACCTTTAATGACTTACAAAGATGACAAATTGCCCTTAGACAGTTAAGTATCAGTCTATGGGGATAGTAGATCTGTTAACCATATGTACATGTTCCACAAACACTACAGCTCAACATATGCTATATTGCATAGAAATGCATAAGTATAAGCAAATATAAAACATACATTGTGCGGGTTACATACATAAAAGTTTATTTCTACATCTTACATATATATATATATATATATATATATATATATATATATATATATATATATATATATATATATATATATATATATATATATATATATATATATATATATATATATATATATCTATATATATATATAAGTAAAATATAACTGGTCTTGGAGTATAAGATAACCTCCAATATCCCAAAGACTGTAAACAACAGCCAAATGTTAATAGCATAGTTAAAAAATACAGGTTGGTAACTAGGTAGATACATAGGTGGATTAGATAAATAGTATAAATTTCTGCCATTCAAATATATCGTGAAGAGTGGACAAGTAAATTGACAACATCCAAGGTTTGTAGGCAGGACGCTGATATAACCTGAATTTATCATAGCACCGAGAAGGCTGTTAGACAATCGATGTTCTGACTGGATATGAATGGAACAATATAAAGTAGTGTAATGATCGTGATAACATGCCTAGCTAAACCACTGGAATTTGTTTTTTGATGAATGTATCTGCATACTTTTTCTAAGACTTACAGATATATACTGCATGGGGTAACAGTCTGTTACAGTTTGTCCTGATACCAATTCTTTTTAAAACAGACAGACTAGAGCCACAGTTAAAGTGTTACCTTCAATATCATAACGTTATTGATGGAACAATAAACCAGTGAGACAATATTTATAGTAATTGTCATATAGCTTATTTTACAATAACATTAGCACTTGATCTACATTTTATAGATTGTTTTTCATTCTCACAAAATGACTTAAAGTTCTTTATGCATTTGATAAACGTGATCATTTTGTCAGAGTGGGGCGCATCAAAATACCAATATAACGTGTTTACTGCCTATACCATTACATGTATATCTAACTCTATAATTAAACAATTAGGTTGTAACCTTATCAAAAACAGTATACATGTAATATAATTAAGATCACCAAAAATTACGCTGAGTTGCATTCACCTTTTAGAATGATTCTACTTATTCATGTCATTTTTTAAAGTCATTTCTGTTATAAGCATCTCTTTATTGAGAATATGTATGCATTTTATTTCCCTGTGCACATTTCCGTATTTATAAACTGTTCTCTACTTACCGCTATCTCTTGTGGACCGATGCTACATAAACTCCATGGTTCTTTCTTCATGTTGCAGTGGCCAATAACCTTGTTAGTGGAGGGATCCACACGCTTCAGTCTCTTGTTGTTTTTATCACCCAGTACGAGTGTACCGTCACCGAGTCGACAACTATCCACGATATTACAGTCTTTTTTATCAACTGATACCTTGATATTTGTATAACTATTTTGACCGCGTGTGTACAGTTTTATTTCTTCAACTAAAGAACTAAAGCCGTTAAAAGATTCAACTATCTTAGTATCAGACCTGAAGATGAATTGTCTATTTTTGATCAAATCTTCAGACTCCCTGCATATCTCATCTGCTCCTTTAACAATGCCTTGTCCCTTCTTGTTCAGAATAAATAAATGGGCCTTGCGGTTTTGTGACCGGTTCACTTCCTCGACATATGTGCTAAGTAGTTCCGTTGTTTTGACACACCCATTGCGACGATCATTTGCTGTAGAAATGATTTGGTTTTGGGCGATCGTTATATTATTCCTTCCCTTTGCCGCAAGTTCTCTAACTTTAGCAATAAGCGTCTGCTCGTAATCGTCCAGGTACTTTAAGTTTGTATCTCCGTTCTGTTGTGCATTCTGCACATAATTATCAATAGTATCCACGACCTGGTTAACACGGTCAAGAGTCGATTGTAACTGGCCGGATACTACATGCAAATTTTGATCGGCAATGAGATCATCGGCAGCCTCGCTGATTTGTTTAACACCCTTGCATTTCCTGAAAGGATACAATATAATTGTTAAAAGTGTACCTCTTAATTCAGAAATTAATCAAACACGCTTAATTATTGGCTTATTTTGGAAAAGAAAACAAATTCGGCTTGTCTTTAGTTCGGCAATTTATTGAAGTACATTGTTTTTGATTGATGCATGCACATTATGAATATTTTTATATGCGCGGATTAGAGATATACTAGGTTGTTGATGTTAGGACTTCCTATTAAGATTCCAGCAGGAAAATAGAACATAAAATATGATAGATTCGTAATGCATTTATGCACAAGACACCGAACAATCAGTTTGAACAGAATTAAATCTTGTTTGTAAATTTAGTGTCGTAAACACTGTGTTTCCTTTGGAAAGCATTTGGTTTAAATTGGAGTAAAAGTAGTACATATCAATTCATGTGCAGGCGATGCAATTTACCGAAAATATATTGGAATCCTGTTTCCTTATGGCCGTATGACTATGTATACATACATCATAAGTATAATTGTTGATAATGTCATTATGTTAACTGTCTTTACTTCTCTAGTTTAAGTAAACTTATACATGTAGCAATGTGTTTGTGACTGATCTGATAGCGCAATTGGTATAGCGTCGGCTCCAGGTACGGGAAGCCCTGTGTTCGATCCCGGACCGCGACATGCCAAAGTCCATTAAAAATGTTGGTGCTATAGCTCCCATGCTAACGCTTAAGAAAATATTAGGGTAGTTTCACGACTGGTTGGCACGGTGTCAGGATAATGTGACTGGGTGTGGTATCATGCCAGGTGTCCACGAAATGCTATACACAGTAAAGGCATCACTATATCTGCTTCAAGTGGACACCGTCTCCAGTTAACTGAAATACTCTTGGTGGGACGATCAACCCAATAAACAAACAAACATTATGTTTGTTGTTATCAAAAAACAAAGACGTAAAAAGAAACTATTTTGAGCTCAGCCATTCTATACAAGGAACGTTGTATACAACGAGGGTATAAATGGTTATCTACATACGTGTATACTTTGTTTGTAACTATGATTCATTTTACTTCTTCTAGAGCCTTTGAACCAGGTTCAATAGGTAAACTTATATCCTGTAAGTTGGCGAGGTACTGAAAGTATTACCACCTTACAAAACTTCACATAAAAACATTTAATATCAGCCATATTGTTGTCGTTTAAAACGTCAAATTCATATATCGCGGATATATCTTTTGCATCAAATCACTATTACGACGACATAGGCCGGACGGGATATTTCACAGTAGCTATTGATTACGATTTTTATGAAATTTTAGCTATTATTTAAGATTTTTCAGTTTTCATCAATGTTACATGTCGATCAAAAACTTAAAGTTAAAAAAAAAGCAAGTGCCTTTTACGATTTTACAACGAGACGTGTATGTGGTGCACATATAAATGACTGATATTTAAACAAAAACACATTAAGACTATTTCTCACATAGGTATGACTTGTGATATTTGCATTTCGACCTATTTTCATACTTCTTGATGTTAAACGATGCTGCTATTGGGTTGATACTGATTCTTGTACTTCTTGCCAAAAGTCGGAAACGCGTCATTTCGCTATTAAGATGAATTAAAACACATTCCAAATCACAACGTGCAGTTCAATTTCCTAAGAAAAGATGAAGCGCTATATAAAACATTAAGATGTAATTGCAAATATTTATTGGAAACTGATAGGCCCTGGGCCCAATACCCATGAAAATGGGACGCCATTTTGAAATTGTATTTGACCAAACATGAATTCTTGGTGCAGAAGCTTGTTCAGCATCATCTAAGTAGTTTTGTAAATCTGGTAACTTGTGTATGTTTGGTACATAAAATATGAACTTACATTCTCTGTCTCAGTATAAATCGTCCATTTATCATCAGTAAGCAATTTATTCTGAAATGAGCATCTTTTAGGATCTTTTAGGATAGTGTTTTATATCTCAATCCTGAAAAGTTTAGTGTTTAGTGCTGAATGTTTCATGGCTTTAATAAAAACGTATAAATAGTTTTGTTAATAGTCAATAGTGCAAGTCTGATCTAAACAGTAGAAAGCTGTAGACAGAGTTGATAATTGTATGCATAAAATTGTTTATTCACTAAAGTAAAAGTGTTAAAATATTTGTATTGTATTATTATCATTATTTGTTATGCTTACATGTATCATTAAACTGAAAAAACCACAATTACTTGATCAAATAAAATAAGTCTTTGCCGGAAAAAGACAAAAATATTTGTTTTCCTTTTTAAATTGATATATTTCAAATTGATATATTGCAGTAACTATTTGTCACTGTAGAAAATGTAAAAATTAAAAAATAGTTACTGATCTACTTATATTTCAGAAAAAAATCGTTCTTAATAGCCAATGTATATGATGGTTACCAAATTAGTAACAGCTATTATGACTATTTAACTTGCCTTCCAGCTGTGCAAGACTTAGGAATATGTACACTTAAATAAAAACAAACTGCTTTTCCTATCTCATTGTTAAATTGTTATACAAAAATATACTTTTCGGAGTAGAACCAATCATTGCTTGTCAGTTTAAATACCGTTATCCTTCATCAAATTATTTGCTAGGACCAGGACACTGGAGAATACTGTACGGGGCCAAAGGAGTTACTAGTTGGCGACACAAATATGGAACTTATCAGCCAATGGCACCCTTAATGTTTGATTCATCATTTGAGAGAACAATCAGATGATAATGTATAACATTTACCAACAAATAACTTTTAATAAATTTTAATTAATAGTTAGTAATTATATATGTTATATCCGTATATACACAATAATTGATGATGCTTCAAGGTTGTATTGTAGTGCCCAAATTAATATTACTTCTAAATTAACATGGCTTTAGAGTTTTGTTCTTTTCAGTGTTATTAGTCAATTGTAAAGACAAGTTTAAGTCATTAAAATTACGAATACACTCACATACTGGATACTATAAGTATAAACATTAGTTGCACTCCGTTAAAATGTAAAAACACAACGTATCAAATGCATACAAACTACCATAATAAAAAAGAAATAACCATTTTACATAAACAACACAAGATGGAGGACTCCAGCAACCCGAAAAGGACCATACTTGTACCAGTGTAGCCGTTTCCTTGCGGAAGGCGGTTATAATTGCATTGAGGCTAAAAAGCCCAGAACACCGCTCACAAATTTAAAGATGTAAGCACTTGACCAGGCCGTTAAACGCTGTATGAGTACAACCAAGATTTATTAATCGATGATGTTAGTTGACCTAAATAAACATACTTTGAACTCTAAAGTGACTTACCCGTGGTCTTGCTGCTGGCATAGTTTACACAATAGCGCGTTATGATGTCGGCAGAAATACTGGATCACTTCATTTGGATGTTTCTCACATTTCTCAGTCAGTATTTCTGGAATAGTGTCATTACTTAATGGCAGTACTTTATGAGTATATATGAAGTTGTTGTGATCCGTTAAACACTTGTCACACAGAAGTTTAAGACAATCAAAGCAGTACTGATCCGCATTCTTCACCTTCTTTTTTATTTCACACACAGAACATTGGTATTCTATATATTCCTCTGACAAACGTTCCGTCTCTCCTCCGGTCGCCATGTTAAATTCCGAGCACTTGTTATAATTAAACGATAACAGAAGATATGAATAAATAGGAAATTAAGAAAAGGTCCTATAAGAATTATCAAAAGTATTTTAATCTGCACTACATCTAGACAAAGTCATACATAGGAAAAATGTATATGGGTTTGTGAGCTACGTTTTATAGAGGTAGTTAATGCCACAGTAAAATGTCACAATACAACTGTACACAGAAGAATCTGAGACATCCTTAATAAACATGGCAAAACACCGGACATGCTCAGAGACCAATATCACGTCACAAGACTGTACATATATCGGTTTGAAGTACACCTCGTGACACTGATAACATACCCGTTAAAGTAAAGCAGCATGGGCAGAAAATAGGTTAAATGTTCATTTCCAGCAAGAACAAAAACGACAATTGAACTTATCGTAAACAGCAATGCTGATAAAAGTAAACATTGTCTCTCCATATAATTTGATGCCAGTATGAAGAGGGGTTGCCAAACGTTATACAGTGAAGGACTGAAGCTATCTTGTCATGTTATATTAACCCCAATAAAGTAGCATGTCATCAACATATGCATGCATAATTATTTGGAATAGACGACTAAGGCATAAAGGTATATCAATAAGTACGACTCACTTGAATGTGAGCTTGATGTACAGTTTATTGCACATATCCAGCTCGACAAAGTGGTATAAACATATTAAGTATTTAAGTCATTTTTGTATTTTAACGTAAGAATGCAAAATAGATCGGATAACAGCTTATTACTACGGCAAGAACAAAATACCGTGGAAAACAATGAGGTCAAAACTCTCCAAAAATTAAGCAATACTGCAGGCAAATTTATAGGAAATATTGATCGGAACATACACAATTATTTTATAAATTGCCTCAAAGCTCGCATTATCTAATGCAGTAGCTCAATATAACATAACACGAATATAATACTATTTTGCCAATCTTAACTGCATATAAACTATTTGAAAGCTCTTGGTATCAAACTTAGCCCTATGGAAATGATTAGCCGTTATATTGCTGATATATAGCTATCTATATAGCTATCTGGCAGTTCCAATATACATCTAACAGTTAAACATTTAATTTTATTTTACTCATGTGGCTATTTTCTTTAAATAAACTGTCGCCATATGGAAATGCTACATGACTAGCGGTTAAGAGCCTTAAATGATATTTTAGTCGAAAATAATGCTGTATCATCAATTGAACGATCATTTCAGTTTTCTCCTCTAATTTTAAAGCGAAGTTCAGACGTTGACCTGTGTGCCTGCCTATGTTAATTTTAAGAAAATATAGAGGCTAGTCGCTGGAAAGGGGAAACCGCGGGTGTATAAAACAACTTCAGAAAGATGATAGTGTCATAGCACGCTCGCTAACGTTCAATTTTATAATAACGATAGTTTCATGACTGCGTGGAGGCGGTATAAGCGTTTTCGAAAAGAACAAACGCAAACAACTTAGTATGGTTGTAATAATTTTCATTTTAATAATTCCCAAAGCATTATCCTTTATGCTTTGCTTTTTTTTGCTTATTTAACCATTTTGGAAATATATTCAGTTCGTTAAAGCTTCAAAATTGCTGTTCCGATTTTCGGGTTTGCATCAAACATATGTTATTATAAACACATAAGATGTGCACACACATATTTTAAATACAACACATAAACTATTAATATTCTTTTTAACAAATGTTATTTAAACAAACAAACAAAAAACACAAACAACAACAAGCACAAACGCGTTCTCTTTTCCTTTAGCTTGCTAGGTCCCTATCTATGTGCATGACCTATTTAGAAAACAAGAAATCAAGACCTTGAACCGAATGTGAGATAAGCGGATTGTAAAAGGACATGTATTGTGTGTCTTGTGTCTTGCAGCGCTATCATATGAGAGATCTAGACCATCCATCTGACTATCATAAGTGCAATTACTGATATGTGGGTATAAATATATATATATAGTGATAGTTATCGTTATATTTTTAATTAATGTTTGTAGACAACTGTTCTATTATTTAATTAATTGGCAATAATACAAAGTAAATGATGTTCTTATACTCCGTGGAATTGGTTCAGCGGACTACTCAAATATGTGTATTTTCTCCTCAGAATTCATCGTAGAACGGGTATAAGCATTGACTTAACGAAAGCTGCTTCCCCGGTGTAGTGTACTACATTGACTGATGCCTAGTTGCTGCATAAAAATACATTTTAATGAATTGTTTTCATAATAAACTGTACATTCAAACTTTACTCCGGTGAAAGGCAAACCATAACCTTCAACATAACTACCTAGCTTTAGCATTGACGGAAGTTTAGATATGAAACTGAAATAACCAAACTAATGAATTCAAAACGATTGGGAGCAATTAAGTGCCGTTGCCTTTTTTATTTCTAACTAGCTTTCGTTTGCTTTAGTATTGACACGTTTCGTTTGTTAACGTTATATACGTTATATACGAATGGATTAAACTTAACCAAATATTAGGCAGGGTGGTCTAAGCAGGGGTTAACAGCATGCCTATAAAACCTGAAATCTGCATTAATATTTCTCGATAATGAAAGAAATATAGTTAAGTTTTAATTGCTCTGAATGTCTGCGTGCGTCCTAAAATACAGGCGCATTTTTTCTTTACTTACTAACTGATAATTAACACTGCGTTAACATTCAGCGCAAATAATTTCATCCGAAAATTGACATCTTTAGTTATCCCGCAAGTAAAACAGGACACCCATGATCAGTATCTGTCATCATTTAAACAATCTCGACTTGATAGCAGTTAGGCATAAACACGCTCGACCTTCATCCCCTCCCCCAAACAGAGAGTTTTAAAACAGGTTTATATTCCCAGATAAAGCCTCAACACTACTCACTTGTTTGTAAGACAAAAACGTTAAAGGGGGGGGGGGGGCTCGGTGTAATGACGTCAGTATATGTCCTGATTGTTTCAGGGTCGTGATGATACAGAAGACATATCCGATAATGTAGATACAAATTTGTACCAACAAGCATGAGAACACACAATTATATCACAAACATGTACTAAACGATCATCATCAGCAACAACAACAACAATACCACCAGCAACAAAACATCATCATCATCAAAAACAACAACAAAACATTATTATCAACATTACCCATTAGTGTTCACAGTAGCGTAGATAAAAGCCACCTACAATTACTATAGATCGACATCTAGATCTGTATTGTTTAATGGGCAGGATTGTTTCATGCTGAACATATTTGTCGGAGTTGAACTCATTCGTAAAATATTCTATAAAACATAAAATATAGTCTTGTAAGATTCCAATGTTCTTTTGTAAAATACAACAACAACAACAATACGTCCACAACAGAAATTAAATCAAATGTGTTTTAAAATGTAATCAAATTTAAAAAAATAACACAAACATTTGACGTCTACTTTGGGAAATATTACATCAGCAAGGTGTGCGGTAATCATTTGTTGCTTGTCTGTGTCGTGCTGTTTTCACACGAATTTTCAACCGTGGGAAAATATAAATAGGATAACCAGAAGAGACGAGGAAATTATCATGATTAAAGCAAGCACGTGCAGAATGACCGTTCCAAGGCGGTAACTGCTGGGGTGGGGGTTCTGTGTTAAGTCTCGTCTATGAGTATTTACATTTACAATAAATATATCTGGTAATTTTGATAGGACATGTTCTTATTTAACTAATGGTCTGTTATTTCTCTATAAAACAGTAGAAGTAAGACTACATTGATTATTTGAAATCATGCATTTGAAATC
Source organism: Sinonovacula constricta (assembly GCA_007844125.1). Lineage (NCBI taxonomy): Eukaryota > Metazoa > Mollusca > Bivalvia > Cardiida > Solecurtidae > Sinonovacula > Sinonovacula constricta. The sequence continues at coordinate 41,032,069 of CM017570.1, forward strand.
CTGCATTTTAAAGTGCAAATAGATGCGCCCACATGATCAATGACGATCCCTATATAGATTTATTCATTAAAGAAGTACATATATCTATACATATTAGTACTGACATGACGCTGTATAAAACAGTAGAAGTAAGACTACATTGATTATTTGAAAACATGCATTTGAAATCATGCATTTTAAAGTGCAAATAGATGCGCCCACATGATCAATGACGACCCCTATATAGATTTATTCATTAAAGAAGTACATATATCTATACATATTAGTACTGACATGACGCTGTATAAAATTTACAGACAACACTTTCACTTAAATACACTTTATTACTTAATACAACTCTCTTGTTCATTTGTTTACTTTAAATTTGGATACCAAACACTATCAGCAAGTACGGGTTGTGTGTCTCAACTTAAGATGTATTATCAGATAATTTAATCACGTATGATATAAAGCGATGCTTCATGCGGTAAAATCGATGGCAATGACAGTCATATCAGCTGGCAAATTAAGAACTGGACTTTTATGGATGTTAACGAATATTCGAATATCAAGTCAATATTCGGATAGATATCTTTGGATACGATTATTTTATCATTCTTATTCACTTTTTTAAAGTTTGAAGTAAATAAAGGGTATTTCTATGTTGATTGTATTGTCCCCAAACGACTTAAAACACTGGCGATATGTGAATGCGCTCTAGGATAGATAGGGGTGGGCCATGTCTCCCGATAACGAATCTGATTATCAGCATGAAATAACTTCACCACCACTTGTCTGCCCCCTCTCCCACCTAGACCCAGCCATATCACGCATACAGCTGTGGGAACAGTTGCAAACATACAATAAACACACATGCAAATTCAATGCTGCGCAATTAGCTACAGCAATTACGTAAGACTGACTCTACCCAGCTTCGGTCGGGATCGTGTGTTATAAATGCAGTACATTACATAAGGCTATACTTTCTGATAACAGGCCAGCAGAACTTCTGTTTTTTGTTGTTGTTTTTTTTTTTGAAAACACAAATAGGTCACTTTAAGCAATCACATGCATCTTGTCGTTTTGAAAATGCCACCTTTACATATTAATCTAATTTATATGATTAGTTGACAGAACATAACTTTACCTGACTGCAGTTATACATTGGTTGCATTCAGTAGAGTAAACTATTAAAATTTTGAGTTATTATGTATTTGTTTTACAATTTCATAAAATTATGATATGGTCTTTTTAAATCGATACGCTAATATAAAAAGGAGCTTAAGTAGCTCCTTTCATTTATCAAGTCATATGTTAATACAAATAAGTCCGTATTTACGCACCATGTCTTGAAACTATTAAAGTTATTGTACAAAGTACAACACGTAACAAAAACACTTAAGTTCAAGGTGATTAACTAATAATGCATGTCATCTAAACATGATTGGTTACAGTATAATTTTGTCATAAGAGTTTTAAAAATAAATATAATAAACTGTTATCGGACATTGATATTATCCACACATTTACTAGCATTCTTTATTTATAATATTCTCTTGAAAATTACCGGTGACCCGGTAAAGAAACGCCCCTTCTCTCCTTTACTATAAACATGATAATGGCGGTTTGATAATAATGCTGTTTGTATTTCAAAAGGAGAAATCATCTTTGCTAACGTCATAAATATACGGCCGTTTCTGCATTAAGTAAGGCTAGCAATGTCAATAATTGCCATAAATAAAACATTGTTCAATGTAAAGAACACCAAGATAAATGAAAACAAATATATTGTTTTGTGTATGTATGATATACATTCGTTTCGAATTACCGAATATGACTCGAATACACTAATCGAATATTCGAATATCGTTTTAGGAACGATTTACACACCTATCTTTTATAAATTGATCTCGATTATGACATCAATGTTATTTGTTTTGTCAATATAAGAATTTTATTATCATCATATATAGTGTCATTTTAATAAGTATGACTACGACACTGATGTGAGACAGTCTTTTATTTTAAGGCTCTGTAACATTCACAAGCTGCATTAACAGTTAGCCTCTTTACTGATATTAATCTAGATGTCCCTCATCTTATCTTTCTCATATCATATCTATCATATCAATACATTTTAACAAAATCGACCAATAAAAGGACCTCGTTTTAATGATTTCAAAGCCCCAAACAAACACGTTATTGTCAATATATATAAACATACTGTTCATACAAAAAGGTTATATTTGTATTACTACCAGAACAATAACAACCACTATTTTATCGGTTTAATGTGAATATAAATGATGATTGACAAACTGTAGATGGTGACAAGCTTGCTTATAGCATTTATCTAATAGCATACGTTTACCGATTACCACAAATTATGTTCATCTGTCAGATATATGCATTGATTTTAGGGTGCCTGTAAATATCCTGTTGCAAATGCATTTGAATTTTAAGATAATTGCTTATAATGCATAATCAATATGTATTGCACACGGAATCAAAAGTTGTAATTTCGTTTTCGATTTGATATCATAATATACATAGTGTCCGTAAACAATACTAAAAAGTCATGTATAAATTATAACGCTCAACTTATTCTATTGATGGTTTTGTTACATCGTTTTATTTTTTATTGCGATCTGAAATCTCTGTGCAGAATGTGTATTATGTATTTGATAAAGTTCATCTGAAATTAAAAAATAGCAGTAAAACTTGAATTGTACAGTAATCAGCAATTTGTTTATTGACTTTAATTTGTGAAATAAAAAATAAAGGTATTACAACTCATTTCGGCAAAAGAGGGATGGGATGAGACTAGCCGGCATTTTTGCCGATACTGTACAGCGACATTGCTATCATTATAGATCAGAGGCACTTAAGAGGTGCCCAGGGACTGAAACCGGCCGGTCCATTATACTGACACAGACGAGTCAGGGGTAGTGCAGTCCCCTTAGCCCCGAGCGTTAGGAGGGAAGCCACTACTACCAACTTTAAAGTCTTTGGTTTGAACCGGCCGGGGTTTGAACCCACGACCTCCCGATCCGCAAGCCGACGCTCTACCACCTACGCTATTGCGGCCGGTTGTTTCAAAGAAGAAACCATTTGTACAATATAAATTAGGTTTCCCTCAGCCGTCCGTACAATATATTGACGGGGTGGCCGATTTATGCTGTATCTGTTTATGACTGGAGAGGTGTTGAACTGATACAAGCTTCACGTCATTGCATTGAAGAAAAATCACATGATCGTATGATACCGATAACACATTTTCTGCAAGATCAACGTTCACTCTATGACAGACTGTTTTTATCTAAATCACACATCTCAATTGTGTCTGCCAGACACAGAGGCCATCACACGATAATCATTATTTAGAACAGAAAGCGTGTCATTAGCTACATCCGAAATCGTGGACGCACCTAGTATCATCACACCAGCGCATATAGGTACAGCCAGTCGCATCATCATCATCATAATCCATCATCATCATCTGCATAAGCATCGTCATCGTCATCACCTTCATCAACATAAACCTCCTCATCACCCTTATCAACATCATCAATATCAATATCATCGTCATCATTATCATCATCATCATCATCGTCGTCGTTATCACCATCATTACCATGATCATCATCATCATGATCACCAAATACATAATTGTCACAGCGCTTATTATCATCATCTAGATCATCGTGATCATCGTCATAACGAAAGATAATTGCTACTTTCGACCTTTTACCATATATAGATTTCATGTGAGCTGTACATCTACATGCACATATTATGGTGAGCAATATTAGTTGATTAAAATTATCCTGTCATCAGCTATATAAATTTAGGCGAATACGTTTTTTAAATGCATATTCATATTCTATACTACATATTTTAAACTTAAATATAATATAGTATGAATATACTTTTGAAGTACATCTTACATTTATTTGGGTAAAACAAAATAGTAACGAGAACATCAACAAAACAAACGAAAACAAGCAATACACAAAACAATAACAAAACAAAGCAAACACGCCTGTACATCAAGTGTAAGTCGGGGTCATGCTTTTTACCTGATTTCATCTAAAAAGTGATGAAGTCACAAAGCATATAAGTTGAGATTTTAACGCCCCTGACTTTGTAGCATCCCGCCACGTGGGTTCTAGTCCCGTTCGGGGCGAAGGACTTAATGTGGGAAGGTCTTTCAGCTGACCTGTGGTACGCCGGTGGTTCTACCCAGACATTTGCCTTCCTCCACCAAAACAGTTCAACGCCCCTATAATTATCATACTATAGGACTTGTTTATAGTCATTATGTATTATTTTCAAGTGTTAAAAACCGTACATCCATGATATAGAATTTTTAAATGACAAATGACATTTATTTTGAAAACATTGTCCCATTATCAACAGCTAGCTATTTCCCGATCATTGCATACTAGGATTTTTAAGTCCCGACCGGAGTTTTTAAAGTGTTCTAATCTCTGTGTAATCGGTAAAATCCGCCAGGGCTTGATAACATATTTATGTGGTCTCCCATACATACAAGCTGCCGGATACTGATGACTACAAATTATTTAATCCTGGTTTCTTCAGAATTCATAATTGACCTGTTTATAATATGTACATTACGGCCATCTTTCGTAATTTTTATCGGAACATATTAGTAGCACAGATCACACAAAAGTTACCATATATGCAATAGCATGGTCCTATGTTTCTGCATTGGGATGAGTAGATAAACACGCGGTTTTTAAACGTTCATTAAAAGGTACAGTTTTCTTCTAATCTTTTGAACTATTTAACGATTTCAACAAAGAATAAATTTAAAGAGTATTATATAATGGCGATTGTGAACTAAGTATCATGGTGGTGTTCTGAATACACACATTTCACGAGCCAGTATCATATCTTGACGGTGTGAACCACTCAAATCAAATCAGTTTCTATCTGAAATTGAAGTTCATAACGCTGATAAAGGGCTTGAAACATGTACCCAGACAATCATCGTCTCGTCGTTGAGACTGATAACACATTTTATATATCAGATAAACGTTAAGAGGTGGAGATAACGTCATCACATGCCACCGTACGATAACTAACTTTTAGCTTACTGATGTTATAGGGGTCAGATCGGATAAAGTACCACTCCCTTTGTATTATGACACCACCAATAATTCAGAAGCACGCATTTGTTTTAATACCACACATCATCAACATAATATTGATATAATTATATTCATCATCAGCAGCAGCAACAGAAGCAGCATTTTAATATTATTATTCTTCTTTATGATCATTATTTAACATCATCATTAACAAAACGAGAGTCATCCGGCCACAGCGTTATAATGGTGTTCGCGCTAAACCAGAACGCGCTGTATATGCTGCATTATAGTCTTAGGTCTTCAAATGAAATGGAATGAAATTTTCTTTAGATCTCGCTTTTACTAAAACTTCATACGTTCTAAAAGTGTTTGAGTACACAAACTCGCAGCCCCTCACCTTTTTTTAAAGAGCAAGACTATGTGTGGAAAGTGGAAATGTGTATTCTTTCTTTAAAATTTAAAATAACTGTTGTTTTAATTTCACGGAACAAATTCCCAATATGACCAGTGGACTATGGCACGGCTACTTAATAATATTGCATTTAAATGAAGTGTTTTTGGTTGTAGTGACCTATAAACAGAACGGTGCTTTTTCTTCTTATATTAAAGAAAATGTTCCCTTTATTCTTCCTTTGAATCTGCATTATATATACATGCATTTAAAATCCTGATACATACATATTTTAGAACGAGAAATAAATGTACACCAAAGTATTATTGACAACAACTAGTTCCAATATTGATTTAAATCAGTTTCACAACTGAAAACAATACAGGACTTGATTATAGTCATTATTTATTATTTCCAATATTGTTAAAAACCCTACATCAATGACATAGAATTTTTAAATGACATTTATTTTGAGAATGACATTGACCAATTATCAAAAGCCATTTTCCGAACATTTGCATTGGGATTTTTAAGTCCCGACCGAAGTTTGTAAAATGATCTAATCTCTATGTAATCCGTTAAAGCCGCCCGCACTTCATTACATCTTTTATGTGGTCTCCTATACATAAGAGGCTGCTGGATATCCCTTTAAGTATATACTGATGTCTACTATCCTCTCTCATTTAATCCTGGATTCTACAGAATTCATAATGAACATGTCTATTATAGGCACATTACGGCCAGCATTCATAATCTTTATCGGAACATATAAGTGGCACAGATCACACAAAAGTTACCATATATGCAAAACCATGGTCCTATCCGCTTTAGGATGAGCAGATAAACACGCGGTTTTTAAACGTTCATTAAAATTAAAGTTTTCTTCTAATCTCTTAAACTAAATAAAGATTATAACAAAAAATAAATTTAAAGAGTATTATATAAAGGTGATTGTGAACTAAGTATCATGGTGATGTTCTGAATATACAAATTTGACGTGCCAGTATCATATCTTGGCGGCTCGACTCATTTAAGTCATATCAGTTTCTATCTTAAATTGAAGTTTATTACGCTGATAGAAGTTTGAAAGTTATACCCTGACAATCACCACCTCGTCGGTTGACACCGATAACACATTTTATATATCAGATAAACTTTCAGAGGTGGAGATAACGTCATCACATGCCATCGTACGGTAACTAACTTATAGCCTACTAATGTTATAGAGGGCAGATCGGATAAAGCACAGATACCTGTGTACTTGGACATCATCAGTAATGCAGAATGACACAGCTGTTTAACTTCCATATAACATCATCACAATACTAAGTAAATACCTTCATCTTCAGCAGCAACAGAAGCTTGGTATTCTTCCTCATGATCATTATTTTACATCATTATTAACAAAAACATACTAATAACCTTTAACACTCGAATCAAGTTCTTCATCGTCATTATATTACACCATCATCAACATCAACATTACCTTCATCATAATAAACATGTTCTTCAGGGCCAATATATAATATCAGCACCAACATCGTCATAAAAATTACCATCATCATTAGTAACATGTTCTTCGCGGCCATTATATAACATCATCATTAACATCGTAGTAATAATTATCTTCATTATTAGTAACATGTTCTTCGCGGCCGTTATATAATATCATCATCAATATCGTAATAATAATTACCTTCATCATTAGTAACATGTTCTTCGCGGCCATAATATAACATCATCATTAACATCGTTGTAATAATTATCTGCATTATTAGTAACATGTTCTTCGCGGCCATTATATAACATCATCGTCAACATCGAAATAATAATTACCTTCATCATAATAAACATGTTCTTCGCGGCCATTATATAACATCATCATTAACATCGTAATAATAATTATCTTCATCATTAGTAACATGTTCTTCGCGGCCATTATATAACATCATTAATCAACATCGTAATAATAATTACTTTCACCATTAGTAACATGTTCTTCTCGGCCATTATATAACATCATCATTATTACTATTGTACAAAATCACCATAATACAATCATTTGGATTAAATTAGATAAGGAATTCTTCACTTTAGACCAAGATATTTTCTTAAATGGTACTTACCTGTGGGGAGAAGACTCCCCGGCATACAGTTTTGTAAATGTTGACCTTTTTGACAAATTACAATATGATATTAATTATTTTCAAAATTTAGGAGCTGTATTTTTGACAGGATATTTTAATAGTCGCGTTGGTAGTAGATTACATTGTTTGTAATCGTTTAAATATTTCTATTGATGATAAAGATTATGTTCCAGACACGCCCCTACCCAGGTCATCAGAAGACATTAATTGCAACAATCATGGTATAAGATTATTAGAAATGTGTAAATCCACTGGTGTAAGAATTATGAATGGTAGACTGGGCCAAAATACAGATTCATTCACGTATGTATCAGTACAGGGAACCCCCTGTGTTGATTACATCATCACGCACGAACAAAATTCTGTATACATTGGCCACTTTACTATAGACAGTATAAATGAATGGAGTGATCACACACCTGTACTATTTAGCTTTAAGTGTAAACATGATAGGTCACTTGGGTACGAGGTGACCGATACCAAGGTTAAGTGGGACGACAATTTAAGGGACCAATACTATAAACGTCTAATTGAAAAACTCCCCGATTTTAATAATCTTATTGACATCATTCATTGCAGTAGTAGGGAAGATGTAAACCATGTAATCAATAGGTTTAGTAACATTCTTTGCAACATTACAGAACCATTATTTCTCAAGGAGCACAAGAAGAAGAGAAAATACTACTTTTTGGAATCATCAGTCACCAAACATGCAGACTTTTTTATGATGATTGTAAAAGATCAAGGAAAAAATATATATATATATATATATATATATATATATATATATATATATATATATATATATATATATATATATATATATATATATATATATATATATATATATATATATATATATATATATAAAGTGCTGCCTTCACTGCGGTAACATACCGTAAAGACCAGACATAATGAGGCAAGTAGATATAGTGCTGCCTTCACTGCAGTAACATACCGTAAAGACCAGACATAATGAGGCAAGTAGATATAGTGCTGCCTTCACTGTGGTAACATACCTTTAAGACCAGACATAATGAGGCAAACAGATATAGTGCTGCCTTCACTGCAGTAACATACTGTAAAGACCGGACATAATGAGGCAAGTAGATGTAGTGCTGCCTTCACTGCAGTAACATACCGTAAGGACCGGACATAATGAGGCAAGAAGATATAGTGCTGCCTTCACTGTAGTAGCATACTGTAAGGACCAAACATAATGAGGCAAGTAGATGTAGTGCTGCCTTCACTGCGATCACATACCATAAAGACCAGATATAATGAGACAAACATAATTCTGCCTTACCATGGCAATATTTCGTAAAAAACAGACAAAATAAAGCCAGTAGATATATTACTGCCTTCACTGTGGGAACACACAGTAAATACCAGTCATAATGACGCAAGTAGATATAGTGATGCCTTTAGTGTGGTAAAATACTGTAAAGACCAGACATAATGAGGCAAGTGGATATAGTGCTACCTTCACTGATATATCATACCATAAAGACCTGGCAGGATACCTAAAGCAGATATAGTACTGACTTAACTGATAGTATACCATAAAGACCACACATAATAGCGCAAGCAGAAATACTGCAGCATTCACTGTTATAAGTACTATAAAGACTTCAACTTATACCTGAAGTAGATAGAGTGCTGCCTTGACTGTCATCTCAAAGACCTGAGATGCTACCTGAAGTAGATATAGTGTTGCCCTCACTATGAAATCATAAAGACCTCATATGATACCTGAAGCACATATATTGCTACCTTTACTGTGATAACATAAAGATCTGGCTTCATTCTAATAACATATAATAAAGACCTGACTTTATAAAGGAAGCAGAAATAGTGCTTCCTTCACTCTAATAACATTACATTGATACCTGACAGGATACTTGACCCAGATATTGTACAACTTTCAGCGTTGTAATAAACCATGAAGACCTGACATGATACCAGAAGCATATATAATTTTGCTTTTACTGTTATAACATATGATAAAAACCTGACATGATAGCTGAAGCATATATAATGCTACTTCCACTGTTATAACATACCATAAAGACCTGACATTATACCTGAATCGTATATAATGCTGCTTTAACTGTTATAATATACCATAACGACCTGAAATGATAGCTGAAGCATATATATTGCTGCTTTAACTGTTATAATATACCATAAAGACCTGGCATGATACCTGAAGCATATATAATGCTGCTTTCAATGTAATAAAATACCATAACAACCTGACATGATAGCTGAATCATATATAATGCTGCTTTCACTGTTATAAAATACCATTAAGACATGACATTATGGCTGAAGAAGATGTATAATTGCCTTCAGTGTTGCAGCATAGCATAAAACCCGAATTTATACATACAGTGCTGCTTTCGCTGTTATAACACACCATAAAGACCAAACATAATACGGCAAGTAGATATAGTGCTGCATTCACTGCGATAACATACTGTAAAGACCAAACATAATAAGGCAAGTAGATATAGTGCTGCCGTTTGTAATTTTCAGCATCTTAGTATCATTGCTTTAAAACATGCATTTCTGATTCGCCGAGTTTTAAACTATAAAGGCCTCTTTTTGCAACCATAGTAATAACTTCTTCAAGTGAGGCAGAATTCTTACGCTGTTCACGTCTTACAGTTGACCAGCTGTACGTCGATGGTTCTTTTATTCGGGTCTTCATTTATCAATCCAAGCTGAACGCCAATGTTGATTTCGCCTATCTGTATGTTAAAAAATTATCAATATTTCGGCATCGATGATAAATGAATAAACCAACATTTAAGGTATGGCAATAGTTATGTAGTTTAAAACATTGAAAATGTTGTAACACTAAATCTTCCATTCTATCTGGATGACCTCAATTCTTTCATAATTTTATAAGTTTGTTTATTGGGTTTATCATCACCAACAATATTTATGTGGAGACAGTGTCTACTTACAGCAGAAATAGTGCTGCCTTCACTGAGTATAGCATGCCAATAACACCTGGCATGATACCACACCCAGTCACATTATCCTGACACCGGACTGACAAGCCGTGAAACTTCCCTTAAATTTGCTTGAGCATAAGCAAGGGAGCTATACCGCTACCATTGTTATCGACTTAGGTATGTCGAGGTCCGGGATCGAACCCGGGGCCTCTCGTACCTGGAGCCGACACTCTACCGATTGCGGCACATTTGCGGTCCTTCGAATTAGACATTCTACAGTATTTTTAACCTAAGTTACCTTAGGTGCTTGCCCTAATAGCACGCCAACAAAACGTCGACTTAAAGAAAAAAATGAAAATGTGTCATTATAATATTTATCTAAGTTAATCAATATTCGATGTTGAATATACATGATTTAAAATCACATTATAGCCTGAAGTGTAACAATGAACAACTTATATAAAGGGAGACAATAGACTCAGCATTGATAAACAAAATAGCACTTTTTCTAAATTTGATATAGGAAATATATCGTAACATAAGCACACTAATATTAATAATTGGTAAGCGTCAATAAAGAAACATGAAGCCCAGCCTATTGCATTTAAAGTAATATGTTTCCAAGAAATGAGATAAAATATCAATAATACATTGACATGAAGTTAACGAAGATATCGTCTTTTAAAGGACACTATTACTGAGTGACTTGAACGTGGAGGACTAATGGAATATCTATATATTTTTCTATGGAGACATTAATATGTTTTTTAAAGACTAATTATAGAGTTCCAAAGAAATAAAACATCAATTTATGTTAAACGACATTTATGTTCATTCTTCTCGAGAAAGTTAATTGTATAACACAAACAGTACATTTAAACATTTGCTCATAATAATAACATGAACAAACGGTAGTCATTATCTTCGTCATAATGTCAGTTTAACCAGTATCGATCAGCAGTAGATGTCTGGTGACTAGAAATTTACAAAGGCAAAACGTTCCTCAATACATTCGGTTTAAGAGGCATTATTTAACCAGAAGGCGAGTATGTGCAGTGGAAGACTCTAGGCAATAACGCATAATTGTCTGCGCTCCACAGGTAAGCTGATTTAACTCCCTGACTGAAGTCACCACCACCATCGGGGCTCGAACAAAAGGAGTTAAGACCTGGGAAGGACATGTCACCATCTTCGATGTTCACAACAAGGTATCTATAGTCTATCGGCATGTTCAGTGGATAATTGACTCAAGAAATGCAATGATATTTTGATGGGATGGGATTTGCCGTCATTTTTGCCGATACTGTGCAGCGACATTTCTATCATTATAGCACAGGGGCACTTATGAGGTACCCAGGGACTGAACCCGGCCGGTCCATTATACTGACACTGACAAGTAAGGTGTAATGCTGTCCCCGTAGCCCAGAGCGTTAGGAGGGAAGCCACTATTGCCAACTTTAAAGTCGTTGCTTTAATCCGGCCGGGGTTTAAACCCGCGACCTCCCGATCCGCAAGCCGACGCTCTACCACCTGAGCTATTGCGGCCAGTCCAATGATATTGGTACAATAGTAATTATTGCATGTTAGACAATAAGTTCATTCACATCAAAAACTCGCCACGATGTAACATTGTGTAAGAGTGAATGTTTTAATACAACCAAGTTCCTTATTGTGTAAAATTGTCTTTTCAGTCAAATCAACGCAGTGTTCCAAGATAACTGTATTTTTGTTCATCTGTTAGTGACAATCTGATCTTCATTAAGATCACCCACTTAAAGACAACTTTATACACAGCACGTACAAAAATAAACACAAACATTGCATACAAACGATGATAACGTCGTCAAGAAGAATCAGGAAAACTATAGATCACATGACATAAACTGTTTAAAGGTCAACTGTTTATAATGAGATTCTTGAAACCATTTTTTTTACAAATCATATTGTTAAGTATTTAATTGACAGGGTAAATTCTACTGGAATGTCAGAAAACTATATTAAGTTTCGAAGCTCTACCTTGAACGGTTATTGACACAGGTATGTGGATATTTGTTGGAAAGTGGAACAGCTTGTGATAATCAAATGGCACACAGACCTAATTAAAGAATATCCACAGTGTGTCTTATTTAGAATTACTTGTTTGGATACACTTGATATTTGTCGAAATAGAAATGTTTCATTTGTACTTTAAAGCACTATTAATGCAGGTACTCGCTTCTAACCCAATAGTTTCACCTTTTCTTCTCTAAACCGCATGATTCTAAATAATTTAAGTACATATTCACTTAACTAACCCAATGCAGCCGATATACCTTATTTTGTTAACTGCTACAAAACTTTGTTTAAGAATAATATAACTGTCAAATTTTCTTTAAAATGTTTTTTTTTTTTTTTTTTTTTTTAATTTTCACTTGTGAGAAATTAAGATTCTTATCCAGCGGTACACATGTTGTTGTTTCATTGTTCAGGTTTATAATAAAATGGTAAGTGAGAAGCAGTTGGAATCAAGATTTAATTTCATAACTAGTTCAGCGATACACAATCTTCAAAAGAAAGTATGTCGCGCAGAGAGAAAACGTCCCTTAATGAAATCATGTTTTGACTAACGGTGAATAAAACAGTCTACGATGCTTAAAATAGACGTTCGCATGAAGAGATTATGACAACCACGTAAACAAACATTTGACACAATAACGCTGTTGGGGAAAATATTTTTTTTAATACCGCAACACGTCACTATATAAATGATAATGACAGTCAATGCAGACTTCCTAAATATATCATGGCTCCAGTGAGATTCAGACAATCATATGCATATAGAGATCAGTACTGTTTGCTTTATGTTTGGGTCATATCTTGGATTCGTTTATTTGAACATCTAATTTAAGCGATTCGGGAAAATAATTTGCATTCATGTTTGAAATTCTGTAACATATTTTTTGCAAGATTTACAACCAAAATTAAAAGTTTGCCTTAGTCTACCTCTCATTTGTGTTTACAAGACCATAACAATGCATACATGAAAAAGTGAACAATAGTTCAGAAATAGAAAACAGCTAAGGGAGACAATATTAATTAGTCAAGAATAAACAAAGTAAGTTGAGTAAGGGTATCTTGGAAAAAAACTTTTTTTAATCAGGAAACACATGACTAATGTCATAGCAATGCTAATAAAACTGCTGTGATGAGAATGTGTGTTTAAATCTATATATAACATATTTCTTAACTTTCCTAAAACTTACATGTTTAAGTCATGTAAGAGTTAAGTGTGTTGCATGTTATAAATCAATCATTTATTTCTTTATAATTCTTTATGTTCCCAGTTTCGATCAAATAAACATTCGCATTGCTTATTTCACGTATATTTCCCACTGGGTTAATGTAAAAGCAATGCAACAGCAGACAAAAAAGAGGGTAAACAGTTTTGCGAAGTGACTCGTTATAAAGAAATATTGTAAATCGAGTATTCTTTAAAATTATTTTACATTCAAATGTGTATGCTTCGACACTTTCTCACAGCTTTAAACTTATATTATGATTGACATATTTCTCAATCCACTCCTCTTAGTTCTACATATCATGCCAACTACCACAACAAGAAGAATGAAGGCAAACATGAACAAGAACAAAATTGACTTAATGAGGTTATCTCCCTTACAGCGGTATTATGAAAACATGAAATAAAGATCTACTCTATAATAATGTGTCCATTTCGGATGTGTCTGTAAAATACTCGTATACATATGTGCATACTTTTTGGAACTGTACAAATCCGACTTAACCTATCACGTATGTTTCAAAACAAGAATTCTATGTATTAGTTATGGTATCAGTTTATATTGTGATCGTTTAATCTTTTTATATGGTCTACGGCATGTCAACATTTATTATTGCTGTCTTATAAGTTGCAATCAAATACCATATCTCTTAACTGACCTCATAAATGACGTTTTTAAATTATCACATACACATAGGCCCATGTTGTTGTTTTTGTTGTTTTTTATGTTGATGTTTTTTAATTTAAATTGTATGTGTAATAATCGCATCTTCTAAATCACATGCAAATTTAACAATCTTGATATACCATCTCTTTTTTTTTGTACACTACCAAGTCAATATACTTTTTAGTATTTACGGTAACGTTTGCAAAAGTGTCAAATTTTATTTGTCTTTAGAAGTTGTATCAAGGCGATTACTGCTAAGGTTGTATTGCGTTATTAGGGAGATAAATCGTGGTTGCTATCATGCAGTGGATATTGGAGTAATCGGACATGGTACGCAATATTACCTTTATATATTTGGGAATCCTCTCATTGATTTGATGGGCCATACAAGCGACAAAAAAAAAACAAGCTGAAATTAGGGAAATTTTATTTCAAAAACAAATTTTGTGATAAAAAAACACACATTCCTTTTTGACTATGAACGAAATGTGTAACGTAAGTTTAATGATTGTATATCCAATTCGTTTGAATAAATCAAGGCATTCGATTTGTAGCACGTGATCATGTGGTACATAGCCGTATTGGACAGACGTCCAAGTATATTACGTTATTGTACAGTTATCTCAACGTCTCGGACACAAACACGATCCAATAACGAATAAGAATCTGTATAAAATCGACGTATGCATCGCTTTACATTGCGTAATTAATACAATAAGAGAGTACGATTCAAGCGGCTCAAATAACCGAAGCGTCCATCAGAATTCCACTTTTTTATTTGTCTTTAGAATGTTTATCAAGGAGATTACTGCAGAATTCCACTTTTTTCCACACACAAAACATATGTCAGAATGCTGTCTGAGGAATACATAAATGGATATTTAATATACTGATTTTCTTTACATCTGTAATTTAAAAATTGAAATATGTTTCAAAAGTATGTGTTTTTTAAGAACCTAATGCACTTATAACGGAAGTAATATCAAGTGTATAATTAAGTCCATAACATGTATATAGAATAAAAAGGTCATTTTAACCAAAGTGTCCACTGTGAAAATACATTTGGCTCGTCCAGTATGGCTTTTCAATCTGGGCACTTTTCCAAATATGTTTTCGTATTGCAAACTT
Source organism: Sinonovacula constricta (assembly GCA_007844125.1). Classification (NCBI taxonomy): domain Eukaryota; kingdom Metazoa; phylum Mollusca; class Bivalvia; order Cardiida; family Solecurtidae; genus Sinonovacula; species Sinonovacula constricta. Next base: position 41,047,735 of record CM017570.1, read on the forward strand.
CAGTGTAAAATAACATATAACTATTCTAGCGACATGTTTTAATTGCTGCTGCTGCTGCTGCTGCTGCTGATGATGATGATGATGATGACGATGATAATGACGGTGACGATGATCATAATCATCATTATAATGATCACGACGATAATATAAACTATGTATAAATTAGAATGTGCCAATTTTAGAAATTTTACGACAATTATAAGCAAAGCAACTTTTGACAAATCCTGTTTCTTTTACGAAACACATGGTTAATTACATGTGGTAAATATAAGTGACTGTGAGAAAGACACTATGAAGTAAAACAGAAGGAAACCTGATTGTTATGTGTTTGCAATTATGCTTCATTAATTTATAACATTGTAAGCACTGTTCAATGTCTGGACAAATGACGAATACATATACATATAGAAAGAGAGAATGTAAGAAATAACGCTTTATTTTCAGTGTCAAGTATGTATCTTTACAATACACAGTATATGTCTTATGTTGTAGACGGTTAAAATCAATGTTGCAAAAAAGACACTCAACAAACAACGTTCTTGATTTGTAACATTTTGTCTTCATTTGTGTTCTATGTAGTTAATCAAATCCGTTATACTTTTTTTCTGCCTGAGGTAACATTCATCAAAATCAAACAAAATAACTATCACTGATGGTACTCATGGAAATTCGAAGGAATTTTAAAATGGAAATTAATGTGGAAAATATGTAATAAAATACTTTGACTAAAAGTTACCTCTGTATTGACCAAAATGAATCATTATTAAATAAGGTATTATTGTGATTATCAACTAAAGTTTTGTTATAGATTAATTAGATTTAGAAACAAGAAGTACAAGAATGGTGGAATACCTTAAAAAGTATATCAAAATTACACAATTTATACTCATTATTAAACTGTAATAAATAGTTTATAAGTAAATAAGTAATAAAACCGAAACACTAAAATGATCCCTTTTGAAAACAACAACAACAACAACAACAAAACAACAACAAAAAACAACAAAACAATGACAAAACAACAACAGAACAAAACACACACAGAAAACAATACAACAGCATACACATTGCAGATTATTTATATATCTACTCTTAAAGTTAAAAAAAAAATATCTCTAATATTTCAACTCTCGGTACAAAAGAAAGGGGCGATCTGGAACATTTCACAAGATCAATGTTAAAGGTGGTATCCGACAGTTTGAACCAACTTTTTTTTCTTAAATAACCAAATAAATCATTGTTACATGAAAAGGTCATTAAAAATGATGTTCATTGAGCATAAGATCTGTGTGAACAGTCAAGCAAACATCGCCAGTCATCATTGCAAACAGATATTTCCTAACCAAGCTTCGCTGCAGAGATATTAAACTTAGAAAGCCTCGTGACTACTTACTTTTAAGACCACGTTATATAGTCCTTTGGGTAACCCGCTGTGGCGTCGATATTTATTTAAGCAGAGGCGGCTATCGAGCTGTTTTACAGTTGGAAATAATACACATTCAGACTGATTTTTTTTTTCAAGATTAGTTCTGTCGAACAATTTAGTTTAAAATCGTATTCATTATGTATGTCCTAAAAAAAGCCAAATTTACCCACAGCAGTGGTTTGATATTATAAAATGTATTTTATCAAGACAAAGTGTATGATACCATCTTTAAGAGTAGTGTGTTTGGACTGGGTGGCCACTATGTGTTTGGTTATTACAGAGAATCGTTGTTGTCTACATTGTTAAACGGTGTTGATCAGTTTTGCTCTACTGTAAAACGAGGAAGGAAATCCATCAGCATTTGTGTTATGAAACTTCTCATTCTTTTTCAGAGGAGAAAGCTGTATTATAAACATATTCGAATATACAAGTCTAATACTTACTCAGGCGTCGTAAGTAAACAAGTCTTTTTTAGCTTTCCTGTTGTTGTGATAAGTTTCGTCTTTTCGATAAAGATAGACAGGAAAGACTGTGTATGTAACCACTTCATACCGGTAAAGCCTAAGTTGGCTACTTCAAAACTTTGCATCAAGAGAACTGCATCATTCGATTTGTCAAATCAAACAAATGTATGTTATTACCTTTAACCTAAATCTTGCTGCGAGATACTGATGAATCCGGATGAAAATACAAATTGTTTCTGAATCATATATGCTTATTACTAACTATCGAAGCGAATACTTCAGTATCCACTACAACTAAAAGTGGCTGCCAAGAGGATGTCCGCCTATTATTATTAATATACTATGACACTTAATATAATATCGATGCTGCGGCTTATGGTAATGGGGAGGATGGCCTGCACTTTACATGATATCAAAGTAGTATATAAAACTAAAAAAAGATAATATGATTACATTTTTTATGTTCCACAAACTGCACATGTGGAAGACATGAGGCGAATCGTATTTGTTCGTGTGTATTGGGATTATCGTCCCACTGAGTAATCTGGAGACTGTTTTTTAAGTTGTGCTGGCATCAACAGCAATTTCCCAATGTTGTATGTGCATGTTAAAACTTAGCGTAATATTGTTATGAACGTTGACACCATACGTAAAACAATTCAAATATCATTACTGACTTAAAAGTCTTAGAATTTACGTCAGTTAATTACGCATCATGTTACTTTGATAATTAAACATCAATGAGTTTGACACATAAAAAAATAACAACGTGCTCTTAGACATTCTTGCTGTTTTTATAATGCGCAAATCTGAAACATTAACGGTGAAGTTGTGGAGTTATCAAACTATCGACGATTAAGAGAAGGCAACTCAAATATTGGTAATTGGCATTAGCTTAAAGCATGCAAGAAGAGAACGTGTAAATATTATGCTGCTTTGAACATAAAATAAACATGTCATACACACATTAATAATAATTACGCGTAGCAAAATAAAAGAAATGAAACAACAACAACGAAATAACAAAAGATAAATAACAGATTGTCCCCTAGGGTTTCCGTAGAATATTGTCAATATTCGTCTTTACTTTAGCATTTGATCATCGTCAAAACTAGTATCACAAATTAAATCATCATAAAAGGCATTGTTTATATTTTCTTAGTAAGCTATGAGACTTTTTCTTTTTATTCTCCTTCTTTTTCTTCTTTTTTCCTTTTCTTCTTCTTCTTCCTCTTTTAATTCTTCTTTCTGTTCGTTGTACAATTAGTTGTTTTTATATCTTCTCATGTATGTTTCTAAGGAGAGTATACATAAAATATCTGACGTTAGTTGTACCCCTAGAATGCCACTGTACAAGTCTATCATCCACTTCAAAATCACTTAATTTGTCCTGCAATGAGGATGCGTTTGCTCTTCAAAAGCAAGCATGCAACCAAGTGTTTCCCATTCAGATCTGGCGAATCAAACGACAGTAAAGCGAAAGAAGGATTCATACCACGTTGTTGCAATAACCACATAATTGGCTGGAATTACCTGCGTTATATAGTCCATGCAAAGCATTTTCTATTCTTAAATTAGTTCGAGATATATTCCCGGTAATTAAAAGGAATCCCCGTGTGAGCGTTTTAGTTTTAGGCCGCACACTATATTGTAGTTGTAAAGTTTTCTTATCACAATTTGTACCGGTTAAAGGTAATGATTTTCGAACTTTAGTTTCCATAGAAAATTAAAGCTTTTAAATGTATCGGGTTATTCTATTTAGCTGCATTCTTTAGCGTGCTTTCCAAAGTGAAATATTTTAAACTGTACATGCAGCCTAATATATAATTAATAATTCATTATGCCATTTTTTGTATTTCCTTCAACGCGAGGGGCCGCTGGTTCTACCCTAACATTTGTTTATTTGTTTTCCTCCACCAAAGATATGTTGCTAAGTACAGAACAGTTACACCATATTATATCTTCTTGACATGAATGCTCATAGGACTTTGTCATATTTCCTTCTACATGTTATATATCTGTACACAGATCAAAACAATGAAAAACAAATCTTAATTTGTCAGGTATATTTCTGTACCGAATCAACTTAAACTCAATTACGCTTTTCAAATAAATTTAGTGTACAATATAAGAACACAAACGCATGGCATATGCACGCAATTTTTAGGTGTATCTTCAATCATTGCATTTGTAAGGTTAAGGTAAGATTATACATTGCAATAGTTCTTTCGTACCTTCCAATATAAAAGATTAAATAGAATGATTACAGATTTATACACGGTCTGAAAAATGGGCTATCTTTAATAAGTCTGAGCAAAAATATAATTCACTGCAAAACAAGGGTTTGAATGACTTGTTGACCATCAAACATACTGACAGCATACGCCTTACGATCATGGTTGCATTTATTTATTGTATGCACAATTGAAAAAGTCGTATGGTCTTAAATTTAGTGCAGCTTTTACTTTGTAAACACGGAGTAATTTAATTACTTATATTCTCATCGTAACATCAATAATGTTATTTTATATTTCATGGCGATATTTCGATGAAATAATAGGCTGTTGCTCTTGTTTGTTTGGTGAATCATCACCATCATCATCTTCATTATCATCATCATCGTCACAACTATTGACCTAAATACATTAAATAGCAGTTTCTTTTTATCTGTCATTCAAAGTAGGCTCAAATTCATTCACGGTATGCCAAAAGCGCTAACGTCATCTTCTGATTATAAATAGTTCCAAAAGCGTAATTATTTTGTTTAGTTTAATTCCGTATTCTTTATGTTATAGATCTTGAACGAAAAGTTCGTAGACAAACATTACCATTTTAGCAGACACCACGAACTGTCTCACATTCACTCTCCCTCGTGCGTATGGTGCAAATAACTTTTTTATAATAAATTTCGACAAGGTTGTTTGATGCTAAATTTCGTTTGCTGATTTACTACCATAATACGAGCGAGTATTCTTCGTCCGATTGTTGCTTGACATTGCGGTAGACGAGTGGACTATAGAACTGAAACAATTCTCAGTGTTGGTGAAATTGACGTTTTTGATATAAATAAACTCAACATATTTATATTTGATGTTGCGCATTAATGTTTTTAAACATATTATATGACTCGGTTGCCGGACATATTCAGTGAATGGACTTAAGGTCGCTCATAACGAATCAATGATGAAATGATAATCTCTCTAAAGGCTGGGCGAATTTGTCATTGAATTAGAAAAAAGTAATACAGCGTATCAGTAAACATTTGATTGAGAACTGCTGATATGTCGGATCAGCAAATGTTCTTGTCATGTTCACTTTCCCTCTGCAGTCTCCTCGCTCATTACAATTGACGTCAACTTTTAATTGTATTAGTTTTATCAATATTCTATATAATAAAAGACTGTTTACGCTCTTTGTATAAAGAAAATACAGGTAGTAGTAGTAGTAGTAGTAGTAGTAGTAGTAGTAGTAGTAGTAGTAGTAGTAGTAGTAGTAGTAGTTGTAGTAATAGTTGTAGTAGTAGTAGTAGTAGTAGTAGTAGTAGTAGTAGTAGTAGTAGTAGTAGTAGTAGTAGTAGTAGTAGTTGTTGTAGCAGTAGTAGTAGTAGTAGTAGTATTCCTTATAGATTCCCTTTGACAAAACCAAAACACAAACAAAAATATAACAACAAAAATCTCAACATACTTTTACTCAATTCTGTGGAACCAAACACTGTGAAGCGTTACTATTTTACTTGAAACAACCTGATAGTTCGCATTCACCACCAGTATTGGAAACCTTTGTAATAATTGTATTGATAGATTTTTACTTGCAATGAATTGACGTTTCAGTTCATTGTTACTTAAAGTACATATTGATCTTTTAGACTGGAGGAAAGGCTACCGTCAAGAAAATTGAGTTGAACTTGTGAAACTGAAAAACTGAAACAATCTTACATAATAACAATAATAATAATAATAATAATAATAATAATAATAATAATAATAATAATAATAATAATAATAATAATAATAATAATAATAATAATAATAATAATAATAATAATAAAAACAATAACAGTTATAGTTGTAATAATAATAGTAATAATAATAACAACAATTTCAGTTTTAGTTGTGAAGATTCACAAAGAAACATATAAAAGAATAGTTAGTCTGTGATGCACTTAACGTCCTGGATAAAATGTATCAAAACACGTACATTGAAAGATGGGTTAACGTTATTTCTCAAGGATGCTTACGAATCTTTGTAATGGCTTTCATATTTGGGAGTTAATTGACGAAGTTAAATCCATGTTTGACAAGAGCTATTCTACCTGGACTATACAAAACAAAACTATAGCTTAATAGAATACAAATACCAAATTTATGCGATTTTTATCGATGAATAATGTATATCCTTTATGGTAAATAACAATCTGCCGTCATGTAAAAAAACTCGAGCATTTTAGATTTTGTAATAAGTTGTGATAATGATTTTAAAGTGACACTAATGCCTGTGTATATTGTTTTTGATTTATATGATTGTACTACAGTTTATTCTTCAATCGTTTAATGTCGGGTTTTGTCTAATTCCTTGGAATGATATTTGTTATGATAATAAAAGGTTACTTCCAATTTTAAATTGTCTAACTCTTGAAGTTTCCCACATACAACATGGTTATGTGTTATGAAGGATGTTGACTTCGTATGTTAAGCTGCAGATAAGGAAGTTCAAGATGACTTTTTCCGACCACAGTATGTTAACAAAAAGCATACCTATACGGACTCAGTATTTATAACTATTTTCGTATGTTACTCTGTGAAGTATATCGTTTAATTTCATTTATATTAAGTTGTCAATTTACAGAAAGTGCTTTGTTAAAGAATGGTTTATATCTTGTTCATGTACATACATATTTGTACCACAATCTTCCCTCCTATTGTTACTGAAATTATTGTTGCAATGTATTTGTGTTTTATTGTGGCGAAATGCATGCACAAATATCTAATGGTTGTACCTGAAGTATTATAAGTGAAAAATAGCGCTTCAGTGATTAAAGGCAGTTTATGTATCTTTTGTAATGTTGTCACTGTACTAAAGTTTAATCTTAAATCGCCGATCAGTAATAAAATATATTCCTATCCTACATAAAATGTTACCCATGATTAATTAATATTGTAGTCTTAACATTATTGTATTATTATTATTTTGTTTATATTGGTATGTGAGGACAGTCATATGTATTAAGCAGCACCCAGAATAGACTGCTGCATTCAACATCTAAGAATCGTTTACCAGCCGTGTTTGTCATATCTCCTGGTCACTTTCCAACAGGAAAGTGTAATAGAGATACGGTCAGCCAATACAGCAGGATTTAAATGAGATGATAGTTGTGTTTTATTGCAAATAAATAAATTAACAAAATATGTAAGCAGTAATTAACCTTCTATCATTTTCAAGCACTGGTTTTATTATGTCTTGATCTCAACAGAATGTCTAATGAATAAATTCAAAACAGATAAATCGTTATGCAAAAGAGCATATTTTTCAACGGAAGATTAGATCAGACAAACTGCGTACAAGAATGCAAATGCAGATGTGAATTTATAACCACTAAAACTTATTTTTGAAAAACAAACGCTGGCATAGTGAGGTGTTAAAATCATACTGGATTCATCTACATAGATCGATCAACTACCCTGTGCTCGTTGTATTCAATCGATGTTAAAACTTGATTAAAACCTTAAGATTTGCAATCATAACATATGTAGAGAAACACGTGTGAGTCAGTCGAAGTTGCTTTTTCATCGGAGATAACGTTTAAAGGTTCGGAATATTTTTTAATTCACTTTTAAAAATAACATAATGCGCAGGTCATTACAACCAAGTGGCTGAAAAGTAAAATCATACATTAAGTTACTACGGTTATTGCTGTTTCTTAAGGAATGTTATACATCTGCTCTGTTTCCACACTATTGGTAATATGTTATGTCGAAGCTAGTTTTAACATTTATAACACAAACTGACTTTACTTTTTCTGGTATGAATATGTGTAGAGTCAAGTGTCATATTATATAGCAACCCATTTAGTACTTTAGAATTGAAAGGCTGATCATGCGGAATTTCTTAAAAATTAGACCTTGATTTAACTGAGTCCATCATTCGTCTCACTCTTATTGTAACTACTAATAACAGCATACCCAGTACTCGTGATACGCGTTACTTACGGTTAATATAACATCAGCGAAATATGGTAAGATATATTCAATTATATGAAACCTGTCTATGCAGACACTTTTACATAACTGCCAAAAGAAAACTTTCACAATGGCGAACATTAAATTGCATTTTATTTACAATTATTAGAACTACAGAAACAGTATATACTCTTAGTTAGACACGCCATTGCCTATATCAAATTGCAAAATAAATAAATACAAGAACTATGGTCAATGCAAGAAACACGTGCGGACATCAGTTGTTTTTTTTGTTTATTTGTAAATGAATTCAAAATGAAGTAATGAATATAAACTTGCAATTGGTTAATATATAACAAGAACTCTGATCAAATAAAGTATGGTGTATATGTGAGGATTCCAAAATCAAAATTTAACTCTCCAGGAACACATAAAATAGCTAGTCGTATAAAGTTAAGTTTATTGGATTCCTCACAAAGCAAATAGTTAAAAACACTAACCAAAAGAACGGTTGATGTAGCGTATGGATTAAAAAATACATTCTATATATATACATATATATATTAGGTGTACTTTAAACAGCTGCTGAAGTACAGTTTGATTTAATGGATCTTCTACAGATTTACTTATATAATAATAGTTGCTTGCAAAAATACATATACACTCCTACTAGATCTTCCAGAACACCTTTACGAAACCAAAGTCCAGGTTCATAATATGTTAAAGTTTGATTTCATCATGGTGATAAAATTAAAGCAAATACAATGATTAAACATTCCAACAAAATTTTTCAGCTACTCAGGACTGCTTAAAAGACATAAAAACAGCACGTCTATTTTACGTTTAATCATGTGTATAAGCACCGTTTTCGACTAATACATAAGCACAACCTAAAGCATTTCAGACCGGAAAAATCATACGCAAACCAAAGAATATTATTATTTTTCTTTTAATTATGTCAATGAGAAGCTATCTTGCAGGTATTGAAGCAAACTTAAGTTAACAAAGGAACAGCATATACAAAGTTTGCTTAAAGCGGTACAATCCTTAGATAAGTATACAATCCGGTACGATAATAACACCTACTTGACATATAAGCATGCAGGAAGGACACACTACACATACAAACAGGATTTATATGTAAACTGTTCCCGGATTGCTTTTATCAAAGTAGTTTAAAGAAGTACAAACGAATTCACAGTTTTAATGTTTAAATGTTGCGAAATACCGCAAGCTGTAATGTTAGTATGTGTTTAATTAAATACTACATTTCAAATTGTTTGCTATTCATGGCATGAAAAAGAAAAATGCTGTTTAAAACTGTTAAAAATATATTACCGTGTATTTTTTTTCTATTTTTTAACCATGTTATGATATTTTAAATGTAATTTGCCAATGGTGTATAGTGTATCCTGTTTGACAACTGGCATATGGAACACACGTAATTAATTAGTAATGTTTACTAAAATAGCCATAAACATAGAAATTGTCTCAAGTTAAAAAGGAGCTTTCAAGTGGTGAAAACTTAATAAAACTAAACATAAACTCCTTTTTCTTACTCTTACTCTTTGCCCTGACAGCCCTGACTGACCATGTTAAAACCAAAGGTTTATTATCTGTCCAAAGGACCTACACTCATGCGTGTAAATAGATTTGTCGGTAAATGTAATTGCAAATGGGGATTGAAATACATTAATTAATTAAATAGTATAAAATTTGCAGGAAATATAATTTAAATGCCCCACGAGGAACATTGTCCACAAATCGCTTCGCCATTTATCTGAGTGGTTTTGAATTAAATCAACATTATCATAAATATTAAGAAAATTAATATATGATAAAGTCCTACGATGATTGCAGCATATACCAAACAAAGAAAAGGCAAAAGACAAAAGTATTCACATGCAAGCTAAATGTAAAAGAACACATCTGTTAACAAAGAGAGCAAACCCAACAGTTACCGCCTTGGAACGGTCAGTCGGCAGAAAGGACCGACTGGGGTGCTTAAACAGGTTTAATAGAGTACTATAGCTTTTAGAAGAACTACACAAACTCGTTTATAGTAAGTGAAAAAATGTTTTGACTTGAAAAAAGAAATCGACCAGAGAAGTGTAAATGGTTGTAGCATCGTGTTCATGTGAAGATGGAATTGAGGAACCACAGTCCAATGTCCATCAAAGGAAATACACGTAACAATTATTGCAGGATCGATTAAATTATACTAAATGGTTCAAATTGTTTTATAGCTAGTAATGCAAAACTATTTGCTTAAAATTGTCATTTCCTGGAACTAAAAAGTATACAAAAGGGGATGTTTTTGTTACGTTGCATCGACACGATTATGGCCATATTTGCAACGTCAAGCTAATTATTGGTAGAGGAAGGCCCCATACATATGCCCGGGTAGAACCACCGGCGCACCGCAGGTAGGTTGGCAAATGTCCCCACATGAAGGTTCTCGCCCCAACCGGGACTCAAACCCAAGCGATGAGGGGCTGAGGAGTTACAAGTCAGCAACTCTAACAGCTCGGTCACCGGCGTCCACAGGGATTTTGCGTGAGTTGTGTGCACACTTTTATAGATTAAATGACCAGCTATAATATGCTAATGTATTGCACTTCTTTACAGCTTTCATGTTTCAAAACATATACAATTATTCATTTAAGAAGTTTCTAAGGAGGATTATGATATTGTTAGTGGGATATTTTAGATTTTTTAAATGCATTTGTGTATATGTAGATTTTTCCGGATCCCAAAAACTACAATAGTTCTTCTAAGTTAGAAATGGGTGTTTTTATGTCAGTTAACATAGTTACTAAATACTAAATAATTAAATAAGTTGTATGGACATTTGAAAATTGAGATAAAGAAATATATTTAATAGCTTACTAACTTAAAACTTTACATAGAAATCAGGACATACATATGGGAAATTATTTTATGTTAAACATAAAAATATATGACAGAGTCCTAAGAGTATTGCAACATATTTCAAAAATTTGAAAAACACACATGAACAATACAAATACAATGTATACAGTGCCAGTTAAGAGACCAAAATAATGATCAGATGGTCACGAAATATAACATATCAGTTTTACAAATATGTCGGTAAATAAATAAAAACAGACACATTTCTTCTCTAGACATTTGATATACAACGTGTAATATTGAATTCTTACCTTTGCATTGCACTTTCCTATATTGTTATTATTATGTGTTTTCTTAAATTGATTTGTTACATTTCAGCATTTTTATTTTATTATTTAAAAGGTAACACAAATAAACATGGTTTTATAGTAGCTTCGTATGCTTCCTGTTTCTTTTTATCTGTGATTAATAATTTCAATATTACCTTGTGTGGCAATTACGTCTATATGACCCTGTTCGTTTTTTTTTTACATAACGTATAAAGGTGAATTTTAGCGAAAACATTATATCCTCTATTTGCATTTGTATTTGTACATAATTTTATGTTATGGACGTTACTTGTGTGTTTGTTTTGCTTCATTTAAACAAAAATGGTCTATTATTATATACTACTGAAACAAAAAAGCTTTTCAAACTATACCGAAAGTATCAGCAACTGGTATTGGGGTTTTAGGTGTATGCCTTTTTTATATACTTGTATTAGATATATCTGAGTTTTCGTACAGTTTCCTTCGTTGGAAAGAGTTTATCTCCGACTTGCAAGATATCAAACTAATTTCTGGTACCAACAATGAACACCATGAACTGCATATAAACCAAATATATGACCCAATTGAAAACGATATTATGTCAGTAATCGGCAAACATGCACCACTAAAATAAATAAAACAGTTACAATACATGAACACAGCATTCCGTCAGGCTATATTCAAAAAGAAAATGCTGTTTTATAAGTTTCGAAAATGCAATGATTAAAAAACCAGGGATAATTATAGACAACCCAGATGTTAATAATGTAAAAGTCTTTGAGAAACTATTTGACCGAATGGTATGAAGGTGGAAGTAAGTGTTTGCTTAAAATTAGATCTTATTTATCAAAGAAATCAACTGGAAATCAACAGACAATTATTCAAACAGGAAACAACAAGACAATTTCGAATACTTTATGAGTGGGAGTTTTAATTCCTATTTTGTAAATGTGGCAAAAGATATTGGGACTGGTCTTGATAAAGCGAAATTGTTGAGACTTAGTGACAAAGCATTTATCCCACATTTTACAGTTCTGAAACATAACATGCTCAAAGAAGCACAAGTAATCCCGTTGTTTAAAAAATTGACCCACCAGCTGAATCAGTTTACAGATCAGTTAGTATCCTACTAAAACCTACCAATACAAAAATCTTTGTAAAAGTCTTCTCTTCTCACCTGTCAGAACAGTGTATCAATTTCTTTGATGGGTTGCTTTGTGCGTTTACTTAGGCTGTTTGAGGACCTGAAATGTGCGCTAGATCAAAACCACTATGGTACAACTGTACACAAACTGGCGAGACGTGTGAGGATTCCACTCTCGGGCCATTATTGTTAAATGTATTCATAAATGACATGTTCTATTTCATAAATAAATGTACTCTCTACAAACTTTCAAATTTTAATGTCTACATTAGAATCCGAAAGTAAAACACTATTTGATTTGTTCCGTTTCAGTGGTATGCAGCCAATCTCCGATAAATTCCAGGCTATAGGTGTATGGAAAAAATCAAATAGTATGTCTCCAACTTCGTTATTGGTGACACCTCGATAGATTGTGTTGATGTAGTAAAGTCGCTTGGTGTTAATTTTGACATCAAATTACCGTTTGACACCCATATAAAATACTTGTGTAACAAGCAGTCATGCAGCTGAATGTCTTAAAAAAACTTAGTTAACATCATTTGCATTGACTTGCATTTTTCAAACATACTCATAAATTTTGCACCCAAGTATGGCATTTTTGTTCAGAATCAAATCCAAGGAAACAAATAATAGATACAGGAAAGAGCTTTGAAATACGCGTACGATGATCAGAAAATGTCGTATGAAGAACTGTTGGCAAAAGCATAACTTCCAGCTCTTCATATTCGCAGACAGCGATCAATAGAAATATTAATCTTACGGGAGTATGTTATGGGGTATTATGAATAAGACGGAACAGACATTAAACTGGCATATGCATGAGGAGAGGAGAATTGGTTATTAACTTCAAAAAACTTTCTGCCATATTTTCACCAACATATACATTCAAACTAAGCATGCTACGGATTAGTCTTTCGCATATATTCGTGTTATAAAACCTATATCCTCATTGCCTTTGCGTTTGGCTCGTGCAGTTGACTTATAATCCAAGCAATATCGGTTTTCGGATCTTTCTGAATGTTCACACTCCCAAGTCAAATGTCTGTGATAGGCAACATTTGTATTACTTTGTACATCTGAATGTTGCGCGAATTTCGTGTTAAGTAAATTGATAGCTAAAGGGGAACTGGTCTTGACGTTTTCACTTGACACGATATGCAGTTCGTTTTGAAGTTACATCGTAGGCAATTATTCACTAAATTACACATGCCAACAAATGGCATCAACTTTGCATATATTCTTATATATAAGAAAATCAAAATATAATTTATTTTGGCATTCAGTGAACATCTGTCAGTGTAGTTGTTTTCTTTTTGCATTGTATGGATGCTTTATCAATAAACGACATTATCGACTAAAAGTAATTAGGATCTCTTTAATGTATATAGCCTTAGCTAACATCGAAATGTCACCGCACCAACCATTGGTTTATTTCACACATATGCAGGTGCTCGTGGCTGAGCGGTGAGGTTTTCCGACTTGTAACTGCGAAATCCCCTTACCGTGTGGATTCGAATACTAGTTAAAACTTGACCTGCGAATGAATTCCAGCATGTGGCATGTAAGCTGTTTGTTCTATCTGGACATGTGTTTCGTGTCTTCTTTTACCAACAACATTTGGACGTTGTTGCCCATATAGACATAACTGTATCGATCCGAGGTGTAAAACAACAACACAACTGTAGTTAATAAACAGCTGTGCATGAATTGACAGTTTCAATTTTGACTATTACTCTATTAGAAGATAAATATATCCTATTAAATTCTGTAAGAGGCATGTAAACAATAGCCATTCGACAAGTGGCTTGTTAACGGAATATCCTCTGCGCATGTCTATCTATGTGCTTGTTGGTTTATATGAAGTGTGTTCGACCCTTAAATGTTCAGTTGCTCTATAGCAGTTTAGCTTCTTACTTGTGTAAATACCTGTCTTGTGTGTTATTTCTTCTATTCAAAGCAAGTGACTTAATATTTAGAATGGCGACTGGTGGACAGGCGGAAAGTTGTTCAGATGAATACATTGAATATCCCTGTTCTGTTTGTGAAAAGGATAAAAAACTATCTGATTCTGAACACTATTGCTTAATTTGCAAAACCTTCTTGTGTGTGAACTGTCTATCAGGACATAACAAATACGCTACTGATCACCAAGTGTTGAT